>OZ025298.1:138706811-139369311 GCA_964019185.1 Maratus speculifer
CTAGTTTATGCTATTTTACTTGTTGGATTTTAGCACTTGGTGCTTGTCTAGCAAACAAATACCAGCATGAATTTCGACCTGGGTGGACACCCCCTTTTCCTCCCCTGTGCTCTCCATCTCAAGTCGTTCGGACTGTTTCGTTCTCCATGTTCCACTGCTAAAAAATCTCTGCGTCATTCTTCGCCCCCCCCCCTTTTTATGTGCTTGCATCGTCTGTGTGATTGAAGTGCTATCATCGACCCCTTTTATGTGCTTGCATCGTCTGTGTGATTGAAGTGCTATCATCGACCCCTTTTATGTGCTTGCATCGTCTGTGTGATTGAAGTGCTATCATCGACCCCCCTTTTTTATGTGTTTGCATCGTCTGTGTGATTGAAGTGCTATCATCGATACCTCCTATCATTTTGTGCTTCTATTACAGTGTGCTTCGTCAAAATTACAGAACATGCCATACAAAAGTTCACGTGCAATAAAGTGCGTGTGTTCGAGTACTTAATACAGCTTCGAGAATGTGAAAATATATAGAGAATTCTGCTTAAAATTAGTGCAATTTGTGTTTCTGCAAATGATCGGCTCCGTCGTCTTCCAGTGCACAAAATTAATAAATAAATAAATAAAAGAATTACAACAATTCTCTAAAGGAGGTGTCACCACCTTCGATAAGTGATTACACAATTACCTGTTTACAATATAAAAATTCTCATAGTCTTCAGTGATAAAAAAAATGCACATTTTCATCTCTTCGAAATACGACAGCTTTGAGTGTGGGAGCAGATCGAATCCCTTTTCCCTAACTATTACTTTGGTGTATTTAACAATATAATAATTAATTGATTTTTATTTTTCTCAAAAAAAAAAAAAAAAAAAAAAAAGTTAACCCACGTACTTTGTTTATTTTATGTTCTGCTTCCACAGTCAGTACACCACAGTCAACAGTGCAGTTCGTTGTTTTTAAATCGGGTTTAATCCCATATCACTAATATAATCCTTTTATTGTGTTTTTGCAAAGATTTTTAATTTGCGAAAGCACGGTAACTGTTCTCATTTCTAGTTAATTATTTTTTTGCTGACATTTTATGCAGTTTTTTATCAGTTATTTGCATTTATGTGCTATTGTTTCATATTTAACGTCCCATACCCCTTCGTTTTTTTAATTTGTATTTAGATTCTCTAGTATGCTTAAATGAGTTTTTAACAAGTTTTGAACTTTTAATTAAAAGGTTAAAATAAGATATTCTTTTCATCCAAAAAAAATATAAGTAAATAAAAATATTTTAAGTTACAAAAAAAGGATTTTTTTCCTTGTGTAAAGAAGTTAAAAGAAGATTGCATTTTATTGCTTGCTTACTAACAGTTTTTGGTGTTTTCTATATAGTTTTCTTTGCTTTATTATCCAAGGATAAAATAAGTACTTTTTAAAGTGAAGGAATATATAGATATAGGTTTCAAATTGTAATTATCTTGTTTTTATTTATTTTATTTTCTAAATGATTTACTCTTGTATGTGCTCCCTTTGCTTTACTGTTATAAGAGGTTCAAATAAGATATCTTTAAAGTGAGGTATATTTTAAGGTGTATTTATTTTGCTAGTTTACATATTTTTACTAGCTAGGAAATTTACTCGTTTTCAATGTGCTTTAGGGTATAAATCCGGTCTGTGTATCAATTTCTCAATACTTGTGGGCTTAAAAAGAAAAAGAAAAAAAAACTGTAATCATGGCGGCAAAACAAATTCCGATAAATATCATTCAATTTGATGGAGATCCAGATTTACTTAAATTTTTCTTTGACCAAATTAGAGTCTGTGCGGAAATTAATAAGTATAACCCAAAGACAACAATCGCAATCTTAAAGGGAAAATTAGTCGGGCTGCACAAAAATTTCTAGCCCAAAACCCTGACCTGCAAAAGATAAAGACCTCGATTTGCTGGAAAAGGAATTTGCGTCATTCTTCGCCCCCCCTAGTAAATGTGTTGCTTCTGTTGAATTGTCCAGTTTAGCACTTATGCCTTCTGAGACAATAAAAAATTTAGCCCATAGACTAAATGTTCTTGCGGCTACCGTTTATGCAGATATTAACGACGAAAATGCACGCAACACTATCAAACTCATGAAATTTCTAGAGGCCCTTCCTTCAAATATTAGAATAAAATTACAGGAAGAAGGCATTAATGATTATAAAACAGCAGTTGAAAGAGCGCAAACCCTTCATGAAATTTTAAGGAATGAGAAAATCTTACATTCCTTACCTTCGGTACACAGACCAGAAAATCTCATTGAATCGCAATTAAAAGAAATTTCTGAGAAAATAAATGCATTGTCTTTTGCCCCTCCTCATACTAAAACCGAAACTGAGCAAAAAATTGTGCAGACTAGACCAAAACATTCCGCAGGTGTTTCACGCTTCAAAAAAAATTACAAAAATCGGAGCTACACTAGACGTTATTCCCCACACAAGTTTTCACATAAAAAACCAGTTGTTTGTCAGTTATGGGGACGAAATAATCACGACGCTCTCTCTTGTTTTAAATGGAAAAGAGCAAACACTCAAAGAAAAAAACAATTACACAAATTACACTCCACAACTTCAGGAAAACTGAAACAGAGATACAATTTTTATGCTGATGGTGTTGTGTCTCAGTCTAATACTTCTACATCAGCAACTTTTGTTTTTGACCCTGTTTTACCTAAAATTTCAAGTTCGAGACTAGTTAATTCAGTAGGTTCCCAAACTTTTGACTCCATTTGTAACGTTACACCCATGGTGGGAGTCATTTGTAACGGTGGGTTGGTCGTGGTGGAGGTTAAATGTAGACATACTCATTAATTTAGGATAAAATAACAAAGTTTATTAAAGTGATAATGGCTGAAGGGAAGTGGAGCAAGTCTCAAATTTACACAACTGAAAACACTATGAACAGCTAAATCATACTCACGGGCTTCGGCCTAGCTCAGTCGGGGCACCGCCTAGCACTTCTCACTATCTTCTGGCTGAGATGCTAAACAAAGCTTGATTAAACAGCCCGTGGCTGTGGGTAATTCTTTATTTCACCAAATAACCAAAAATGGAACTAATATAAACTCTCTTACCACGGCCGAATCTCAAATCAATTATCCAAACTCCTTTCCACTTCACAGGAGGCCGTCGCTACTTCCTATTCGCTAGTACTTCGCTGAACAATAATTCACTTCGCATGTCTAATACTAGAGATCCTCACTCGCTGGCTGCTGGCTAATGCCAGAGACACGCCAGAGACATCCTCCATTCACTCAAACCCAAGCTTTTATATGCTGCAAACTGAGATACTTCACATTAACATATTACTAATAACCACAAGCTAACTGTAAAATCCGGAAGAGCACACACACTCTAGAAAGTTAAAGTAAAAGAGAGGATAGATGTCGCTTTTACGCCTACACATGCTAACTTATTGACGTCACGATCTCAGAAATACTAGAGTGCTTTTATGGAAAGGTCACTCCCTCACAACCACCCCTCGGATTTTACAGAGAAAAAGGGCTGGTCCAAATGCATGCCCAGAACTTTTTCTTGTTATAAATTTCGAACCGTAATAAACACAGTGATGGGTGAAATTTAGCGCCGAAACATAACTTTTAAAATATTAACTTTAACCCATCACAACCAAAAAACCTCAGTTTGCCTCAAAAAATTCACATATTCATTCCAATCATTCTTCTATCTTACAAATAGCCTCCGTAAAACTTCCAAAAACTCGTAAAACTTTCAAAACTAATTACTTCTTCTTTCAAAACAGCCCACTCCACTGGGAGTGCTAAAATTTCTCAAAACACTAAACTTCCGAAATTTTCCTCAATATTGCAATACAACTATAACATTGCCAAAAATTTCTCCATAACTTTCCTAATACTAAAATTCGCACCAAGTCCAAAAAACCCAATGCGCAAAAATTTTCCTCATCCAAATACCGAACTCATCTAAAATTAAATTTTACTTCATACTCAAAATAACTCTGCTATTACGTAATACCTACATACCCATTAGCCAATGAACTAACTCCCAAAATTCTTCAGAACTTCACTCCACTTTAACAATAATTGGGGAACATACGTACAGCGTCATATCGCTGTGCTTATGCAACAATCAAATTAAATATCAAAAATTTACAAAATGCCGTCATCATGCTCTTCATCTGTATTAACTAAAAGAAAAATAGCAGAATCAATACATAACACAGGTATACTTCCCTGCAAGAAAATCACATTAACATTCAATTTTAATACAATACAATTTCAAATTCAAACGCAGCTTAAAAATTCGCAACTTTCGGAAACCATTCCCAACTAAAGTACAAACGCAACACATAAAACACGAACGATAAGGAGAAAGTTAATTCATTAAATGTTAGTATAAGAGATAGAAACGCGTGTCAAGGACTTCTTGACCGCAAAACACGTGCGCGTCTGAACCGCGGCGCGTGTACAAAATAACCCAAATTACTATCTGTACTTTCTGAAAATTTAAACATACATTAACATACATTTTATAACACATGAACAATATAACAATATAGTAACATTTTTAACAAATAACACAACAATTTAACAATAGATCCAGAATTTTAAAAAGCAGTTAAGACCAAAATCTCAAACATACATAAAACTAACAATTTTGCAAACAAATTTTGAACACAATTAAGCACTAAACGTGAGTCCGTCAAAAAATTCCAAAAATGGCCAAAAATACAAAACAGTCTTTCTGCTTTCTATTCCTTCATATTGCTACCACGTATATGCACTCTAATAGAAATTTAATAAAGAACATTATCACCCAATCATAGAGATGATTCGCTGCTGGCTGGCTTCATACTACAGGATGGTTTTCTCCTCTTGTCCCAGAAACCTTGTACGAAGGATCTTTCGTCATCAGAACTGTATGGTGACGCCACAGTTGACTGTCGTGCCTGCAACCTGGTTCGGAATGGATGCCGTGGGATACTTGTAGGTTCCGCTCGACGACTCTGCTCTGGCCGGTTCGCTGGGGCCACTCCATGGCGAGATTCACACTGTTGATGCCGGTAATCTGAGAGTTGTCTCCTCTTTCTAGATGCACCCGAAGTTACTGAGGATCCTAGGCCACGTTTCTTTCCAGACCTACGCTGTTTCTTATTGGGCAAAAATTCCGACTTTAAAGTCCTTTTAACAGTTTGCCGAGTGTCCATTTGAAATCTTTTCCGGGGATTAAGTACCGAAGATGGTGAACTATTAGATAATGTATGTTTCCGAGGTTGCTGTCTAATAGGTGGAGGAACTGGACAGTTTATAATTTTTTGTCTTTTATGGCACACAGAGTCCGATGTATTTGACACAGTTCTCTTATTTTTATTATCATACTTTGCTCTCGGATTGCTAGGCTTTCTACTTTCAACAACAGTTTTTGGAGCTGTTTGACCAACTTTTCTTCTTGAATATTGATGAAAAGAATTAGATGAAGAAGTGCTGGACTCGGGACACTCATTGGATCGGGAATTTCGCGAAACACCACTCGACACATGAGAACCTTCACTACCATTTTCTCTAAACTTATAAACTCTAACCTGATCCAAATTAACCGTCATTCTTTCACCATTGACATTAACAACCAAATTATTATTTCGAACTTCTAAAACCTCGAACGGACCTACAAACTTCGGACCAAACTTAGCTACTCTCTTTTGACGACTTGAACTTAACCAATGCTTTTCTACTAACACAAAATCTCCAACTTTCACTTCTAACTCCCTCCGACGCATATTATAATACTGAGCCTGCTTTTCTTGCGCTTTTCCCATCTGAACTTGAGCTTCCTTAACCAACCTCTCAATATCCTGACACATGTACGGACTTTCCGCATCTGACACCATAACTAGCCTTTGGAATGGAGTAATGACTTTTCTACCCAAAAACAATTCAGCAGGCGTTTTCCCCGTTGACTCGTGAACTGCTGTACGAAGTGCATACGCAAAATGCTGAAGAAACTGGTCCAAATTTGCGTGATGAGAACCAACATACGAAGAAATCATTTGAATTAATGTACGATTTACACGTTCAGCCATATTAGACTGAGTAAGTTCCTTACCGTCCCCAGTCTCCAACTTTTCACACAAAGACTTAAAAATATTAGATATAAAATCATAACGAAATGGTTTACTAGCAACTAGTGCGTCAAAACCAATATGAATTTCATTCCTTAAACTCGGTTTATCTGAAAAAACTTTACCAAAATCGACTAAAGACTCATTAAACTCCACTTTCTTAACCTCACTTAACCCCGACTCCTCCAAATTAACTGACACTGAAACATGCTCTTTCTTACTCACATTCTCATCATTATTCACGATTAACGACTTTTTAAAGAAATCCAAACTAATTCCTCTATCCTTCATATAATCCACACCAACTATACAATGCACTGTTAATCCATCTAACACACAAAACTCCCAACATGTCTTAACCGAACGAATTTCAACTTCCAATTCTACTGAACCTTTATTATCGCAAGCTACTCCCTGTGCCGACTGAACCACCAGACTTAACCTCTTCAACTTCTTATACGAAAAATATTTCCGATAACAATCAAAAGAAATGAACGACTTATCTGCCCCTGTATCGAAGACACTTTTAACGACAATACCATCTAACACAATTAACACTTCAGGTAACTCAACCGGATTAATAGTAATTTTATTCAAACTCACAGAAGGCTTTTCCGATTTAATCTGTGACTGCATACCTTCCGAAATACAGTCACCTACCAGTTTAACTGACCCGACCTCTGAACACATCTCTTTTGCATTGACCTATTTTCAACATTCTCATCCGAAGTTAATCTCCTTACTTGTGAAGAAACATTCCTGTCCCGTCCTCCCCCACTACGATTATAACCACTATTCTGTCTATTTCCATACATACTTCTCTCACCACTTCTAAAATTATTAGCACCACCACAATTCCTATTACCACTATTCGTATTCGAGATATTACGACCAAATCCATCATTTCTATTACGCAAATTACTATCCGGAAATCGCTGCCCCCCTCTCACAAAATTACGTTCAGCCTCATTTCTCAAATTACTATCTGTGACCGGTCTCTGACGAGGGTTACGCAAATCCCGTTGATCAGAGCTATGCCGAGTCTCATACTTCGATAATATCTGATGCATTTCTGCAAAATTCTTCGGTGCTCTAACTTCAATAAAGTCCTGTATATTTGGATTAAAAAGAGGAAAAACAATGTCCAACAATTCCTCAAATGTGATATCTAAATCTAATTTATTTTTTAGTTCCAGCTTACGAAGATAAAATTTTGACGCCGACTCATAAATATTCTGCTTATTACAATAGAACTCTTTTCTCAAAATACTTTTATCTTTAACTGGAGGAAATGCCTTCTTTAACTCAATCACAGTTTGTTCAAATCTTTTCGCTTCATCAGTAATCAAAAACTTTCCTATATTCTCTAACCACAAAAGTGCTTCGCCCTTCAACGAGCATTTAAGCACTACGTATCTACTTTTTTCAGGTATATTATTGAACAAAATATAATCATCTTATTTAACTAAAAATTCACTAATATCACCTGCACCGGTAAAATACACACGTGGCACAATCTCATAATGTCCGATGTTTCGTTGGGCGCCATTTGTAACGGTGGGTTGGTCGTGGTGGAGGTTAAATGTAGACATACTCATTAATTTAGGATAAAATAACAAAGTTTATTAAAGTGATAATGGCTGAAGGGAAGTGGAGCAAGTCTCAAATTTACACAACTGAAAACACTATGAACAGCTAAATCATACTCACGGGCTTCGGCCTAGCTCAGTCGGGGCACCGCCTAGCACTTCTCACTATCTTCTGGCTGAGCTGCTAAACAAAGCTTGATTAAACAGCCCGTGACTGTGGGTAATTCTTTATTTCACCAAATAACCAAAAATGGAACTAATATAAACTCTCTTACCACGGCCGAATCTCAAATCAATTATCCAAACTCCTTTCCACTTCACAAGAGGCCGTCGCTACTTCCTATTCGCTAGTACTTCGCTGAACAATAATTCACTTCGCTTGTCTAATACTAGAGATCCTCACTCGCTGGCTGCTGGCTAATGCCAGAGACACGCCAGAGACATCCTCCATTCACTCAAACCCAAGCTTTTATATGCTGCAAACTGAGATACTTCACATTAACATATTACTAATAACCGCAAGCTAACTGTAAAATCCGAAAGAGCACACACACTCTAGAAAGTTAAAGTAAAAGAGAGGATAGATGTCGCTTTTACGCCTACACATGTTAACTTATTGACGTCACGATCTCAGAAATACTAGAGTGCCTTTATGGAAAGGTCACTCCCTCACACATTAAGATAGCAAATAACATCAGTACACAAACAGAAAGTGATAATGTTCAGATAATTTGTAGTGTAAACACTATGTCACCATCCCTTCCTCTTGTTAAAGCCACTATAGCAAACCATGATATTACTTTATTGGCTGATTCTGGTAGTAGTATATCTTTACTTTAACAAAAATTATTTAATCAACTTAAACCTGTCTTAAAATATAAAAGACTTTCCACTGATGTCAATATTAAAACTGTTAATTCTGATGTCTCATTTTCCGCCTGCATCAGAACATCCATTAAACTAAAACAAAAAGCGTTTTCACACCACTTTTATATTGTTGACATACCCGAGTCTTCCAGTTTTGAAGGCATTTTAGGTTTTGATTTCATAACTAGATATAATGTTGTCATTGATACTTTTAACAAGTGTCTCCATGTCAATAATAATTTCTCGGTTCCTTTAAAAACCAGTAAGGAACCTTTTGGAGAAAAACAATCCAAATTATGCAATTCTTTGAGTGATGTTGTAATGAATCAAGGTGTGTTCTTAACTCGTAAAATAATATTAGGACCTCAACAACAAATATGGTGCTCTGTTTACACTTCCAATAACATCAACAATGAGAGAAATTATCTATTTGAATATTTGGCACAAACAAAAGAATTAATAGGAAATGATGCCATTATTCAAATGAATAAATCATTCAATAAAAAAAGGAAAACTTCACAAACACACTATTTCTTCTCGATAACACTTAAAAACACGTCTGAAAAGGCCATTCATCTTCCTAAACATACAAAAATAGGTCAATTGTCTGAGATTGAGGAAATTCTTGATTATCCGTCTGAAAATTCTTGCATGCAAAATAACTCTGAACAGCAATTTTTAAATTTTATTCAAGCCTCTAATGAAATATTACAAAAAAGAAAGCAGGAGTTATCGGCTAATGATTTTAAACTTTCTCACTTAAAATCTGACGAAGCTAAGAACCTAACTAAATTGTTACTTAATTATTACCCTGCCTTTTCCAAATCATTAGACACACTTGGTCATACTGATAAAATTGTACCTGATTTGAAATTCCTTAATGACTACCCCATAAAGACACTCCCTTTCCCTCTTCCCCAAGCTGTGCAAAAGGATGTTTTAAATCAAATCAAACAGTTGCTTGATGCCAAAATCATTGAACGTCATTGTTCCGAATGGGCCTGCCCCATGCTTCTTGTTAAAAAGAAACCAGACGATAGAGGTATACAGAAATATAGACTCGCATTAGATCTCAGAATGGTTAATACTATAATTCAAGGTTCGTCCTATCCACTTCCAAAAATTCAAACCATTATTTCAAATCTTTCACAATATCGTTTTTTCTCTTCTCTCGAATTTCATCAGGCGTATCATCAGATTGATTTGCCTGCAAAATTTCAAAATCAGCTCACATTCACTACAATGTTTGGTTCTTTTCGGTATAAGAGATTAGTATTCGGATTAAAAACAAGCGCCTCAATTTTTCAAGCTTTAATGGACTCGTTACTTGATGAATTACAGTTAGAAGGTGTCTATAACTACCAAGATGATCTTATTGTTGGTGCCAATTCATATCAAGAAATGTGTGATAAGTTGGATAAAATTCTTGCAATATTAGTCAAATATAATTTAACACTGTCCCCTAACAAATGCGCTTTTCATAAAACCAGTCTAGATTATCTTGGATTTCACATAGAGAATCAAACTATTTCTCCTGTTCAGTCCAACATTGTAAAAATAATATCTTTTCCAACGCCTACAACCAAACGTCAATTAAAAGCACTCATAGGTGTCATTACATTCTACAAATCTCTTGTTCCATCCTTTTCTGAACTTGTGCAACCTCTTATAAACTTAACTACTCCAAAAGTTAAATTTAAGTGGACAAGTAAACATCAAAAAATTATGGACACCATACAGAAGATATTCTTTAATTTACCCATGGTTAGATTACCTGTGTGAAAACACTCTTCACGAAGACATTCTGGCACCAGCAGCCGCTGATTTTCAGAACATTTTTCTTTTATTTATTTTTTTTTCTTTC
Organism: Maratus speculifer; assembly: GCA_964019185.1. NCBI lineage: Eukaryota > Metazoa > Arthropoda > Arachnida > Araneae > Salticidae > Maratus > Maratus speculifer. The sequence goes on from OZ025298.1 coordinate 138,717,245, forward strand.
TTGTGCAAACTTAAAGCTGATTGGTTATTTTACGATCTTTTTTATTAATGTTTTTTTTGTACCTTTCAGATTTCGATGTAGTCAAACTAAGAATAATGATCAAGAAACATGTAATATCTGTGCGCGCGTGTGTAAATAATCAACTTTTCTTTTTTGTGTGTTTACGTTTTGTCTCTTATTTTTGATGTGGATTTTTTGTCTTTGAAGACGAACAAGAATTAAGATTCGGACCACCGTGCATCCCTCAAGAACCCTCCAGAAAGGTAGGAAATTTTTATATTATTATTTTAAGAATATTTTTCTACTGAAATATCGAATTTGAAATTAACATGGCATCCCTGTCGCGGGATGTACGGTGGTAATATATTTTGAAACAATTAAGAATTTGAATTTCGAAATAAACTAATTAAGTAGAGAAAAAGAGAAAAAAATGGCTGAAAGTTTAGAAACACTTAAAAAAAGAAGAACTATTTTTCGATCGGCTGTTACGAAAATTCTAAATAAAATCGAAACTTCCATAAAATCAGACGATGTGTCTATCGAAGAACTGCAAGAACATGTTGAAACATTGACCGACAAATTTAAGTCACTTAAGACAACAGATAATTCAATTGAATTATTAGTCAATCCCGATGATTTAGAGAAAGAATTAGAAGCCGCTGAAAAGTATAGCGAAAATGTAATATTATGGAAGTCACGCGCAAATCAGAAAATTAGAGAATTAAATGCCGGATTTTTAAATTTAAAATCAAAACAAGAAAGTAACAAAGAACAATTTTCAGACAGTACATTTAATGAAAAAGTGGATAATTGTGTAAAAGTTAAGCTACCGAAATTGCATATACCAATATTTGATGGAAATATAAATGAATGGCTTTCCTTTTGGAGCAGTTTTGAATCGGCCATTCATGATAATAAGTCGTTAAATAAAGTTGATAAATTTAATTATTTAAGATAGCAATTAAGATCGACCGCTTTAAACACAATAGAAGGTTTTCCTGTTTCCGAAAAAATTACGATGCGGCTATAGAATTGCTGAAAAGTAGGTTTGCTAATAAACAATTATTAATACACAATCATATTAGTAATCTTTTAGCTATCAAGCCATTGAGAACTTCGAATGATATATATGCTTTCCGACAATATTTTGATAAATTATCAGTAGAACTGAGAAGTTTGCAAAGCTTAGGAACAGATTTAAACAGCATTTCAAGTGTATTATGTACAACCATTTTGAAAACAATTCCGAAAGATTTGTTAATAGAACTTAACAAGTCCGATAATGAAAAGGGATTTTATGAAATTGAAGAGCTAATGAATTTCTTATCTACTTGTTTAAACGCAAGAGAAAAGGCTAATCTAGTAATAAACCCAATTCACGAAGAAAGGAAAATGTTTATTCCTCCTGAAAAGAAAAACTTTAATTCGTTTCGAAATAACAATAAACAAAAAAATTATCCCACAGCTAATGATTTAGTGTCAACGAACAAAAAAGAGAATTTAAACGTAATAAACTGCTTTTTTTGTGAATCATTTCACCACTCATCGGTTGATTGCGATAGAACTAATGAGTTATCTATTGATGAAATTAAGAACATTCTAATGAAAAAGGGAGCATGTTTTAAGTGCCTAGAAATGAAAAAACATTTATCGCGTTTTTGCAAAAAAAATATAAAATGCCGGATTTGCAACGGGAGTCATAACACATTGTTTTGTTATAGAAACGTAAAGAAAGAAAAATCTAAACAACAGACCGAAGTGTCGGATACTGCCCTTTTTGCGAATGAAAACTTGCAGAAAGAAGTTTATTTACAAACTTTATATGTTTATGTAAGAAATAATGGTTGTGAATATATAGTACGCGCATTGTTAGATACGGCGTCTTCTAAGTCGTATATTTCAAAGTTCGTAGCCAATAAGATGGAATTAAAAAGTTTAAGAAAGGTCAGAATTACTCACGGGTTGTTTGGAGGTACCGAAACAACGGTAGATCATAACTGTTATTCTGTTAATTTAAGGGGTTTAAGGGGAGGTAAAAAGATTAAAATTGATTTAATGGAACAAGAAAAAATTTGTGCTAATGTACCCAAAATTAGAGACATTCGTTGTATTGCGGAATTAAAAGGAAAAAATATATTTTTGAGCGATATCTGCCCTGAAGTTAAAAATTGTTTATATGAAAGAAATTTAAATGAAAAACATGTACTTTTGGGAGCAGATGTTGTGGGAGAACTGTTTACAGGAAAAATAGAAAATTTATCTTGTGGTTTGGTTGCGATGCAAACAAAACTGGGTTGGACTACTATGGGCAAAATTGGCGGAAATGAAAGGGATAGTTCTCTTTTGGTCCTTTCATTATATGTAAACGATGCCAAAATTACAGATTTGTGGAATTTAGATACTTTAGGCATAGTAGATCCTGCGGAAAAACAAACTAAGGAAGAAGTCCAGAAATTAGTTTTGGAGCATTTTAAAGAAACCGTAAGACGCGAAACTGATGGTAGGTACAAAGTTTGTCTTCCCTGGTTAAGTGACCATCCTCCCATTCCAAGTAATAAAGATTTAGCGATAAAACGCCTGCAAAATAATATTAAGAATCTCCAAAATTGCGGTTTGTTGAAAGATTACGAAGCAGTTTTAAATGAGTGGGAAACGGAAAAGATTATTGAAAGAGTGAAAGAAGAGGAAAAACTTAGCACGAAAGTACATTATCTCCCTCATAGAGCTGTAATAAAACCTAATTCTACTACCAAAATTAGGCCGGTATTTGATGGATCAGCACATGTTAAGGGTTCTGTTTCCATAAATGATTGTATAGAGAAGGGACCTAATTTAATTGAACTAATTCCTTCTGTTCTAAATCGATTTAGAGTGGGAAAGATAGGTATTGTAGCAGATATTCTTAAAGCTTTTTTACAGATATCACTGAATGAAAAGGATAGAGATTATTTACGTTTTTTCTGGTGGAGAGATGGGAATTCAGAAAACCTTGAATTTTATAGACATTGTCGGGTTGTCTTTGGGATTAGTTGTAGCCCCTTCCTTTTGGCCGCTACTCTAACACGTCACTTAGATGAAGCACCTGAGAACATTAAAGATGTTGCTATAAAACTTAAAGAATCTTTCTATGTAGATAACTGTGTAGCTAGTGTAGAATCGTTAGAAGAGTTAGAATATTTTCGCAATGAAGCACGGAAACTCTTAGCTTCGGCACAATTTGATCTTCGTGGTTGGTGTCATAATCGGTGCGAAGAAATTGGATTAGGCTTTAATGAAAAGGGTCATTTGAGTGATGCGGCTGAGGATAAGATTCCCTTACTTGGTTTAATGTGGGACACCAAGAGTGATACATTATCGTGTGATTTTCGGAATTTTAAATTGGAAAATGAGTGCATCACTAAAAGAACAATTTTGTCCTTAACTCATAAAATATTCGATCCCATCGAATACCCCGATCGATGCCCCGTGACCTTAATTCCAAAATTACTTTTACAGAAATGCTGGAAAATAAAGGCGTCATGGGACTCCAAGCTGCCCGATGAGATAGTTAAGGAATTTAGAAAATGGACTAAGGAAATTAATGATTTGGGAAATCTTGAGATCCCGCGAAGATTGTCTAACTTATCTCTAAAAGAGGGAAACTTATCTTTACATATTTTCTGCGACGCTAGTAAATTTTCTTACGCTACATGCATTTATCTAAGAAATGAAGTAGAAAATCGTGTAATTTGTCAACTTATTCAGGCTCGTTCTAGAGTAGCTCCTCTAAAGGACATTTCCATTCCACGCCTTGAGTTATTGGCCTGTTGTATTGGAGCTAGATTGTCTAATAGTATTAAAAACGATTTGAAATTAGAAAATGTTGATACTTTCTATTGGTCAGATTCAATGGACGTGTTATACTGGATAAAACGGGAAGGTCCTTGGGCTACATTTGTAGAAAATAGAGTTAGAGAAATTCGAAAGCTTACCCCCAACACTTCATGGAATTTCGTACCAGGACATATGAATCCAGCAGATTTACTGTCACGCGGTTGTTGTCCAAAATCCCTTATTAAATCTCAGTGGTGGTTAGGACCATCGTGGCTTTCAGAATCAAAGGAAAATTGGCCTAGTACTAATATTTTTCCTAATATGGATATAGTGAATTCGGAAAAAAGAAAAACTATTGTGACCGCTCCTAATGTAGAGAGTGATGAGGCACCATTTTATAATCGCTATTCTTCTTACAATAAAATTTTGCGAGTTACTGGTTGGATTTTGCGATTTTACCAAAATTCGAAAAGGGGTAGTACCGACAGAATATTCGGTCAATTAACACACAACGAATTAAAAGCGACAGAAACAGTATTATTAAAACTTGTGCAAAAAGAATCCTTTGTGAATGAACATAATCAAAGGCTGAAATGCCTGAATATTTTTACAGATTCGGAAGGAATCATACGCGTAAAAACGAAGATATTTCAACGAGAAGATGAATTTAATTTTAGATTACCTATCTTACTCCCTACAAATCATTACGTCGTAGAACAGATTATATTTTCGAAACATTTAGAATTCGGTCATTGTGGCGTACCCCTGCTAATGACTGCGTTACGAGAAAATTACTGGGTACTGAAGAGTCGGAAAACAATCAAAAAGGTAATCGGCAAATGTATCATTTGTAAAAGACACTCAGCAAAACCACCTGATGTAGTAGAAAGTGTCTTACCTCTTGATCGTGTCAGAGAAGCCGCGATTTTCGAAATAATAGAAATCGATCTGTGCGGGCCTCTTTATTTGAAAAATCAAAGTAAAGTCTGGATTTTGATAGTCACGTGTGCAGTTTTTAGAGCTGTGCATTTCGAGCTATTGACAGCTCTTTCAACCGAAAGTTTTATCTTAGGACTGAAACACTTTATTTCTAGACGAGGTCGTCCTGCAATAATATATTCAGATAACGGCACAAATTTTACTGGCTGCCACAATTTATTGAAAAAAATTGACTATGAAAAAGTAAAAGCGGTTACTGCGTTTTCACGTATAGATTGGAAATTTATTCCACCTTCTGCACCTTGGTGGGGTGGATTTTGGGAGAGGCTTGTTGGAATCCTGAAACGAATCCTGAGAAGGGTATTGGGCAAGTCGTCTTTAAATTTTGAAGAACTACATACCGTTATCTGCGATTGTGAAAGTATTATAAATGCCCGCCCCTTGACGTATGTTACAGATAATAATGAAGATCTTCAAGTTATAACTCCTTCAATGTTCCTACAGGAAAATACTAAAATAGGTATGCCTGAACTAGAATTCCTAGACCACAAAGAAATGAATAAACGATACCATTATAGAATTAAAATTAGAAACGATTTAAAAGCAAGATTTAGAAGCGAATACCTCGGCACATTAAAATGTTCGATCTTTAATGGGAAAAAATCAAGATCTTTGTGTGTAGGAGATGTTGTCCTAATATGGACGGAAAATTCTAGCCGAATAAACTGGCCTCTTGGTAGAGTTATCGAACTTATACCTAGTCAAGATGGCGTTGTGCGTGTAGTAAAGTTGAAGACTGCAACTGGAATGCTAATTCGTCCCATTAAGAAACTTTGTTCTTTGGAGGTGAATGAAATCGCCGATAATCAAAGTGATGCAGTACTGCAGAAGCGTTTGACTACTCGCCATGGTCGAATTGTACGGCCGCCCGAAAGACTCCAACTGCAGTGATTGAGTTCTGTCCCCTAATGAACTCAAGGTGGGGAGTGTGAAAACACTCTTCACGAAGACATTCTGGCACCAGCAGCCGCTGATTTTCAGAACATTTTTCTTTTATTTATTTTTTTTTCTTTCTTGTGCAAACTTAAAGCTGATTGGTTATTTTACGATCTTTTTTATTAATGTTTTTTTTGTACCTTTCAGATTTCGATGTAGTCAAACTAAGAATAATGATCAAGAAACATGTAATATCTGTGCGCGCGTGTGTAAATAATCAACTTTTCTTTTTTGTGTGTTTACGTTTTGTCTCTTATTTTTGATGTGGATTTTTTGTCTTTGAAGACGAACAAGAATTAAGATTCGGACCACCGTGCATCCCTCCAGAAAGGTAGGAAATTTTTATATTATTATTTTAAGAATATTTTTCTACTGAAATATCGAATTTGAAATTAACAACCTGATTGGAACAAAAAGTTCTATCTAAATACTGATGCGTCAAATATTGCTATTTCTGGCGTCTGACTACAAGAACATGATAAACAACTATTACCTGTTGCGTACTTTTCAAAATCTTTAAAAGCATCAGAAAAAAATAGCCTGCACTTAAATTAGAACTCATGGCGATTCATAAATCAGTTACTGCTTTCAAATATTATTTATACAACAGAGAATTTGTAATCCTTTCAGATAGTAAACCCCTGGAAAAGTACAACAAAACTACAAACCCGGCTGATATTATCTCTCGTTGGCTCATGGATCTCTCAGAATACACTTACAAATTTCAACATATTCCATGTAAAAAGAATGTACTCGCTGACTATTTATCTCGCTGTAACTTTGAAAATAATCAACAGACTTTAGCTACAAATCCTGAACTTATTCATGATACTCAACCCTTACCTATTGTAGAATGTGATACTCCACACTCCAGCTCGACTGATTCTAATATGCATGTTAACTGCCTTATTTCTGGTACACAAAAAATCCTGACCCTTTATTAGAAATTTCGAATGAAACATTTGCTACTGAACAACAAAATGACCCTACTTTGTCTGTTGTTTATAAAGAAATCTTAAAGAAAGGATCTTCTCAAAAATTTCCTAATTACTTCATTCATCCTGATTCGAAGGTATTAATGTTAAAGAAGGAAAATATTTTTAATAACACTCTTTCGTATCACATTACTGTTCCAAATTCACATAAAAGCAAAGTCTAAACAATTTCACATTTATCTCATTTTGGCTTTAATAAAACTTATGAATTCTTGTCAGGTAGATATTTTTGGAAGGGTATGTATGTAGACACTTTAAACTTTGTTGCATCCTGTATCAAATGTCTTCAAACTAAACATCATCAAACTCCACCCGCACCTTTGCAGCCCACATACACTCCCAGGTACCCTGGTCATACTATTAGTACAGATCTCCTTGGACCGTTTGCTAATAGTAAATATGTTTTAACTATCACTGATAATTTTTCGAGACATATTGAACTCTTTCCACTTAATGACATATCTGCAAGTAAGGTTGTTAAATGCTTATTCTCTTACATAACCACCTTTCGGAGACCTTCGGTTGTCTTATCAGACTTAGGACCCCAGTACACTTCTCAGGTATATAACATTTTTAATGATACGATGGGCATTAAGGTATTACACAGTTCTGCCTCGAGACCACAATCAAATGCGAATGCAGAGCGAATCAATAAATCAATCAAATATTCAGTCAATATTCTTTTACAAGAAGGTCACTCATTTGAAAATGCAGTCATTATACACAAATATCTTTATAACGGCTCCAAACATGCAACTACATTGTACTCTCCTAACCTTCTTCATTTTGGACGCGAGCTTTCTCTAATTTTTGATACTTTTGATCAGTCGTGCAACCAACCCTTTCTTGATAAACATATTGAAGTACACAAATTACTTGATGATTTGAGTAAGATATATCACAAGACTTATAACAACATTAAATCTGCTCAAGATAAAAGGTATAAATATTACGGTCAGAAAGCTAAATTAAGATCCATTTTCTTAAAAGATATTGTATATCTAAAATCAAATGACAAGTTTAAAACAAAATAGACTGGTCCATATATTGTCACTTGTAAACATTCCCCTGTGTCTTTCTCAATTAAAAGGTTGTATGATCCTGATAACACAGCATTTCGGGTACATATTGATAGACTTCTACTAGCACCTCCTCGTTATGGACACTTATTTGATGCATCAAGTCATATAAACAACACTAACTTTAATACGTTTTATCAACCTCACACATACAATCTAAGAAACAGAAGCTAATGTAAAACACTATTTATTAATTTTTAAGTCATGTTTTATGATACCACATATCCAACCAAAGAGCTCATTGTTGTGTGTATGTTGTTTTTGACTGATCTTTAACAATATCATGGCTGGTCCATCACTGTTGCTTTGAAGATCTCTTGGGAACAATATTAGGTATCATTGCTATCCTTTAACACTTAGATAGGTCTTCTTACTCACTTAAAATTTTATTTACTTTTATTTTGTTTTATTTTTGCAGTACACTTAAAATTTCTTTGACAATCCTCATTAATTCAGTATTTTCCCACTACCTAACCTCCCACTTAACAATTCCTGTACTGTAAGTCAAACATATTATAGTTAGATAAACAGGTACTGTAGTTTAGAAAAGTAAACAAATGATTCATGTAGTTGAATAAATCACATTGTTCGTATATGACTTGTTCATCACCCCACTCGATTGTGACACATTTTTCGTCTCTCTTCACTCTAGGATTGTCTGCCCATATTAGTTGTTATATGATATACATTTTTGTTTTTTTTTTCTTTTTGAATTCTTCCCTTTGAAGTCTTGTTCCCGTTCAAAATTAATGCCCTAAGGGTTAAAGCTTCATTGTGTTGAGAGACAAAGTTTTGGAATTGGAGTTTCGATTCAAATTTTTGAATTGTCATTCCAATTCACAACAATCCAATTTTTTTCATGTAATTCGACGTGAGCTCCTTCAGAAGACCGCTAGTGCCTTCGGGGGAGCGTCACAATTCCCTCCTCATCTAAGGCTAGGCCCTAAGCCGATGCCATAATACTTGTGTTGTGCACAAGATTCAGGGTGACGCAATTTTTATGGGCGTGCTTGGAGCACCTCTTTTTTTTGTCATCCTATGCTTCGGCATGAAACACCTTTTTACAAAAAACATTTTTATTTTTTTAATATACATCATATTACTCTTTTTTTAATTTTTTGAAAAGTATAGTGCTATTATGTTATTTTTGTGTATTACCATTTTACATTCATTTAGTATTAGTTTCATGTTTTGTGTATATGTTTCAAATATTTTACTTGTGTCATGATAACAATCAAAGCTGCAGTAATGTTTTTGTACTGTCTGAGTCGACTCAACTTCTACATATAAAAATACAGTACTAGCTTGGATCCATAAATATAAATATAAAACAAATATAGAAACTTTGGAACTTCTGACTGTTTTTGAATACAAAAGTCTCCATTATCATGACAGCAACTTTCTACATATATATATATATAAAAAAAACTTTGGAATTTATGTATATTTTATGTTTTATAATATTTTATGCTAGTCTATGCACATTGGACAGCAAAAGTTTTTTTTTTTTTTGTAGTGCACCGGGTGATATATATAACGATTATTTCGTTATATATTGGGTATTTTCTTAAATTATTCCTTTACACCCCCTTCTCTTTTCAATTCAAAATTAGTTTTAAGTTGTCCTTCATTAATTTTCCATTTTTCTTGCTTATTAATTCTCTAACCGAAAATCTGCAGCTGCTCAAGTTTATCTGTGAGAAATACACTTACATTTTAAGCAACCGTTCAAAACAATTTCCAGATGTCGGGTAATTCTGATCGAAGCAATTCTGCATTACCTTATAAAGGGGATCATCTCTGTTTCGCGGTTAAAATTTATGCTTACGCTTCTTTTTCCTTTCTCGACAAAATCCTAAAAAGTATTTAACATCTGCGCATTAAAATCTGGTGCCCCTTCGGTCGGCTTCTTTGTTTAGACATAACAACACGTGTAACATTTTATCAATTGGCAACCTTTCCTTTCCCATCCCAGCTGGGCAACCAAATTGAATTCTGATCATGCCAGCTTCATTTTAACTGTTATTTGGCGTATACTATCCATTGTGCATAGGCGAACTTGTGTATGTTGGCGATTTTCTAGCATGCCAAAAGTGCGGTTTGTTGCAATGTATGACTTCACTTGACTCACTGCTCTTGTCCGGTTAAGTCGCAAAATCTCTGTTCGGAGATTTTCTCCGAGTACTGTATGTGTACCCCCCTATTACTACATGTTTAAATAAAAAGTGACTTAGCAATCATTGTGGGGTTTTTTCGCTATCTTCACATATAAGACCTGGATTACTGTACTTGATCACGCTTCTTCTAAGTGTTCTAATAAAATAGCAGCTACTACAAAACGCCCTTACACTCCTATTTTTGTTGTATTACCTATTATTTTTAACTTTACATGTCGTTTTGGATTTTGTAAATAATGAGTGTTTCTCGAAAATATAACGAATAATAAAAAATTATTAATTTTCGTTGCAATAAAAAAAATCTCAATTTCTTCATTTTCTACACGAAAGAAAATCTTATCGGATTTCAAAGGAAGTTTGCATAAATTTGATGAAATATTAAAGGTATCACCAAGCTGGCATAACCTTTTGCGACTAATTTTTATTATAGAATTTGGTAATATTTGGCGACAAAACCTTTTCCCACGTTTACCCTCCTTATAAGAGTATACCTGTGACAGCGTTTCTGTCACATATTATTTTGTCTTCTCCCCTTTTTAGAAATTTAACAATTAAAATCGAAACTTCAAAATTTTAACTGAAAATTAACCCCCTTAAATAAATACTTAAAGTTAATATTCTTGCATATAAGGTTTTAATGCGGTATTTTGTTATTTTCCCTTTTATAACTTTGTATGTGAAATTAATTCCTTTACAAACCCTCTTTCATATGATAAAAAAACATCATTTCATTCCCACTCTTTGTTTTGGATTTTTATCACTTTGAGAAAGATCTGTTAATTTCTTTCGCGTCACAATAAAAGTCAACCGAATGTCAGTCTTCCTTAGATCTGCACATTTCTGCATACTTTTCCATGTTAAAAGTTGCAGCTGTGATTTATAATTCGGTTATCCGTTAACATTCTCATGAACTCAGCTAATCTTTAAAATCTCCCAGATGTCATGAATCATTCGGCATGTAATTCTTTCAGTATCTGGAAGCACACGTGCGTATGCAATCGACACTCCCTAAAAACCACAGGACTGCAATATTATACCAACCCTAGCATTCTCTGTTGCTAAGCATTAACGGATGCTCATAACCTTGACGCTAAAAAAAAGTGTAGCGCTGTACATCTTCCCTGCCTCAGTAGCGGACTTCTGCTCGGACGATTGGCCATGTAACACACGCAAAAAGAGGCGCTGTGCCCCGCTTCGCTATGCCTTGCCTTCGGGCAAATGGTGCTCTCCGTATTTTCAGCAACTTATTGTAAGCCGTGCTCCTCTACACCAAATAAATATTCTGTCTGCAATTATGTTGGAGTTTATTTCTCTGCGCTCTCGATCTCTCTGCCTGGGTAGTTTTTACGATCACTAGTATATGAATTACTGGTGCCAGTGCCCATTGCTCCAACATAAACAAAAACGAGAGCGCACAATGGAGTGCAGAACTTTATTGGACTACCCCCTCCTAAATTATATCGTTAAAGAAACTTCAAATGATTCTACAGTGTCACCCCCATGCCGTTGTGTGATGGGAAACAATCGTAAATCGCCTGTTCTCTCCGGATGGACTCGCCGCTGCATACGGACATCGAAAAACCTTTCCCTTGATAAGAAGTGTTCAGCGCGGAGTTTTGTTTCATCGGTCGTTCACCCCCCGGTTGCCTGTGAAGCTTCCATCGGTAAATTTCTGCTTCTGAAAAAAAAAATCGTCGGCTCTCCTCCCCGCTGCTACAAATTGTGTTTTGATGTTTACTGTGCGTTTGTTCACATCCTGTGAAATCATGCAAAATCGTTTGACCAGCCTTTATAAAATTCTTCAAAGTGTTGAGTGTTCCGTTGTAGTGAAATGTGTAAATAACCAGTGGCGTGAGTGATCATTTCTGTGCAGTGGTGACGTTTTCATGATTTTGGTTTAGATAGACAGCTTTTCAAGATATTTAAAAAAAATAGATATCATAAAATTTTTATTTGTGAAATATGTTTGTGCAACTAAATCAAAGTCAATTTTTTTTTCGTTTTCAACAGTTTGTGAGTTATTGAAGAATTCATCCAGTGGTGTTTAGCCGTGTAAAAATCTTCAAAACCTTCAAAATCCTGCAAAATCTTTATTGTGCTGCCAGTTCTCTTTTTAAAGTGTTAATTTGTATCAAGATATTTGTGAGAGAAATATGATAAACGGCAACTTCTGTCATAAAAAGATAAGATAACACACGTCATCATCCGTTGCATATGTTAAAATGATATTAATAGATAGGTCTCTGCGTTAAACAAAAAAAAAAAAAAAAAAAAAAAAAAAAGCTTCAGGTGTGCTTCAAAATAGCTTTTTGTGTGAAATACGATATGCTACAACTTTTGTCATAAAGAAAATGAAAAAATTAAAAAAATAGGAGTTAAACATCCTATGAAGCTGTTGAAAGTAATAATAAGTATAAATTACAGCTTTAAAAATACGAACGGGTAATTTATGAAAAGACCCCTTGACAGTTCTAAATATTTTAAAGTTGCACATTTTTTCTCTCAGTCTCATAGTATAGCATCTATAAATTTCTTTTTAGAGTTATTATTCTTGATTCAGTATAAATGTAATAATATTTAAAAGTTTACTTTAAATATTTTTGTGTGTCAGCATGAACAGAGAAGATTTTTTTTATAAATCTAAAATAATTAAAGGTTAAATTTTAGTTAACATTGCATAAAATTTGCAATCTTCTCTTTTCACGCTTTATTTGGTAATTTTTTTTTTTGGTGTTAGTGATATGCATGTAGATTTTCACAATTATGATTCTGCAGTTAGTTACTTTTTGGGTTTTTTTTTGTGTTTTTAGGTAATATTCCTATTCTACTCTTAGTGCATATATTCTGAGCTAGTCGCTCGACTTTGCACGTTACCTTTTATTTTATGTACTGATAATTTATTTATTTTTTTAAAAAAGGGGCAACCCTTCTGCTAACATTTTTTTTGCCTTTTCCACAATTACTTAAATTTTGCTTGAAATAACAAAATGGGGGATTTCAAAAATAAATAAATAAGAGAAAATGCAATTTTAATGCATTTATTTTCTGGGTTAAAGTGGTGTTAATTTAAATGGGTCAGAATTATAAACTTGATGTCCATGTTGAAATAGTTCTGAGTTTTGGGGTACTTTTAATATGTATGGAGTTTTTTGCCTCTTTCCATTATCCCCTATCCTTTTATAGTTCTGCATATTTTAAATTTTGTTTTGCTTAAAATTTTCGAGAATCATTTTTCAGTGATCCACTTTCTTAACAGGCAAGTGTGTGTATAGTAAGACAAAATTAATTTACTTACACTTGATTTTTTTCACTTGTTAAAAAAAAGGGAGCTTCTCGCTTTCACATTTCACATATCTTTGATAATAAAAGTTAGACACCACACCCCCCCCCTTCGCAAGTGAAAGCCCATTTTGTTTTTCTTAAACTAGTTATGCACATGACTGTAGATGTTACATAAAGTAAAATTATAGGTTTCTCATGTGCTATTATTTTGAAACAATTATTTCCATCTGGACTTGCCTGGGCAAATTTATTTTTATCCCTTTTTCTAATTACACCCTTAAATATTTGCTTTTGTTTTTTTGTTTTGTTTTTTTTAACTTAAAGTTTTTTTTCAAAGTCTTTATCCTGTTACACTAGTTTTTGTTTAAAAATAAATTCTAGCAACTGTGTAATATGGCAAGTAAAGATAACAAACCCCCACTTGAACTAAATGAACCTAGCTATACTTCTCCTTGGCTAGATTTCTTTCAAGACACCCTAAATAAATACACAGAAAGTATGTGTAAAGAGGCAGCAGCATTTCAAAATAAAATTTTAGCTAACAACTCCCCTTTTTTAGAAGATTTTGCAGATATCACTATGCAAATGAAGTGGAATCTTAACACGCTTAATGAATCGTTCAATATCCTGAAAGTGGAATTCTCTGACTTAAAACGTGACAAAGATAACTTACAAATTGTTAATAAAAAATTTATTGAAAGGTTACATGAGTTAACTAGTAAACAAACTTCTACAATTTCAATCGAGACTAAGCAGGGTGAGAAATTAAAGAGCAATAGTGATAGTCTATCCACAATAACAAGAGACAAAGCGACACAAACAGGTAATCATAAAAGATACAAGGATAATTTGCAAAATGACAGAAACGATGAACTAGAGACACTTACAAAATTCAGCGATTCTAATCAAAATTCTTTTTCAGCGTCTGAATGTAAAAAAAATAAAACCTGTTCGAATTATTATTTTCAATTTGCCAGAAGAATGTGGTATACCAGATATTTTATTGGGAGTGAGTGAGCTTTTGCATAATAATGAACCTGATATTCAATTTTCTAAGAAATATAAATTACAACATGGCGATTCATACAATTGGGTTTTTGAAGCATCTTCGCAGACAGCTAAAAAATTAATAATGCAACAAAATATAAACATTAAAGGTAATGAATACTCTGTAGATGTATACATTAATGTCAAGCGATGCTTTTCGTGCCAAATGTACAAACATGTGGCTAGACTATGTCCTAATAATATCTTTTGTCCTGTATGTGCTCTCCCACATTGTGACACTCAATGTACAAATTCACCAAAATGCATAAACTGTATCAGAAATAATCAAGATAACAATACCAATTTTAATATTTTTCATCCAGCATTTGCACAATCTTGCCCCTCTCTTAAAAGATTTATTAAACAAGAAAGAAAAAATATACAACTGCATCTATTTCAATAATGAGGGTTTGCTCAAAAAAAAAAATGACTTACATAATTCACAGCCTTTAGTTATTTTTCCAATAAGTCACATTCGTATGAAGAAGTTTACTTTTACCTCAACTGTCTATTTGTTAGTTTTGTAGTTGTACATTATTTGTTTTTTTATATACGAGTCATTTTACATTTTTGTTACACCATTCATTTCAGGTTAAAAAAAAAAAAAAAAAAAAAAAAAAAAAATTAAAAATTGCTCCACACATGAGTGTACGGTTGGTGAGGATTCCTCTTTCATTTGACTGTTTAGCCGGCAAGCAGTTACCTGAGTAAGGTTTGGATGTATGGTTGAAACTTTCTGATGCGGGTCATTAGATTATGTTCACACGGTTGGTATTTTTGTTGAAGGTGTACATGTAACATCACATTCCTTTTTCTTTTATTTTACTCTGCGAACAAAACCTGTTTTTTGTTTTACATAACTTTACACTTATTCATGCTGGTTTGTTTGCTGTTAGGATCATGCATTTTTTCTCTTTTGAAGTTTAAATTGTTATAAATACACATTATTTACATCAATTATTTTAAAGACCTGTTTTTTTGTTTTGGCATAGAATGTATTAGTTGCTGGTACACATGAGAATTTTGTTCATAGAAAAAAAAAACAGAAGTTCATCGTACATTCTTAGTTCATTGATGTTACACTAGTTCATTGCTTTACTTTCCATTCTTGTTGTACATAGGGAACTAGCTACATTCATTGTTGTTAAAACACAAAAAATCCACTTTCTTCCTGTTCATTTTTGTTCACCGAATAAACAACTTAGTTCATAGCATATTTACACGTTTACTTATAGAAATTTTACACATTAGTTCATCGATTTTTCACATCCGTTCATAGAATATTTACATGTTTGCTTACAGAATTTTACAAGTTAGTTCATCGATGTTTTTACACATTAGTTCATAGTGATGTTATACATGTTTTCAGTCATGGTTTTACATTGTAGTTCATAGAGATGTACACTTTAGTTCGTTGAAGTTTTAATTATTGTTCATAGATTGTTTACACACTTGTTCATTGAAAATACACATCTTTGTTCATAGAATATGTAACACATTAGTTCATAGAAAGTAAACCACATTTTACATGTTTCTTATAGCATAGTTTAAAAAAAAATCATCACACCTTTTTTTGTTAAACACTTGTCATTGGATTTAATTCACACATTCTGGGGCTTTGGCACCTGCGTTCTTGTCTTTGCTTATCAAGTTATACATTTATACACAGTGTTATCCTTACTAACCTAGAGCCATTTATTCCTATCAAAATTATGCATTGAACATTTGATTTGCATTCTTTTCTTCGAATCAGGCTGATAAAATTCATTTCTGTTTTAATTTCACTCCAGTAATACTCTTTTCATACACATAAGTTCTCAGCATGAAGATTTTTACACGTAGTTTTGTTCATCTAATGTAAATTCTACATCTCATTGTTGGTAAATGGCATGATTCTTCATGTCATTTTCACTTTGTTAAAAAAAAATAAAATAAAAATAAAAATAAAATAAAAAAACAAAGAGATAATTAATTTCGGTAACAACTTCTTCAAATAACTTCTTTTCGTTTCACATTAAGGTTGTATATTTTTCAAAATTATTTCACTTTCTTCAATTACATTTTACACTTCTGTTTGGTGTTGAGTAAGTTGTTTTTTTCTCAACTCATTTACTTCACAGGTCTTTTCCTGAATTAAAAAACTGAAAGCATCTTGTCAGAAGCAGTGTTGTTTGTAATAATAGTAAACACACCCCAGTTACACATATAAAAGTTTAGTCATTTCTTTTGAATAAATAATGAGTTACATTTTTTACTTCAAACTGGTTAGTATAATGCTGATAGGTACAGTTAGTAACAACATAAATTACTTTTACCTTCTGATTTAGCTGCAGTTGTAATTTAGAAATAATGAGAAGTTTTCCTGTGTCACTCTGAATTGCCTTTTGTTGTTTTTTTCAATTATCCCCTTTCTTGAAGCTGGTTTCCGTTCAAAATTAGTGCCCTTAGGTCTCCAACTTCATTATGTTATCGAATACTCTTGAATTGTTTTTCAATTCAATTCACAAATAAAGTTTTTTTCGATTACTTGACGTGTGCTCCTTGGAAGATCATTAGGATCTTGGGGGAGCAGGGACTCATATACCTTCGTGCTATGTGAGTCTCACAATTCCCTCCTCCTCTAGGTCTGAAGTCTTAAACTGACGCCATAATACTTGTTTTATCAAAAAAAAAAAAAAAAAAAAAAAAAAACAAGATTTAGGGCCCCACCTGTCTATGGGCTTGCTCTGCATCCTTTTTTTTGAGGTCCTGTGCTGTGTGCACAAATCTTTTATCTTTTTGTTTTTCAATGTATATTATATATATCCAGTTCTCATTATATCATATATATAGTTCAGAGTATTTTTTATTTGTGTGCTAAATATAATTCATTTTTGCTTGCACTCACTGTGAAGTAATGAAAAGCTGTTGTTATATTTAAACTTCACATTCTTTTTAGTCATGACAAAAGCTGGTACCAGCACTTTCAGAATAAAATATTTTTTAAAGTCATCCGGATGCACATAAAAAAAATTTATTTTAATTATTTGTCTTGGGACTGAAAGGACTAATGATCACCAAGACATGTTCATTTTGAAAAGCGCTTAAAGTCATGACGTTTATAAAGTGTGTAAAAAAAAAAAAAAAAAGAAGTTTGCATGATGTAAACAATTTTTCAAAAAGCAAGCAATATACTATATATATATACAGTTTTATGCTTAAATGTATTTTTTACTTTCAATTTTATATACTTAGTGTTATGATTGTGTATTTGGAGTAGAGAAGATGTGCGGCGCTTGTTGTTAAAAAAAAACTTTATTGGAAACACTGCAGTTTTTTTTCCCGATGCTGGGAGTGAGATATGTGACAGCGTTTCTGTCACATATTATTTTGTCTTCTCCCCTTTTTAGAAATTTAACAATTAAAATCGAAACTTCAAAATTTTAACTGAAAATTAACCCCCTTAAATAAATTCTTAAAGTTAATATTCTTGCATTTAAGGTTTTAATGCGGTACTTTGTTATTTTCCCTTTTATAACTTTGTATGTGAAATTAATTCCTTTACAAACCCTCTTTCATATGATAAAAAAAATACCATTTCATTCCCACTCTTTGTTTTGGATTTTTATCACTTTGAGAAAGATCTGTTAATTCCTTTCGCGTCACAATAAAAGTCAACCGAATGTCAGTCTTCCTTAGATCTGCACATTTCTGCATACTTTTCCATGTTAAAAGTTGCAGCTGTGGTTTATAATTCGGTTATCCGTTAACATTCTCATGCACTCAGTTGATCTTTAAAATCTCCCAGATGTCATGAATCATTCGGCATGTAATTCTTTCAGTATCTGGAAGCACACGTGCGTATGCAATCGACACTCCTTAAAAACCACAGGACTGCAATATTATACCAACCCTAGCATTCTCTGTTGCTAAGCATTAACGGATGCTCATAACCTTGACGCTAAAAAAAAGTGTAGCGCTGTACATCTTCCCTGCCTCAGTAGCGGACTTCTGCTCGGACGTTTGGCCATGTAACACACGCAAAAAGGGGCGCTGTGCCCCGCTTCGCTATGCCTTGCCTTCGGGCAAATGGTGCTCCCCGTATTTCCAGCAACTTATTGTAAGCCTTGCTCCTCTACACCAAATAAATATTCTGTCTGCAATTATGTTGGAGTTTATTTCTCTGCGCTCTCGATCTCTCTGCCTGGGTAGTTTGTACGATCACTAGTATATATACCTATAGGTATGGAGATGGTATTTAATGCTGTTTCATGTTTTTTAAGCAGTTTCCATTAATTCTAGCATTAGAGAATAGTGACATGTTCTTGAACATTAGACACTGACTTGGACCTGAAATGGGTCAGTGAAGAGATAAATAAATTGCGTTTCACCCCTGTGCATCAAAATTGTCTGATGATTGCATGGGAGAAACGTAGTCTAGATACATCAAGTGTAGTAGGTAATCTCACAAGGATTCTGGAAAAAAGAAAACTGACTTATTTCTGTCCACCTTTTTTTTTTTACTTATTCTTAAATCTAATTATTATTTTTTTCCTTTTTTTTTACTCTTATGTCAATTATTTGTTTTCTTGAGTTTATTTTCTTTTTATATAATTACTCATTTGAATATTTTCTATTACCGACAATTTTAAAGTAGGAAATTATAAGTGATTTTTTTGTATTAGTTTCATTTTTACTTACCCATCATAGGTAGTATAGGGTAAGTCTTGCAATCTTGTTTTTAAAATCGAAATTTTTTGACGGATTTACACGTTTTAGACACTGGAGATTTCGAAAAACATATTTTTAGAAAAAAATGTTTGGCGTCCCTCTCTGTCTGTGTGCCTGTAAACGCTGTATCTGCTGAACAAATTGAAATAGAGATTTAATATTTTGTATGTACTTAGTATGTAAGAATGGAACGAAGCCTATTTATTGTTACTAACCTCGATTATCCAAAACTATTTTTTCGGAATCTCGAAAAATTCGTTCTGATGAAAGGTACATAAAAATTTTCGAAATCTTTAATTTTAAGGAGTGATCGTAAAAGGCAATAAAATAACACAGATTTTGCATAAATAACGAAGTTGATCGAATTATTAGTTGTCAAGATATCTGTAATCCTTTTTTCCACATTCTTCGATTTTTCATGATTCTGTATTTCATTAAAATTTCAATTCAACGGTATATTTTAATTGGAAAGGAAACGCTTAATCCAACTCAATAAACTTTTAGTTAATAAGATTATTATTTTTGGGGTTATAAGGATGTTTCTTTTTCGCAATTCATTACTACTTGAGTAGTTTTGCGTGTTGTATAATTTGTCGAAATAGATTCATCAGCAATTCATGAATAGAGCATTACTATGCATAATAAAACTATTTAAATACACGTTTAAATTTTGTTTTGGAATTGAGTTGCATTTTATAAATAGTTTACAAATGCTTTATTTCCATATATTACATATGCATATCCATGATGGGTAAGTATTAAGGTGGCCCCCAACGACTAGTTTTATATTTGGGAAAAATAAACTTTTGTGATTAAATATTCCAGTCTAATAAGTTTATTTTAAGTGAAAAATGTGTCGTTTTATTTTGATACCCTGATATTTTTATTTTCTTTCACGTTTATGGTGTGGGTGCCGTCTATTGAACAGATTGACTTATTAGGGAACAATTGTACACCATATTACGAGCCTCTTTTGCTGAGATCTGAAAATGACATATCACATATTTTTTTTCTCTTCAGCCGTATTAATTTTTGACGAAACTTGATTCCAAAATCTTTTAGTTAGTAAATGGGTCTACAAATGGTAATTTTCTTGTAAAAAAAAGAGCATCACTTAAAAAATGGTTCATATTCGGACACTTTAATCTATAACAAAAGAATAAAACAGTTAGCAGTAAATATATATTTTTTAAATTTTGACAAATACTGTGTTTTTTTTAAATTTAAATAGATATTTACTATGTGCGCAACTAAGTTTCTGGGTTTCACATATGGATGGCGCTAACGACACAGTAGATGATACACCTATATGATGTTATATTTTTTTTAATAGATACATATTACAAATTTAAATTTTTTTCGCCAAAACTAACCTTTATACTACCTTAATTTTCTTATAATAATGTTCCGTACTTACTTCAAATTATTAAATTAAAATCTTGTTTCTAGATCTAATCTGTTAATCTGTATGCAGACGATATAAATTCTTAATTTGCCTTAAAAAACATTATTCCAAAAACATTTCCAAACATTTATTTAAAAAGATGGCTCTAAATTAAAAATATTCTTAATTAAAACTTTATTTCTTAATATTCCAAATAAAACTGATTTCTTCTATGTTTTTATCAACTCTTTTTAAGAAAATCTTATTAAATTTATTCCAAAACCATACCTTTCAAAAAATATCATTATTTTATTTTATCTATTTATTTATTTTTCCGCCGTCAACCTTTGATGTGTGCATTAATAAATTCATTTCTTTTCTTTTTCTCTTAAAATTAATCATTTATAAAAATCGTCTGCCTAAGAAATTATGAGTCGATTATAAATTGGTTAAATAATATTTTTTTTTAAATAAATTTATCGTCTGTGTAAAATAGTCTCGTACCTGCACAAGAATTCTGTTTACATAAAAGGATGATGGTTTGAGATTACAGAAAGTTCTAGAATTTTCTTTTTAGTTTTAAAAGGTGGAAGTCTCGAGATGAGAAGGGGGAGAGATTCTGGAGTTCTTTCGTCGATGAGTACGGCTGGTTGAAGTAAATGATGGAATATTTTTTGGACATTTCGGTAAAAGATCGTTTGCAAAAAGGAGTTTTTCCCTCTATAATGACTACAGTTGAATAAATAAACTTACAGCCACCAATGAGTGATTTATTGGATATTCTACATTTATTTATTTTTTATTTTTTCCCTCGCTGGCCATGACTTCTGTGCAAAGAACGGGGACCCTGGCGATGATGTTTCTGGCTCCTAACTTTAAAATGTCACAGTCTTTTCTAGAGCCGGCAGGATAATTATGTGACTTTTTCGGAATTCAAACTGAATCTGTGGAATGGCGTGTGTTCCTGTTAAAGAACTTTACAATTATGCTCGGAAAGATGCTAATCTGAAATAATTGCTAGTCGCTTCGAGTCTGATGTGGATTTCCTGACGCTTGATGTTGATCTGTGCGCACAAATTTTGATTCAGTATTCATGGTCATAGGAAAATTTTTGAAAATTAATGACTTCAAAGTGGTGAGTATGCAAGAAGTATTTGATGAGGAATTTAAAGACGATTGAATTTATTGAAGATTTTTCAAAAAACTGTAAGTTTTTTTATTAAATGTTTTGATTATTATTTTTATTCTTTTTATGATTGAGAAAAAATATTTATTGTGTATTTATTTATTTATTTATTATTTTATTGATGAGAGTAATTTGAAGTTAATTTATTAATTTACTAATTTATTTATTTATTTGATTATTTATCTGTGAATCTTACTTACTTACCAATTTATGAGTATTATTATTATCATTATTATGTGTTGGAGATTGAAATATTTTTATCCTTAAGGATTTAATTGAGGAGTATGATGTTCTTAAGATATTTGCTGTTACTTATTAAGACTATTATGACATTTTTCTGCACGATTAAAGGCAATTTTGTAATAATATAAAAAATATAATATATTATATAAAAAACTTAGAAGCTCAAGTTTACTTTTAAAAGTACATTTTCTTATTTATTGATATTTGTTTGTTATCAAGAAATAGTCTCAGAATGCAGTATTTTCATGATAATGTTCCTACAACTAGACATTTGAGCTGAAATTTAAGTTAACATTTATGTTTTCCCTTTTATTTGTTAGAATTTCTGGTTACAGTGAGCTTTGGTTCCCGGATTCTTATAATTTATTTAAATTCAGTAAGAAAGATGGAACTGTGTAAGGCTGTTGCTAGAATTTTGACTGATAAATATGATTAATTTTTTCAGTAAATTTTGTGATTTTAAGTAAGAAATTACCTATAATTAAAATTTTTGAATCTGTTTATGATCTATAAATTAATAGAATTAAAAGTTGATCCCAATTTAAGGTATATCTATGATATTTACAATTTCTGTTTTATTAGATAAAATTTCTGGTTAAAGTTAGCAGCTAAATATAGTTATAATTTTCACGATAATTTTGATTCAGATTTTTAAAATGGAGGGTAATGGTTTTGTGTGAGGCAGTTAAAATGCATACACCTCCAGTAGACAAAGCCCTCAAAATTGCGAAAGCGCGAACTCAGGAATTTCACCTTAAATGTAAAAGGCTCTATGATCGAAATTTTGTCGAATGCCCATTAAAAATACAAGACTCTGTAATTTATGAAGAATTTAAATACCCTAACACTCGAAAATTAGAACCTACTTTCTCTGGACCATACAAAATTATAAATAAACTTTCTGATGTAACTTATGAAACAGATAAATTTAATTATGAGACAGGACAGAATTCCGTTATTGTGCATGTTTCTAAATTAACAAAACCTCAAATACAATCACAATCACTAGATCAAACTAAAGTCAAGACAGTAGATTAAATTTTAATTCTTATTCTTTAAATATTTTATCACCATAATTTTCAAAATTAGCAGGTATGTTCTTGGTGCGCAACAAGAATATTACTTGTTTTTGGGAGTTTTTGGGATTAAATTGGGCTCCTTATGCAGGCATAAGGTGTGCACTTTGATTGTAAAGGCTTTAAAATTGATGTTGACAAATTAATTTTAAGTGTATTTAAGTCTAACTATATTTACTCATTTATTGACATTAGTATTATTCTATTTATTCAGCAGATATTTATGTTATAACAGTTATAAAATCTGATGATTCTACTCAAACCTATAACATAATATGTGATTTTCAGTGATTGTGAAAACTACAGATATTAAAAGTTTTTCAAAAAGGCACACTATTTTTATTTCCATTTCTCAATTAAGAAAGACACCTTTTATTCCTATTTGTATTTTATTATTAAAGTTTATAAACCATGTGTAGATAAAACATTATTCTACATTTGGCATTGAAAACTTATAACCAAATTTGACAATTTTGTAAAAGAGTATCAGAGAGGAATTATTGTAATGAAATACTGGTTGAGAGTCCATTTTCTAAATAGTTAGATTTAATTTTATTTGGATTTTGGAATTATTATGATTTTTTTTTATTTATACTTTCGGCTAGCAAAAAATACTTTCTTATGCTATTAGAAGATAAGAAAATTATTTAGTTGCTATGTAATTATTTTTATCCTCAACCAATATTTTCCCTATCAATAATAAACAAATAGTGATATTTTCTTTTGATTATACTCTTGTTTTATTATTATTATCATTATGATTTCTATAATGAAGTTTAGTATTAATTATACTCTTATTGAGAAATAATAGGATATGGAGTCTTATTATACTATCACTTATTATTGTTGTTATTGTTATTATTTAAATTTTTTTATATTATTTATTATTGATATTGAGAGTGATGCTATTTATTATTAAAAAATTGATATATTATTGAAAGAAAAATTTAATTGATTGTTAAAAGATGTTGGATCCAACATAACATAAAAAACAAAGATTAAACTAGATTTGGAGATCTTTAATTAAAGAGACTGTATTCAGTGAACATTGGAAAAGACTTTTATACACAATGGAAAGACTTTTTTCATTTGAAGAACTTTATTTAAAATAACCTATGCATTAAGTTATTGTAATTATTTAAACTTCCATGAGAACGAATTGTTATTGTTTTTATTATATTTTTTATCTCTTGCTTATTTATATTTATAACTTATTTACTGTTATTGTATGTATTATCTCCTATGCACTTACAAATAGTAAGTGATATTGTAACAGTATTGTATCTCTTTCAGGGAAATGCTCCTACCTAAATTTAATTCAGATTAATTTCCTCTTAACTATTTTATTTTATATAAAATATGCTAATATTTTTTATATTGCGTTAATTTTCTTTTCTTCCATCTCTTGGCTTCCTGGGTTTGACAGTTTTATTCAAAAATTTGACTTTTCTAAATTATTATATTTTTGTTGTCTGAACTTGTAGTTTTATTTAACTATCAATTTCATACAAATTTTCGGGGAGGGGGGGGGGATAATATTACAAATTAAAAATTTTTTCGCCAAAACTGACCTTTATACTACCTTAATTTTCTTATAATAATGTTCCGTACTTACTTCAAATTATTAAATTAAAATCTTGTTTCTAGATCTAATCTGTTAATCTGTATGCAGACGATATAAATTCTTAATTTGCCTTAAAAAACATTATTCCAAAAACATTTCCAAACATTTATTTAAAAAGATGGCTCTAAATTAAAGATATTCTTAATTAAAACTTTATTTCTTAATATTCCAAATAAAACTGATTTCTTCTATGTTTTTATCAACCCTTTTTAAGAAAATCTTATTAAATTTATTCCAGAACCATACCTTTCAAAAAATATCATTATTTTATTTTATCTATTTATTTATTTTTCCGCCGTCAACCTTTGATGTGTGCATTAATAAATTCATTTCTTTTCTTTTTCTCTTAAAATTAATCATTTATAAAAATCGTCTGCCTATGAAATTATAAGTCGATTATAAATTGGTTAAATAATATTTTTTTAAAATAAATTTATCGTCTGTGTAAAATAGTCTCGTACCTGGACAAGAATTCTGTTTACATAAAAGGATGATGGTTTGAGATTACAGAAAGTTCTAGAATTTTCTTTTTAGTTTTAAAAGGTGGAAGTCTCGAGATGAGAAGGGGGAGAGATTCTGGAGTTCTTTCGTCGATGAGTACGGCTGGTTGAAGTAAATGATGGACGTATTTTTTGGACATTTCGGTAAAAGATCGTTTGCAAAAAAGAGTTTTTCCCTCTATAATGACTACAGTTGAATAAATAAACTTACAGCCACCAATGAGTGTTTTATTAGATATTCTACATTTATTTATTTTTTATTTTTTCCCTCGCTGGCCATGACTTCTGTGCAAAGAACGGGGACCCTGGCGATGATGTTTCTGGCTCCTAACTTTAAAATGTCACATACATGAATATTCATACTTCTACTAAGCGTA
This sequence comes from Maratus speculifer, assembly GCA_964019185.1. Taxonomy (NCBI): domain Eukaryota; kingdom Metazoa; phylum Arthropoda; class Arachnida; order Araneae; family Salticidae; genus Maratus; species Maratus speculifer. The sequence continues at coordinate 138,742,673 of OZ025298.1, forward strand.
ATACCAACTCAGTGAAAAATGTCCAAGCCGGGAATCGAAACCGGAACCCTTGGAATAGCGCTCCAAGTGCTCTACCATTTAAGCTACGAGGACGATGCCCAGCTCAGCATTTTTCACTTCATATGTTGGCTAAGCTGCAAATCGCAGCACTAGATCTTCACGAGCACACAAGCTGCGGCGTAACATGAGACACTATAGATCCAGCATCAGTAAATCACATTTATTTCTCATATTAATCAATTTCTCGATTAATTTCAGCAATAAAATTACGCCTGAAATTTTAGATACATGAATATTCATACTTCTACTAAGCGTAATACCAACTCGTGTATCTAAAATTTCAGGCGTAATTTCATTGCTGAAATTAATCGAGAAATTGATTAATATGATAAATAAATATTTTTTAATAGCTTGGAGATCTGTTAATAATCAACTTTCATAATTCTTTTATGTATCGCAACGCAAAAATGTTTTATCTAACGACAAAGATGTTGAGTTTGAGGCTAAATTTATAGCGCAAGTGATCTGCAAGTGCTATTGAAGGAAGATGATAACAAGAAAGCAAGATTAACTTGCAGAGGCATAAAACATGACACGCCAAAGTATTCCCAAAAGCTGTTATGTCACGAATAAAATTAAAAATGAATGAAAATGAGTGCCACATGAGTTGATTGAAAGACAGATGAAAAATCGAAGAGTCATTATCGAAATTTTGTTTTTGCGGCACAAAAGAAAGCGTTAATTGCATTAAATTCTTATTGGCTATGAAAAGTAGTTTTATTTTGAGAACTGTTCAGCTAAAAATGGAATGCAGTGAAGCTGTAAAGACACTGCAGTTGGAAGACTGTGGTGATTTGACACAAATCCCTGCAGTGTTTTTGAAATCGACATAAATACAAATTCACTTCAGTAAGTGTGTAGTTCATAACTACAAATTTGCTGTAGTGAATTTGTAGTTAAGTGAAAAAAATCCCCTCTGCTGGCGCCATGTATTTTTACATTATCGTGCATGTTTTTTAACATTCCAAAGGCACATTTCAACCCTGAAAATGGTTGGACATGAACCGACAAACCCATGTAAACGAATCCCAGCGACGAACCGATCTAATTGCAGAGCCTGTTATTTTCATCATTGCTGAACTATACTGGTAGCTTAATAATTTTGGGAAGCTCAGGATCTCATGGCTAAGTTAATTTTATGCTATTTAATTTTGAAATGTTTAAATAATCTTATTTTATCAAACGGGAAAACAGAAACTATATGAAGTTTATTCGGCCTTAAAACCTCTCTGTAAAACAGAAAATAATTAATACGGGGTTATAAGACGATCGCGACTGTTATTATTATTATTATTATTTTAATCATACCTTAGGTAAATTTTGTTAACCGTATCAAATGAATTTACTTTAGACAATGAGGGGAAGAAGCTTGACGAGCGTAGCTCGTCAGGGGCAACGCTACCTACTGAAATACAAGTGTGTAGAAGGTTCTATGGTCGATAAAGGAGATACGATTCTTAGTACTTCAGAATATTAATGCTTCTTTATTAGACAATAAAACTGGCCATACGGTATTTGAAAAAAAAAATCTAAATGTAGATTGTGTAAAATCTTAGTTAAATTATTACTCTCCAATGATAAAAAAAATATAGTTTGTATAACTTCATTTAATTTCATTTTAATCCATGTCTAGTATTTATGTAGCTGAAATGTTGTTAGTAAATTTTCTAAAATGATAAAGTAGAGTTTTATAAAACTTAGAATGCAGATTATTGAATGTTCGGTTAAGTTTTCGCATGTAGAATTAAAACTACACCTTATCCATTCTTGTATTCTTTCCAAATTTACCTTTGTTAACAATGCATATTCTTACTGTATAAGTGATTATTTTAACAATCGCTTTAAAAAGAATATTCAGAATTTATTTTTAAAAAAATCTCTGAAATCTAGCTGTAATAAGTCATTTATGCACCTTTACAAAGTCATATATTTGTTGCAAATAATAATAATTTGAAGTTGGGAATGAGACCTAGTAAAAAACATCATTTTAAACAGTCGTACAAGGTTTTGACATTACAATAATGAAGTGTATTTGTACAGATAAAAAATTTATGAATTATTTACTTTCAATTGGAAAAAAATATATATGAAATATATTTTATAAAGATGCTTCTACATTCCTACATTTTAAATCAATAAACTCTTTCAAACAGCTATCTATTATTCTAAAAAGATTCTAAAGTAAAATAATTTATCATAAGCTACTAAATTATTCATAAGCCTTAGATTTATTTATCAACGCTTAAACTTATCTCTTTCTACAGCTTTCTGAATCTTAAGCCAAAACTATTTGAGATAGGATGTCAAATTCTTTTCTAAAATTCTTTCAATTCTCAAATTCTTTCCTAAATCTGTAATAAAGAGAAGTGTTAAGTATATAACTATATTAAAGCATGAATTTTATATCATGACATATATTTTTAAACATTATATGGCAGACTTACATAGCACTTTTAACAGCTCTCGTTATAATGTAATAATGTATTTTCTGTATTTATAAATATTTGAATTAATTGTGTATCAATATATATTTTTAATTTTATTTCCTCATATAAAAAATACCTGATGTATATTATTATATTGAATAACATTTTATTTAAATATTGAAAAAAATGCTTTGCATGATGTTGTATTCTTTAAAATGGTTGTTATAACTAGCTTTACAAAACTTTATTTATGCAGTATTAAATAAATTTTATTGTAATTTTAAGCATAAAAACAGTGGCGCAGTCGTTTATATATATATATATATATATATATATATACGCTCAAGACAAAGGGCATTAGAATGCATACACCACTGCTTTCAAAAGAAACAGAGGATATACGATCTTCGTTTAAAAAAATCGAGAAGGTATACCGTGTACCCTCGTATAACCTCTATTACATCCCTGGTAAAAAATGTATATACAGATACAAATCGTCTAACAAATAAGCATTTGCATTAACTACTATTTTTAAGGTAGTCAGATAACAAAATTTTAATAAAATATTAATGATAAATATACGCTTAATACAATTTTAAATTTTTTCACTTTCATGATATTTTACCGTGTACTTTTAACACTAACAGTTAATCTGTGTTTAAATTTTTAAAGTAACTTAGTCTGTTTATTAAAATTTCAATTCCATTATTCAATCAAGGGATTTTTAATAATGAATGATTATATAAAACATTTAAGAAGCACAATAAAGTCTCCTCTATTTTTCCATTTCATTATGTTATATTTCTATAACTTACAGAGTATTTATTTGCCAGATGACAGAGCAAAAACTCAGTTAAAATTATATTTATATTTTACGCGATAAAAAGTTGACATTGACATGAAAATTCCTTTGGATAGCAGATATAAAAGATACAAAAAAATCTGTATTATGAAAATTAACATTCTGTACAGTTCGATTGGTAAATCATGTATACTGTTTTAAGTTGAAAATTTCTGAAGATTCTTTGAAATTCTGAAAGCAAAATGTTTTGCATTATGTCATTATTTGGTAAAAGCTTGGCGATTTTCATTCATTAAGGACCAAGCATGTATTTTGACATTGATAAAAAGACGATTTTTCCGCCCAAGTCGCCTTCTTGTTGTCAAAACATTTGTTTAGATTCGCAGATTTGGGCGAAATATTGTCGACTTCGCGATTATTCATTGTCTACATTTTAAAAATTGTACACTTGTTTCAACTTTCATTTACCTTAATATGCACTGAGCCATATACTAACACCAGAAATTCTGTTAGGTGTACTGTAATCAGAAATGGCGATTATAAATTCGGTAAAAATTGTTTGGGCCTTTAGGTAAAATTAGATAAAATTTAGAATTAATATTGAACCTTATCCGTAATACTCAAGATTTAACCATTAATCATTTTTTTAGAACATGTGATGTAACCTAATGGTTTACTATTTGCTCAAAATGGTGACATGAAAAATCTAATCAAAATCGTTAGGGATTTTTAAGATAAAATAAGCATGAACCTGATCAGCACTGAACCAAAGTGACTCATTAAAAAAGTGAATAATAATAATAATAATAAATAACTATCTGGCCCATCTCACTAGTCTTGCAATATCATCAATATAGAAGAATACAGAATTAAGTCGAAATCTTTCGAGCCGTTTTTTAGATAAAAATATTTTGATCCGTAGTGACTACAAAGGATCTACTAATATAAATTTCTCAAATATGTGTCTTAGTTAAGTTAAATTGTATTTTAGCATTCTAAAAAGGTGGGAATAACAGTAGTCAGAATCGTTTGAGCCGTCTATCGCAAACTATTAGCTTGACACTTACCAGTAGTGACCTAAAATGACCCACTAATCAAGTTTGCTCTAGCATATTACTTTGACGAATGGTTTTGTAATAATTGTAAATAGCAATGTAAAATAAAATTAGTCAAAATCGTTAGAGTAGTTTTTAAAATAAAATTCGCTTGATCCTGACATGTACTTATATAAAATAATCCATTAATTGAATTTTCTAATTCGTTAGCCATATTGTTTTCGATTAAATACAAATTTAAAAACAAAGTCACTTAAACACAAATTTTCGGGAAATTCGTTAGCGAAATTTTTTGATAAACGTAGCATGACCCGTAGAAAACAAAATGCCCACTAATTACAATCTCTCGCTCAAGTGACCTAGTACAATAGACTGTTTGTGCCCAAAAATATTTGGATACAAAATTTATTGATAATTGTTTTAGCTATTTGTAAAATATAATTAGCTTTCCCTGATCAATAGAGACGTAAAATGACAAATTTATTAAAATTTATCGAAACAGAAAACCTAGTCCAATGGTATCCTCCAGCCGGAAAAAGACACTGCATATTTTAGTAGAAATCATTTTTGTCTTTTTTTTAACCCTTAAGCGGTAACCATGAGTCACTAGTGCCTCGGTCAAATTTTCTTTCCTTGCTAGCTTAGAGGAGAGAATGGGGAGCGGGACTAAACTACCCTGAAAAAAAATAGTACACTAGTAGGCTATTAGCTCCCGAAACGCCGATGTTTTAGTGCGTTCACAGCCGACGTAAGAGCCAGTCAAAATTTCGAAAAGGCACGAGTGACCCAGGATTATCATTTACGTTGACGAAAAGCGTAAGGTAAGAAAAAATTTTTTTGGTTAGGAATTGATGTTTTTTTCATTAAAAAATCGATGCACTACACTCACTTGGGTTTCCGAACCTTTATTTGCTGCAGCAAGTGTCACAGACCTGTGTGCGAGGAACACAGACATCAAATCTGTTTCCATTGTTTATAAATGATGATATCAGTGTTGCTGTAATTTTTCATTATTATATTTTTTGTTTAATTAAATAAAAGTTTGATAATTAACATCATTTTCATAAATAAAATTGATTAAAAACTAATAAAATTTCTATTTCATTGTAAATTGTACCTATTTATAAGTTAAAAAAACGTCATTTTTATGCTCAAAACTTAAGCATGTTTTAAATTTATACCGGCTATTTTTAATTTTATTGTGAAAGTACCATTCTGGATCTTCAAATTCCCGTTTGAAACAGCAAAAAATGTCAATTCTATCCAAAGTTATGATTTTTTAAAGAAAATGTGCATTTTCACATTTTTATTTGTTTATTTAAACATATTGTTTAAACAAATTAATATATCAGCAATATTGTGACTGATTCTTGTTCAAGGATAGTTGATGTAATACCATGAATTTTTATAGAATTTTTAAAGCACTTTAAACCACTTTTTACAGCGCTAAGCACGAGTGACCCATGATTACCGTTTAAAGGTGCCGAAAAACACGTTACCGTTTAAGGGTTAATATATACACAGAGAGACACACATGCACATAGATATTACTTTTAACTTAATTAAATTTCTTAATTTTCTCCTCAATCGAAATTTTCAGAAAATGTGTTTTACATATTTCTAACTAATAAAGTATGACAGACTTAAATAGTTTTAACATTTCCTTCAGAGTATTCTTAAGATGTCTCGTCAGCGAACACAAATGTTTTTGCATTGTATTGTTGGTTCTGGAACTCTCATAGAAAATATTTTATGTTTGTTTGTTTCAGAATATATTTTTTTAATAATTTGCTCTGATCTGTAAGATAAGTCTAACATCTCTTTCAAAACATGTGAATACTAAATTTTTACAAGACTTTCAGGTGTCTTTTTAATAAAGGGTCTTTAAGATTTCTAATATTAACATAGAAACTTAAAAAAAATATATTTGATTTGTCTCGGAGTGTCCTCAAAATTACTTCGTTTCATAGTTATTTTTTATTTACTAATTTATTACAAACTTTGTAAAAAATATTTTAAAACCACTCACACTCTAAAAAATAAAAGTGTAAATTAGACAAATTTACATATATATGTGTGTAAATTCCTAAAATTACACACCTGACATGAAAATTACCCACTTTTGCAAAGTTTTACCTGTTTTATGTGCATTTTAGCTTAACAAACTAAGTGTGTATTTTGTTATTACTTGAAAAACATAAATAAATGTTTAAATGCTGAAAAATGTCTGAATTTACACAAATTGGTACGTTATTGTAATTTACACATAATGATATACACATAGGTAAGAGTGTAAATTTCTAAAGTCACCCACTTGTCATATAAAATACCTATTTTAATGTGTGTTTAGTTTATGGCATTAAGTTTGTAAGTTTGTTATCAGTGCATAAACACATAAAAATGTGTAAATGTAAATTACTCCTAAAATTACACTAATTATTGTGTTGAAAAAATTATAAATGCGTGAATTTTAAAGTAGACGTTACGAAAGGGATAGGAGGCTTACATATTATTCAGAGCTACACTTTTTATTTTAGTAAACCCATTCCATAAATAACATGGTGTCATTGCATTGCTGTAACAGTATTTTTAAGTAATAAATTAATATATTTATTTATTTTTATAAGATACTCTGACCACCTCTCTTACTCTCCCCGTTTCAGCAGCAGGTGAACATTTAAAAGAAGTTTAAACAATTTAATCTCGACACATGTAACAAATGTAACAAATATTTTGTTACATGTAATGTAAAATTTTATTCATTTAATTAGTAAATTTTAATTTCGTTTTCCGAATTCCCTTTTAAAATTTATACATCAAATATAAGAATGCTTCATTGTATAATTCTAGGTTTTGATTAAATCGTAATTTCTTTCAGCCATCGCACAGACTGCTCTTTTTCACAATTTTACTTGTAATTTTCAGTAATAGTGCTAGATTTCATTCTTAAAGCGACATTAGGAAGACTTCATAACGAGGCATTATAATAAAGATATAATCCCACTTTATGCTTATTCATAAAATTAAATTATATTTTTTGTACTGTTGGTATTCTTTTTTGCTGCCCCCCCCCTTAATTAAAAGGATAGAAGTTTAATATTCACTAAAATCTAAAACCTATTTCGAATTCATTTAATATGTAATATAAAAGATAATTCATGTAATTAAGATAATTCTAAATTCGTATCCTGAGTTATTTATACATTTTGCACATCAAATATAAGTAAGCTTGATTTTACCCTAAATTATTTGAGCCGTCTGGTAGCTTGTAAACTTTTATCCATTTCAAAGTTTAACTTGTAATTTTAGCTTAACTTCAGTTCGCAGTGCAATTGATGGTTGTAATCAGGAACTACTTCAACCCCGAGTTAGACGCGAATCTAGCATATAAAACTAAAATCGTAATCTTTGTTGACTTGTCTTCATCATGTTTAAGTTGAAAATGAATGGTGGGCCCAGCTGATTGCAAGCGCTCTCGTTCAGAAAAATATAGTATATAATAAGTTATTATTTTTAACACAATCAAACTGATTGGTAAAGTTATCATACGAATTTAATATTTCCAGCTGAGCGAAAAATTGCCCAGGCCGGGGATCGAACCCGGATACTTGGCTTACAAGGCCAATGCTTTACCTGTTAAGCTATCTGGGCGATAGCCGGCTGGGATTTTTCGCTCAGATAACCTTATTGGTCGTAACATCTGGTCTGTCATTTGAAACAGCTCGCAGAATAAACCGCAGGTAATGGAACTCCATATAACGATGGATACGTAGATACTATTATTTTTAACACAATCAAACTGATTGGTAAAGTTATCATACGAATTTAATATTTCCAGCTGAGCGAAAAATTGCCCAGGCCGGGGATCGAACCCGGATACTTGGCTTACAAGGCCAATGCTTTACCTGTTAAGCTATCTGGGCGATAGCCGGCTGGGATTTTTCGCTCAGATAACCTTAAATAAGGTTATTTTCTAGTTTTTTCAAGTTCAGATTTGGTTCAGTTCAGATTTCGTGATTTTTTTCAAAGAATTTTTTTAGGTTCAGATTCGGTTCAGGTGAATGGAAATTTTTTGTCTTATTCAGATCCGGTTACGATTCTTTGGAATATTTTTTATCAGGTTCCGATTTGGTTCGATTCAAATTTCAGGTATTTTTTCAAATAGGTTTTTAGGTTCGGATCTCGTTCATGTCCACGGAAATTATTTTGTCATGCTCGAATCCAGTTATGATTCTTTCGAATATTTTGGTCGAATTTAGATGTGGTTTGTGTCAAATTTCAGTTTTTTTCAAATCGAATTTTTTAGGTTCGAGTTGGGTTTATGTCCATAGAAATTATTTCGTCTTGCTTGGATTGGGTTATAGTTCTTTGGAATATTTTTGTCAGGTCCAGATTTGGTTCAATTCAGATTTCGAGTTTTTTCTTCAAATATAACTGTTGAGTTCGGGTCTTCTTGCATGTTCACGGAAATAATTCTGTCTTGTTCGAATAAGGACATGTTTCACTGGGATATTTCTGCCAAGTTCAGATTTCGTTCAGTTCGCGATTTTTTCAAAGAAATTTTTTTGGGTTCGGATTGTGTTCATGTCCATGGAAATATTTTGTCTTGTTTGGATCCGGTTACGTTTGTTTGAAATAGTTTTGTCAGATTCAGATTTGATTCGATTAAAATTTCAGGTATTTTTTTGAATGGGAGTTTTAGGTTCGTATCGGGTTCATGTCCACGGAAATTATTTTGTCTTACTCGAATCCGGTTATGGTTCTTTCGAATACTTTGGTCAGATTTAGATGTGGTTTGGGTCAAAGTTTAGGATTTTTCAAACGAAGTTTTTTAGGTTTGAGTCGGGTTTATGACCATGGAAAGTATTTTGTCTTGCTTGGATCGGGTTATAGTTCTCTGGAATATTTTTATCGGTTTCAGATTTCGTTCGAGTCATATTTTGGGTTTTTTTAAAGAAAATATTTAGGTTCCGGTCAGATTTCATGCCCACGAAAATTATTTTTCCTTGTTTGAATCGGGTTATGCTTCACTTGAACATTTTTGCGGGATTCAGATTTGGTTCGGGTCAGTTATCAAATCCATAGTTTATCCCAAACAGAATTTTTAGGTCAGGGTCGGGTTTATACTCACGGAAATTTTGTGTATCACGGATCGGAGTGTGGTCTGTTTTTTTTTTTTTTTTTTTTTTCTGCTTGGAATCGGGTTATGTTTAAATTAGTCTAAACATTAAGGTTATAATCAGTTTTGCTACTATATTTTTCATGGCTATTTCTGATAGATAATTTGCTTAGTTATTTGATAATTTATTAAGGTGAATGAATCGTTTGCGGATACAAACACTTGTACGCCAAACAACTATTTTATTTTTGTTTTAAAAACAAATTAAAGCCATATTACAATTTTAAATTGAATAGAACACATTTAAATTTAATCAATGATTAAAAAAATAAACTCATAGAAAAGTGTTGTGTAATGTTTTTTACTGCAACACAGCTAATGACTCATACATTCTAATGTTCGAAATGCCAAAAATATGCGTACAACCATATAGTAAAAAGAAATTAATAGAGTGGCAGTATAATGTCTTGGGGTGACGCAAAAAATGTAACTCTAAAATCCGTGACATTAAGTCCAAATAAGCACCAACAAAACCATGTGCTTTCAAACTCCGATCAATTCAAACTGGTTTAAGCCAGTATTTCTTTGTTTTTGTTTTTTACCTTTTAAACTGTTATTGAATAGATGACTAAAATTTCGTTTAAAAAATAACGTTTTGTGCCATTATTGCCTGTAATACACGATCAGAATGCATGAAAGATACAGTTAGATCAATCACAGGCAAGAATTTTTTGATTATTTTTATCATATGACTTTGAAATATCAATATAGAAGCATCATTTAAGACTTCGCTTGAAAAATCAACATTCTTTCGTTAATGTCTTAAAATCGCCTGCACTCTGAAATCTAGATTTTAGATTAATATTATTATTTAAGTGTTCATGCATGATTTTAAAAGAATCTTTTCATCACTATATTTTATATATTGACATGGAATTATAAATATGTTGTTAAATCATAAACATTTTTCATCTACGTTATAAAGTATTAAAAATATCTGAAAAAAAAACAATATTTTATTTAATTTTATTTTGACATTTAATTACTTTTAATTTTCCAATTTCAATTATTTTAAAAGCAAACATTTATTTTAATAAATAATATAATAAAAAAAAAAACATTTAAAAAAATTACGATTTCTTCGTAAAATATGCTTCAGCTGTAATTCATTTCTTCCAATCCGTCTTATTAATACAAAATTCCTTCCTCGTGCTTTATTTTGAGACATTAAAATTTCAGCGATAAATGGTTTCCTCTTGCAAACCTTACTTTTTTTCGGTTTACTTCGCCACCACCTATCTTTTTCCTCCATGGCGTACAGCAGCTGTGATAAAAAAAAAAAAATCCTCATTTAAACTGACAGTTTGCCAGTCACTGACTGTCATTTAAACTGACAGTTTTTCTGTATGTGACATGAATTTTAAAGGTCAGTCTCAGTTTTTAAAATTATTTCTGCGAAAATTTTATGCAACCAACCAACCATAAGAGAATGAAAAGGAAAAAAGCTAAAAAAGAGCGATTTTTTATGAGAGTGAGGTTTGGAATTTAATTAATTACTCAGTTAATAAATAGAATTTTGAAATTCTGAGCATCAGGTGCATCAGGAGAGATATTGGGCTACTCTCAGAAAACTTTTGAGCTTCGTACGTACCATAGTTTTCGCTAACTATCGCAGACACACACACACACAGAGCGATTTGTTATTTTATTAATATAGAAGACACAAATTATCAAAATAATAATTATCAATTAAATTCTACGAGCTTTAATTTCAAAAATTTATAAGAGTCAATTGATATTTGGATAAAGACACAGTATTTCTCGTTTTATTTTTTACTATAGCTGATAAATAAAAATACACATTAGTTTGATATCTAAAATTTTAATTAGAATATATGAATACTTCATTTATGAAGATAGGATTAATTTCATTAATGTTAAAATATATTTGTATTTTTTTTCTTTTTTTAAGACACAAATTTCTAAATATAAATGTAATGCAAAAATGTTACTTTAATGATTCAACAGCTTTTTTGATAGTCCTGATACTATTTTATATGGCAAATTCTTTGTAATGATGAATATTTATGAAAAGAAAACAATTCAACATGTAATATAGGTGATTTATGTATATATAAACAAATCAGCTAAAATATTTGCAAGTAATATGTGTGTGTTTATGTGAGATGAAATTTACATACCTTTTTTCTATTTTTTTATAGTAATTTAAATTTTAATTTTATAACTGTATGTAACACAGTACCTTCAATATAATTGACTTTGTATCTTGAGGCTGAAAAATAAAAAAAGGAAAAATTGAGTCTGCACTCTGAAAATAAAAAGTGTGGAGATTGCAAGTTTACCAACTATGATTATTCCATCTGATTAGTCTAAAATCTATCATTAATTAATTATTTATTTTTCTTTATTTTAATTTTTAATTGCATGTTCTGAATAATATATAAATGAGGGGAAAATATAAAATTAAAAAGCAAGGAAGAATATAGAAAATAAAATAGCAGTTTTTATGTGTACATTTAGAGGAGAGTGGGGAGGAATGGGACACTTTTTACAAAAATAATAAAATCAACTTTACTTGACACAAATACAAAAACTTTGATTTATAGAATACAAAATGAAACACTTTCTAATGTCCTTCAGCAATATAGAAACATAATTTGAAGAATCAATTTTATAATTAAAGAAATTGAAAATTTTACAATGTGTCCCATACTTCCCCACTAACAGAGAAGTAATATTTGTACTATGATGGTTGATGAGGAATATCAAAAACTAATGTCTTAAATGGCTATATACTGAATTTTAGATCCGTAGCTACTATAGTAGTTTTAAAGGGAGGGGTAAAGTTCTAAAAACCTATTTATAGGGAGATTTTAAGAGGATGGGGAGTGAGTGTGATAGGCTGATTTGGAGCTTATGATGCTACACTTGTAATAGTGGATGAGAAGTGTGTACATCACTATGATCCCGAGTCCAAACAACAGTACTTTTATCGAATCCACTGTCACAAATCTAGCCCCATAAGCTAAAAATGAAATTTTCAACTACATCTCCCCCCCATTTTACAGCTCCTTAGAAAACTGTATGAATATTGCAGCTACGGTTCTAAAACTAAGAATATATATATCGATATTCTACATCAACCCATTGTAGTACAGATATTTCATATACACTAGACACAATAGTTATTGAACCTCCATCGAATATGCGTATTTTGCATATTACGCAAAAAACTGTGTAAATTACAATAACGCAATAATGTGTGTTTTTTGCGCAATACACATTTAACAGTGTAATCACAGAAGATTACACAGATAAATGAGTGAGAATAATACACAGATATATGTGTATTCTTGCGCAATTTACACGTTAATGTGGGTATTTCATGAGTGATTATTATAACTTTTACCCACTTAGTGTTATCATCAAATTACACACTGAAATGTGTATTTTGAAATTTACACATTATGTGTGTATTTTGGCAATTTACACACAAATTTACACATATAAACAAATCGTTTTTGTATCATCGATTTACACATTTTTGTGTGCAAATTTACACTTTTATTTTTTAGAGTGCAGGCAAATTAACAATAAACTTTTTAGGAATTCAATAGTGAAAAATAATAAAATCGACCGTTTTTTTTTCGTAAGTTGGTAAACAATTTTTTTTTCAAAAAATTCAAAACTTTTTTTTTTTTATCGGTTAATAACATATTTTTATAAGACACGTTTAAAAGAAAAAAATTCCCATAGAAACTTAAAAAATATGATGTGTCTCGGAGTGTAAATCCTGAAAATTGCATTGTTTCTTATTTCTTTCTTTTTTTACTAATTTATTATAAATTTTGTACGTATTATTTTAAAACCCCACAGACAAATACACAATAAAATTTTAGGAATTCAATAGTGAATAAAAAAAACAAAATCGACCGTTTGTTTCATAAGTTGGTATTTTTTTTTTTAATTATCACTTTTTTTATTGGAAAATAAAATACTTTAAAAAGTGACGTTTAAGAGAAAAAGGATCTCTAAAAATTCCTATAAATTAAGGAAATAAAATTTTGCCACCTGAATTCCATTAATTTGGAAATGTATAAAATGAAAATCTTGTCCAAATAATTAAAACAAACTTATGTACACAATGCTCTTTGAGAAAATAAAAAATTGCCTGAGCGAAGCGAAGGCTAATACACAGTGAAATATTACTTTTTGGACTTAAACAGCTATGATAACATATTACATGTTAAGTAAAATTTTTTGCGTTAAAAAATTTCAATATGTATTTGTCATGTTTCGATTCTGATTGAGCCAAAAAGTACCTATGAGGGTAACCTATTTAAACCATCTGTTACGAAAAATTAGCTCCAAATAGTTTTAAAATTAATAAAATAAGAATAGTTTAAAAAACTAATAAAAAAGCATAATTTATTAGCAGGCGTCAAAAGAATTTATGTGCTTCATTTTTACAGCATATGGATGTTTTTGCAGACAACCGAATTAGAGGATATGGAGGTAGAAGTCTGCACGGGCCCGGGCCGGCGGAGTCGTTTCGAATTTTCTAACGGGCCGGGCCGGCAGATTTAGAACAGTTTTTGCAACGGGCCGGGCCGGCAAAAAATTGAACGGGCCAGACGGGCCGGGCCGGGCCGATAAAAAAAAAGTTTTCGGGCTTGCCGGCCCGTTCTGAAGATTTAAGCAGAAATGATAAAATATGAGCTATTTTCAACGAAAATGGTTTTAATGAGAATAAGTATAAATGTGGCCATACTAGTTTGACAGCATCAATATAAAAATGCACAGTGTATCGGCATCGGAGAATTACATTATGTGTAACATGTTTTAATATTTTTTTAGCTGACTCATGCCGGTCCGAGATCACGCTTGCATTATTTTTCTACATATAGGCTGGCCGGACCGGTACTAGACTTAATTATTGGCAGAAAACATGATTTGTAAAATTATTAACAGCGATAAAGAACTTACGTTAGCTTAGTCTTCGGATATATACTTCTTGATTATTTTTAAATTAATTTCTCAATAATGCGAAAGTTTGACACATTTTCTGATTAATTTTAAATTGTAAAAGTATAAAAATGATGAGCCTAACTATTGAAGGGATTTGGAATCGAATAGCGTTTTTCATTTTTGATAAATAAAATACTTGTATAACCTTGTTGAGATATAATAGTTTCTCAAATGATTGCAGGTTTTTCTCCCTTCCCTTGCTATTGCTTCTGGAAATTCTATTCAAAACGCTAATTATGACCGCATTTTATTTGTTTGCAATATTTTTAAATTGCTTGTATCAAAACATGGATAACGCCATTCGATTATATAGTTTCTGAATAAAGATATCTGTTAATCTTATGAGTTTCTGAGAAAAAAAATGAATTTAGAAATGTATCAGAAAGGAGCTTCTTTGAATTTAAAAATGAATTTGGCTTTGAAATCTATAATAAAATGATATAGAAATACATTTCTAAATCTTCTTTTATTAAACAGCTTCAAAATTAACGATGTTTTTAGCTTTCTTTCGATTTTTCTTTTATTCTAAGTCATATTAATTTTTTAATGAATCTTTATTTGAATGTTGAAAGCCTAAGAATCTAAGCAATCATTAATGTTGTTAATGTGTATTTGCTGTAACATATACTGTAAAATCATTCCATAGATATGTATGCAGTATTCTTTAAAGGATTCTCAGTTATACGATAAAAATCTGAATTTTTAAGAAATCGTACAAATTGTAACGGGCCAAAACGGTCTGGGCCTGTTTTCGCTGATTTTTGTACGGGCCGGGTCAAAAATATAAAAATTTAAATGGGCCGGGCCCGGGCCGAACTTTTGAGTTATACAACGGGCCGGGCCTGGAAATTCCGGCCCTGCAGACCTCTATGGAGGAAATAGAAACCATTACGCACGCTGTCATATTTAACAACAACGAAACATTTTAACTTTAATCAAACAGAAAAATAAATCTTCTTTTTTTTTTTTGTAATTTAACAGAGAAAAATTTATAAAAATTTTATTTTTGAGATATTTTTATAATTTCTCAATAGAATTTTTTAATCGCCAAAAGAATATTTTATATTTCGCATGTTAAAATGTAAAAATTAGAAACGATTATATTTTAATATAATATTTCGATTTATCGCATCATTCCTTGTTATTTATTTTTGTTACACAAGGAAAAGTTTTGTTTATGAAAAGTTTCATTTTGAAATAATTGTTTTGTAATACCCTAATTTATACATCTTATTTGATCCATGCCATTAGTTATTTACTGAAACATAAACATAGCAAAAGATGTAACGGATTTTGATTCTTGTTGAGTAATTTAAAATTTAACAAAATAATCAATCAAAGTAGATTAAACATCCGCGCTTTCTAATTGGTCTAATGCTATGTAATCATTGTAAATGACTTGAAGTGATAGCTAATATAATCCCTATTACTGCATTAGTTTCTCAAGATACATTTTAACAAATTTCGAGATTGTGTTACGAGTTAAGCTGGAATTAATTTAAAAGGAATATTCCAAATCTTTTAATCGTATAAACAAACTTCCGATGTTATCTGCAGTGTAACACATTATATTCCGTTTAATTTTCCAACAAAATACGTTCTTGTATAATACACTTCATCGTTTCATCAAATTACTGAAGTTATTCATATTAGAAGAATTGTTAAAAAAAAGTACTCTGATTTTAATACAATTCTATTATATTTCTATCAGAAAAGGTTTAATAAAACTATCAAGCCATATAAGATTTATTATGTTTCAGACTTTTTGAAATAAAATTTATGAATTTTGTAGTGTTTATTATTGCTATATTGAAGACATATCTGTTTTGTGTAGGAACAACTAAAGTATTTCAGTATACAAATGAAGAGTATTTTAAATATTTTGCTTGGATGATGATTTAAGTATGTTGCTTGATGTTGCATGAAATCCCACTCCAGCTTCTGAGACCGTCTAGTTGACTATCGTACTAATAAGTGCCGGGGCATTATGTAGAGAAAACAGAATCAATTCCTCCCCCCTCCCAGAACTTGTTTTTCTATAATACCATTACAAACTTTCATTCGCATGCTCACATCTTTCTCTTTCTGCTTTTAAAGTACTAATTCTGCGGAATTCCGAGACAATTCTACCAGATTCAAAGAATCACTTTCTTGTTAATTAGGCACGTCCTGCAACTGAGACTGTCATTCCCCCTGTGATGTGCCTCCTTTGCGGTTTTTATTGCTTTAGCACATCATTTTTTCGTCACAGTTCAAAATTCTATGTAGAATTTTTATTTCATTTGACCTCTGATTAGAATCAAAGAAGACTTCTTTACTCTTGCTTTTGCCTTCAGTATTCAATTTCCTGAGACATAAAAGCTTGAAATGTAACCTAGATTTTTGTGTTTCAGAGCGTTTCACTTTTTTTTTTTTTTTTTTTTTTTTTTTTTTTTTTTTTTTTTTTTTTTGGAGGGGGGACATTAAACGCCTTGATCAAAGATTTCTTGTAGTTGTTTGCTCACAACGAACAACTGTTCAATAGAGCGAGCAGAACATGGCTCAACTTCAATGCCAAAATATTTAGCTTTAAACTTCAAAAAACGAACGTTGGATTTATAATAAAAAATAGTAATGATGTCTAAACACTCTGATGTCTAAACGCCGAGATTGTTACGGAAGTCATAGCACTTTATAATGCTTACCTGTTGACTTGATAGATCAGCCGAATTTTTAGAAACAAATTAAGTCGTATAGTTCAGGTTTTCTGACTTAGAATACAAGCACTGGTTTGTAAAAAGACAAAAATCTACATAAATGGCTGGAAGGTACCTGCCTTTCGCGGAAAAATTTTTACTTAATGTAACAACGCAAGCAAATATTCTTTTAGACAAATGTTTCATGTTATTTCAAAATTTAGTTATATCAGTTATAATAGACATTTTTTAAAATCTTCATATAACTCAGAAATATTTAGACCGGAAAATTATGAATTTTAACGATTTAGTATTATTATTTAATTACGTTCTAATTTTGTTAAGTTTTAAAAAGTATGATCACTTAAACTAAAATTACAATACACCCAAATACAGAAATTAGAGTTTATCAAATTAGAGTTTTTAAAATCCATTCGTTTGCTTACACTTTCAGTCAATCACAGTAAAAAATAAATAAAATAAACAAATAATATAAGAACAGTATAATTTTAATTCTATAGGCGTTTTATGTATTTTTATGTTTAAAATTTGTCCTCAGGATATGAATATTTTTAATATCTGTTTTCTGTGTGCTTTACTTAAAGCATATTTCTCATTTTCTTAGTTTTTAAAATATTTCTAAAATCTATTCTCAATTTATTATTTTATAAGTTAAAAGCGGATGAATTTTGAGTAAAATTTTAAGTCTTCTTATAAAATTAAGCAAAAATTCTAGAAATAATTTGATAACTAAAGACATAACACAGAAAAAGACAATCTTAAAAAAGACTACACAGCATTTTCTCAACCAATTTTAAAATGTTATTGTTCATGCTAAAAATAATTCAATAGATGTCGAGGAGAATAGTATTTCGTACCATACATGTGTGTTTAATACCTTTAAAAAAACCCATGAAATAAAAAATCATTATTTACCGCTCCTAATTTATCAAGCTAAATTTTCATTATTCATTCAATGTTCATATTATTGATAAAGTTTTCAGAGTAATTGTATTTGGAAGGGTTTATGTTTGGTCCTCAACACGTCACAAATTAATATAATTAATATTTTCTCCTTAATTCTTTAAATTTTTATGTCTGCGTCAGACTTTTTTCGTCAGGCACCAAATTAACTTTAGTTTGTAAGAAAACTTATTTTTATTTATGCTATTATATTTCTTTTTTAATTCAGCGGTACTTAAAAAAATATCAATATATTTCTTGCTTTCTGTTTGTAAGCACGTTAAATCGCTATTCATTCAACATAATTGATGATCCTCATTGATCCTCTTTCTATTACAATGTTTTACACTTTCCCAACTTAAAACTTTTCCGATCGGTATTTCGCTACTTAAAAATATTAATCCCAAGTTGATGATAAAATGTCCCACCCATGTCCATTCATCTATCGCTTACCGTTTTATATTTGAACACTTTTAGTATTAAGCCCATTATTGATCAAAACGGAATCTTTTTGTAATATTACGTTTTTTGTAGTACTAATGTCAGATTTAAATCCAGATTAATGAAGTATAGATAATTAATCTTTATGTATTCATTGATAATAATGTTTATATATATATACACATATATATAAAGTTACAGAATAAAATGTGATTGCTTAAAATAAAAGCTTGCATGGTTCAATTTTGATAACTCTGCTGTATTGAACAGATTTGATAATTATTTCTTTATTGAAAACTTGTTTGCATTAATAATTTCTGCTACTATAAAAAATTGATAATTTTAAGATTGAAATAACCATAAACTACAAAACAATGTTTATGTCATTTGCCCTTAAATATTCTATCAGAGTAAAATAATTATTTAAATAAATGGGACACACAAGAAAGGAGTATAAAATATGTTGCAAAAGTCACTCATTATTTTTTTGTATTTAAAATTACCAATCTGTACATTAAAACTCCTAGAAACTCGGCCAAATCTGTTATGAAATTTTTCTTCGTATACGGAAATTAATGATTTTCTTACGTATGATGCACATATAATTTTTATCACCCAAATGATAGTTATCATAATATAATTCTTTAAACGCATGCATAAGCTAATACTTAGCAATACAAAAGACAGACTTTTTCTTTTTGAGGTTACACTTTTTTTAATAATAAGGCATTGTGTCTCATGCGAGTAATGCCGCAGTCAGATTTCGCTGGCTTTATCCTTCGCAGGCTATTTCTTGTTTTAATTATCTTCTCGATCTCTCCTGCCTTATTTACCGTAATTTCCGTGGTATATTCCTCGAATTAAACAATTATTTTTCAATCCAGAAAAAAAAATTTAATAAAATTTTAACTTGTTAGATCGCGGTAAATAATTGGCTTCAGTAAATAAAGAAAATTTCTAGATCCAAAAAAAAAAAATGTTTGATCCGCGGATCATACGCCGAAAATTATGGCATTTCAAAAGTTTCAGTTCAGTCTATGTCATATAAATTAAATACTAAAAGCAAAAAAACATTAGCATGATTAAAGCAGAAAAAATATGAACATGGAGGAAAGGTCTTTTAAATAATGGGGGATAAATACTCTGAGTGTATTTACAAAGTTACAATATCTTTACAAAATCTAGCAATACAACTGTTGTATGGATAAAAGTAAGGTGTCAAAATATTCACTATAAATTTTGTTGTTAAACAAAAGAATTGATATTTTGACGAAATTTGAAGTACGTTGCTTCCTTAAGTGTCCTGTGACCTGTTAACTACAGTTCTGAGTGTATACAAGAGACATTTTAAGAAGCTTATTATAAAATGTTTCACAGTTTAAATAATTTTCATAAGTCGAGAGAATACCTTTAGCTTCTCGATATTGTTTGAATTTAACACAATATTGTGAACTTTTTGGAGCTGTAAATAATTCTAAAAATTAAACATTTTTTTAGTCTAAAAAATGCAGAACTTTCAGTATGAATTGTTTAAAAAATTTTTAAGGAACATTAATTAGAAAATAATTTATTTGTAACATGCTGATTGAAGATTTTCATAAAGGTGATTCAGTTAATATTACATATATATACAATATAAATACACACACACACACACACACACACACACACATATATATATATATATATATATATATATATATATATATATATATTTATATTCATAATCTATGTTCCGTGTGTTGCATTTTAACATAAAATAATAATCCTTTTTACAGCTAAATTTTTAACAGACAATTAAGCATTAAAATACAAGATTTATAATGTAATTTCGATAAAAAAATTCTAGATAAATAAATATATTACAGGTACATACTTAAAAATAACAGAGGTTGTAGAACTACATAAAATATAATAAAATTCAAAACATTAATTTTAACGTTTCTCACTTTTGGAAATTTACGCATATGTAAGTACATATATACATATATGTATGTACCTGTATCACTTCTATAAAAAAGGACGTAAATTATGAAAGTAAAAATCCATGAAATAATACAACTTGATTATATTTATTAAAAATTACATAGATCAAATTTGCAAAAACAGATATTAATAAAAAAAATAAATAAAAATTATAACAAATTTGAAAATTCCTCTCTTAAACCAAAGAAGCCAACTTTGAAAACTGCACAAACTTGGTAAACAAATCCATTTATAAATGTTGCCAACGTCACTGTAGTTGACTAATTTAATGAAAATATTATTAAAATTTATTATTGACTGAATTATTTGTACATTGAACACTTTTTATTGTTATATTGAACATTATTTGTAACCGAGTATCTGAAATTTTAGCTTTGTGTTTTCAAGTCAAATCTTATGCACATAAAATCAGAAAATATTGCACCTATTCCACATGTTTTATTTTAATTATTTTAAATGTACGCTTCCTTGTATTTATTATTGCATTAATTCAATTTGTAAAAATGTGATTGGGATTGGGATTTCAGTCCTACTTATTTTTCTGCGAGTAAATGCGGAAATAAGAAAAAGCTTACATTTAAGATAATTTTTAGTGTAAGAAGAAAAAAAAACATTAAAAAAATACTTTTTTTCATTTATTCAGTCAAACTTCATTAACAAGAGCACGCTTAACGAGACTGGAACCTAGTGTCTCCTATTGACTCACCCAGTCATATGCAATGCAGAACTACCAACTTCTACGCCTGTTTACATCGTATAAATATGTCTTGCATAGAAAAATAATTTTTTTTGTAAAATGTCCATCAAATTTACTCAATGTTATGTAATGTATTACATTCTTCTGAATTGTTAAGTAAAATTTCTATTTCGAATATGTATGTTCAAATTTAAATGAGCATAGAAGTGAGAAGCAATGGTAATGCATTTGAGCTGGGAATTTAATGACCATTTAATTGCACTGAGTACAACATTATTTCATTGTGTATAATTTTTAATATAAACAGAAAATGATTTTAATTATACTGATTTTTCTGAGTGTAAATGTAGACATAAGAAAATAATTTATATTTGAAGTAACTTTTGTTAGAAGAAAACAAAATTTAAAACATAAAAAATTGTTGTTTCATTTTGAAGTAATTTTGTTCTGAAAAAAAAACTGTTGTTAATTTATACACTTAAGCTTTCTTAATAGAAACACTCTTAACGAGATTAACACGAAGTCTTTCCGATTGTCCCACCCATTTATATGTAATGCAAAGATACCAACTTCTACGTCTATTTACATCATTCAAATGTTTTGTACCGAAAATTTTTCTTTCTCTAAAATGTCTGTCAAATTTATTTAATGGCATGCAATATACTACATTCTTCTAAATTGTTAAGTAAAATTTACGATTCGAATATGTATGTTTAACTTTAAATGGGCGTAGAAGTTGACAGCCATGATTATGTATTTGAGTTGGGAATTTAATGACCAATTCATTTCATTGATTACTGTGTTAATTCATTTTGTAAAATTTTGAATGCAAAAAGAATATTATTTTAATTATACTAATTTTACTTAGTGTAAATATGGAAATAAGAAAGCTATTTACATTTGAAGTAATCATTATTATGAGAAAACAAAATGAAAAACAAGAAAAAAAACTTTTGTTTCATTTATACAGTCATATCTTGTTAATTCCGATACGCTTAGCGCAATTAGTACGAAGCTTACTAATATGTAATGTACTTAAGTTACACAACTTAAGTACATTACATATCAACTTAAATATATTAACTAAATGTAGAAATTTAAAAACGGCTTGTATTTGAAGTAGTTTTGTTCTGGAAAAAAAATTAAATATTGCTTCATTTATACAGTCAAACCTTCTTAATACAAACACCCTTCACAAGATTAGTACGATGTGTTTCCGATTGCCCTTCCTGATCATTTGTACTGAATTTAAATTGGAAATAAAATGACCTTTTCCTTCATTGAATACTGTGTTAATTCATTTTATAAATAATTGAATTAAACAAAAAGCTATTTTAATTATACTCATTTTTGAGAGAGTAATTGTTGAATAAGAAAATATTTAATATTAATAGTAATTTTGTTATGAGAAAAAAAACTATTATTTTATTATCTATTATCTCGTTAACACGTTCGCTGCCGCTTACGAAAAGATGTGACGCTAAATAATGCCGCACTGTAGAAGTGGGTTTTTCCCAGAAGCCGATTTACTTTTTATAACAAAGAATCAGTGAAAGATTTTCCCGCACCAGCACGTAACTGGCTATTGGTCAGCACCTCACATACCGCGCTGGCGCGTGAGTGGCCCCTTAACGTTGGCGCCATATAACGCGCTTTCGCGTGATCAGCAGCGAACATGTTAATAAGGGCACGCTTAACGAGATTAGCACAAAGTGTTTCCGAGTGCCCCGCCCAGACATATGTAATGTATTTAAGTTGAAAATTTAATCACCATTTCTCTGAAGTGATTATTGAATTCATTCATTTTTTAAAAAAATGAAATGTAAACATTCAACTGAAGTTTCTGTAACTAAATGTGGAAATTAGGAAAATAATTTACATTTGAAGAAATTTTGTTCTAAGAAAACATAATAAAAAAAATCTGTTATTTCATTTATATGACTGTATATCTCGTTATCTCGTTAATACGGAAACGCTTAACGAGATTAGTAAGCAGTGTTTCCGATTGTACCGCCCAGTCATATGGAATGCACTTAAGTTGGGATTTTAATGACCATTTCTTTGCATTAATTACTGTATTATCATTTTGTAAAAATTTGTGCATAGAAAAAATGTGATTTTAATTGTACTTATTTTGTAGTAAGCAAATGTCGAAATTATAAAATGACTTATATTTGAAGAAATTTTTTATAAGAAAATAAAATAACAAAAAAAAAAATCTTCTTTCATTCATATGGCCAAATTTAGTTAATACGGAAACACTTTACAAGATTAGAACGAAGTGTTTGCGATTGCCTCGCCCAGTCACATGTCAGGTATTTAAGTTGTCAATTATAACACAAACTACTCTTAGCACGACAAAAAAAAAGTTTTGCTTTTGAGCGTTCGTGTTAACGAGGTGAGAAGCGATTGCATTGATTTATACTTTCCTGAGAAACAGCCATTTGAAGGGAAAAAAATAGTTCTGCCGACATTTCGAGTGATGCTAATTTTTAGAAAGATATTAACAACATAAAAAAAGACAGTCATATAAGAAAAAATGAGAGAAGCCACAAAATTTTGGCTTATGATGATGATGAATGTAAGAGATTTAAGTTTATGAAATATGGTCACTAGTACAGCTTGAAAGTCAATAAGAGAATATGAAAAATTACACCTTGCAGAAGATACCCCGCTAGAAAAAATCTTAAGAAAATCTTAAGGAAATTTCTGTAGAAAATTTGTAGGGAATTGGTCCATTATTAAAATTTCTGCAGATATTTCTAAGGATATCTTAAAAAAATCTGCAGATAGCTTTGAGGTAAAATTACATCTTCAAAATTTCTGTAGAATTTCTGAAGAAGACGGATATTTCTTCAGATAATCTTAAGATTATTTTTAGTGGGATATGTTCTAAAAATACGAAACAATAAAATGTGAAATGCAAATAATGATCTGTGCATTACGCCAAAGTTAGAACGGATTCTTTCGCTAACATATAAACTTTCGAAACTGTTTTAAAGTTATTTGATAATTAATTTAAAAAATGTTAAATATATTATGCAGATGCTGATATTAATGGGCAATAATTTGAGAGTGATATAAAGTGGTCTGGTGTAATAACGCCAGGCGGGGTAATAACGCCAGGCGGGGTAATAACGCCAAGTGCTAATATTTTGCATAATTATAAAATAATCTGGTAAATGACACCCATGTGCTCTGCGCAGAAGGGTTTTAATTCATATAAATAGCAAAAAAACAGCTTCAAGTTAATTTGTTTCATTTTTAGGTCTAATTGTTTTAACAAGCAACTAAAATTAACGCTTGATCTTCGAGATAAGCTTTGTGATGTGAAGACTATTTTTTTATCCGGAAATATTTTGTTAATTACATAAATTTGTAGTACATTTCACGGACTTTCAAAATATTGTTCAAGATTTTGGATATCTTCTCGAGATAATTTGTAATTTAAAATGTACAGCGCAATAACTATAACGGCGTAATAACGCCAATCCTTGGCATTAATACCCCGGTTAATTCCTTACAGTGGCCGAGCTACATCCTAAATACTGATTCAAATAAACACAGTTAAAACTGTTTTAATAATTCTATTTAAGTGGTCTTTTTTAAGTAAAGAAGCTCATGGTCTGATATTCTTTTGCCTTATCCTCCTTCCCGCTCCCACACACACTCACCACAGCTTTATTTTTCTTACATTTTCACAAAAAATTGAACATTTTCAATAGCCTAGATTGCAATTTGTCAATTTCTAAGTTTGTAGAGTTTGTATTTTTAGAATTGGGAAATCTACATGCAAATATTCCATCTTATTTCATAGTTTTGTTTGCATACAAAACTATAACCACCTATATGGCGTTATTACCCATATAGGTGGGTAATAACGCCAAATAGCATTGCTCAAGAAATCACGCCATTACATTTTATGAATACATATCTATTAAATTATTTTTTTATATAGATAGTCTATGAGTTGCTGTATCAAATCATATATTTGTTAGAAAAATACAATCTAAAACTGAGCCGTGAGAATTGGTAGAACTTTAACGTGGCGTTATTACCCCAGGGTACCTTACTAAGAATGAAAATAGTCAAGATTCCTGTTCTTTCATCCGAATTATTCAATTCGAATGATTACTTTGCCAATCAGTTAGATTGTGTTGAAAATAATAGTATATCTACGTACCCATCGTCATATGGAGGTCCATTACCTGCGGTCTATTCTGTTGAACTGTCTAAATGACAGACCAGATGCTATGACCAAAAAAGGTTATCTGAGCGAAAAATCCTAGTTGGCTGTCGCCCCGGTAGCTTAACAGGTAAAGCATTGGTCTTGTAAGCCAAGTATCTCGGTTCGACTCCTGGCCTAGGCAATTTTTCGCTCAGTTGGAAATTATTCAATTCCTGTTCTTTGTTGACATTTTAAAGCGACTGTATGAGATGTTACGCATGACTGGTAATAAAGGATAACTTAGAACAGGCATGATTTGTATTAAATTTTATCTACCTCAATTCAAATAGTTTTCGTTAAAAAAATCTTTCTTTTTTTCGAAATGTTTTTTTTATGAGTTCAAATTTGTTTTCTAATTTTAAAAAGTAATTTTTTACTACTTCCTTCCTTATAATTATTTCCTGTTTTTATTAACCCTATTGAAGTCTGAATCTAAAGAAATAAAGATCATTACATTTGTTTTGATTCACTACGCAGGTAAAGGTGGATACGAACATCATTAAAATACTAATAATATATACATATAAACTGCAAAAAAAGTTCCGTTTTTGCTTTAAAAATAAAGATTAAAGCAAGACCAAAGTTTCTTTTCAAAAAATAAAAGAATTAAAAAATCACAAATGCTTTTTTTACTCTAAAGATGAAAGGTCTCCAGATTAACCCCGTATTAAGGCAATGTGTATGCTTAGCTTCCAAGATTATTACAAGCAATACATTTATGGAGCCTGTTCACAATGGTTGAATTAACTCAAAATATGCGCGCACAAGGGAGTACAATATCCATTGATTATTGGTTTAATCTGAGAGTAAATAATTTTTGAATTGAATCATTTGCCATGCTCACAAATAAGTTGTGCATATGTACGACTGGTTAATTATAGATATAAATTCCTTTTTTAATCTATCCAGTTAATGCAAGATGGTTGTTCAGCGTTACTCTTGAATAACAAGTCATGAGTTGATCTCCAAGAGAAATTTATTTATTAATAATGGATGATTCATTATTAAAAAATGTTTGTAGACTTTGCAGTCTGTTTAATTGTCGGTTTCCATTTTAGAGCTATATATATTTACTTCCAACTCTATATAAATTATAATGTAAGACCTTGCATATATGTTTCTTGTAATAAATATCTCCCGTATTGTTAGCACAGATAATATACATTTTTTTAGAAACATTTGTTAGCCATCTACAGAAACTTGTGAATAACTTCGTTTTGGCACAGGAAATGAAGATCCAACATGTGTCCCTAAGAAATAAATATTGTT
This sequence comes from Maratus speculifer, assembly GCA_964019185.1. Classification (NCBI taxonomy): domain Eukaryota; kingdom Metazoa; phylum Arthropoda; class Arachnida; order Araneae; family Salticidae; genus Maratus; species Maratus speculifer. The sequence goes on from OZ025298.1 coordinate 138,769,443, forward strand.
TTACTATGTGTTTTAAAAGAAAGTGGGACAATTATAACTAAGAAGGGAAAAAACATGTATTTCAGTGGATCACATGTAACGGTTATTCCGTATGTTTTAGATATGGATCAAACAATACCATTCGTAAGTCGTCAGTGCGTTAATCCGTTACAAAATTTCCGCATTTTTTATTAATATAAAGACAAAAATCGCATTTCAGTACTAGAAATAAAAGTTGTTTTACTACTTTTTATAAGGGAAAGTAGAGTAATATAAACTAAAGGAGACAGAAAACATACATTTCAGTGGGTCAAGTGAAGTAACGTTTATTCTGCATCCTTTAATTATAACTCCAACAATAACCTTTATATGTCAGTGTGTTAATCCGTTACATAAGTATGGCAGTTTATGCATATAACTTCAAAAGATTTCAGTACACTATATATATAATTTCAGTAAAAACTGATATTGACGCTAAAAAAACTTTTTAAAATTTTTGTATCAAAATTAAAGGGACCCTACTCTCGGAAAAAAAATATTCAACTTCTGCAGTCGCCATATTTGTGATGGCCCTCACATCTAGTATTCGGGGGGCGGTGTACTGGATAAGAGAATGGAAAATTCCATTGTCTATGACATTCAGTGATATCATCGTCATCCAATACATAAACGCAAAAATATCACGCAACCATTAAAATTATCTTAAAATGAACAAAAGTACGCAAATGTGCATGCTTAAAAAAATCCAGTTTTTTTAAAAAAAATACTGTAAAGTGCCCGCCGTTTGTTCATAATTCTGCGTTAGTTATTGTGGTTGTTGTCATTTACTGGAGTTTTTAAACATATTTATGAAAATATAGTACAAGCTCGCTATTCCGAATATCCACCCATTCCGAATATCCATCTATTCCGAACAGAATTCAGAAAAATAGCAATTTTTTAAATTTAAAAACACGAAAAATTAAAAAGTCATTCATAGAAAAAATTTCATGGCGAAAGATTTTCTAAATCATTAATAATATTCATTGATCTTGTAATCTTTTCCTAGAACATTAACAGCTTAACCGTTTTACCCGTATGCATTTTACCATCCTTTACTCGATTAGAGACCATAGAGATTCTTCCAATCTCCTGATTGGTTGTTTACTTTTATCGATTTGCTTTAGCGCCATTATCAAAACGCTAAACACCAGTCAACACATACTTTTAACAATCGTGAAAATAAAATAAATCGAAAAGTTACTAAGTGATATACAGGGTGGTCATAAAAAAACTTTACTGATTTAGCTCTAGCGGCCAGTCCGCTCAACCGATCGAGGTGAAATTTCAGCTATAGCTATTCAGAGGAATGAGCTCGAGATTCTGTGAACGACAACAAAATGGCGCTCACGGGTACGGTTATAGTTACAGAAACTCGAAAATTTCCAATAGCAACACCCATTTTTTTTCATCGCAAAATGCTCAGCGCATGCGAAAACCCTAAAGAGCGTTGGAACCGTACGTGTATCGCAAGAATTTTTATTTTGATTAAATATTTTCCACATGGGTGCCATCACAGGCAAGGCACCCATGTGGGAAATGGCATGGAAAACGTGTAATCAAAATAAATTTTTTAGTTTCTCCGATCTGTATTTTAATCAGAGATTAGTGTACTGACTCTGCGTCATATGCAAATTTCCTCCTTGCGCCCCAGTCGAGTTTTTTCTATGGGGAGGGAGGATTCCCAGAACGGTTTTTTGTGCGTTCATAACATGTCCGTTTCTTGCGATACACGTACGGACGTTAAATCTTTTGATATAAGTGTTATTTAGTCTTTTATTTTTTAAATTGATATTTACGTACTTTTTACATTTTCGGTAGGCGTTTCACTTTTCATGTTTACTTCGCCATCTTGAATTGAAGTGGTGTTGAGTTGTAATTTGCTTTTCTTGGTTAATTTGAGCTTTTGTTGAGTTGTTTGTATTTGGTATGTACTCATAGGTTTATTAGAGGCTTCTCGCTGATGTATCGTTGTAGAATTAGTATATGTGCATTCAATTTGATTACGCGTGGAGTATATGTTAATATTTTTGTTTTTGTTGGTCACATGGATATCTTAACACAATTAGGGTACACACACACAACAGGGTGTCACAATTAGGATATCTTAATTAATGGTAGTAGTGTTGCGTTATTACTCAGTTTCATGCGTTTTAAGATTTTGTGTAGGTGGTGGGTCCTTACTCAGTGAGAGAGGTACTCTTATATATAGTGAAAACTTGTTCTCAGTGTAACCGTCTATTCGTGTTTCGACGGTTGGTCTTCCGGTTGGTGAGTCTATAGATTATTAGTGTTAAATTGTAACCTGTTTGCTGCCTTATATTGATTTTATAGGTGGTGGGTCCTTACTCAGTGAGAGAGGTACTCCTATATATAGTGAAAGCTTGTTCTCAGTGTAACCGGCTATTCGTGTTTCGACGGCAGGTCTTCTGGGTGGTGAATCTATAGATTTTTAGTATTAAATTGTAGCTTTTTGCTCTCTTTTATTGATTGGTTGTCTAGTATTATTATTTAAAAATGGCTAAAAGTGATAAAATTGAGAAATTATTTGAAGAAATGGAAACAGAGGATTATCCTATTGCAATACAGATGGTTAATGTATATATATATGATATGTTGGAGGCCCAGAAGGATAAGAATAGTAAGGTAACATATAATGTAATGAATACATTAAAAAAATGCTTTGATTATATAAATAGTAGATTAGTTAAGGCCCACAGAGAAAGTGTGGCAAATGAAACAAAAGTTCGTACAATGATAACTGACAGTAAAGCCTATGAGGCTTTAGTTAAAAGAATTTCTGGGGGTTCATCAGTTGAAGCGAAATTATCGCAGTTTCCGACATTAAAGAAATCAAGTGTTAAACCAGAACAAGGTTTTTCTGTGTTGGTTACACCAGCTGAAGGCACGGATGCGGATAAAATAAAAAAAGATTTGAAAAGTGCTTGGAGGGAGAATCCGGATGCGCCGACACCTTAAGATGTGGTAACTACAAAGGGTGGTCAGTTGGTTTTGAGAGTTAAGACAAGGGAGGAGACAGAGAGGATGAGGTCTTTTTTACAAACTGATGAAATAATAAAGGATAAAGTAAAAGTAACAGTTCCAAGGAGAAGAAAACAAAGATTATTGATACTGAGTGTAGATACGGAGGGGAAAGAGGTGGACATTAAAACTTCTCTGGCGAAATCACTGACTGATGGTGGATTGGCCACTTCTTCAGATGTGGAGGTGATTAGGCATTATACAACCCGAAGTGGCATGGAGAATTGGATTGTTGACGTGGATCCGGAAGGTGCGGATTTTCTGGTGGATAGAAGGAGGGTGTGTATAGATTTGGAGCGGTATAGAATTGTTAGTTTCGTTCCTATAATTCGTTGTCATAAATGTCAGGCCTTCGGTCACATGAGACAAAAATGTACAGATATTGAAAACTGCCCAAAGTGTGCAGGTGACCATGCTTTAAAAGATTGTACAATTAAGGATGAAAGTTGTATTAATTGCGCTAGAAGGGATGATGAAACGGACACCTCACACAGAGCCGATAGTATGGATTGTCCTAGCTATCAGGCGTATCGTTCTGAACTTCTTTCCCAACGTTTATAACATCGGTCGCGGTTGTTGTGGGAGGTGGTATTGGCAGTTTAGTGATTGTTCAGATTAATTTGCACCACTGCTCGGATGCAAATGATGCTTTGTCATCTTATGCGGCGAGTTTTGGCGCGCATTTCTTTTTTATGCCAGGATCCTTATGTTTATAATGGTCAATTTGCTAGTTTACCTTCTGGCTGGTTGTGCTTTCCCTCAACTTCTTTCTCTTCCTGTATCTTATGTACTGACAGTGTTTTTGCAATAGTGAAAGGTTTTGAGACTAGTAATTCAGTTTTTATTAACGTGACTATGGAGAGTGGTCCACTGCTGTTAGGGTCTGTCTATGCTTCCCCTCCGGAAATCTTGACGATGACATGTCACCTTGGGTCACTTATTATCAGAATGCTACCCACATTGTTGTTGGAGGTGACTTTAACGTGCCCTTAAAGCTTTTGGGTTATACCAGAGAAAATGCAAGAACTGAAGTATTTTCGGATTATATTATGTCCACTGATCTAAGACTTGTAAATGACGTTACTGCTCCGCATACGTATGTTCAGGATGATCGTTTGGGTAGACCTGATTGGACTTTGTTAGGTGTTGATGTCTTGCCATATCTGAAAAATTGGAAAGTAGATGATTCAATATTTTCTTTTTCTGATCATCGCTACATAGTGTTTGAACTGTGTCTTGTTCCGTCGCGTCGCATGCATGAGCGTTTTAAGACTTAAAATAAGTCTATGACAAATTTTAACAAGGAATTTGCCAAGAAACATGATGAAATGTCCTTGGCATTAGAGAGAGTTCATGATCAGATGTCTTTGGAAGAATGGGTTGATGGCTTTTGTGATTATTTGTACTGCTGTGTAAATAAAGTTTTTAAAAAGGGTGAGCTTTCCCATAAACCTACAGTCACCTGGTTTACTCAGGATCTCAGGGTTCTGAGAAATAAAGTAACAGTTTGTTATAAAAGATACAGACGTAACTTGGAAAATGTAAATTATAAGGATGCATATATTGAAATTAGAAGACAATATACACGTGCAATCAGGAGAGCTAAAAGAAAAAGTTGGATGGATTACTGTTCTAAAACAGATGAAATATATGGAAATCTTTTTAAATTTGTGTCAAGTAAAAAATTTAAACATGAGGACATGGCTTTCTCAACGTTGGAAAATTCAAACGTTTTTGATTCTTATGATGAAATAGCTCATGAATTAATGATCGAGCACTTTGGGATAGAAGATGTGCCTTTAAATGTTAATTCATTTATGAGTGTTAAAGATTACAAAAATGATCTAGATTTTAAGAAATTAACTAGAAAAGAACTCTCATTTGCTTTATCACAGCAGCATAACAATAAGGCTCCCGGATTTGACGAAATTGATGCCTTGATTTTTAAAAATCTTTGTAAAAGATTTTCTACTTTAATGTTAAATATTTTTAATACCTGCCTTCGTTTTGCTCATTTTCCTAGTCGTTGGAAGAAGGGCGTTGTTATTTTCTTCAGGAAAAGAAATAGGCCGGAAAGACACTATAAATCATACAGACCAATTACACTATTGCCAATTATAGGTAAAATTTATGAATGTATGCTGAAGGTAAGAATCCTGACAATGCTTTAGGCTGCTTATTACTTGGACGGCAGACAACATGGTTTCAAGGAGCACAGAAGCACAGTCACTGCTATGGAGGCGCTTAAAAAGAAGGTAGTTGAAACATTGACTGATTTTAAATACTGTGCTGCGTTTTCTTTTGACATTGCTAGTGCATTCGATGTTCTGGACTGGAATATTGTTGCTGATATAATAGTAAATCTTCCATTATTTGATTATTTGAAGAGTGTCTTAAAAAACTATATATCGGATAGACTAATTGGCTTTAAATTCTTACGTGGTATAAAATGGTTTAGAATATTTATAGGCTGTCCACAAGGTTCTTGTTTGGGACCTATGCTATGGAATTTGGTTGCAGATCGCTTACTTAAAAGAGGTCATGAACGTCTACTTTATTTGATTACATATGCGGATGATTCTGTAGTGGTGGAAGGTGCGAATACTAGGGCAGCCTTAGAAAATAAAATAAATAATTCAGTTAATACTTTTTCAGAATTGTGTCTAGACCTTCATTTACAACTGAATTTGACAAAAATAGAGGCCATGCTCTTTGGAAAGAATACAATGAAAAAGAGAAACCCGATTTTTAAATATCAAGGGCAGTCTATTCCAGTGAGGAACAATATAATGTATCTGGGATTTCTTTTAGATAGTCGATTTAACTGGATGGATCATCTTGATATGATTAGAAGTAAACTATTTTCTTTTACATGTAATGTAAGAAAGGTGAGAATTCGTGACATTAGAATTTCAGTACAGTTTTTGAAAATTCGGTATGCCACAGTACTCAATAAGCAAATTTCCTATGGTCATGAGGTGTGGTTTAATGATCTTAACTCACATGGTTTGAGAAGACTTTCGTCTTGTCAGAGAATTTGTCTTCTAACTATAATTAGAAGCTACCGCTCTATTTCAACAGAGGCTCTCTGTGTTTTGGCTGGAGTTCCAATTGACATAGAATTAAATAATTCTTATAAATTGTATAATTTACTTCATAGAGATTCTGTGCTAGATATAGATAATTATCAAATTTGTTCTAAAGAAGTCTCTAAGAGGATGCCTACATATTATTATCCAGGTTTTTATGAAAAACATCATATCAATTTTATTGCACCTGTAACTAAAACAGTTCCTCATAGAAATTCACCTATAGCGTATACGGATGGATCAAAAATGCCGGAGGGCGTGGCTGCAGCTTTTGTTGTTTATTTTCAGAAAACTGAAATATTTAATAAGAGAATTAGCTTATGTAGATACAACACTGTTTTTCAGGCGGAACTTTATGCCATCCTTGAGGCCATTAACTGGTTTAGTACAGGTTCATTTACACATTTATTCTTATATACAGATAGCCTTTCGTCTATCTCAGCTTTACGTAAACTTTTTCCTAGTAATAAAATTTTATTTGATATTTTTACAAGTCTTCGTTTACTACATAACAAAATGATACACGTCGGATGGATAAAGTCACATGTTGGTATCAGTGGCAATGAGCGTGCCGATGAACTGGCAAAATCGGTAATTATAGATAAATTTTTTGACTCTGAGGAAAGGCTTTTATTTCCTATAAGTGTTTCTAAGTGCTATTTTCGAAATAAAAATATAACGGATTGGCAAACAAGATGGTCGTTTACAGATAAAGGTCGTGACACCTATAGAGTATTGCCAGATGTATCTACAGACTTTATTTGCTATTCGCAAGTAGCAGCTTACTTTATCAGTGCACATGGTGCATTTCCTTATTTTTTACAAAAGATTGGTAAACGACAGACTGATAAGTGCATCTGTGGTAAAAGAGGCGATCCTTTCCATTATCTGTTTCAAAACTGTTGTGTGTCAAGGAATAAATTTTCATTTATCCATAACAGGACAATTGAATGGAACTTGAGAGCAGTACTTTTGAATAGACAGAACTATGAACTATTAACAAAAATTTATAATGATTTAAATAAGAACTTTTCATTCATAAAGTATAAATTTTGATTTACAATAATCCATATTATTTTAGCTGATTGGTATTCTTATGAATCTAAGAAAACTGTAAAAAAGAAAATGTTTCTATAATTCTATTACCTTTTTCTATTTTATTTTACAGACATATGTTCATAATTTGTAAATGTCTTTAAAAAATGTATTTTTGTGTTTTTTGTTTTTAAGTGTCAGGGCACTTAAATCTTTTTTGCATTAATATTTATTTTAATTTATTAAGAAATGCCCTTTGGATTTTTTGGTCTGTTGCCCTGGATGACCTTTGGCTGAGTGGTTGAGGAGAATTTCCGCCTGGGGTCGTCACCTATGCCAAATGTTGGTTGGTGCCCAGGTTAGGGTGATCCTGTTCCTGTGATCTCTAATCAAATAAAGGAAGGTAAACAAGCGTTTGCTTGATTCATCACTTGAAGTTTTTGACACCATTAAATTTTTGAAGTATATTTCTTTTAGAAACGTTTTCAAAGAAAGTGATAACGTTTTCTGTACTCAAAAATGTGATTCTAGATCTAATACCAGAATCTAATGCCAGAAAAATACTCGTCTGTGGAATCCCTGTAGATACTCAAAATTTCGGCAATTGTTCTTGTTTAAAAAATATTTTTTTTTTTCACCTACCGTTATACTTATGATGAGGCGTGCAAAAATATTGGCGCCAGCGGATAGAAGAAATTAAAAGTTGTCTTTACTAAAAAATTTTTAGCATTCAATTAAAAAATTTACACGAAACATTAAAAGGGTAGAAGAGTGGGGTGAAAAAGGAATAAATTTGATAATGAGAGACAGCTTGCAGGCGCCTAGATTTTTGCACCCTCATATGTGATATTATTAACACTTTGGCTTATTTTGAGTAAATGCCTTTAGAAATCTAAATATCGCATTGGTACCAGTATTTCACAAAGTAAAAATTCAGTTTACGACGATATACAGGAAAAAATGCATTAAACTATGGTCGAATATTTCGGCGCCGTGGTTATATTTCATTATTAAAATTAAATGGTGGAAAAGGCAACCCTCTGTGCTCAAAGGGTTAAGTAACGAAATGAACTCCGGTGTCTTTTTCTAAATTATGCTGATCTTACTCTTAAACCAATAATAAATTGTCTCAATAGTATAGTAAAAAAATGTCGGCTTAAAGAAAGCTTAAAAAGTTGGAACATTATTGTCAAAAATATTGCAGCGAGGCTAGTTATATTTGACTAATTGGATGTAAATGAAATAACGATTTTGCCTTCATTCCTCTTACTTTTCGTTAAATAACATTAATGCTTACAAAGACCATGAACAATCTCCCATTCCGACTACCTCTTATGCAAAACAGGTCTCATTTTATCGTACCATTGTTAGCCAAAATGACATTAACAAGGTTACTGCAACTATGTGTAAATTTCTGGCTATGACCCCTGATGATGCACTCGTTCTGAAATTCAATAAATATTTATTTATATCATCATCCAAAAAATCCAAAATATATAATACTTCTGGTTATAAAATATCGCGTACTGTTTTTTAAAAAATCTCCCGCCTAATGATATTTTCAATGTTGCACAAATAGATGACTCTATTTTAAAATTTAATGGCTTTCATAAACTATGGGAGACCTCCACTCTTATACCTTTTTTCTAAGCATTGTACTAAAAACAAAACTGGTGCAACAATTTACGGTCTCATTTCACATCAACCATTTCTAAGTAATGTTACTTAACGTATCATAAGAAACCCGTTCTTTGATTATATTCAACAAAATAAGTAATTATTGGAGAACGATTGGGCATCCACTTCAAAACTCCCATATGGCATAAATTTTTCGTGTTAAACCTTTCATTAAGAAGTTGAATGCGAAAATTACAGTTGCTGCTATTTTCTAGATTTAGTAAAGGAATTTAACAAATACTGACGTGAAGATTTCACCAAAAACTCTTGTGAAGGCCTATCACAAGCTTAAACAATTTCTAAACAGTTCTACACTAGCCTTTATATAAGCGCTGTATTTGATTCTCCAGATTGTGATGTACGCCTGTCCTATTTGGGGTTTTACTTATAGCTTTTGTGTATATACAGGGTGTTTCAAAACTCATGGTACAAGACTTAAGAGTAGATAGAGCACACAGCCAGGCACGTAGCCAGGGAGGGGGCTAAGGGGGCTGAAGCCCCTCCCGAAAGTTTATGGACTTTAAAAAGTTGTCTCTAATAACAATAAAAAAACGACAATGTTTTTCTTGTTTTTATCTCTCATTTCACTAAAGGTGCGCACATTTTTAGCTGTAAAAATATAAATTTATTCAAATACAGTTATAGCAATTTTTCGTTATACCCACTGATTCGGATATATTGTTCTTTATTCATATCTACCACTAAAAATATAAGTTCTTTTAAAATGCAAATTTAACTGCCTTCTTGCGTGGTAAAATTCGATAGCAGTAATTCTATATCATTAATTTGAAAAAGAAAAAGCAAGTATAATACACGTATGGTATATAAGTTAACTTTAGGAATCGAATATAAAACATTTGCTTGCATGGTATGATCTTTTTTGTCTTTTTATACTATATCATGCATACAATGAAAGTTTTGACTGGTCAATGTTATAATGTTTGCAGAGAAAGGGGTCAAAAACTTTAATAACCACCTATAATGCTACATCATGTGGAAATTATTGATTAGGAAAAAATATCTTTAAAAATGGTGCTATGATTGTAAAGGGCTTTTTATTTTAAAAAAATAATACTAAATTTTAAAAGAAAAGGTTGATTTGAAGAAAAATGATAGGGCATCGAAAAACCTTCGAAGGGGCCGCGGCAGCCAACATAGCCCAGGCTCTTCACTCAACAACTTTCTTATAAATTGCTTGCGTATGAATATCTCTAATAGAAAGAAAATGTGCATGGAGTAGTCTGTTTGACAGGAAAATTTTCTTTGTCTTTTGAAAGAATTATCAATTTTAGAAATGCATACACCTATGTAAGGATTTTTTGACAGTTTTTAAAAGTTCCCCCTACAGATCTAGGGGGCAACATCTAACATTCTTAGGTGCACCACACCCAAGGTTTTAAAAATAGATAGGTTGACTCGTAACTTTTCCCTTAATCAAAGGGCTTCGGTTCCTCTACTTCACAAGAATCCACAGTCGGACTTCATCCCATGCTAGTACATTATAAACAGTTGAATTACTATGCAATTTTAAGCGAAAATAAATGTCAATACTTTTTTTACTCGTGTAAAGAAGTGACAGACCTTAGTTTTAAAACTATTTATAAGAAAATTAATTAGTTTTAAAATTTTCACGGTGACGCAGGGGATAAAATTAAAAGATTTGTGAAAATAAGTAGAAAAACATTTATAGCTGCATTACAATTCTTATTCTCTCTCTCTTATTTTGGTATTATGATATATTATTCTTTACTTATTAGTGGTCTGTTTCTACTTTTTATACATATTTATTAATTTAGTAAAATAGTAGTTTGAATCCATTTAATTAAAATATACGTTTCAATATGGAATTTCTACAAATTAGGAAAACAATATAATAACTCTATCATAACTCTATATAATCCTCTCTCTCTATATATATGAGCAAATCTCCACTATCTGTAGCACTGAGGAAGGTATGCTATATGCTACCGAAACCGGTATGCTTGGAATTCGAATATTCTGGTGTTCTAACGTTGTAAATAATTTTAACTTTACAATATAATAACTTTTTAGAATTATTTTTATAAAAACTAATAAGTTTTAAAATATTTTTAAATAATAAAAAAAAATTAAAAAATACTTACAACGAATGCAATTATTATTTTTTTTAGCATATTAATAATAATAAAAAAAAGAACTTTATTCATTTTTACAGACGAATTATTTATGTCGGTAAAACATTATAATACTAAAATGAAAACAACTAATTATTAATTGAAGGAAAATAACTTAAAATAATACTAAAGCAGATATTTTAATACGAGGATAATATATTAAAAAGGTTAAACGATTTCAAAGGTTTTTAAAAAGGTTAAAAAAAAAAAAAAAAAAAAAAAAACTTTATCAGAATTACAATTTTTTTAAATTTAATGTTTTATATGTGATTTTAAACATTTTTGTGAATTTTGTGATAAAAAAAAAAATATTTTTTCTCTTTATGTTACCTACAGGAATCTGATAGCTACATTTTAGTTCAGTATAATAAGTGTTGGCCTCTTAACAACGAAGTTTACTTAGAAACCATAGATATTCGAATTTTTAAAAGTTGTTTTGAGAGTTTTCTCACATTTTACTATTTTTTGACATCCGTAAAACGAATTGGATTTCAAAGTTTTAGTCTAATTTAGTAAAATTCATACCCCGTAATAAGTATTTTAATTTTTAATGCGATATTTTTCAATTCGGAAAAACACTCTCGTTGCAAAGTTTTAGACTGTAAATTTATGTACAATAAACTTTGCTATTTGCGATTTTTAAATTTTTAGTTTTTTTGGGTTTCTTTTTCTTCCCCAGTTTTTCTACATCATGAAAAGGAATTCGGTTTTACTTTTTTATTTTAATGTGATAAATGTTGTCTTATTTTTAATGTTTATTCGGAATTCATTGTATGCGATCATTAGCGGTTTATTTTACGTTTTGCTAAAATAAAAACGGCAACTACGAAATTGTCCTGATTTGAGACTTTGTATTGTATATAAAACACATAGTACTTTAAAGGAGTTTTTTTGAAAACCAAGTATTGGCTAATTCCAAAAGCTGATACAAAGGAAAGGGGAGTGAGGGAGTATAGAAAAAAATTCCATCCATTTTTTGTTAAATGTTTAATGTATCCATAATTAAAAGATAATAATACTTACAACATTTCAATTGTTCACATATTTTTTACAATTTAAAGCATTTGATTTTGTATAATAATAATAAAAAAAAAACAATAAAAATTAATCAAATATGCAGTTGTTTTTACCTTTTTTCTCCCCTTTCTTTTTTAGCCCTCTCAATATTTATTAACGACATCCATTTTGTTAAATATTCAATATAGGCATAGTTTAAAAATAATAAAATAATTCTTATATTTCGACTGTTTGCATATTTTTAAACAATTGAAAGCATTTGGTTTTGTACAATAACAAAAATAATAATGAAAAACAAAGCAACTGTGCAGTTGTTTTAATCTTTTTTCTGCTTCAGTTTTTAGCCCTCTCAATATTTAATAAGAACATACATTTTTTTGTTAATATAGTCATAATTTAAAAATAATAATTAAGAGTTACTATAATTAAGAGAACTAGTTTCAAATTCAAATCTTTGTGTATTTTTCTTCCAATCTAAAAGAAATATTTCAGACAAATAGACAAAAACAAAGGAAATATATGTTACGTCTGAAGGATATAGGGGTCTTCCTGGTTCCCTGGATTCTTGTGACGTATGATCCTGAATAGCAACGAGAGTGGGCGGGATCGAGTCCTTAGTAACGAGCCAACCTATCTATTTTAACAACCTTGCACCACACCAGTGAGACATTGGACAAAAAACGTGCGACATGCGACAATTTCACCCTGGTAACAAAGAAAAAACCCATTTCACAGCATCCTGTATCACGATTTTTGACTCATGTCCCCATAATGTGTGGCGTGCCTTACAATCTTATTTTGTTTTGAGCAAGAAATGTCACTCAGATGTTATCATGATAGTGATTCTCTAATGTTAGAGAAAGCGACAAAACAAAGACTAAGCTAAGAGAGCTTTCAAAATTTAGAGCAGAATCTGGAGATATTGAATTAAAACAACATATCAGAAAAAGCTGCAAAAGTGCTACTTCAGCACAGATGTTCAGAAAAAAAAAACATTCAAATAATTCAAATAAGCTCGGATATTGTTATCGAAGAACTAATTTACAAAATAAATAATGTGATGTGTTTTGCCTTTATTGCTGATGAAACTATTAAGTTTCAAGAACAGAAAAGCTTGCCTCTTATGTTATATAATGTGGGCTATATATAAAATTCACAAAACCAACATTTCGGGAAGCTATTTTAGGTTTCATTCCAGTGATATCATAATGTTGTGATAAACTACGACTTGACATGTCTAAATGTGTCGCTGAGGGGTATTGTTGGCAGACAATATGGGTGTATATATCAGTGGGTTCAGCTTCAAATTCGTCAGAAGTATCTAAAAAATTAGATACGTCCATTATGCAAGTCAGCAGTTGAACTTCGCAGTGCCCAACAGCATGCTGATTCCTGCCATCCGAAATTGACTTGGAACAGTCGATGATGTCTTCCGAACTGAAATGAAGATTCTAAGTCTAACATTTAGGCAGATAACACATATAAATCCTCAACTTACTCCCACTAAATAATATTACAGGGTCACTATTGTTATTCGCTACTTAGAAAGTCTTATTCAAAATTATGATAGAAACATTTCGAATAAAAACAGTTCGCTTTCTAAATAAATATCGAAGAATCTCTCTGAATATTTTCACTATAAAGTGACACACAAACATTTAGGTCCCAAAATGTTTAGAGTACTATAATGCAACGAATTACATTAGGATAAAACATTGCTGACAGTCGGTCACAGTACTTGCTAAATTGTGAGATCAGAAAAACAATATCCAAGATTCAGCCCCTCCCGAAAAGAAATCCTGGCTACGGGCCTGCACACAGCAACAAACATTTATTGTTTAGGAATGTATTGGACCAATTGGCACTTTAAGGTAAAAACACCAGGGGGGCAATTGGACCCCTTTTTTAATTTTCAAATTTTTTCAGCCTTTCACTCACAAAATTCAAAATATCTTTTCCAGGCTTGCACTGCGTATAGCTTTTTCTTGTCCAGTATTCTGACTGATGACGTGGAAAGAATCTGTTTCAGAAAGTTGACGGTATAAGCGCTAAAACACTCTATGATCAGGCATTCTTCAGCGAGGAAACTGCTCCTGATACATTCGTAGTACAACCCTGGCGTTCCCATTTGCACGACCATAAATGAAATGCATGTCGGCTTTTTCGGCTTATGTTAAATCTTCCATGACGAACGATAGAATAATTAAAATTGGCGATTTTTTCTACTTGTATGCATTGTTTTGAATGGCGACTAATCACTTATTGCCCTCTACCGCCAGTGTAATCAATCAAAAACTCTATTTCTATTTCAAAAATTTCTATTTTTATTTGTATTTTCAATTCAGAAAATTTCGATTTCATACGAAAATTTTTCAACGAAGATTTTTCATTAAACTCTCAAAAATAACACGGATCGTTATCACATGACAAAACATCGATGCATAGGTATTTTACAGTTTCTATTTGATGCTATTTATGTTAAAAAAATATTTACAAAACGCACTAAAGGCAAATGTTTTCACTGCAGTATTTATCGCAGCCATTTTGTACAGAATTCTTTAAAAAAACTGTAATTAATCTTCTCTTAGTCAATTCGATCGGTATGCAAATAGGTTACAAATGAGAAATGCAATTTGATATCACATTTCCCTGAAAATTCGATGACAAGATGAAAAAAAAATAAGAATCATAAAAAATAGCATGTTTTTTTTGCTTTTTTTTAATAAACTGCAAAGCAGATTTATATTATACGCTCTCAGTTAATTCATTCATTTTTCTCTATTTTAATTTACGAATACATATTTTTTTATGTTTTTATCCTTATTTATTGAGTTTTAATTTATTTAAAGATTCAAAATATAATTATTATAGTCCTTAATGTAATTAGAGGTGTTTATTCTTTAATAAAAGAAACATAATCACAAGTTAAATGGATATATGCATGCTTTGCTTCTTTTTTTTACAGATAAAAGAATGGGAAATAAAGTTGATACATTTAATAATTATTACAGGAGTTTATATTAAGTGATATTATGGAAACTATTAATGATTTCTTTTTTGGAAACAAAGTCAAAATGTAATTAACTCATTTCACTTGGAGCGTTATAAATTCTTGTTTTATTTAAGGAGTAAATACACTGTTTTTTTCCATCAAGTTGATAGCGGTATTAAACGTATTAACTGAAATATTTTGCTTTTTTAGTTATTACTAATGTTATTTATATTTGAAAAATCTAGAAACTCGTCTTTTAGTAAATAGAAAGCAATTTAATATTTTAAGTTTAGAAATGCGAAATTGAATCAATTTGAAAGATTCTTTAATTTCATAAATATATAATGCATAAAAAATACATTTGTGTTAATGATACATAAAAAGGTCCCCTTAAAAAGAAAATTTAAGCATTTTTAATTCCTTTAATAATCCTGATAAAGTTTCATGTTGATATGGTTTCATTTTTGCCAAATAATTTGCTATTTTTTGCAAATTTATAAGTTTTCTAATATAGGCGTTGTAACTTTTATTTTTAAATGAAAGCATTGGATCATCCGGGCATTTTCGCAGTTTAAAATAAAATTTCGTCTTTTTTTTTTTTTTTTTTTTTTTTTTTTTTTTTTGGCTATTGGAGGTTTAACTACAGATGGTTAAAATGTGTAAAATGTACGCCAAAAACGCGTTCACTGCCATCAATCTAAAACAAGAAAATTGTCAAATGAAGCATTCTTTCCAATCACAGCACAATATTTTCGAAATATTCATCATTCGAAAATTCAGTTATAATATTTTTGAAACTTACCTAATAAACAATACCGCATATTTCTATCAAACTTTGTTTATAAGAAATTTAGTTTTGAAATCAGGGTGTTATTCACTGGAAACCCTGTATGAATCAACGCTAGATATAATAATCCTGACATTAATATTTTAAAACCGTTAAATTAATGTTTGTATGAGGTTTACTTTTCACCTAAATTATGAATTGTTGCTAAAGAAAGGCTTGAGTTAATATAGCCTATCCAGTAAAAAATTATTAACGTCTACAGTAAGAATAAACATTTATATTCACTGTAAATATTACATAAACGAACGTCAGTGATAGGTGATGAAGTAGACTATAAAAAGAGCGTTTAAAAAGCTTTGAGGAGAATTCTTAACCCTTTGTTGCATACTGTGCACTACAGTGGACAAAAATTCATTCCCAAATGCTAATGAATTTAATTCCCACATGCCACATTAGCACCGGAATTTTGCTTTTAAAAAATTCGGTTTATTAAATTCCTGCAAAATAGCTTTTTCTTGTTTAAAAATAAAGCTGTTTTCAAATTCCGGTGTCAGTCATCAATTTCAACACTTAAGCAATGATGTTTTTAGTGTTAAGCCTATGTAACAAAGGGTTAACTAGCTTACTATTATTTTTGATTACTGCTACATGGCTGCCAACTAGTACGCCCATTTAAAAATGAATAAACGTATCAGAAACAGAAATCTTAGTAGATAATTAATAATATGGAGTGTAATACATAACATTGAATATATTTGGCATACATTTTACTGAAAAAATTTTGTGGTTCCAATCATGTTTATGTGATTTAAATAGGCGTAGAAGTTGGCAGCTCTGCTGCTATGTTTATTTTATGTCTTCAAACGTAAGTTTTCATTTGAGTAAGGCTTGAGAAAGCATGACGAATTCAATAATGTAAGACCAAACGTTTATTGTCGATCTAAGTTTTATAAAGAACGAATATTATCGTTTATAGTGAGGGTTGAAAAGCACAATATATATTTCCCCCTCTATCTCATAAAAGACATACTTAGTTCCAGACAGCAACAGCTTCTATAGTTCAGACTACTGAGCTTGGCATTAATACGGAGAGCTAACTCCTTATTCTCATACATTGAATCCAGTGGTCCGCACATGAATACAATGCCAAGAATTTTCCGACGAAAATCTTTGGCAAAACATACACTTCCTCCCACAGGATAGTATGGTGTAGATATTTTCAAATTGAATTTAATTTTAAAATTACGACAAAGATGTTACAATCTGCACTGATGTATATTCTTTTATTAGAATTCTATTGATTTTACTAAAATTCATTGCAAATTTTTAATTCGATATTAGTCAAAAAGGAAATTTTAGTTAAACTCAACAAAAAGTAAAGAAACATTTGTTAAATAGTCCTCATAAAAATATCGAAAAGGCGTGAAATAACCAAATACAATCAAAAGCTTGCGTAAAAGTTTGAAAAAATGCTTGAAATTGTAAGACAAACGTAGGACTTATTACTTGCGTGCATTGAAAAGTGTGATGCGGTCCTGGAAGAAAGTGGATAGTTGAGTAGGCTCTTCTTATTATATATCGAGCTCAGTGGTTCAGAAAGCATTCTTCTACTCTCAAGAGTTCTCGAATTCAAAGTCCGGGACGTCTAACAGCAAACTGTGAGAAAAATAAATGGTAAAGCTGTTGAAATTTATTGTACAGATTCAAATTATCTGAGGATCACTAAAAATTTTTTCATTCACTAATTTTAAGAATATAATTAAATTACTATTAAAAGAAATTTACAGAGTCTTGTGTATTTTAACAGTGTTAACGAACAGAATCTGTTGTTAATTTACCAAATTATTTCGCTGTTATTATGCAAAATCTCTGCTTTTCCAATCTCTATAAATTTACATAAGACTTACTACAATAAATTACTCGCAGATTCACAGTAGTTTCACAGAATAAAAATTAACCATCTACAGTACGATTAAACATCTATCATAGTTCTAAGCATTAGAATACATATCCAGTGAGATAGATTATAGAAAGCAAAAAAGGTCAATACTTAAAAGATTCATTTAAACTTTTTTAGAAGACATTTTAACTCATATACTGTAATCTTTTTATCTTTAAGCTTATTTTAAAGCAAAAAACATAAGTTACTGTTTGAGTAAAGTTTAAATAAGCATACCGTACCGAATACAGCAACAACTGACATTTATAATTCCTCTAAGCCTTGTAAAATTGAACAGCATTCATATGTGGTCAAGTTGATTGTGGAAAATAAAAAAAGGCTGAGATATGGAAAATGTGCTTCAAATGTTTTATAACAATTTTGAAGGCATTTTTAAATATTTTTTAATCATATCTATTGTCTCACTATTTAGTTCTATACTTTGAATATGACTATTTAAGCAGAAAACATCATTAAGGATACATGTTCGTTTATTACGTAAATGTACATTTTCATCGCACAACAAAAATACTTAATGCAAACGATGAATTAATATCAGAAATATTTTAAGCCAGTGTTTTTTAATATGATAAAAATTTAAAAATCAGTTTTTTTTTTTACTTAAATAAATAATAATTCCCAATGAAAATTTTTTAATTCATTGACATCAGAATAAATATGAAAATATTTTGAAACATTATATCTTTTAAAAGTATGAAACGTGTATATAATTTATCTGATTTGTATTATATACTTTTAGTAACATTTTCGATTATTTATTGAATAAGCGTTCTCCTTCCATTCACTCTGCGCAACACTCTAAGAATCTTTTAAACATGATGCTGTATAAAAGAGTAAATAAAGCTGACTGTATTGATCATGTTTAGCCTAAAAATATATAAATATGTCCATGATCTATTACCAATTTTATAAAATTTATAAATAATAAGTATCATTAGAAAAGCAAATGGGTAGATAAAAAATATGCATTATTTGATTGCAGGAATCTTACTCAATAACAGATGCATAACATAATAACATAAATTTTTAAACCACTTTTAATGAGCTGTACTTCATAACGTAATGATTGTCTCATTAAAATTTTCTAGCCATGGAACATGAAAACGTTCGTAACATTAATACCTTTCTTATATACATAGTTGCCCAAAAGACTGAATTATGCTTTTTTTTATCTGTTAGAAGTATGCTTAAAATATAATTTGGGTAATGCTTAAAGTAAGGTACAAAAAATTATATAAATGAAATAGTCAGGCAAAATAATTTTAAAACTTACATTTTGCATTACATTGTTGTACAAACCATGATCCTGTTAGTGATATTCATAAAGCTCTTTTTCATATACTTACAAATACATCAGTAAAAAATGCATTCTTAAATTAATAAGAAATATGGAGCAATGATACTTTAAATTTTATAAAATTTCGGTATACTCCGGCAGTAATTATAAAGAGACAATTAAAAAAAGAAATAAATCAGCTTCAAGAATTTTGACATCACTTGTATAATCCTACTGAGCATATTAAAAAATAGTTTATTCTGCTTTGGAGCTCGTAAAAATGTGACAAGCCCTATATGAAATATTAAAAATTCAATGTTTGTAATATATAAAAAATGCGTATCAATTATTTACTACCTTTTAACCAAAACTCTTAAGAAAAAAAAAACACATTTTAAGGATGTTTTCTGTATAAGATATAGAAAGTAATAGATTATTAATAATTCAGCCAAAATTACCTGTTTTTATTTCTTTAAAATAGATTTTACGAAGATAAAATGGATGAACACATTCATATATACCTATAGTAATAAAATAACAAATGTCTTGGTCTGTCTGTTTGTGTGTGTCTGTGATGGCTAACAAAATCTATGGCACGTACGAGGATTTAATTTTTTGTAAAGTTAGACTAAGGCCTCTCCAGATGTACCTGAAGCTCATACTTTAAATTTTTTTATTGCTTTCCGAAATATTAAGTACAAAGCGCAACTCGATCTCGTCACAATTTCAATTTTTTGATGCTCGGAAAGAGAAAAAAGCTTGCACATGCCCTCAAAAATATTCACGCAATGAAACGAGGAAAGAAGCATTTTCGACGGAATTTAAGGGGTTGTTTTATTGTTTTGTTTTGATCTAATTTGAACAAACTTTTCAGTATAGTTAAAATTTAAAGACATAGTGCAAAACATTGGATTTTCACATGGTGGAAAATATTTCGTTTTCAAAGTGTTGCTGATAACCATTTGAAAAAAAAAATGAAAAATTTCATTCATTTTTCTGAAAAAAAATTAATAGTTTTTGCAATGCCTCTCTACGACGAAAATTTAAAAATAATAATAAACTAAAAATATTCTGATAAAGCTAAAAGCATCTTCAAACGGCAATTAGTATTTTTAAATTTAAATATTAACTCTTTTAAATTAATCATCAACTGCAGGTTACTTTACGAATCACGGAGATGATATTTCTTATCAGTTAAAAGTAAGTAAACGTCTTTACTTAATTACAATATTTTTAGAGAATTTCAATAGATAAAATATACACCTAGAAAATTTTCAAAACGTTTGGAGGGATAGAAATACTTTTTACAAAATAAATCTTGGGAAAATTTCGACAAAAAAAGTTTAAAATTGAGGGATATCGTCGCGTTATATCTCGAATTCGACTAAACGTTCTTTATTAAATATGTATATTTTTTAAATGAAATTTAAAAAAAGGCTTTGTTTTAGGTATATTTACTTACCTCTAAAATTTTAGAGAAATCAAAAATTTTAGAGATTAATAAACATCTATTTTCCTAATCTTATTAAACCGACGCAAAAAAAGCTTCGTTACCGAGCCTTTAATTTACAGAATATGGTAAAACTATTAGCAGCGTATTAATCAAACATCTCTGTTTTGAATACGAAAAGTCTGGTTCAATACCTGATAAGATTATGTTGACATTTGGATTATAATTAAAAAAATGCTGTATTTTGTATGTCTCATTGTTCAGTGTATTTAATTAAAAGCATTTTTATGCAATTTCGTCTGTTTCCAATTATTTTTAATTTTAAGCCGGCTGATTTATATGAGAAAAATTGCACATAAATGAATTAAATAATAATAATAAATACTAAAGTACTTTTTACATATTTCAATTGATTTAATTTTTTTTTCAAATTTAAGTGTTTTTTTTCTCTTTAAACAAGATGTTTGTTTATATACTTCACCTTAGGCCGCTCAAAGAAAATTCAGCAAACAACCTAAATCATCACAGCTTCATTAGTATATACAGAAAAAAATACGTGATGTTATCTTTAAGCATAATATAAAAATTAGATAGAGACCATAAAGATTTAACAGTAAATAGCTTGAATGTTTTATTGGATAAATTCTTAAATTTTTAATTAGTTTTAAGCTGGTTAAATTTCTATTTAGAAATCTTTACAAATTTATATATTGCATAAAATACCCCCATTTCTTTTAAGCCAAAGTTTGGTCTCTCAGTCTTATCCATTCAGTAAATAGAGGAATTTCTAATTTTTAATTTACGACTACTAGTCCGTTTTCTAATTACATCCTGTGTGCAATTTTATGATTAAGTATAGTGAGTGGTCTCATTTTGCTCCTTATGTCTTGTATACTAAGAAAAGCGATGGTGGACATCCGGGACCCGCGACTGGGGAGGGGGAGGGAGAGGAGATGGGTTGAAAAATGGAAGAAGGAAAATTCCATTTCATAAATAATTAATAAATTTATCAATAAATATTAATGTTTAAAACATTTATAGATTAGGAAAAATATTTGTGGACATCCAGGACTCGCGACTGGGGAGGGGGATTGGGAGGGGAGAGGAAGAGTTGCAAAGTGGATCGGAAAAAAATCCATTTCGTAAAAAATAAAGAAAATTATGTATAAATATTGATGTTTAAAACATGTATAGATTAGGAAAAACATTTGTGGACATCCGCGACCCGCGACTGGAGAAGGGGAGAGGGAGGGGAAGGGTTGAAAAGTGTAAGGGAAAAAATAAGTAATAAAGGTAATTGAAAAAGAACTGAGTGATGATAAATACTAAATGGTACAAATTTTGTAACGCTAAATATTATTTGTTATCTTTGTATTGTTATTCTATATTATACATCACATATTTAAATAGTAAAAACTTTTAAATTTTAAACTGCAAGTAAAAGTTTAACTTCAGAACAAAGTAGGATCATCGGCATTACTGTTATCATAATTTACATCATCAACGCCTCCAACATTATCACATTTATCAGTCTCACCCGAGCATGAACACATTTCAGTTACAAGGTAATCCATTTTGTGAACATTTACAGGATGCTACACATCTTGACATACGAACAACGCACCGAATAACCAGTTCTTGAGGAGCACATGGCATGTTACACATGACAGGTAGGTATTATTTTTCCTTCATTATCCAACCAAAAACAGTTGGGGGTGGAATATTAGTTTTTAAAATGTGTGCTCTTTGCCATATTATTGCTTGGTAATGAACTCTTCTTATGGCTGGGTAAAGGGCGGTTTGAGTTGGAGGCATATTTGTTCCTTCAACTTGCTTTTTTGTAAATAACCACCATCTTAGCTCACTCAATGTTTTAATGTTTAATTTTGGCATGTATACTGAACATATGCATTCTTCAAGTGCAGTATATGTTTCACTCTCAAGGATATCTGTTTGACCTTATGCGGCAAGTGCTTTCAGAATTCTGTCGTCAGCATTTATGAATCTCTTCCAAAAACTGGTTTTTGATTTACCACTGAATGAACCAGTGGTGTCAGATCCAGAAAGAGAATGCAGTCCCACTAAAGCTTCAGATCTTTTTTCTTGTCCTTTTCAACCTTTTCCCCTTCCCTCCCCCTCCCTCTAGCCTAGTTGCGGATCCCGGATGCCCACTATTGCTTTTCTTATTCTATAAAAGATTTAAATACTAATATATATATATATATACATCATCATCAACCGTTTTCGATCCACTGCTGGATGTAGGTCTCCCCCAGATTTTTCCAATGTTTTTTGTCTAGTGCTTTTGTCATCCAATTCACACCAATCACTTTTCTAATTTCGTCACTCCATCTTACTTGTGGTCGTCTTCTTGGTCGTTTTACATCTCTGGGATACCACTGTAGTAAATTTGTGCTCCATCTATTGTCTTGACTTCTTGCAATGTGCCCAGCCCATTTCCATTTTAGCTGTTTGATTCTTTCAAGGATGTCAAAAATTTTTGTCTGATTTCTTATCCAGGTTATCCTCTTTCTGTCTCTTCTAGTTATGCCTAGCATACATCTTTCCATACTTCTGTGTGTCGTTTGTAGTCTTTGTATCATCCGTTTTGTTAGTGTCCCTGTTTCTGCTCCGTAAGTTAATGCAGGTAAAATACACTGATTAAACACTTTTCTTTTCAAACAAAGAGGCATATTACTCTTCAGAATAATACTGTTCTTCCCAAAAGCACTCCACCCATTTCTTATTCTTCTATTGATTTCATTCATGATACTATTATCCGATGATATTTCCTGTCCTAGGTACACATAACTTTGCACTTCTTTAATCTCAGTGTTCTTGTAGACAATTTTCTTTTTTGATGTAAATGAATTAAACATCACCTTAGTCTTTTCTAAATTTATTTTTAATCCCACATTGATGCTAGCTTCTGCAAGATCTTTTAGCATAATTATATATATATATATATATATAATTAAATGGCATTTTTTTCTTGCCTCTTTCAACACTTTCCACTCCCCTCCCCTTCCCTCCTCTTCCCTTACCTCCGTCTTCCTAATCACAAGTCCCGGCTATCCTTCAATGCCATTCTCATTCAATAAACGTTTTAAACTTTGATATTTATGCATAATTTTTTTTAAACAGAATTTTTTATTGCCCCTTTCAAATTCCTCTCCTCCCCTCCTCCTCCTCCCAAGTCGCGAGTCCCGGATGTCCACAAATGTTTTTTCCTAATTTATAAATGCTTTAAACATTCATATTTATACATAATTTTCTTTATTTTTTATGAAATGGAATTTTTGTCCCTTGCAATTTTCAACCTTCCCATTCTGTTCCCCTCCCCCTCCCCGTCGCGGGTCCTGGATGTCCACAAATGTTTTTCCTAATCTATAAATGTTTTAAATATTAATATTTATGCATAATTTTCTTTATTTTTTATGAAATGGAATTTTGTTTCCCTGCATTTTTCATCCCTTCTTCTCCCCCTCCCCCTCTCCAGTCGCTTGTACCGGATGTCCACAAATGTTTTTCCTAATCTATAATTGTTTCAAACATTAATATTTATACATAATTTTCTTTATTTTTTATGAAATGGAATTTTTTCACTTTCACTTTGCAACTCTTCCCCTCCCCTTCCCCAGTCGCGGCTTCTGATGTCCACAAATGTTTTTTCGAATCTATAAATGTTTTAAACATTAATATTTTTGTTTAATTTTCTTTATTTTTTATGAAATGGAATTTTTTTTTGCCTTGCACTTTTCAACCCCTCCCCTTCCCCTCCCCTCCCCAGTCGCGGATCCCGGATGTCCACAAATGTTTTTCCTAATCTATAAATGTTTTAAACATTAATATTTATAAATAATTTTCTTTATTTTTTATGAAATGGAATTTTTTCCCTTAAACTTTTCAACCCTTCCCCTCCTCCTCCCCCTCCCCCTCCCCAGTCGCTGGTCCCAGATGTCCACCATCGCTTTTCTTAGTCTACAATATATAAGGAACAAAATGAGACCACTCACGATACTTAATCATAAAATTGCACACGGACCTATGAAAAGCTGTAATTAGAAAACGGACTATACGATGACATTTAACATTTTCACGCTGATCTTGGGATTTCTGCACCCACTATCCCCGTCATATAATACACCGGATACACTAACGGGATATGATGCCATTGTAGTAAAGATAAAAAATTAAAATATCTTTGTTTTTTATCAGAAAAATACATAAGGATACTTGGTAGAATATATATTTATGCTTACTACGATCTCTTGTTTTCGAAAAAATATAAATATTTGTATTTATTTATTTTTATTATTATTATTTAACTACACGACCATAAAAATCTGCCTCAAATTTCGTTTTTATCAATCGCATTCTCTGTAAATCTAAACTTGAAACTTGATACAGCTAAAAGTTTTTGATATGTACTTTCTATTACTTGAATTTTATTTTACAGTTTTAGACATTTTTAAAATCTTAACAGGGAATAAAATTTTACTAGGGATATCAAGGTACAGTCGGCTCTTGTTGGTTCAAAAACGGATATATCGAATATTCACTTAATTCGAACTAAACGTGATGATCTAAAACTTTTAACGGCAGAATAACGTTAAGAATTTTCGTTTATTTGACCTCATTTTCTCTTGATTTTGTTTAATTCAAAATAACGAGATTCCGATTTTTCATTTTTCTTTATTTTGTCTCGGACTTCAGAACTTTAAAATAATTTTCTTTCTTACACATTTATCAGATTTGTTCTGAAAAAGCATGCCTATAGTCCCATGCATTTCAAATCTGCTTTTTTTAGTGTTCCTTCTGTCATTAATAGCCCCTACATCCTATATTCGTTTGTAATTGTTTGTAATCCCTTAATTAGTCATAGATTTATATTTTTTATTTTTATATTAAGTCATATTCGAATCATAGCAGCCAAAACATATTTAAAAAATTGTATAACAATACTTTCTTTGTAAGAGTACCCCTATAATATGTTTTTCTCTCATACTAATCCGAACATTTCTTGTGGTTTTCATGAGTTCGAATGAACGAGAGCCACATTGTAATTTCTTTTATAATTCTTGCATGAGTGCTTTTATTTCTATCCGATTTATTTTTTTACGGAAAAGAATCGTAAACTTCTAATTCTGACACACAACCATTTCTTGAAAAGTTAAAATATATTAAAAATTGTAGATTAGATCAATTTATTTAATTATAGCTCGATTCAAAATATTTTAGCTTAAAGTAGATTACATATGAAGTATTTTTTTTTTCAAATATTGTCGAGTGCTAAATTTTATTGAAATAATTTAAATAACAATAAAATAAACAATAATAAAATTTAATAAATAAATGTATTATTATATATTATTATATTATTTTTATTATTTTTATTATATTATTAATTATATTATATTTAATAAACAATAATAAATAATACTAAAATAAATATCAATAAAATCTTAACCCTGCTTGGACTGCGTTTTCCAGAAAAATTCTAAATGCATCTAATTTAAAGAAGCTTTAAAATTAGTTAATAAAGCATGAATATATTTTGAGAAGACGATCTAAAAACTGGTCTTAAAGCGATAACTTTATGTTTTAATTTATATGATAATCATTCCACCTATTTTATGAAATCCGAGAAGTTTGGATTTATCTCTTAGTATTTCATTTATCTGAAATTAAAACAATTTTTATTGGTTTTCCGACATCTTGTATGGAGCACTGAAACATATCAAAGACATTTGTATTCCTAAAAGTTATATTTTTGTGTAATATAACTTATTTACATTTATATTAGTTCATTATTGCGCAAAAGTATGTTTCATGTATAGGTTGGCTTTCTGCACATTTTACTGATTTTTATGAAACAAGTCAAACTATTTTGTTACAAAATAAACGTTGAAGAAAACACTGAAATAAAAGAAGCTTTCATATATTTATGAATCATTCATTCATTTCAAATAAACCTTTTTTATTTTGGAAAACTCAAACTTATTTCTCACATTTCTTTTTTTCTTTTAAGTGTTTTCTCAATAATGGAAAGACTAATGTATATAAGAAATAAATTATGATATTTGAATAGTGTATGTCTACTTGTTGTTTGAAAACGAATCGAAATCTAAAGTTAAACGTTTGAACAAAGATGGTCAGTCAGCAAATTATATCCGCTGTTAGGGGTATTTTTTGAGGCGAATATTATAGAAAGTTATGTAGGTCTTTGATACTTTTTCAAGTTTTAGTTCGTAATGTTACTAGAAGAGAACAGAGCATTTTGCAAACTATATTAATATTCAAAACAACATGATGATTTCCATTCAGAAACCACTTTAACGGTTTACAAATGAAATGATTAATTTATATACAATAAAAAAAAATTAAAGAAAACAATCTAAAGTAATAGTTTGTAAAATCAGATGTTTCTAAAAGTATACAAATTTACTATAAACACGGAAGAAGACATTTAATAACCGTGACCTAATATTCCAAAATGCGTTCATTTATCTTTAGAAAACCCTGAAAACAATATATTTTTTAAATTTAAAAACTAATTTATGAAATGAAATTTTTTCTTTAGAGCTGTTATTTATTCAAGCAGCTTTTGCAATGCATTAATCAGTTCATTTTTTCTAGAAAATTCATTTTTAGATGCTATCAGACCTCAACTAAACATTTTCAACTGCATAACAGAAATTGTGCAAGCAACTGCAAGAAAAAAACTGTTAATTTTAATGCTGTTCTTATATGCTTTTCAGCTAAATATATTGTCTGAATATGAAAATGCCTGTAACAGTTTTCTAATTTGTGAAGAATGTCCAGGCCAAGCCATCCCACACGAATACTGAATGACTATTTCACCCAACTGACCTTAACAATCACACAAACTGGTCCGATACTTTGCACCAGCTAAATGAATAAATCGAAGGTTAATATGTGAAACTGTAGATAACACTGAATACGAAATAATAATAGATTATATAAAATCGTGTTACAAGTTATTTCAATATAATTTCGTAAGCAGCGGTTTCCGCAGATTTATTCTGTTGAGCTGATCCAAAATACAAGACTAGATTGTAAAATCGTAGAGGTTAATTTGGTAAATTAGTCCTTCCATAATCGTCCAGGCTGCCTCAGATGGAAGAGCATTGGCGGCTTCAAACATTATATTCCTGGTTCGAATCCTGGCCCGGAAATTTTTCACCCACTTGGAAAATTTACTTGTGTTATAATTCATTTACCTATTGATTAATTGTGTTCTAATATAAAATCCTGAGAATTCATAGTATCTGAAAAACAGTTTTCTGGATAGAGAAAACTCAATAATATACTGCAAAGACTACTTGAAAACGTCCTCGAAAATCATGAGCAGCTATTTTTTTTACATAAATTATTTTTTTAAAACACAAGATAAAGTTTTTTGGGAGGTTTCTAAAGGAAAAGAAACACTTTTCGAAATCACCGTGAAACTGAATACGTTATTGTATATTTTAATTAGAAACCGTTATAGAGAGTGTGGAATAGAATCTGTCAGAGAATTAATGCAAATCCCCCCAGGCAGAGCCCCCCTCCCCCCCCCTGTAAACGCTATTACAGTAATTTTAGTAAATTAAAAAACATCTGCGCTTTTTTATATATAGAGAAAAAAATATTTGTTTTCTTTTATATTATACATTGTAAGGATCTAATTTAACTAATTAAAGCTAGACAATGGACTTGTACAGTGAAGTCTGGAAAATGCGGAAGCTCTTGAAGGGACTAAGGTATTTTTCCTTCCAGGCAACTACGAGTCTACCGGCCTTTTTTCATGTGACATTAGCAAATTAGACATGGCTACTGTTGATTAATAGCCTGGACCCTCCCCCAGTAGCTGTTTGTCGGGAGAAAAAGTTTCAATATCGCCAGATTTAGGCTGGCAATACTGGCACCAAGGCGGATACCAAGTGATCCAATAGGACTTTTATCTGGGAGGGGCCAGAGAGAGAGGAACTGGCTCTCGAGATTGAAGCGAAAGATGCGGGAGGGTAGAGAAGAGGATGGTGCTTGGCAAGAGAGCTCGCTGTAAAAGCTCGCTAGAACTATGCTATTCCCTAGAGCGCCCTAAATTTTTATAAACAGTATATTTTCTTAAATAAATATATATAGGACAGTTGCACCATAAAATTTAATTAATAATAACACATTGCTCAGTGGTGCACAAAACAGGAATTTTAATATACCGTAATTTCGGGTATATAAGCCGCAGATCAAACAATTCTTTTTCGACCCAGAAATTTTTAAGACACAAATATAACTAGTTAGATCGCCGTAAATATTTCTCTTCAATCACTAAATAAGATTTCTGGGTCCAAAAAGAATTGTTTGATCCGCGGCTTATACACCCGAAATTACGGTACATTAGTACATATTAAAATAAAATAAAACTTTCAACGTTTCGCGCCGTCTTCTGCGGGCGTCTTCAGGAAAATATGAAATGGAAGGACCACGTTTGCATCTTGTTCAAGAGATAAAATTTCT
Source organism: Maratus speculifer (assembly GCA_964019185.1). Classification (NCBI taxonomy): domain Eukaryota; kingdom Metazoa; phylum Arthropoda; class Arachnida; order Araneae; family Salticidae; genus Maratus; species Maratus speculifer. The sequence continues at coordinate 138,798,459 of OZ025298.1, forward strand.
ACTAAATTAAAAACTAAATGAATTAAAATTTTAAAAAATGTTGCTAATTACACGTGAATAAAAATTAAAATATTGCAAGGAAATAAAAATATAGTAATTAATATTAAATTTAATTAAAGTATATTTTCTATTTTTATCTTAAATAAAAAAATTAGCATGGAAAATGGGATTTTCTCACTGACGCTACCAAAAACTACAAATCGAATTCTTGTGAAAGCAAATCCATTATAACATGTTATAATTACTATTGTTAGGATATAATACTAAAGAAACAGGTGTGCGCTGTTTGGAGCTTTTTATCAATGGGATTATTATATAAGGATAGATATAGATATTCATTTAATCAGTTGTTTTGGTCTAAATAATTGAATTGTAAGAAAGAAAATATGTTTAGCAATAACTGTATTCTCGGTATTCGTATCTTATTTATATTAATTTAATATGATAATTATAAGTACATTTAGATGACGGGAAAAAACGAAAAATTAGCAGAAATTTATAACAAAATGAAATGTTGAAATTCTATTCTTACATAATAACAGAACTATTAGGCTGTTCGGAAAGTCCTTTTAGTTTCGGAAAATCAATTCGTACCTGAAAATTCTATTACTTAATTATTAGACATTGTTTCCAATATCTAATACTTAGATGTAAATGGGCAAATTTTTCCGGTGCGAATTGATTTTCCGAAACGAAAACGACATTCCGAACGACCCAATAATAATTTATTAATTATACTGCTTTATTCAGATAATGCGAAATTTGAGAAAAAAAGAATACATACATTTTTAACAAAAACATTGTTATACTTGATGATTTTTAACAAAAGTCGTTTTAAGCACATAGAAAATGCCATTTACTAGATTTAAATAAGAGAAAAACAACAAACATGAACTTAAGTTAAAATGTCAGTCTCAGGAAACAATATTTCGCAGAATGACTTATGTTTGCAAGATTATCCATGTTAAATAAACTTTTTTAAGCAATCCTGAATCATTTATCATTTCCTCATAATTATGGACATTCATTAAACTTTAAAAGATAATACTCAGAGAAAATTGCGCAACTTCATTTTTCTACATGATTCATTAATGTTCAACATTTAAAACCTTTACAACAATATTACAGTCGATTTGAAAGATTAATAAACATAGTTAATTAAACTTGTTGGGAACCTGGAGATTTTTCTTTAACATTTCTGTATACAAATTTGGAGCAGCGCCTAATTAAATTGTACCGAATACTGCCAAAATAAAAACAACAAAAATGGAAAATGTTAATGACATTAATCATGGACCAATCAGAGAACGAAATATAAAGAAAATGAAAATGAAATAATTTGTGGAATACAACCCATAAAAACATTAAGGTATACTTCAGACTTCCCAGTTCTCTACCGAGGGCAACAACTATTTTCCAAATAGTTATTAAGTATAAAAATATCCAAAAGAATATATAATTCGTTTCATTCATTCAAAAAATTATGAATTATTTTCATTATTTTTAAATTTATCTGAAATTTTAATTACTTTTATAATCATATAACAGATTTTTTAATTATTTGCATTCCTTTTGTCAGTAACGTATGATAAAAAATGTGTCACCTAATTAAAAAAAAAATTTAAGCATGGATATTATGCAATCAATTAGTTTTACCAGTTAGCCATACCACTAAAAGAACTCTTTAAAAAATCTTTCATATTATTAAATGTTATTTGGAATTATAATTTTTTGTCATATTTACTCATTAAAATCATAGGCACACTGATAAATACTCGGAAGAATATAAGCTTGTTAGATCTTTCTTTAGTATGAATATATTTTTTGCCTTTTATTATGCAGAAACTCCATTTATTTTTCAATTAAATTTTGAATTACTGCTTAATAAATGACTTAGTTTTGAATAATATACATTTTAAAATTTATCTTATACAGTACCTATTTTATCATATAAAGGGATAGTTTTCCTATTCAGCATTTTTTTATTTAGTTTTTTAAATTATGGTTCAAATAATGAATTCACTGAATTTCAAATTTAACTACATATGTAAATAAAATTTTAAAAAGTTTGAAATTCCTAAAATCTTTATTTTACTTTTTTAAAAATTTTGATATTTTTGCACATTTTTAAAAGATTTTTATACATGTATTAAATTGAACTGCGTATGGACTTTTAGAAAAATGTAATGATACATTTAACATTATTTTTTTAATTGGTGTATAATATGTAAGACATATATTAAAAACAATCTGCTACAGTAACTATTTCAGGCGTTAAAAGGACAGGTGACTTTTTAAGAGTAAAAAAAAATTAAAATGAAAAAATAAAAAATAACTAGTGAACTCACAGGAATTTGTTTTTCAATTAATATTGCATTTAGAAAACAAAGTTTAACTGAAAAAAGTTTTTAAAACTTTAAGATTTTTTAATATTTATCACACAACACTGCTCCTGGATTTAATACATCTAATGTAATTATTATAGTAATACATGTAGTGAAAAACGATTAAATCGAATACATCTTCCTATACTTTTAAATAAAAAATAAGTAAATAAATAACCATATGCTAATTATAACAGATGTAATTAAGAGATGTTATTACAGCTGTTATAATTCATTTACCGATTGAATAATAGTGTTTCAAAATTAATCTAACATAAGCTAACTACATGCGCATATCTATCACATATATAATAACAAAAACTTTATAAAGACAAATATTAAATTTGTTTGAATCATAACGCATGTTGTTGTTTTGCGTGCTATTCAATTGATAACCATATGAAAATTGGATAAGTAAGAGTTTTTTACAAACATTAAGAAAATATTGTATTACAACCGATATTATAATTTTTTTTTTTTAAGAGTTAACCGATATTACATGTTTTTAACATATTTTGCGTTTTTTTTACGCATGATGATTTTAAGAAAATAATCTTGTTTTTATGTTAAAAAGTGAAATATATGTTTAAAATAAAAGAATCGCAAACTATGATGAAAGAATTAAACAAATATTTATTATTATTATTATTATTATTATTATTACAAAATGTTCAAACGTTGATGAAGTCATACACTATAAGTAAAGATACCGGGTGTCCCAAAAATGACTGATGGATTTTAAAATCCAATAACTTGCAAACGGTGACAGCTATTTAAAATTTTTTTGCAGGAGGGTTATATATAATGTAAGGAGTTTTTTTACCGTAATTTTTTATTTTAGTTCGAATTTCAAACAATAGATGGCGCTGACGGCAATTGAAAGCCAGGGCGACGCCGAAACTGACCTTACTCAGTACTGATCACCATTATTACATTTAAACAGTTATAAATGTGTTTTATAAAACAAAGTGTTCAATTTAAAGAAATGAACAAATAAACGTGCAGTAGACACAAAAAGGATATATTAACCAAATGTAAAAGATCAAAATTTTTATAAATATGATATTTGAACTATGGTAAAGTCTTTTACACTGTAAAAAAATCTGTTAAATTTACTGCAAAAACAGCTGGCAACAATGTTGCCAGAAGTTTTTTCCGTAAAACATGAAGTAAAATTAGATGTAATTAAAAAAATTACATCTAAATTTACTGCAATTGTTACGGGAAAAAACTGCTGGCAATATTTCTGCCGGCAGTTTTTGCCGTAAATTTAACAGATTTTTTTTACAGCATAACTTTCATCTACAAAGTATTTGGATAGATGATAAAGTACTTTGAGATGTATTTATATATATATATATATATAGATTATCTTATGAAACATATTAATTCTTGTTTTTGTAATCCATTTACTTCCTTTTTAACATAATCCTTTTGATGTATTTTAAACATGTAACAGTTTTTATATTATATTGAATAGCAAGTTTCGGTGAACCATATTATTTAGATATTTTTTCACTTGAGATTTTAGAAAAATATTATCAAACATTTTGTAACACAAAGTTAAATTAAGATAAATAAATATATATATATTTTAAAAAATCACATGTCATATTACAAAGGATTTGGATAAGAATGATCAGCTATGATATGCATTTTTTTTTAAGATACTAGTTTAAAAATACATTACTTCGTGCTTTTGTATCGTGTTCACTGCCTTTGTTAACCATTTTTAATCGTTTTTGGTATATTTTAAAGATGTAACACTGTTTAATGTATTGCCGAATAACAAAATTTAATGCTCTATATTATTCAGAATGTTTCATTTTGCTCTTTCGACATGTATTTGTCTGAAGATTTAATTAAGTCGAATCCCAGTAATCGATTTTTCTATTGAAAAGTTTACATAATTCTACTTGTCGCTAAAAGAAGGAAATAGGTAAAAAAGGACAATATCACATGTCATCATAAATTTCCAAGTATATGGATTACGAAACCGAACACAAAAAAGAAGACAAGTTTATTACTTATGATGTCAACGTAGGAACGAAGCTAATAAGTCACGCAATTATCGAATACTTAAAATAGAAATGTCGCTAGAAAGTCTTTTTAAAACAAGTGTCAGATGCTCAAAAACGGTAATTTTTTTCCTATATATTGACATAAATGTCTTTTAAATATGTTTGAATGAATAAAACGAAATTTTCAATAAATGTATTTTCTGTTTTTAGTAGGTTTTAGTATCTGTATGGTTGGATATGTCAAATTCTCGCACAAATATGTAAAACACAAATTGCCTAGTTAATGAAATACATATTTTAATAGCTTGTAAACAAGTGATCATTGTCTGAAGCACCGCCTACTATCCTAAATGCTTCAGAAGTTATTTATAATGCATCGTATATTATCCCATATAACTCGATGACATTATTACATGACAAAAATGTCACGAAGGCACGCGTAATTGCTGAACACTATTTACATAGGGAAAAGTAGAAAAACTAGCTTAATAAGTAGTTTTTTTTTTTACTCTTTATACATGCCGCCGAGTAAAACTTTTCGTTGCATTGATTCTGTACATAAAAAAATAGTATTAACCTTTAACTGGAATCTCTAAATTGTTCCACATTACTAGAATCTTGGGTCTAAATGGATCCTTTAATTAAAGTCCAAGCTATTTTCTAATATATATGACATTACCACTTAGATGGTTATAAGTGCACTGAAAAAGATTTCATGTACTATATAAATTAATTTTTATTCAACTTTTATCAACTTTTGAAACGTCAAAATGGACCCACGATTCCGATAAAGGTTTAATAGCATGTAAAAATGTTTGAAAATAAAAAAATAGCTGAATAATTATGTATATTGTATTAAATAAACACTATGTAGTACAAGCATTCCTCAACTTATGAAAGTAATGCGTTCCACATTTTTTTGCATAACTAGATTTTTTCGCAAGTAACATTTCAGCAAATTTTAGATTTTAGATAAAGTGCAATATTTACTATACATATAAATATTAACGACTTAGAATTTACTTTAATTTAAACTATAAAATTATAAAAAGTAAGTTTTCAATATATTTAAAAATTCTATACTTAATTTAATATTTTACAAGTGAAAATCTGAAAATCTGTGAATAAAATTTAACGCTATATGTAAAATTAAGTGTATAGAAAATATTATCTATACTAATAAAAGAACAAAACGCTCTGTCTGTGTGTGTATCTGTGTGTGTATCTGTGTGTGTTTCTGCGATGGATAGCAAAATCTACAGCATGTACGAAGCTCAAAATTTTTTTGAGAGTAGCCCTAAATCTCTCCTGGTGCACCTGAGCTTCAGAATTTCGAAATTCCAATTATTAAATGAGTAATTAATTAAAATCGAGAGGTCACTCTCATAAAAAAATCATCTTTTTCCAATTTTTTTCTCTTTCGTTTGTTTACGGTTGGTTGGTTGTGTAAAAATTTTCGCAGAAGTAATAAGATAGCTGAGACAGAATTAAAGAAACCCATAGAGGAATGAGATAAGTGGAGGTGAAGTAAGCCTCAAAAAAGTTTTGCAATATGAAACCATTTATCGCTCAAATTTTAATGTGCCAAACAAAAGGACGTGGAAAGGATTTTATATTATAAGACGAATTGAAAGAAATGAATTACAATTGAGGCATATTTTAAGAGGAAATAGCAAATTTTTAAAATGGTCTTTGTTCTATTATTATTTATTAAAATAAATGTTCGCTTTTAAAATGAAGCAAATTGGAAAATTAGCAATAATTAAATATCAAATTAATTCTTTTAAAATCATGTATGAAAACTTATGTAATAAATAATAATCTCAAATATAGATTTCTGACTGCAGACGATTTTAATGTATTAACAAAAGAATGTTATATTTTCAAGCAAAACGTTAAAATAATTTTCTATATTGATATTTAAAACACATATGATAAAATAATTAATAATTTTTTACCGGTGAAGCGATAGAACAGTTCTTTTTAAGAAACAAGAGAAAAAAAAAAAAAAAAAAAAAAAAAAAAAAAAAAAAAATACGGGTTTAAACTTGTTTCAATTGATAGGCGTGTCAAAGCACGTACTTTTGTTGGTACTTAATTGGACTTAATGTAGGGTTATATTTTTAGCATCACCTCCAGAGATAATACTTCCACTCTATTAATTTCTTTTTACTTTATGAAAGAAACCAATTTGAGCTTTTGACATCTCAAAAGTGACTGTTTTTTTTCCCCAAAGACCTTGAAAATTTAAAGACTGGCAAAATGTCAGTTTAACTTAGGATTTTTGAACACAGATGTTACGTCAGATCGTTGGTACTTCGTACATTAGAATGTATGTGTGGTTAGCTATAATTCAGTAGATATATATATATATGTATATATGAGACTTTTTTAGCAGTTTTTTAAAATCATTGATTGAATTTGAATGCATTTTGTTTAAGCTAAAGACTTGAATTTGTTTTTAAAACAAAAATGAAATGGCTGTTTGACGTACAATTGTTAGAATCGGCAGACGATTCATACACAGTAATAAATTATCAAAAAGCAAAATAAATTATATATCAAAAATAGTCACTAAAACAATAGTAGCAAAACATAATGTTTAGGCGTATTAACACGTAACCCATTCCCAACCAGAAAAAAAAACAGACTATAGTCCGATCCAAGCAAGACAAAAATTCCGAGAGCATAAACCCGACCCGAATCTAAAAATTCCATTTGAAAAAAAAACTATGGATTTGATATCTGACCCGAATCAAATCTGAATCCCACAAAAATATTCAAATAATGCATACCCAAATCCGATCAAAGAAATATAATGTTCGTGTATATGCAACCCGACCCGAACCTAAAAATTTTCTTTGAAAAAACCCGAAAAATGACCAGAACGCAACCTGAAATCGATAAAAATATTTCAAAGAACTATAATCCGACAAGAGTAAGACAAAATATTTTCCGTGAAAATAAACCTGATTCGAAACAAAAAATTCCATTTGAAAAAAACCTGAAATGTCATGCAAACTACATCTGAATCCTATAAAAATATTCGAAAGAACCATAACAGGATTCGAATAAGAGAAAATAATTTCCGTGGACATGAACCGGATCCAAATCTTAAATTCCATTTGAAAAAAATACCAGAAATTAGAATCGAACTAAATATGAACCTGACAAAAATATTCCACAGAACCATACCCGGATTTGAACAAGACAAAACTTTCCATGAACATGAACCCAATCCGAACCTAAAAAACTGAACTAAATCTGAATCTGACAAAAATATTCCAGAGAAGCATATCCTTATTCAAACAATGCAGAATAATTTCCGTTGATGTGCAACCCAACCTGAACCTAAAAATTCCATTAAAAAACCGAAATCTGAATTGAATGACCTCTGAACCCAAAAAAATATTCCAAAGACCCAAAACCGGACCCGAGCATGACAAAATAATTTCTCTGGATATGAATCCGACCAGAACCTTAATAATCAATTTGAAAAAATATCTGAAATCTGAATCGAACCAAATCTGAATCCGACGAAAATATTCTAAATAACTATAACCAGATACGAACAAGACAATATAATTTCCATGGGCATAAACCCAATCCGAACCAGAAAGTTTGTAAAAAAAATAAATCCCGAAATTTTAACCAAACCTAATCTGAACCTAACAAACATATTTCAGTGAAGTATAACCTCATTGGAACTAGGTAAAATAATTTCTTTGGTAGCACAACCCGAACCGAACTTTAAAATCTCATTTGAAGGAAAAAAAAATCCACGAAATCTGAATTGAACCGAATCTAAACTGAACAAAAATATTCCAAACAACCAAAACCGTATCGGAAGAAGACAAAATAATTTCCATGAACATGAATCCAATCCGAACCTAAAGTTCGAATGTTCTACTAATGCACTCCGTAGCGGTGCAAAGTAAAACTAAGTACTTACCGCGAGATAGTTAAGATATTTCGTTTATAGTTAGTGTTAAATTAGAACTTGGTTACGGTTAGGTAACATTTAGGTTGCAATTACGTTCCGGTGAGAATTATGTTATATTTATTTTCGGGTTAGGTTACAATTAGGTCATGGTTAAGTTACAGTTAGGTTAAGGTTAAGTTGCGGTTAGGTTGTGGTTTGATTATGAGTAGGTTATGATAAGGTGACGGCCAGGTTACATTTATGGTATATTTAAGTTACAGTTAGGTTACTGTTAAGATACAGCTAGGTTACAGACAAGTTATGATTACAATACAATTAGGTTACGGTTAGGATTTTATTCACAGAATGAACATTACGCATGTTTGATAAAAAATATGCACCTATTTTTGTAAAATGGCTCTGAAATTATAATACTATATACTCACCTTTTAGCTAATCATCGAGAATCGGTTTCATTCACGGTATAGTCGGATTTAAGAGTGATATAATTAGTTTGAAATTCAAAATATTTCATTTGGGATATCTATGTGAAAAAAGTATTTAGTTAAATCACTTAATAGTAATTTTAAGGATAAATATCAACAGTTTAACATGAAAATCACGCAATTGTTGGACACATATTCCCTCCTGCGTTTCCCATTGCAATCATTTTGGGTACTTTTGCAGCTAAATATTACTTTTTTTTAACCAATTTTTACACAGTCAGGGGACACGTATTTAATATAATGTACACTGTAAAAAATTTTACCCTTTTGCTGTATCATCACTTCCCCGCTTTTATAGAATATCTCTCTTTTGACCTATGAGAATGCTCCATAATAGGCTGAAGTAATCATTTTCTGTAAAAGCGGCAGAGTGACGATGCAGCAAAAGGCTCAAGTTTTTAATAGTGTATTAACACATATTTCGAGTTAAAGATAAAATCATAAAAATTTCAAGTTCGTTTAAGATTATTATTACGGACCCGGGCAACGCTGGGCGGGTGGTCAGCTAGTACAAAGTATAAGAAAAACACAGACATTTTTTATGAAGTTATATGTTAAAAATATTAATTTCCAGAGAAGATATTTTTAGAAAAGGAAGCACCAAACGTCAACAAATTTTACATTATTGAAGGGAATTCTTAAACTGAGTAACATACACCTTGATGTACTAACTTAAAGAGTTTTTAATTATCATTAAACGAACGGATAAAGCTGGAAGAAAATTTACATGCATTCTATAAATCAAAACTTTAAAGTTAGCTTTAATTTAGTTTGAATTCAGCTATATAATTGTTAATGCTTAACAAAATATTTTTTTGTTTTATTTTGGTTAGATCTGTAGTTGTTTTGTAAAAAAAAGGACTGTATATAATAATAAAAAAGTCCTTCCGGCAGTGCCGGGAGGAAGAGGTAACTTTCATATATTTATATATTCATATATTTATTTTAAATTAAGTTATATTATTCAAAAATACTAAGCTCAAATTAGTAGAACCTGATTATGAGCTTTACCGGAATCTTAATTCATGTGCACATGCACACTCAGATTGAAATCGATTAATATATACGAGTGCTGTCGCGGGCAAATTGATTTTTTTTAAATGTCACCCACGTTATAAATTCAAACTGCTCAGGCGTTTTTTAAGTTAAAGACAAAGCAAAAAATACTCCGGAATTCATTATTAAGATAAATACTTTAAAAAGAACCTTTTGTTCAATTTCAAATTTTTTGTTTGTACATAATTATACATTTAAAAGATTTTTGACAAACTTAAATGGCTGCCATTTTGAAACAAGAGGACGGATAAAGTTGGCCAGTGAACGTGACAAGGCATTGCTATGTACTATGTGCACACGGAGTTATATCCAAATCAGTTTATAAATATGCGCAGCATAATAACTCGAGAAATTGAAAGTGGTATAACCCAACCATTTTTCAAGATATAGACGAAACAAAAAATGCTCTCGAATCTTTGTAACAAGGTGAAACTCACAAAAGAAAAATCTTTGTCAATTTCTTACTTTTTTGCACCTAATTTTAAAATTTTAAAATTAAAAAAAAAATTATATTCCACCATTTTGAAACAAGATGGCGGATGGATTTGGCCAACGAACTCGGTAGAGACATTGGTATGTACTATGTACGCACCAAGTTTCATCCAAATCGGTTTACAAATACGCGTGCTCCAACGTGACGAAAATAAGATCATTTCAAGATTGAGCAACACTAGAAATTAAAAGTGCGATAACTCAGCCATATTTTAAGATACAGACGAAACAAAATATAATCTGGAATCTTTGTATCAAGGTCAAATGTATAAAAGAAAAATCTTTTTCAATTTCTCACTTTCTTGTACCTAATTTTAAATTTTAAAATTTATTAAACATTTTAAATGGCCGCCAATTTGAAACAAGATGGCGAATGGAACGGGGTATCGAACTCGATTCAGGCCTCATTATATACTATCTATACACCAAGTTACATCCAAATCGATTCATAAATAAGCGTGTTATCACGTGACAAAAATCAGATCATTTCAAAATGTCAGCCATAACAAAAATTCAAAGTGCTATAATTCAGTCTTTTTTAAGATATAGACAAAATAAAAAGTGTTCTAGAATTGTTCTTTTATGTTCTAACAGATAAAACAAAAATATTTTCCAACTTTTAATTTTTTTGCATTTAATTTTAAATTTTAAATTTTGTAAAAAATTTAAAATGGCCGCCATTTTGATACAAAATGGCGGATGATGCTGACCGACGAACTCGGTCGAGACTTTTGCATGCACTATATACATACCAACTTTCATTCAAATCGGTTCATAAATACGCGTGTTATCACGTGACAAAAATCAGATCGTTTCAAAATGTCAGCCATAAGAAAAATTCAAAGTGCTATAACTCAAACATTTTTTAAGATATAGACAAAATGAAAAGTGTTTTGGAATCGTTGTTTTAAGTTCTAACACTTAAAAGAAAATATATATATATATATATATATATATATATATATATATATATATATATATATATATATACATGGTTACATTTATATATATACCGGGTGTCCCAAAAATGACTGATGGATTTTAAAATTCAATAACTTGTTAACGGTGACAGCTATTAAAAAAATTTTTGCAGGACGGCTATGTATAATGTCAGGAGTTTTTTTACCGCAATTCTTGATTTTAGTTCGAATTTCAAACAACAGATGGCGCTGATGGCGGTTGGTGGCCAGCCGACACCGAGACTTACTTCATTCAGCTTTGACGCAAAAGAAGGAGATTAAGGCTATGGAGTAGGTCTCATTCTACAGTACAGTCTTGCTCTCAGCCCCCGATTCTGGACTCATTCGATATGATTTCAATGGAATCCGTTGTTGCCATGGAAATAACAGATTGTTCGATAGTGGAATACAGCGTTCAGAAGTGGGCATAAATTTCACAAACAGTATTTGAGTTTGCAGAAGATTTTCGTTTAGGAAGTTTTATTTTCCCGGATTAAATTACTTTTTTATGGCACGATTTAAAGAATATATTATGCATCATATTTTAAAACTAGATGACGAGATTTTTTCAATTTGATGATTTTTGTTATATTCTTAATAAATTTTAGATCTTTTAAGAAAATTCGTCAGTAGATTTTTATGAATGTTCAAAACATAATCATGAAAACTGTTGATAGTACATTATTGTGTAAAATAACTACCAAAAACAAATATTATAAGTTGCATTGTTTAGCCCTTTTCAATAGCATTAGTCTATCGTTGCATTAAAATAGAAAAAAATAAAATAAATGTGAGTTAATTAAAATTTATTTTTCCGGATTAAATTACTTTTTATGGCATGATTTAAGGAATATTTTAGGCACCGTATTTTAAAACCACACTGTTAAAAATTTAAAACATTTTCTGCATCGTCACTCCTTCACTTTTATAGAAAGAGATTACTTCACTGTATTATGGAGCATTCTCATTGGTCAAAATAGAGATATTCTATAATGGCAGTGGAGTGACAATGCAGCAAAAGTTTCCAATTTTTAACAGTGTAGGTGAAGATATCTTGCTCTTACACTGTAAAAATCTACTGCATTTTGTTGTATACGCACTCCGCTTGTATAGAAACGGCTACTTGATTGTATTATGAAGTTATTGCTCGTAAAAGAGATATTATATACAAGCGGCGGAGTGCATATGAAGCAAAATGCAGAAGATTTTTAACACTGTGGGACCCGATTCTGAACTCATTCGATATGATTTCAATGGAATGCGTTGTTTCCATGGAAATAACAGATTGTTCGATAGTGGAATACAGCGTTAAGAAGTGGGCTTAAATTTCGCAAGGAGTATTCGAGTTTGCAGAAGATTTTTGTTTTGGAAGTTTTATTTTCCCGTATTAAATTACTTTTTATGGCACGATTTAAAGAATATTTTATGCATCATATTTTTAAACTAGATAAAGTGATTTCTTTAATTCGATAATTTTTGTTACATTCTAAGAAATTTTAGATCGATTTAGATTGTTATATTCATGCTCAATTTTGAATATTGTATTTTTCTATAGAAGAATTATTTCCATGACAACAACACATTCCATTGAAATCATATCGAATGAGTTCAGAATCGGGTCCAACAGTGTTAAAAATCTGCTGCATTTTGCTTCATACGCACTCAGCCGCTTGTATATAATATCTCTTTTCCGACCAATAACAATGCTTCATAATACAATCAAGTAACCGGTTCTCTACAAGCGGTGTGCGTATACAACAAAATGCAGCAGATTTTTATAGTGTAAGAGCAAGATTGTAGCAAGATATCTTCACCTACACTGTTAAAAATTGGAAATTTTTGCTGCATCGTCACTCCACTGCTATTATAGAATATCTGTATTTTGACCAATGAAAATGCTCCATAATACAGTGAAGTAATCTCTTTCTATAAAAGTGGAGGAGTGACGATGCAGCAAAGGTTTCAAATTTTTAACTGTGTAGTTTTAAAATACGGGGCCTAAAATATTCCTTAACTCATGCCATAACCCTTTAAGACCCGAAACATTTTCATCATTAAATATTAAATTCTTCTGGTTATTAACTCTATACTAACCCTAAAGAGACCTAAAAAAATAATTAAAAAAATTTTCTTCACCCCCTAGAGCGTGAAAAGTACCCGCACGAACGTGCGGGTTGGGCTTTTTCTGTGAAAGCCACACCTGCACGATTGTGCGGGTTGGGCTTTTCCTGTGAAATCATTACTTATTACATGTTAAGATATATACATTTTCTGGCTCTAAATTGATAGAAGAGAGAAATAGAAACAAAATTTTTTTTACAAATCTGGAAATTATTGATGTATTCTTTTTTATTTTATGGACTGGTTACTTTTTTGCAATGGAAATCTTTAAAACATGTTTTTGTTTTTGACATACGCAAATAAACGTTGCATTTTCACAACGTGTTTTGAACTTTTTTTCGCAGTTTTTAAACTTGCACTTGCGAGACCTTGAAATGTCATCAACACATGGGAAATGGTTGCCTCTAAAGCCTAAAAAAGAAGGAAAAAATAATATTGGAGATGTACTTATCGGCTTAAAAAAATAATATTTTAATTAATTTAAAAATGTTTGTCATATTTTTAAAGCTTTTATTTATTATATTTATTTAATTTCTTCTATAAGTCTATAACTTTTTTTTATTACAATAGAAGAAATGAAAAACATACCTGCAGTTGCGTGAAATCTGAAGTTCCAGGATGAGGTACAGAAATGAACTTTTTAACAGCCCGCTTGTATTCCTTTTTTTCTTTTTTCATTCTTTCAGTATTTTCCGAAATTGCCTTGGAGGTAGAACTTTGGGAGATGAGGAGGAAGAATGATCCAAAATTGTCCTTTTTTCATCATCGAGCTCATCTGAACTCGATTGTCCTTCTAATAAATCTGTTTGATATGTTTTGTCCGTAATGTCGTCATAATCCAAGAGATCACTAAATTCAGAATCTGATTTATTCATCAATTGAAATATTTCTTCTTGAGTGAGAATTCTTTTCCGTTTAGACATCTGAAAAAGTATTTTATTTTGCTTTATTAAAAGTTAACAAGGAACTGCATAAAAAATTAGAAAAAGTATTCGAAAATTTTATTAATTAAAATGAAAAAAAGTAAAAATCAATTTAAAAAAAGGGGGGGATATCTATGACAACACCCAAGAAAATAACATAGTATTAATTATGTAACAGCATACTTCGTTTTATTTTGGCTGTCATCAAAATTGTTGAAACAGAAAACAAAATGAACATTGAATAAATTTAACTTTTTCAAAAAAATGTATAACCGACTCCAAAAAAAAAGCGCTAAAAAGAATTAAATAATTCTATAAAATTCTCTAATGACAAATCGTTATCCAATAACCACACATTGACTATCATGTACCGCTATAAAACGGTTAAATTTAATATATAGAATTTAATATCCACCAAACATAGGTTTTCCAGAGAATATTTTTTACAAGAGATTAATTTACATATTTTTGATTTAATTTTTGAATATATACATATAAAAAGTAAGGAATTACGTTTTGAAGTTGGTGCCAAACAATCATAATCGATAATGATTACCCCATTTTATTTATGGTACTAGACATAATATATCCACAATTCTTACTATACTTAAGATAGTTTGGCACCAACTTCAAAAAGTAATTCCTTACTTTTTATATGTATATATTCAAAAATTAAATCAAAAATATGTAAATTAATCTCTTGTAAAAAATATTCTCTGGAAAACCTATGTTTGGTGGATATTAAATTCTATATATTAAATTTAACCGTTTTATAGCGGTACATGATAGTCAATGTGTGGTTATTGGATAACGATTTGTCATTAGAGAATTTTATAGAATTATTTAATTCTTTTTAGCGCTTTTTTTTTGGAGTCGGTTATACATTTTTTTGAAAAAGTTAAATTTATTTCCTATTTTTTAGTTATTTATACCGTAATACATAATTATGTATAGTGACATATGATGGCTCTTTGCAACGCATTACTAATGAACGCACTTTGCTGAGTTCTGATATATTCGCTTTATTTGCCACTGTTTGATTGTCAATTATTTAAAAGAAACTTAAAATATCGGTTAGTATCGTTGTGAATCTTTAGGTTTTCTGGATGTGGTAACTTCTTCAGATTTGGCACGACGAAAAGCTACCGCATTCATGAAATCTTAAAGTCAACATCTAATCGTACGGGCATCGGAAGTGGTTATCGAAAGGTGACAATGCCTCAAGTAAAGTGTCCTTACACATAAGCGCGCGGCAAAGCGCTTCCATACATGAGTAAACAGCAAAATCACTGCATGTATCAATGAATAGTAAAATGCTTTTCTAGTGTAGTCAAAAGTACTCCCCCTTCAGTCAGAAAAAGCAAAAAGAAAGATTTTAACAAAAATCGCTCTATGATTCAAAAGATAAACAACAACAATCTAATTCCTATAAATGCAGTAAAGGCATAGGAAATAAGTGGTGATGATTCGACGAGGAATCCGAAAATCATAACCTGTACTTGGCTGCATCTATAAGAGAGTGACAACATTCGATGCCCAAATACTTTTTTCACGGACGCTTTTGTCCCAACTAAAAATTTGAAACTCATTCCACCGCGTGTATGGAAAACGATTATTCCAGCCTATCATGGAGCATTCTCATGGGTCAGAAAACAAATATTTTATAAAAGCGGGGGAGTGACGATGCAGCAAAAGGATAAGATTTTTTACAGTGTATGTATGAGATATTCCATAAAAGGGATGGAGTGACGATGCAGCAAAAGTTAAATTTTTAACAATGTATCGTTTTCTATTATAAAATTTGATGATGATTTCCTGGTAGAATTCGATTGTACGCCGAATGATCTTTTATTTCTACACAGACATAAATACATAATTCATATTATTTTACAAATTCGTGGACATACAAGGACAAGATAGCACAAGAAGATATTACGACACAGGAAAACTACAACCGGGAGCTACACATGAGGAGTGTGTGCATCGTAGCCAGTGGGATTCGAACCCACAATCTCCTAAGCTCTCAAGAGATTAGCAGCGTGGTGTCTTAACCACTCGGCCACAAGGACCCCCTTGATGACTCATTTTTGTCCAGAATCTTTTCAATCAATCGTATACTGTGCTCCATGTGTTGTCATATTCACATCAAGGAATCCTACATGAACAAAATCTGAAATCATTCTGGTGTCTAAACCAAATCTGAATCTAAAGATAATTTTGTTACACATATCTATACACTTTATTTTGCATTGATATGTAGAGATAATTTTTTCCTCCGGAGCGAAATATATACTAAAGGATTTTCATCTTTTCAACAACTTAAGGATGTCGATTGGTATCGATGTCTGTTTTCCCTTTAGTAGATGCGAGAACTTGTCCATTTAAGCTTTAACATTTCGGAAATTTATCGCATCCAGCAAACTTTAAGGCCGCAAACTAGGCACAGAAAAAGACCCGGATGATAATGTGAAGTCTATGGGGGCGTTCTTTTCAAATATCTCGCTCAAATTTTAAAATTTTTACGTTTTTTTTTTTTTTTTTTTTTTTTTTTTTTTTTTGCATAGTATAGCTGAAGATATTCCACAACCGACCTAGTTTTTACTTTTTCAATTTTGGTTTCAGATTAAAAAAAAAATATATTTTAAATTTCAAAACCGGTTTAAACGGTTCTGAAATTGAAACTATCATTATATAAAACATACATAAGCAAAATCGAAGAAGTAAAAACTAGGCCGGTTGTAGATCATCCTCAGCTATCCTATGCAAAAAAAAAAAAAAAAATCATGTAAATATATTGAAATTTGAGCGAGATATTTGATAAGAACACATCCACAGTCTTCACACTAACATCTGGGTCTTTTTCTGAGACTAGTATAGTGCCTTAAGGTCCACATTGAAATCTACAAACTTCGTAAATGGGCATTGAAAAGCTGACAATCCATCAGTATACGTTAAAATTATTGTGAAAAATTATCTTTGTTTTTAAAGACTATCTATTTTCTGACTAATGAGAGCGATCTAAAAACGTGTATGGAGCGTTTTCATTGGTCAGAAAATAGACAGTTTTTAAAAACAGAGGTAATTTTTCAAGATATTTTAAACAGGGTACACTGTTAAAAATTTGACCCTTTTGCTGCATCGTCCCTCCACCGCTAATGTAGAAAACGATTACTTCAGCCTATTATGGAGCATTCTCATGGATCAAAAGTGAGATATTCTATAAAAGCGGGGTAGTGACGATGCAGCAAAAGGGTCAGATTTTTTACAGTTTAAAGTACGCGTACACAATCAGAGCGCGTCAAGTTGCTTCTATGATTCAATACATAGCAAAGTAATTCTAAATGTTCGTATGTATTAAAATACCCTTTTCAGTCATAAAAACTAAAAAGGAAGATATTATCAAAATCACACCATGATTCAATATGCGTCTATATGAAAGTAGCAATATTTGAAGTTAAGAATGTTCTTTGATAAACGTGGTTTTCCAAAGTACAGAAAATTTAAGAATTTTTATTCCAGAACTTGGCGGTAGTCGCCTGAACGAGTTTGTTTTATGGGTGAAAGAAGTTAACTAGCTTAACTTTAATGGTAAGCTTATCAAAATTTTTCGTCATTTATATTTGTCCAAATGTAAATCTAGCAGCGATTGTAGACAAGTACGAATTGAAAATCAAAGCGAAGTGTGATGTCAGCTACAATTCAACAGAATAGATTTCATTGATGCCACAATTTGCTTTCGTACTGCCCTACAATCTGTCGGTAACATTGGTTACTTTTGTAAGTTGCTCTGAACACGCCCTGAGATAGCCGATTTCCACACTATATACCCTAGATGCTGTATTTCTAGTTTCTTTCATAAGAGAACTTGTCCGGAATCCAGGTAGAATTTGCGCTGTTAACGAAACCAGATTAACGAATCAGAAGCCTGAATTTTAGCAAATTTTTCAATGTTTTAAATAAATTTTCTTGTTAATAAATCTCGTTTTGCAAACAGCGCAAAATTTATATGAATCCTGGCCCTCGTTTAGTTAGGATTTTGCACTTTGAACACTGTTAAAAATTTGAAACTTTTACTTTATCGTCTATCCATCGCTTTTATAGAAAATGATTACTTCATTGTATTATGGTGAATTCTCATTGGTCAAAATAGAGATATTCCATAAAAGCGGTGGAGTGACGATGCAGCAAAAACTTCAAACTTTTAACAGTGAAAAGATCGTGTGTCTATGTAAGTGTAACATAAAAGCATACAAAGGAACACTTCTAATTGGTCGATTGCTTCAAAAAGAATTTGAAATTTAAAGGTTTTATTTTTAAAAAAGTTCTAATTATCAGATTTTTATGAAATTCGAATGGGACCACATGGGCCTCATACGCTTTCAAACAAAAAAAGAATTATCAAAATCGGTTCATATTTGTAAAAGTTATGCGTGAACAACAAATACATACAGGTCGAAATCATAACCTCCTCTTTGAAGTCGGTTAAAAACACTTACCTTTGCACTGACTAACGTAACGCCCAAGTTGCACGATCGTGCGGGTGACAAAATCTTGAGTCCTAAGAGCAAAATAAATAGTGTATAATTAATGTTTTTTATTATATTACACTTATTTAGACATTAAAGCAAAAGTTTTTATTTAAGCAATTAAAAATATATTGATAATTACCTTTTTACGACAGATAAAATGATGAGCTATATCCGTTGTACTTGTAAACAAAGCTAGACATGCCACCTGAATGTAAAAAATGGACTACTGCCGCAATATGTTGATAAAAAAAGATACTTTACTCTTTCAGCTAACCAGAACAATCGTTCGATTTGGGTTTATATTACATACGACTGTTTCAGAAGCAAAAATTTAAATGAATGTCTAACCCGCACGATCGTGCGAGCTGGGTCTTAAAGGGATAAAAAGTAATTTAATCCGGGAAAATAAATTTTAATTAACTCACATTTCTTTTTTTTTCTATTTTAATGCAACGATAGACTAATCCTATTGAAAAGGGCTAAACAAGGCAACTTATAATATTTGTTTTTAGTAGTTATTTTACACAATAATGTACTATCAACAGTTTTCATGATTATGTTTTGGACATTCATAAAAATCTTCTGACGAATTTTCTTAAAAGATCTAAAATATCTTAAGAATATAACAAAAATCATCAAATTGAAAAAATCTCTTCATCTAGTTTTAAAATATGATGCATAAAATATACTTTAGATCGTGCCATAAAAAAGTAATTTAATCCGGGAAAATAAAACTTCCTTAACGAAAATCTTCTGCAAACTCAAAAACTGCTTGCGAAATTTATGTCCACTTCTGAACGCTGTATTCCACTATCGAACAATCTGTTATTTCCATGGCAACAACGCATTCCATTGAAATCATATCGAAGGGCCTCCGTGGCTGAGTGGTTAAGACATCACGCCGCTAATCGTGAAGTTGTGAGTTCGAATCCCACTGGCTCCATTGCACACACTCTTTGTGTGGAGCTCCTGGTTGTGCTTCTCTTGTGTTGTAATATTTCCTTGTGTGCTATCTCGTCCCTGTATACTGACGATGGCTTATAAGCAGGCTTCATGTCGAGCACACAAGTCAGATGTATGTTGTTCAATAAACAAACAAACAAACAAATCATATCGAATGAATCCAGAATCGGGGCCTGAGAGTAAGACTGTAATGTAGATTGAGACGTACTCCATAGCCTTAATCTCCTTCTTTTGCGTCAAAGCTGAATGAAGTAAGTCTCGGCGTTAACTGGCCGTCAACCGCCATCAGCGCCATCTGTTGTTTGAAATTCGAACTAAAATCGAGAATTGCGGTAAAAAAACTCCTGACATTATATATAGCCCTCCTGCAAAATTTTTTAATAGCTGTCACCGTTTGCAAGTTATTGAATTTTAAAATCCATCAGTCATTTTTGGGACACCCGGTATATATATATATATGTATCAACATTTGAACGGAGGGTGGTTTTGGGGTCTGGGGGTCATGATCGGAGAAAATATACCAAAATTTTCTGGAAGTGCTTTCCTCCGGACGCACAGTGGGTCAAAATCCCGAAAAGCTTGCCAAAATATGAAAATGTTATTCAAATTGTACGAAAATTCGTATACAGGTGTTTTTGAGGATGCTAAGTAAGAATACAAAATTTAAATTGAAAAAAAATGGCGGATACAATATGGAGGAATAAAAATTTAAATGTCTCAAAAGTTATTCAATTTATATGCAATTCCGTAAACTTTTCAGGATGCTAATTAGGATTCAAAAGTTAAATTTAAAAAATAAATAAATAAATAAAATTACAGATTAAGAGTAAAAACAATAAAATTTAAAATTTCGAGGTAAACTTAAAAGAGAATTTTCAAAAAACCAAGACATATTTAAATAAAATTTAAGTACATTAATGGAAAGTAAAACATTAGACAATTTAATTTTTATTTTATTAAAATAAAAAAACGAAAATATATTCCAGAAATTAGCCTTTAGAATCAACTGTAGTATAATAAAAAGATTCTTCAGAGGTCAAGGAGTCGAAATAGTTAGCAGAACTTGTTGGCGGTATTGGAAGATCTTGTGACCTTTTAGGATCAATGATTTTAATTTCTTCTACGATAATTTACCTAAACTGGAAAAGAAATAATCTGATGACATTAAAAGACGTAAAAATATCTTTTTTTTCTCTCGCTACTGCATCTTTGTGATAAATCTTCTCGATGCCTTTTGATCAGTTTGTTGCATGATTCTTGAGTATCTTATGGCATTTGACAAATTCGCAGTAATGAAGATAATGTTATTTCTTTGTCATTAATAAGTAGTTTGTGTACTGAAGTAAGCATATAGAACCAGGGGTGCTGCTCAAATCTACGAGCTATTTGTAAGGGAAAATTTTCGAAGTTTATCAAATAAATAACATGGCTACAAGAAATTACTTATGGAATAGAAACGTTTAATCAAATCTTCGTATATGCTCGTTTAGAAACACAAATAGCTGCGTTTTCAAAGAATCGTTGAATTGTATTTCCATCATTTGTGCTTCCAAATCTGGGTTTTAGTTTCTCGACGAGAAATCTTGATTGTAAGCGAAATATTTTTTGCATATTTTATTTTGCAATTTCAGTGTTCTTCTTTTCATGCAGAGTAAGAGCTTTACATTTTTTCTATCCAGGTGTCTGCCAGGTGTAAGGCCTCTCTAAAGATTTTTGCATGTAACTTAGATATTCTGAATTCTAAATTATCTCAATCCACTTTTAATAAAAAATGTCAGATCGGTAAGATGCTGTTTTGGTGCTGTCTGACATAGGTAGCAACGTTGAGTGTTACACTAATTCATTTTTAACGACTTTTTCTTCTGTATCAATGATTGTATTAAACGAAATAAGTTTATTCTGGTAGTATTTAATGCAATCCCATTCATTGACAGTTGTTTCCGTATTTCTCGAAAAAGAAAAATGGATCTTGATTGGTCCGATAAAATCAGTGAAATGAAGATCTCGATATTTTCAGATTGACTATTCATGAATTATTCGCAATATTTATGTATTCTAGTAGCACGGAAAAAAAGAAAAATACATTAGACATAATGCCATCTTCATAGCTAAATATTTGTTTAAATGTACTCAGAATAGATGTGCCACCACATCCTCAATTGCAAATCAAATCCCAATTACTAATATAAGCAAAAGTGATATTCATAATGATTTTTACTCGCATTAATGAAATACGCTCAGTAGTTTGATCTAGCAAATGTAGCCATTGACAAAATAATTCTTCTAATTATAATAGAACAAAAAAATTACTATCTATAAAGATAAGAAAATGTTATTCTACGGGATCAGTAATAGAGAATAAGTTTTCATTTTTTCATTATTAAGCTTACTTATCAAATTAATGTAATCTTATGATTATAGTACTTATTTACAATATAATAGGAAATAAACTATTATAAAATTGAATAATTCAAAAATTTGAAAATATTTATCGGCTAAATTATTTGAAAAGTAGTCAATTTCAAAATTTTTGAGGCGGCCGAAAAAGTGGCATTTTTACTTGCGGTTACTAAAATATGCGTAAAATGCAGAAAGGCAGTTTTCGACAGCTGGTTTTTTGTGAATCAGACAATAGCCGAAGTTATTATTTTCATTAAATTTCGTTGCGGAACACTGCGGAACATTTAAACTTTTTGATGTTTAAAAGCAAAAAAATAAAAAAAATTCTAAAATTTTTTATTAAAAATGACAATGAATTTATTAATTTTTACGTGCTTAATATAAATTTTGTAATACATGCAAATAAAGTACATACTATCATAGTATGAATCCATTTCAAATCATTAAAATCGGATAATATTATAAAATATAGCACGCGTTTAGAGGAACTGCTGTTTTGCTGTTTTCGTTCGCTCTAAATGATACTCCTTCAAGCATCATTTTTGAAATGATGCTGCTTGTAAGGGCAAAGCAAAAATCTTTTTTTAAATACAGATTCTGACCCTCCAAACATTATTCTAGCCAACTGTACAATCGAAATTCCCTAAATCGTAACTTCATTTTTCGACTTTTGGCCAGCTTTTTGGGTTTTTGCCCCACTGTGGGACGGCTGCAATAGGTAGCTTTTTACTTTTTGTCATGAAAGCTACCTAAAATTAACTCTCGCTAATATGTAAAACTATACTATGGTTCTTTTTTTTTGTATGCATAGTTTATTTATAAAGTGTAAATTAAAACTATGCAAATGTATATAAAATGCCCTAGTGTGTTCATAAGTGTAATTTTTCAGATTTATAACGTAACTGAACATTTACATAATTTCCATAATGCATAGTTAGAGGATTGTCTGTGATTATTATTTTTTCTAATTTGTCGGCATAGCACTGATCAAAAAGAGTCCAGAAAAGTAGTTTTGTATGTGTGTGTGCGCGTGTGTCATGGACAAGATATATTCTGTCAGTCTCAATTTAAATTCTTTGGATTTTTTTTTCCTGAACATTTTATTGATAGTTAATGTATGGCATTTAAGAATAATGTATTTGGTTATTAACGGTGCAACAAACTTTGAATGATTGGAGGAATTATATCTTTACACAAGTAGCGCAAAGTTTATAGAATTATGTGTGCAAAATTAAGACTCATGAGAAACCTCATGCTCTCTTCATCATTTCAAAATTCGAATTTTTAGAAACTTTCCCTGAGTGAGTTTTTACTTCTTAAATATAATTGTTAAGACATATCTCAATTTATTTTACAAAAAAAAATGATAATACTTATTATAATATTCGAAACACATTTTTATTGCTTCTGCACCCACACTGAATATTTCTAATGGTATGTATCATAATCTGTATTAAACCAGAGCTCGTCACAATTGTCACGTTAAAAATTTTCTAGAAATAAAAAAATAATAGAAATAAAAAATAAAAAATAAAAAAACAATATTTACAAAATTGTAAATTGTAAAATGCGTAACCTCTAGTTATAAAAAAACAAACTTACAACAAAAAAAGAAAAGAAAATTGAGAAATTTAGTGTCCAAAATAAGAACAGGACTCAAAATTGACCCCAGACTTGGAAGTATTTTCATTAAATTAGAATGATTTTTTTTTTTCAGTCTTTACCGTACAGTTTAAGAGAGTAAGGTTTTCCCTTTTGAGTTGTATACATGACAGACTAAATTATTCTATTGTAAATAAAGTTATCGAATTAAAATGTGTTGGCAAGCAATCTGTAAACGAAAGTTGAATAAACATTCATTGGTACATAAAGCCAATATTATTCGCTGCGACTTTCGTCTTAGGCTTTCTTAAGGGGTCTCGGGAGTCTGACTTTCTACTTGGTAGTGCAATTTATCAATTTGTCGCATTTAATTCTTTTTTCTAGTCCACATAAAAAATAAATGCATTACATTTTTAATATATAAGTCCAAAACAATAGTGTCGGTTGATTCTTGTTATTGACCTTTAAAATGAAAATTTTATAAAAAAAAAAAAAAATTAATAAAACTGTTAAGTCAGTTTAAAAATGCCAGTACGCATAAAAAACGAACATCTTATTTATAAAGATAGAATAGGTTATTTTAGTAAACCATTGTAAATTACAAGTTTATGAACAATTAGCACACAATGGAAAGACTGATTTTTTTAACGTTCTATTTGCGATAGTTGATTTGCGAGTTTCGTAGATTATTTTCGTAGTTGAAAATAATCGAGAAAAATTTAACATGGGTCTAAAATTTAAAAATATGTATTTATATTTTTAATAACGTTGTTCATTTTTAAATAATGCTTGTATAAAGACTCTAAAAGCGTAATTACAAATTCGTTGTTTCTAAGAACACTAAAAAGTACGTAGATCGTCGCAGACGTCGTAGAAATTTTTCATACATAAGTCCAAAACAATAGAGACTCGTTATTAACCTTTAAAATTAAAACTTGAATCAAACTATTAACTCAGTTTAAAAAATGCCAGTATGGATAAAAAACGAAAGTCTTATTTATAGAGATAGAATAGATTATATTGGTAAATTATCGTAAATTACAAATTTATGAACAATTATTATACAATGGAAATACTGCCATTTTTCTGAAGTTCTAAATGCGATTTTCATAGTTGAAAATAATCGTAAAAAAATTTAACATCTGTCTAAAATTTTAAAATTCATATTTAAATTTTCAAATATTTTTAATAATGTTGTTCATCGTTAAATAATACTTGTTTAAAGACTGTAGATGCGTAGTTACAAATTAGTTGGTTCTTAGAACTCTAAAAAGTATTTATATCGTAGCAGATTAAAATTCATTCGCTTCATTTAAATATATACAATATACATATTATACTATGCAGAGTTATATTTAACCCTAATACAACAAAACGCGAAAAAAACATTATATTTTTCCGAATTAAATTTTTATTTTATCAGTAATTCCACTTCAGACAGAATATGTGTATATTCCGACATGAAATTACCAACAATTACAATACAATTTATAATTTGTTAATAATAAGTTTTACAAATTTAACGTAAACAATCCTACGCAAAAATATAAACCTGTTTAAATGTATTCCTTCTATGCACGTAGGCGTTTTGTTATTTGGTAGACAGCATTTGTTTGAAATAGAAAAATGTTTTATTCATAGATTTCAAGCAGTATCTGAGTCATTTGCTTTTAAAAGAATTATAAATATACATAGCTATACCTCCGCTAAATGATGTTTTGTACTAAAATCAATACATTAGAATGGATTACTGTTATGGATATACTTTATGAAGTATAACTTTACCTTAATTACATGCATAACGCTGCTTACTTTAACTATAAATGTTTATATAATAGTTTTTCTCTCTCTTCTTTTCTCTTATTCTTTTTCTATGATAGTTTACATATAGAAATATATCGATGTAGATTTCTGAATTCATATAATAATAAGTGGAAACCTAGCTAACTATATTATAAAGGCCAAACGTATCTGTGCATAGTGCATACGTCATTTTGCGAATGGCAGTAGTTGGAAATTTGAAACGAAATTTCCGTTTTGCAATTTTCGCTACTGTAAATTTTGAACTTCTAAACGTCGCACATTTTCAATTTTTACACCATCGTATAGGTAACAAAAACACTCTCAAATACAATTTGTTTGAAAACTGTACCTTAATATATTTTTGAGGTACTAATATTTTTGTATATATTAACACCATTTTGGTAATTGTGGCAACCATTTCTACTGAAAGTAAAGGGAAATTGCCGGAACTTACTGTGTCTTTCAGTTGCAATTTTCTTTTAAAAAGTGATACATTTTTTAACTAAAATACGTGCAGCGTCATAAAATATCGTCTGTTTTAAAACATGGTAAATTTGGGTTTTACATTGTTTTCACTTATCAATTAAATTACATATAATTTATTACAAACTTACGTTACACACAATACAATGCTTCTTTTTTACAAAAATGCATTTTAAAGAATAGTTGAGTGATTTCTTTCATCTTTTATTTAATTCGTATCTAATAGCTGAAAGAATCTAAATTCATTAATACACCTATAAAATCATTTTCCGAATTTTGAATAAATATAAATTAATAATTTCTACAAAATATGTAGCTATTATAAACAAACAAATGAAGGCATATCGTAACATAACTAATTTGTTTCTGTAATGACGACATTTGATTTTTCCTTGGTTTTCCCGAGATTGACTTCATATGTACACTTTTCTATATATATTCAAGAATGAATCGCAATATTTGCTTTATTTCAGCGGATGCAAATAATGCCATTTTAATAAGAAAACACATGTATTTTTATTATTAAAACTCAAATAGATTTTGTAGAAATGCATGCTCCAGCTGCATTGAAATACTTCACAAGTGAAACTACTCTATTTTTGAAAGTAACGTGATGGAAATAACTCACTGATAAACGCAATATTTTATAAAATTTAAGAGTGTCTTTATAGAAGATCCATGACATACAGTGTGCATGTGATCGGAAGACTTGGTGTAAAAAAATAGCAATTTACGCTACAGAACTCGGCGACTAGATGAATTCACTTCATCGAGTTAGATGAGCAAATAAAAGAGATCTTGGTAATAATTCGACTACGAAATTTTAAAAATCGCTATTTTACCTTATTTAATGTCACAGGAATCTTGTCTATCATATTCATTACATGCATGTTATTTCAGAAAATTTTATGTACACTTAAATAGTATAAATAGTTTCGTATATGTTTTAGCTAATAACAATCAATACTTCAAGTTCTAAAATAAAAGGATTTTAAAAAGATCAAATTGAAATACCTTTTTTTTTTAAAAAAAAGAGATAGATACGTGTACGACAGGTGCATATGTAAAAATTTCGAGATGATGAAAATAATGTCGAATTTAAATTTCATGTGGCAAAAGCCAAAGTGGAATAAATTTTGTTGTTTTTCTTTTTGGAATACAAAATTTACTAGCCTTAACTGATGACTGTATTATAATAACAGATTGATCTTTAATGGAAAAGGCCTGTGCGACTTTTGCTACATTAAAAGCTTTATTGCGGTTTTTTAGAGGGTTTTTTTTTCGAATTTAACGGCTTATCATTTTATCAAACTAATTCGATGCAAAATTTTTATCCGAATAGAGCAAATTTTAAGTTTTATGATTTTTTTATTTATTTTTTATTTTTTTATTTTTTTTGTAATTTTTAATGTGATGCTTACGTTTCATCTGATCTGCTGTGATTTTTTAGACGCTCAATTTTTGACTGAATGGAGATAAATTTTTTACTCTTTTCATCAAAGTTTATTTGGATTTGGAAACACAATTATCGAATTTTGTTTTACATTTTTATGTGATTTTCAATATGTTATCGCGATTTTGTGTGAATTTGCCGTATTAGTAAAACGAAACCAATTTCAATTTTCTAGCCATTCTCTTTTTGATGAAGTTCTGGTAAAATTTGTCGAGCAATTTTTAAATTTTTCGAGATTTTTCTTATTGTGATTATCAAAGTTTTTCGCAATTCTTACTGTTTTTCTTACTTTCATTTTGACGAACACGGGCAACGTCGTGTAGTTTAGGTAGTAAGGAATAAAATGGTAAACTTGAATTATCCATTAGGTTTCTTATAATTTCATAATATTAATTTCGTAAATTATATTCTTTTTTCACTATTTTTAATCACTTATTTTTTATAAGTACAGCACTAACCTTAAGACATTTAAAAATAGATTAATTTTTTTTTTCCTGGATAAACTATATTTCCTGAAAAACATTTTAATGAAAATAGGCATTTAAATTGCAGTTATGGAATTAAAAAAGCTGTCCATAAATTATCTAGCGCATTCCAAGTTCATCTTCAAACTGTTTGCCATGTAAACCTCGATTTTACTACAACAGAGGAAAGACATATATCACATTTTTCTTATAGGATAACCTAAATTCTTAATAGTTTTATTGGAGAAGAATCTCTACTATTTATCTATCTATCTATCTATCAATCAATATACACACACACATATATATATATGAAGGGTGTTTCGCTATCAGACCGACAAACTTTGAGGGATGATAGTAGACACGAAGACAAACATTATTAAATAGGAAACCATGGGGCGCAAATGTCTTCTGTAGGAACTAGGGGCCATTAAAATTTAAGGTCCAGAATTTCAAACCACGATAAAAAACGGAAAAAAGTGTCGATTCGTTTGCGGTTTTCACTAAAATTATTCTTTAAATCACGATTTTTTTAGAAATTTTTTTTAAGAGTTACGTTCAAAAATTGTCGATAGAGGGCGCTTTAGACTTTAGAGTAACGAACAACTACTTTTTACCGTTATTTTGTGCATGTGGTTGAAATTATTCTAAAGTTTAGACTTTAACTTAAATTTTAAGCCCATAATCGGAAACATTGGGATCGGTTAACTAGCAAAAATTTAACTGTGAACAGAGGGGGAAATTTAAATGCCCATAAACATTGAACAAACAAATCGATTTTGTTGCGGTTTGCGTGTAAGTCCTTCCCTTGGTAATTATTTTATTCAAAATGACGTACAGCATTGGTGTCCCCATTTTTTGATAGAGGGCGCTTTCGACGCAACTCCTAAATTTCAATGGCATTAGTCCTAGGTGTTTAACTACCAGACCAACATACTAACAGGAAGTGTTAGGGATGCAAAACGACTCGGAATCACATAGGAATGTAACGTTGAAAATGCCTTTTAGCGAGTTGTGGTTAAAAGAATCAGAGAAAAAAGCAACAGAAACAGATAGTAAAACAGCAACACGTTAATGTGGAAGAAAACAATTTAGTTAAGGGTTTTACTACAAAAGGTGTCCGAAATTACGACCAGAAGTAGTGGGGCATGCTTGACAGCAGCGATGCATGCAATGCTCTCACTTTGAAAAATTCCTGGCATCTCGGACAGCTTTCTGGCAGCTACAGAAATTCCAGCTGAGAGAGAGGTCTTCCACTAACGGTACGGGAGTCTCATACATTCAACTTTTCATTTGACCCCAGCAGAAGACGTCCATACAGATTCAGATTTAGATTGAGCCAGGTGGGGGGGGGGCTACTAATTGGTTTGAGCTCAATTAGCCCCACCCAGCAACGTTCATTTAAAAAAATACAGAAAAATTATACACTAATAAAATGAAGGTAGGTAAAAAAAAGTAATTGATATAATGAAGTAGGTGCGACGATCTGGCAGGCCAACGAACCGGGCCACTACTACCTATCCACCGCTGTCCATATGTTATGTTGGGGTGTCTGCGAACATCATTGGTAAAATGTGGAGGAGCTCCATCGTGATATAGAGTGGTGCAACGAAAGAGGAACATGTGCTTTCACCAGAAGTCCCGACAAAACGTGTTGTAGAATTATCAAGTTGCTTTTTTCTCTGCTTCTTTTAACCCTAACTCGTAAAAAAGGCATTTTCGACGTTACATTACGACGTTGATTCCGAGTCATCTTTGCAACCCTAGCACTTCCCGGAAGTATCTTGGTCCGATAGTAAAACATACAGGAGTAATGCCATTGAAATTTCGGAGATGTGTCGAAAGCGCCCTCTATCAAAAAATGGGGACACCAATGCTGTACGTCATTTTGAATAAAATAATTACCAAGGGCATGTCTTACACGCAAACCGGAACAAAATCGATTTGTTTGTCCAATATTTATGAGCATTTAAAATTTCCCCCTCTGTTCAGATGTAAATTTTTGCCAGTTAACCGATCCCAATGTTTCCGATTATGGGCTTAAAATTTAAGTTAAAGTCTAAACTTTAGAATAATTTTAACCATATGCACAAAATAACGGTAAAAAGTAGTTGTTCGTTACTCTAAAGTCTAAAGCGCCCTCTATCGACAATTTTTGAACGTAACTTTAAAAAAAATTCTAAAAAAATCGTGATTTAAAGAATAACTTTAGTGAAAACCGCAAACGAATCGACCCTTTTTTCCGTTTTTTTCATCGTTTGAAATTTTGGACCTTAAATTTTAATGGCCCCTAACTCCTACAGAAGACGTTTGCGCCTCATGGTTTCCCATTTAATAATGTTTGTCTTCGTGTCTACTATCATCCATCAAAGTTTGTCAGTCTGGTAGCGAAACACTCTGTATATGTGTATATATACAGGGTGATTCATAAAAGATGGGCAGAACTTTAAGGGGTTATAGTACACTTAAAGACAAATAATGTTAAATAGGAGACTAAGGGTCCCCGACGTATTCCCAAGGAGATAGGGGGCATTAAAGTTTAGGGTCCGAAATTTCAAATGATTATAAAAAATGGAAAAATTGGTCGATTCGTTTGCAGTTTTTGCAAAAAATTTTCTTTATGCCAGTATTTTCTTGAAATAAAATTTTAAAGTTCAATTTCAAAAAATGCCGATAGGGGGCGCTTTAGACTTTGGAGTAACAAACAACTATTTTTTAACGTTATTTTTTGTATTTCTTTAAATGATTTCGAAAGCTTAGACTTAAACTTAAATTTTGATCTAAAAATCTGAGTCCTAACGAGTAGTTAAGTAGCGTAAACTGAAATTTGAAATTTGAAACCCTTCTCCCCCCAGAACAAAAATCAGTTATTCCCGATCTTTGTATCGTAGATTAGGCTCTAACTACTGCCGCGTTTTGCTAAAATTATTCTTTATGTCAGTATTTTCTTGAAAATAAATTTTAAAGAAAAGTTTCAAAAAATTCCGATAGAGGGCGCTTTAGACTTTGTAGTAACGAACAACTATTTTATACCGTTATTTTTTGTGTCTCATTAAATGCTTTCTAAAGCTTAGACTTAAACTTAAATTTTCAGCTCAAAATCTGAATCGCTGAGCGTGGTTCAGTAGCGAGGGGAGGGGGTTCAAATTTCAACTTCTGAACATAGTTCAGTTTGCACTACTTAACCATGCCCAACGATTCTGTGCTGTGATACGAGGCAAAAATACAACTTTCGTCAAGGACTGCATAGTCGGAATTCACTCATAAAAGCACTGGCACAGTTGGAAATGTCGCTCATGCAAACGTTAAAGCTCCATTCCTGACGCTAGTCACCGGGTGAAGAAGGAGACAGAAAGTATGCAAATGTCAAATGGGGAAGAAGAAGAACACGTATGCAAAATTTCGACACGATTCAGGCATAAAAACCACTGAACGGTGAGTCAAGTGTAAGTCGCTGTAGTAATGAATCGGAAGATGGTGTCCTTCACGAATAAGGAAAAGGCTGAGATGCATTTAATTTACGAAGCGGCAGATGGAAATGGTGCAGAGGCACAACGAATGTACGGAGAGCGATTTCTCAACAGGCGGTTGCCTAACCGCAAAACTTTCGAGCGCTTGCACAGACAGTTGTGTGAGACGGGATCATTTCTCCCTTCCCGGTCGAATGCAGGTCGTGCAAAAAAGGACGAATCAGTAGTTGTTGCAGAAGCCATTCTGGATGTAGTAGCGGCGCAGCCAAGTACAAGTACACGAACAGTGACTAGGCAGGTGGATACCTCACAGTCCATGACTTGGAGGGTACTGAAGGATGAACATTTGCTCCCGTTTCATGTGCAACGAGTCCAGAAACTGTCTCCAGGGGATTATCCAAATCGTATTGAATTCGCCCGCTGGTTTCTGCAGCAGAACGCGCTAAATCCACATTTTGGACGAACTGTGCTTTTCACCGATGAATGTACCTTCACACGTGAAGGTACATTTAACACACACAATGCACATGTATGGGCGGATGTCAATCCACATGCTACGTATCCACATGCTCATCAGAGACGCTTTTCCATCAATGTTTGGGCAGGAATCCTCGGAGACCACCTAATCGGACCGTACCTTCTTCCTGAACGCCTCAACGGTAAAACATACCTCACATTTCTGCAACATGTGCTGCCAGACCTGTTAAACGTTGTTCCTCCACGCATCCGGCGGGTCATGTGGTTCCAGCACGATGGAGCGCCAGCCCATTACTTACGAGACGTCCGCAACTATCTGGACATCACATTTCCGAACAGATGGATTGGTCGAGGTGGTCCTGTTGCTTGGCCTGCTCGCTAGCCAGATCTTTCACCCGTCGATTTCTTTTTTTGGGGACAATTGAAGGCTCTTATGTATGAGACACCCATTGAATCCCCCGAGGAACTGGTCGCCAGATTTCCGCCGCTGTAGGGGAAGTGCTCGAAAAGCCTGATGTTTTCGCGAATGTTCGCCGTTCCATTCTTCGCCGTTGTTCTGCGTGCATAACCTCTGGTGGTCACAATTTTGAACATTTATTGTAATTACATGTTAATAAATATGCTTTGGTAACATAATCCTAATTTGTGTCTTTTTACCTCGTATCACAGCACACAATGTGTGGACATGGTAAACTGAACTGTGCTCAGGAGTAGAAATTTCAAACCCCTCTCCCCAGAAACTTAACCACGTCTAACGATTCAGATTTTGGGCTGAAAATTTAAGTCTAAGCTTTAGAAAGCATTTAATGAGACACAAAAAATAACGGTATAAAACAGTTGTTCGTTACTACAAAGTCTAAAGCGCCCTCTATCGGAATTTTTTTAAAATTTTCTTTAAAATTTATTTTCAAGAAAATACTGACATAAAGAATAATTTTAGCAAAACGCTGCAGTAGTTAGAGCCTAATCTACGACACAAAGATCGGGAATAACTGATTTTTGTTCTTGGGGGAGAAGGGTTTCAAATTTCAAATTTCAGTTTACGCTACTTAACTACTCGTTAGGACTCAGATTTTTAGATCAAAATTTAAGTTTAAGTCTAAGCTTTCGAAATCATTTAAAGAAATACAAAAAATAACGTTAAAAAATAGTTGTTTGTTACTCCAAAGTCTAAAGCGCCCCCTATCGGCATTTTTTGAAATTGAACTTTAAAATTTTATTTCAAGAAAATACTGGCATAAAGAAAATTTTTTGCAAAAACCGCAAACGAATCGACCAATTTTTCCATTTTTTATAATTATTTGAAATTTCGGACCCTAAACTTTGATGCCCCCCATCTCCTTGGGAATACGTCTGGGACCCTTAGTCTCCTATTTAATATTATTTGTCTTTAAGTGTACTATAACCCCTTAAAGTTCTGCCCATCTTTTATGAATCACCCTGTATATATGTATATATATATATATATATACAATATTACACCATTAATGCATGTTTTTATTAAACCATTATGTAAGTGAAAAAATACTCAATGAAGCGTAAATCGTAGCTGCCACCAATTTTATGGAGTAACGTTACCACAAATGTTTTTCAGTGTTGTAGTTTAATTCCAATATTAGGCATTTCTGTTAAAAATAATCATTCAGTTTTTTTCTTCTTCTTACAAATATTTTAATTGTCATTTTATTTAACTGACACATTTATATGATTTTAAACCATATAATTTAATAAACATAGCTTTACGTTTATTATTATTATTACTGTTAATATAATATACATTGCAAATACATTATCCTTTAAAACAGTATTCTAAGTCTGATTGAGAGATTTTGGAAACAAATGAAAGTTCAAGTTCACTGCAATTGCACCTAAATCTTTTATTATACTATAAAAAAGTAGTTGGAAATTACACGTGAAGCGTAGCAAATGAGGTGCATTCATACGATAACGATGTTTTAAAAATATTCAGATCTTGCTGTTATAGTAGTTGCTGTTATGTATTCTGCATACAGTGTAATGGTCGAAACCTTTTCTGTGTTCCTGTTAAGATACAGGAAGTAACTTTTATTACACTTAAGCAACGTATATCATATTCATTAATCGTGAAATAGTTTAATATAATTAACACATGTCCCAAAAAATGTTTTCCCGTATAGCATTATGCAGTAGAACACTTTTGTGAGGCCCTGTAATTTAATAATAAATAGCTAATTTAATAATAAATTTCTTTGCATCATAGATTGTACAGAATGTATATTTTAATATATAAATGCTTCATAGGTTCATGTCAATTCTATTATATTCGAATGATTGTAACATCATTAAAATGAATTTGAAATATTTTTCGCTATTGGCCATAATGTAACGGAATACTTTTGATTGTCCCTGTAATTGATCTATTCATCCAATTTTCATAAAATTTGAAATAACACGAGAAAATTATGTAATAATTATATATTTTAAATTTCAAACGATTCGGTCAGGTAGTTTTTGCGTTGTTATATGCGGACAGACGGACGGACTGAACGACAACTATAAGTGCTACGAATTTACATAATTACGAACGTACCTAAAAATGGAAAATTGAACAGGGGATATCCTTAACCCGTCAGTAGTCGCGTGTCGGTCTTTTCGCCGCCCGTATAACTTAACCTCTCCTAACATGTATCACATTACAAATACAACGGAGATCTACCATGTAGCTGACTTTGAAGGTTTCTCGACCACCTTAGTGAAGTAACAGGATACCTCTGTTTTTCTTTCAGGTATATTTTTAGAACCAAAGTTGAAATTGGCGAAAAAGTCTACGTAACAATCACTGATGTCAGTTCATTTTATCGTTTTCCAACTACTCCTGATCTTATGAAAAACATGCATAATTTAAGAAAACTTGAAATTTATATCTTCATTGAAATGTCATCTTCTTATATTAGATGAAAAATATATCTTACTTTATATATTTGGTATGCGGGGACCAGCGGCGAAAAGACCGAGCGCGACTAATGACGTTGTGAAAAAAGACGCGACTACTCGCGGGTTAATACCCTTTATAATTTTTGATATGTCTTCTATGGAGATTATACGGAGGGAATATTTTAATTTTCGATCTTTTTAGCAATGTAACGTTTCTTTTTAATTAAATTTTAACTCTAATTCGACCTTTTCTGCTGAGAATTTTTTAGGGTAGAGGGGGGCACGTTTGAACTAATTTTTAAAAGATCAATACATTTCTTATTTGAAATATATTTTTTTACGTTTTAAGTATTACATAACAAAAACAACACATTTCGTCATCATATGAAAGAGAAATTAAAAGTTTACCGTGTAAATTTAAAAAGTTGTGAGGATTTAAAAAGCTGAAAGATTTCTGTTCATACCTGTCCCATGTAGGGGTAAGTTTGAATAAGTAAGGGGCACCCTTGAATAAATGAATAAAATAAAAAATATTGAGAGTTTTCATAAAAAGCTACAAATGTTTCTAAAATATAAAATAATATGAATAAAATTAAATAACTATATGTTATTGAGAATGATCATTTTTTCTATTATTTAACCAAACTTTAATCCATCAATGTTGATGTCAAAAATCATTGTTGAAACAACACAGAGTGTCCCTCCAGTTATGTGTGGTTGTGGAAATTTTTTAAAATAATATTCTTATAATACACCAATATGATATTTGTTGCTTCTGCAACATTAAAATTTTTCATTCACTCTTCTTATGAAAAAAAAACAACATTTCAACAGAAAAAATAAAATATGATTAAAGAGAAACCCACTTTAACAACTTTATTTGGCCTCTTTTGAAAAATTTTAAATTTCATTTTTCTCTAAGAACTGGTTTTATCAGAATCATCTTAAGCAAAATTCGGCTTAAATGACCTTTTTGACAACATATTTTAATATATATTCTGACTTTAAAAAAAATCGACCAATACGCATATTATATATTTAATAAATAGCGAAAAACTGTCGATTGAATGCGTTTGAGAACAAAATTGAATTTTAAAATGAGTCATAAAATAATCAATTAGTTATTTGAATGCATCCTCAATTCTTTCATCATGATCACTTAGGGAAATTTTAATTGAAGTGCCCACTTTTTCAGCTTTTTAAAAAATATATTTAGCCTTCATCAAAAAATCGACCAATACTGCACATTATACAATTCCTAAATAACTGAACCTGTCAATTGGATGCGTTTGAGAGCAAAACTAAGTTTAAAAAGGAGTCAGAGAAACACAAGTTTGTTATTTGAATACCTCAATGTTCCATATCGATCGCTTCGGGATATTCGGTTCAAAGTACCCATTTTCGTAGCCTTATTTGAAATAAATTCTGTCTTTATCAAAGAACTGGTCATTCCGTCACATTATATAGTTCCTAAATAAGAGGATCTGTCAGTTGGATGCGTCTGAGAACAAAAAATGGATTAAAAAGTGAGGTGAAAAAATGCAATTTGTTACACTTTCTCAATTTTCAATCACGAACACTTCGGGAAATTCTGATCAAAATACCCTTTTTGGTAGCCTCTTTTGAAATATATTCTCCCTTTATGAAAACACTGGCCAATATGTCGCATTTTATAGTTCCGAAATAAGAGGATCTGCTATTTGTATGCGTTTAAATCAAAAATTAATTTTAAAATGAGTCAGAATATAAGTAGTTTGGATTTGAGGTTTTTCCCCTCCAACTCCCATTTTTTAATTTTTTTTTTTTTTTTTTTGAATTAGACCTATGAAAACCTTGTTAATATAAAAGTTGTACATATTATTGATAAG
The DNA here is from genome assembly GCA_964019185.1 of Maratus speculifer. Taxonomy (NCBI): domain Eukaryota; kingdom Metazoa; phylum Arthropoda; class Arachnida; order Araneae; family Salticidae; genus Maratus; species Maratus speculifer. The sequence goes on from OZ025298.1 coordinate 138,835,268, forward strand.
ATGTAAAATAAATTTAATTAAATTTTCTAGCTTAAAAATTGACAAAGTTACGGATTTTTTTCTTTTTTCACCCCCCCCCCCTTTTTTTTCTCTTTGTTTTTAATTTTTTTCATCCTAATAAAAGTTGGTCCTATCAATAACCTGTAAGCACAAAAGTTTTAGAAAATTTTGAGAACATTAATAAAAAAATTAGTTGGATTTGATATATTGAGAATTGACGAAGTTATGAACATTTTCACCCTAAAACCCTTTTTTTTCGCCCTTTGAGCCCATTTTTAACTTTATCAAAAATCTGTCACGCATTAACTTTTGGCCCATTTTTAAGAATAATTTAATTTTTAAACTGATTCGATATCTATTTTAAATAAGAAGTTTTCGCGTTTTTTTTTTGGTTTTCACAAAAACCCTCCCTATTTCCACCCCTTGGTCCGATTTTTCCCATTAACACACTTGACCGAGATTTTATACCCCTCGATTTTATGCATCAGTTTGGAGGAGATTAGAGCAGAATTATAGAATTTATCGTGTTCATAAATATATATATATATATATAAATATTAAATTGAAGTGAAAACTTCTTTAAGCACCATAAAATAAGTTAACTGCGCAAGGCCTTTCGAAAGAACTTAGTCTTTCTTGGTCAGGCGCAAAAAATACGTGCGTCTACAATGAATGTAGCGGCACGACTGAAAGGGAAAGAGGGAGGGAGAGGGAGCTAGAAGAAGAAACAACCAATAGGAAAGTAGAAGGCAACAGCCAATCACGGAAGAGCATGAACATAACTAGATAAACAATGAAGGAGAGGAAAGGAAGAAGGGGGGAAGGGAAATGGGAAAAAAGCGGGGTAAATTAAAAAATTAACTAAAAGGAGATATTAAAATGAAATAAAATGTACGCAAAAAATATATAAATTAGTAATAATAATAAATAAGAAAAAAAAATTAAAATTAAAATAAAAATACATAAAAATAAAATATTGTTTACAATTATAAACACACATATATAAACCTGAAAATTCTATACATAATATATAAAAAAATAATAATAATAATTAAATAATAAACTTATTTATGAAGCAGTGCTTTTTTTTCCATATTTATTATTATTACTAATTTATATATTTTTTGCGTACATTTTATTTCATTTTAATCTCTCCTATTAGTTAATTTTTTAATTTACCCCGCTTTATTCCTATTTCCCTTCCCCCCTTCTTCCTTTCCCCTCCTTCATTGTTTATCTAGTTTTGTTTATGCTCTTCCGTGATTGGCTGTTGCCTTCTACTTTCCTATTGGTTGTTCCTTCTGCTTGCTCCCTCTCCCTCCCGCTTTCCCCTTCAGTCGTGCCGCTACATTCATTGTAGACGCACGTCTTTTTTGCGCCTGACGAAGAAAGACTAATTTCTTTCGAAAGGCCTTGCGCAGTTAACTTATTTTATGGTGTTTAAAGAAGTTTTTTCACTTCAATTGTGTATAACACCAGCTTCAATTTTATACATTGATATATAAATGTATAGGTAGATAGATAGATAGATAGATAGATAGATAGATAGACCAATATATATATATTTATATATAAACTTTTTTACTGATGGTGGTTTTGGAGTCTAGAGCTCATGATCGGCGTAGATCTGCAATTTTTTTTCAGAAATTCCAATGTAGGAGCGACCGCAGTAGGTAGTATTTAATACGAAATCTACCTAATATTTCGTACGAAATCTACCTAAAAGCTGACTTAAATTCCGTTTTATGTAGTACGAAAACCAAAAATAATGTTTGGAAAAGATTATAAGCTTTGTTAGACAAACCTGCTAAACCATGAATCATTATTGTGTTTCCGGCGTTTGCAATTACCTGATAAACGAATGCCATCATCAATTTAGATTTGAAACTTCCCATCGGTGTTACATCCAGAGATTGTAATAGATATGTGCAGTAAGGAGGGGTTGTTAACATTATAAGTCCATGTTCTTTGAAATTTTTAATTAATCTCTCTTCACATAGACAAAATTCCAAAAATAATAAATTTTGGTACATCAGCGGGTACATTTACTTCACAGTTTTCGATGTTCAATGGTGCCCCATCACATGGAACTCAACATTACAACTGTTTACTCAATTTGGCTGAAGAATTAGGAAAAAAAAATAATGTAAAGTAAAGATTATATCTTTGTGTAAGTGTTGAACAATAAATCAAAATTTTAGGGACACAAAATTGTCAACCAAAATCTTACAACTTTATTTTCTTAAGTTTAGATTCAAAAGGGAGAAAAATACACACCTTTCTCTGGCAGTATTGTTCATACATGACGGTGCAGCTTTGAATATTTATTGCATTGAATGTAATAAGTAGTGAATGTAATAACGAGTAACTGCATTGAATGTAATAATGAGTAATTGCATTGAATGTAATATGAGTAATAATGTATTGCCATAAACATTTTTAAAAAATAATTTGTTTGAAGGAAGATATTTACAGTGTTCAAAGGTGCCCATTCTCCCTTGTATAAATAATGGGCGTTCAAAAAACTAATGTATACAAGAAAAATTAAAGAATAAGAGAGTAAAGTTAAATTACACAAAAAATTTCTTATGATTTCGTAAATTGTATTCTTTACAGAATATATTTCTTTATTTTATATTCTTACAGCATTAACCTGAAAGCATTTGAAAATGTATTAACATATTTTTATTTGCTAAAGTACATTTTCTGAAAAAGACTGTAAAGAAAATCGGTTTATAAAATTTAAGTCATGCAATTAGAAAAGTTGCCACAAAATATCTAGCGCATTCCCAAGTCATGTTCCAACTGTTGCCAAGTAACCCTCGATTTTCCTTCAATCATGGAAAGACGTTTATTGCATTTTTCTAATTTACTAACCTAAATTCTTCCAGGTTTTATTGGGAAAGAATCTTGACTATGTTGAAGTCTATATATATATATATATATATATATATATATACATATATACATATTTAGCTGGGTTTTTCATAAGTATGCATTTATGTCAACTTTTTTCATTCAGTTTTTTTAGGATACATTAGTTTTATTCAACGATTAAATAAAAATTCACATTTTTATTGAAGTGATATATTAGTATGATTTTAGAACCCTATTACCAAGAGTCTTATACATTTATTAGATTTTCTCTAGTGTGTATTGTTAATGCCTTTATATTTATTTCATCACAAAAATATACTGAAAAAGAAAAATAGCACAGAAATAAATCTATTACGTATTTATTTTTGTTTATATAATGGAATTTTACCATTTATTTTACGTACATAGGGGTAGAACAGAATAATACATGATAAACATACTTTAGAAACGTTAAAAAATCTCTATTAAAAAAAGCTTATTTTATGCCGGATGTACCGCGTAAGCTGAAATTTCCCTTCAAAAACAAAATGTTAACTTTTGAAACGTTTGATATAAACCATTTCAACATTTTTCAATTAGTGAAAGGCATTTATCTCTATATATTTCTAAGACTACCCAAGAAACAATTTTACACTTTTAATGCAGATTTAATCGTAGGTGAAAAAAAAAAAGGATTTGGCAATGTATCTCTATAAAAAGTCAATATTTTATATTATTATATATTCTATTAAATAATCTTCAAAACTTTACAATAAATGTATATAAAACCAATTCGCTGATAAATCGCATGTTCCTTATCCAACTTGAAATAATGAATGAATCCAGTCTAATTTTTTAATAAATGTAATGAAACCTATATGTTACTGGGTTTTTAAACGTGACACAGTTTTGAAAGAAAATTCGAAAGCTGATCCTAGCCGCAATTTACTGAGTTAAAGATTTTACAGTTTATTGAATTAAGATTTTTTCATTATAACTAAATAAAAATTTTCATACAGATGACAGTGTTTAAAATATTCAAAAAAAAAAAAAAAATAAATAAATAATAAAATCGCAGTTGCGATATAACCACGCAAATAAGGAGAACACGTTAGGTCTGCCTATAAAGCGGTTTGGAAAGCAAAGCATAAAAATTTTAAAATTAAATATTCATTTGCATCTTAAATTTTTATGGCTCAATTTATGAATAAATAAAAATTGCATCTCCTAAGTATTTTTAGCATTTTTATAAACAACTTTAAAAGATTTACACAGCCATTAAATTTAAATTTAGAATTTTTTTCAAATTAAATATAATTATTTAAATTTGAATTTATAGGTGTTTTGTACAAGCTATATTATAATAGTCCTTCCGGCAGTGCCGGGAGGAAGAGGTAGCTTTCATATACTTATATATTTGTTTATTTATTTTAAATTAAGTTATATTATTCAAAAATACTAAGCTCAAATTAGTGGAGCCTGATTATGAACTTGGTCGAAATCTTAATTCAGGTGCACATGCACAATCATATTGAAATCGATTAATATATTCGAGTGCTGTCGCGGGCAAATTGATTTTTTTTAAATGTCACCCACGTTAGAAATTCAAACTGTTCAGGCGTTTTTTAAACTAAAGATATAAAATACTCCTGAATTTATTATTAAGATAAATACTTTAAAAATAACCTTTCTTCAATTTCTAATTTTTTGTTTGTACATTATTATACATTTAAAAGATTTTTGACAAACTTAAATGGCTCCCATTTTGAAACAAGAGGACGGAAAAATTTGGACAGCGAACGTGGTCAAGGCATTGCTATGTACTATGTGCACACGGATTTATATCTAAATCAGTTTATAAATACGCGTGTTATCACGTGACGAAAGTCGGATCATTTCAAGATATGAGCAACACTAGAAATTATAAATGCAATAACTCAGCCATTTTTTAAGATACAGACGAAACAAAAAATGCTCTGGAATCTTTGTTTCAAGTTCAAATGCATAAAAGAAAAATCTTTTTCAATGTCTCAATTTCTTGTACCTAATTTTAAATTTTATAAATTTTTTTAAATGGCCGCCATTTTTAAATAAGATGGCGGATGGAACTGAGTATCGAACTCGATTCAAGCCTCCGTATATACTATGCACACACCAAGTTACATAAAAATCGATCCATAAATACGCGTGTTTTCACGTGACAAAAATCAGATCGTTTCAAAATGTCAGCCGTAAGACAAATTCAAAGTGCTATAATTCAATCATTTTTAAGATAAAAACAAAATAAAAAGTGCTCTGGAATCGTTGTTTTAAGTTCTAACGCGTAAAAGAAAAATATTTTTGAACTTTTAATTTTTTCGCATTGAATTTTAAATTTTAAATTTAAAAAAATTAAAATGGCCGCCATTTTGAAACAAACTGTCGGATGATGCTGGCCAGCAAACTCGGTCGAGACATTTGTATGTACTATGTACATATTAAGTTTCATTAAAATTGGCTCATAAATACGTTAGTTATCGCATGACAAAGATCAGATATATATATATATATATATATATATATATATATATATATATATATACATTCATATCAACATTTGAACGGAGGGTGGTTTTGGGGTCTGGGGGTCATGATCGGTGTAAATATACCAAAATTTTCTGGAAGTGCTTTCCTCCGGACGGCTGCAATAGGTAGCTTTTTACTGTTTGTAATGAAAGCTACCTAAAATCTAAACGTATATGTGCGTAACGCTTACGTCATTTTGTGAATGGCAACGCTTTGAAATTTGAAATGAAATTTCGATTTTGAAATTTTTGCTGTTGCAAAATTTTAAACTTCTAAACATCCCATATTTTCACTTTTTACCTCATTGTATACGGAACAAAATGTGGTTTTAAATGCAATTCTTTTGAAAACTGTATCTTAATTTATTTTTAAGATATTAATTTTTTGTAGTTTTTAATATTACTTTTATAATCGTGGCAATAAAGGCACTTCATTTCTACTAAAGTTAAATAAGAAAAAGCCATGGAGGAAAAAGATAGATGGAAGTGCAGTATGGCATAAAAAGTTTTGCAATATAAAACTATTTTTGTTCAAATTTTAATGTTCACCTTATGCCCAAACTAAACAAGCTGCAATTGTTTACATTTAAGCATTTATATTTGTATTTCATTGCAATATGAAATAAAAATTGTATTACTAAACGCTTTCTTCTGTTTTTGTGAAACCACGTGGTTCAGGCATAATGTAGCGGATTTTAGGATTTCATTTTTAGCATCACCCTCAGCCATTTTTCTTCCCCTTTATTCTTTCTCTTTACTCTACGATATAAATAGTTTAGTATCAGTTTAAAGCTAATAACAATCGAGGCTTCAAGTTTTGAATTTAAATGATTTTAAAATAATCAAATTAAAATGGCATTTAAAAAAAGTTGGATTCGGATGTAAGACGTGCATTAGACGTGCATTATTAGGCAGGTAAAATTAAATCGGGTTTTAATTTAAACTGGAAAAATTCAGTGGTTGACTCAAAGGGGAATAAATTTTGCACTTTTTCATTTTGGAATACAAAGCACAAGATCCTTAAATGATACCTTTCTCATGAAAACAGATCTTTATTATATTTAATTGCTTACATTACGATTAAAATTTAATTAGCATAATTTCTAAAACTAAGTTTTATGGAAATCGTACTTTATTTACTTTAGTTTAAATATAATTTGTTGAAGAATTGAACATACCAAAATAAGATGCATTTTTTATTCTAACTTATTTTGTAGTTTTACTATAAATCAATGGGACATTTTCTTCGTAAATATTTTCTTTCATCGAAAGGAGATGCGCTGATAAGATCCATTTTTCGCCCATCAGCACCTAGATGTGACGTATAATTTTTCCATTAATATACGTGATAACAAGTAAGAAAATTATAATATCTTGAATGAAAATTTAAGAATTCATGAGAAAATAAAAAATATATTTAAGTAAATGTAATGTATATTAATGAGCATAAACACAATAATCGTTAATTGTAATCCTTATAATCAATAGTAAATACGATAAATGCAAAATCGAGATGAATGGAGTTTATTAAGACTATTATTTCAATATATGAAATATCGAAAATAATCAATGACAGGAAAATATTCATACAATTTCAAACACTTTGGGTAATGTGTGTATTTTTCTTCTTGGTTACTTCACTAGAGTCACAACTGGACAATCTAACGACCGCGTCTTGTAGTATATGAGCATATTCAATACTTGGTTTTAAAATTCTGGTTGAGTTCTGGCGCAAGTAAGTCAAAAACCATAATATGGAAGCAACATGCGCCCAGTACTCTACGACATTTGCGCTTACTTTACATTGACAGTACCATCGTGTGATATTGTTTCACTGTGTTTTTATCCACATATTGTAGATTTTAGAAGGTGTTTTTGTTACGAGACGTTCCTTAGCATCTTCGTTGTAAACTGTTGCTGCTTATTATAGAATATTGGAATTTTATGTTCAATGCCAATTTATTCTTGAAGTTCCAATCACGGTTAAGTCTGTCAATACTGCCAAAATCATCTTGCTTCAGCCACTCTCTGATATTATGTGAATCATTTTTTAATATATGTGTAAGTATGTTAGAGTAATTATTCTTTGAATCTGCGAAGTAAGGGCCGAAGATATCCAAAATGTAATTTGAAATAGTGACGAACACCATACACTTGACAAAAAGACTCTTAAAAAAGGTCTTCATTTGTATAACTAGACATAATGTCTCCGAAAGGAATAGTTCACACTTTTCTGGATATAAATGTTTGTGCTATCGAAAAAAATCCTCACAGTATCATTGTCGTCATTAGGAATAAATAATCTTCCTGCTGAAGGTCTCGTATACTTTTCTATAATCCGTGTTCTGGTGATGTCTCCCATTCTAAGATATTTTGGAACAGCGTTTCGAATAAATGCCTGGTTTCCATATTTTACAGAAAATAGTATTATTTTTCTTAGATTGAATAATGCGGACAGAACATCATAATAGAGATCAGTTCTAAGTTTCTCAAGTAACACTGTAAAGCAAGTACGAGATGACCTCTTTTTGAGGAACATATTTTGGACTTTACTAGTTTAAAGATATAGTTAAAATCAAACATAGATGAGTGTATACCCATGAGAGTATAATAATCGATTTCGTAAAAGTGTCCAGGTGTATCAAAATCAAGGATTTTTTCTTTGCTATATTTCTGATATTGTTTTAAATACTTTCATTTATCGTATTTCATATATCGCTCTTACAGGACGTAAATCTTGCTGAGCCAATTTACTGACTACCGATCAAGTAATATGAGTTTTACAGCATCGTTTTCCCGACAAAATATAGATTCTAGTTTCTATAAAGGCTTGAGTTGTTGGTTGCTTTAATACAAAATCAAGATAGTTCTTACCTTTACATAATATACAACAAGTGTTAGAGTTCTGAAAATGAGGTATTAATAAATATATATTAGGTTTCTTTGCTTGTGGATCGTCGGCAGCAATCGTTGACGCGTGCTCTCTAATTGTTACATCAAAAGAAGTAATAGAAGTATTTCGAGCCTAAAGAGCACGAAATTTATATTATCTTTATTTAGAGCACTACTTAGAACCACCCTGTAGATATCAGTTTTTCGAACTTTTAAGTCTCAATATATCTTTTCTGTTAAAAGTGATACGAAATGTTTTCCGCCAGGCTTTACAACAATGGCACTGACATCCAAGCATTATTTATTAGTAATTTCTTTAATAAATATTTACAAACACAGTTTTAGAGAACAATATTAATTTCTGAACAACGTTAATACTTTTTCAGTACGGCAAAACAAATCTGAACGCGCTCCAATAGTAGTGAATTTGATTCTCTCCCATGATATATTTTTTTTCTTTAATAGATAGAAGAGCACACTGAATTAAAATAAAATAATGCTCATATAAAAGCTCATAAAGAATGGGATCATTACATGTCAAAATTAATTTGGTTCATCGAGCGCTTCTTAATAAAAAATTAATTTAAATCCTGAAAACACGTCAAAAATGCAGAATAAAGCCCAAACACTCTATTTTCAGGCTATAAATTCCATGATTTATTAATGTATTTAACAGGTAAAGCTTATATTAAACAAAAATACATATCTTTAACTATACAAAGCCACTAAGCAATCATAGGAATTCAAAACTTTTTTTCAGGTATATGATGGGCGAAAAATAGTCCTTATCAACCCACCTCCTTTGATGGGTTCTATCTTACAAAACGTAACTACAATAATATTTTAATTAGAATATTTTCTTAGTACTATGTAGAATTTAAAAAATGTAGAAATAAAATGTTCTTATAATTGGAAGATAAAAATATTTCCAAATCGAACTCCCCCCCCCCTCTCCTTCAAGAAAAAAATCGTTATTACGGAAGCTAATATAATACAACGGCAAGAGAAATCCTCTATAGAAAACCAATTTTGTTTGTGAAACCAATAATGCTTTTTGAACAAGATAAAGCAAAGTATCTATAACACATTCTAAACTATGTTGATAATAATCGATGTGATAAATAAATTTTATAACGCGTTAGTTTGTAAAAAAATAAATAATATATGATGGAATGAAATTTTCGCCTTGTTTTTAACAAAACAAATATATAATATGAACTTTAAAATGTTAATGTTTGATTAAAAGACAATGAAACATAATCAATTATATATGTTAATAGTCAATTATATATTAAAACATCTTAATACTTTCAAGCCTTTAGTCACGCTCTTCCTCAGAAAATATTTTCTTTATTTATACAAGTACACGATTCCGTTTTAAAAATGAACGATACTCGTGGCTTGAAGAATGAGTGAAATTTTAGGTGAACGGTAAAAAGAAATATTTGATTGTTGTACCATTAATGTAGATGCGTCATTTTCTCAAATTGTCAGGATTTTATTTTCAGGATGTTAAACCATAAACTCTGTATATTTTATGATAGGGCGACATTACACACTTATTGTTTTTGCAGAAGATTTCTATGGATTCTCTAATAATGGATAAATAATAATTGGGTGTTGGGAATATCATTTTCGTATGATCAAAATCATAGCTTGAAAATTCTGCAAGTTATCGTCGAAAGAATAAGATCACAATCCGATATTCCCAAAATGAAACAAAAATATGAGGAGCTGTATCCATATTCCATTGATTAGTGTCTACACAATATTGCACGTAATACTATATTTAGATACAGCTCCTCATCTTTTTGTATAATTTTGGGAATATCGGATTTTGATCTTATTCTTCCGACGATAATTTGTAGAATTTCCAAGCTATGATTTTGAAACATTAACAAAAGTTGAGCTATACATTTAGCTAACACAATATGCAAATGAATTTTTTTATAGATTTGACGCATGCGCAGTAAAAATTTATTTAGTAAACCTGCTCATTTTTTGTACAAATATTAGTATTTTTTAAAATTTTGATTACAGGGTGTTAGGTACCATGTTGATTGTCATATTTTCTGAAAAGAACATAGTTTTTTTATTAAGAACTTTGCAAATTATAAGCAAAAAACTTGGCAAAAATTTGGACCGTTTTTATAAAAATTTTAATTTTTCTACGAGTTTGCATGCTATATTCATAAAAATGAACACAGTTTATTATAATAAATCTATTAATCATAATCTGTAGTTTGAACGCTTTTGCTACATTAGTTTTGACAGGGTTATCCAAAAGATCTTCGTTCTTTTTTAATTTGTTGACGGTCCCCTAAAGTATATCGGGGGGGGGGGAAATCTTCTCGAAAATATATAACCTGTACTATTTTGTTTATACACCTGGAATTTCAGAATAATTCCTTGTCTATATTTCTAGATATTCAACAAAACGTCTAAAATCGCAGAGTGTCAAGACTGTATCTAATGGTATTAAGATCTTTTTCTAAATGTTTATCCGAACATACTTTAAAAGCACATCTAATGTAAAATGTGTAGGCTGCAATTTTATAAAAAAAATGGTGATGAGCTATTATATGGAATAGTATTATTGATTTGATTGGTTTCTCACAAACATTTCTATCAATGCTGAGGTTTTATTTGTTTTTAATTAAAATAATGTTATGAAAAGGTAAGCTTCCATATGTCTCAAAGAGTAAATTTTATATTATCATCAAACACATTTATCTTATTCAGGAAAGTGTGTAATTCGTGTAAACTATTTTTTCAAATATTAAAAAAATCGCTTCGTCTACGAATCTATACCATACTGTAGGTTTCAAATCAAAATCAGCTGAAATTCTTTCTTCTAACGGTCGTTGTTTAACTTCGGCAAACAATCCAGAAATAGGCGAACCCATTGGAGCTCTATCTAATTGCTTGTAATGTTTTCCATATTATTTGTAATAAAGTTTAATCGTGCTTTCAAAGTGTTTTTTCTATGAATCTCAAATATTGGTCCTGTTATAATAGAATTTTTTATGAACGAATTATTTTCTTCCAATATTAATCGACGGTTTGGTTTATTTTTTGTCGTCCGATTATCTACGCTAGGGATATAGGACCAGGGGGGAGTGTCCTTCGTGGGGGTCTTTCTAAGGGAACCTAACCCGTATTTACACAAGGTTCGAAGAAAACCACGAAAACTCCGAACGGTTAGGCCGACAGCCGCGATTGGTTTCGAACCCAGCACCTGCCGTCTATCAGTTGAGAGGTCCTTACCTCTCGGCCACTGGTGGGGCCATATTAATCGACGGGTATAGTGATATGATATCTAAGCTTGCAAGTATGCTATTCTCGGTAATTGTTATGTGTTTTATCATTTCAATAAAGTTACTTGTAAAAGTTAAAACATATTTAGATTGTGGTAAAATGGTTTTCAAAAATCTTACATAAGCTTTTTCTAGAAAATATGTAGAAATATTGGATTTGGTTACAACATTATTGTTGCATTTTGTTATTTGTTTTTAATGGAAAATATTACAAGCAATGAGAAGGAGCTCTTCTGATTTCATGAAAAAATAATATGTGAATGAACGAAAACATAAGCGACACTCTCTAAAAGTACAAAATCTTAAATTTAAACTATTCTGGAATTTCTTTCTAAAAATAAAATAAAATAAAATAAAATTGTGGTATTTTGAACGATGTCATTATATTTATGTTCTCTGTTTCTTTACATTTTCATAGATGAAAAAATATATATATGAGGTAATGCTTGAAAAAAAAAAAAACATATATAAATAGAAAAAAATATTTCTTATTATCAATGTGAATCTATAATACAAAAAACGGATCCAATGTGTTAAGTTAAATCTTGCAATCATATTTCTCTAACATAAAATAAAAAACAGTGTATTTTTGCATGATTCTATATCATCAGATTATACTTAAAAAATATTTATTTTCAAGTTAATTAAGGATAAGGCAAAATGTTATTATGATAGTTTTTGGTTTGTCCTTTGCAGGTTATATATGCATGTATATGTACATGTATATATAACGGCGGTCAAATATTTCCGGCCAATTAGTTTCTTTGATTTGATTACCAGAAGGTTTCACTGAATAAGAAAAGCAATTTCTTCAAAAGTTTGGAATATGTAAATGACCTTTGACCATGTGATCATTCTTATTGCATTTTGATTGCATTTCATGCAAAGGGGCAGAATTGTACAAAAGTTTCCGGCTATTCAACATTCCCTAGTTTTTTTTTTCTTTTTTTTATTGGCAAAGGCGTTTTTGTATGTGTTTGTGAATGAATCAACGTGAATAACGTAGTTTAAATTCAAAAATTAAAAGCTCAATAATTACTGTTCGTAGAGAAGTGATTGGCTTGTTTTAACAGGGCCAATCTCGTGACATTGCGTCAAAATTATCGATTGGTAAATCTACAGTGAATGATATTTAAAAATTATACAAAAATGGTTCTGGCCTTCAGAAATTCACGAGTTCCAGGAGACCCCAAAAAACGACTATTCTTGTAGACATAATTATCAGGAGAAGAACAGTTGATGATTTTTATAAAAATGCTGTTGCAATATCCTGCAATTTACGGAAGGAAAATATTGCTTAAATAAGTCGGTATTTGGTGTTAAGATTCTGAGGTGACGCAGAACTTTATGGAAGACTGGATGTTAAAAAATTTTAATAAGCAAAAAGAAATCAACGAACCCGACTGGTGTTTTCCAAGGACAATAAAGTCTGGTGAATTGCAAACTAGAAACGAAGGACTATTTTTCCATGAATCGTAGTTCAAATGATGAAAGACACCACGTTTGATGACCTAACAACAAAATATACTGTTTGACATTTGTTATTCCTACAACGGAGCATGGCAGAGAACTCGTTATACTGTGAGGAGTATTTTCTGCAAAAATTGTCAGGCCGTTATTTGAAATCCGCGGCAAGATGAATGAAGCATTGCATATAGGATATCTTGTATGATCATTTGCTGCCGTAATCGAGGAAAGATGTTAGTCACAACTATTTACTTCAACATGATAACGACTTAAATAATTTATGCAAGCTCGTCAAGCAATGAATTTCGCAAAAAGAATTCGCTTTTTAAATGACTAGCCCAGACGCCCGACATTAGAAAATCTTTCATAAAACTTGGCAAACGTGTGTGAAACAAAAAATATTCCAATTCAGCCAAACATTTCAAAAAATTACGAGAAGTTTGGAAAAAACGCACCATAGACAATCTTCAACTTTTGATTCAATCAATGAAACTTTGTTGAGCTGCAAAGTTTATTACTAAAGGTATGGTGATAAAATACTAATTATAAATGTTGTTGATCGCTGTAATTTTCTATTACAATACCAATTTTTTCCATACTTGCGAAGGTGGTCGGAACCTTTTCAAAACATGCATTTTCCTTTGTACTTAACTTTTTCAATTCAATTTATTGACATTTATATGTTGTTCCATAAATAAGTTCGTAACTATTCTGTATAAAAAATTTATAAGTACCACTTTAATGTTCCTCTTCATATAGTTATATTTACAAATTAATTAAAGCATTTTTGCTGGCGAAAACTTTTGACCGCCTCTATACGCATATATGCATATTTATATATGTGTGTGTGTGTCTCTGTTTATATACAGTTTATATATATATATATATATATATATATATATATATGCAAAACTGGTGCCCGTCTAACCGAAAAGTTATCAAACTAAAGAAAAAGACTATATTTCAAAAATTCAATAATTTATTTCCTTCTATAATATGCTAATTGTAAAACAAGTGTCAAAAACTGTTAGACAGTTAGGCTGAATCTCCACCACTATCGAACAAGATATAAGAAGAAGTAATCGCTCAACTTCACATAATTCCACAATTTCAGCGATGACAAATGAAAGATCATTAATTAAACTTACAATTATCAGGAACTCTGACTATAATTAATGATAATCAGCTTGTTACAAATTGTTGTTTGTGAAAAAGACATTTTGTATCGTTCAATTATAAAAGGGTTCGATACTGTTTCATTTATTTTCGTGCGAATTGAATAGAGAAATAATTGAGTTTAGCTTAACCTCCTTACGTTCGTGGTCACATGTGTGGATGTTTACTTTTTTAGAAATTCCAGTACTCTTTAATAATAAAAATAATGAAAATTTTATATTAGCTCATTCATTAGAAAATTCCTAAAAAAATAGAAGTACATTTTTTTTATTTGTCTGCGCTTATTTTATTTCCGATGTATTGTTCGTATATGTACATATGAAAATATTGGATAATTTTTTGACATTCATTCTTGACTAATATACTGGGGTTTTTTTTGTTAATATTTGACTAAATTAATATCAGCTATATTAAACGCACTATATGGCCAAAAATGTCCGGACACTTTCAAATTTAGACATATTGGTGAATATTTAAAAATCGATTTATTAGATTCTTCTGGAACATGAAGATTATAAACATACTGCTTGACTCCTTATTTATCAACGTACACTCGATAGCGAGAACAATTAAGGGGCTGACAAAATTTCCACCCAAAACGATAATATTTAGAACCACACTGTACATTAAATTACATGAATTGATCTACTATTAAAAATAAATGGATACTGTACAACACGTAACCTCATTTTAATAAGAATATATCTCTTTATGAATAATAGCGATTCTTTTTCTCAAGTTCAAAAAATTCTGGCATATTTTTAGGTTATATCATGTAGGGATTTCAACCAAATTTAATGCCTGTTTCGCAAAAAAGGCAAAATATAATAGAAAAAATGTAGTGCAATTGGATGAAACACTGTTAAAACTAATGGTGACACATTGCACCTTTTAGGGGTGAAAGGCTTGTCTCACTGGTGACACCCGTAAAGGAGCCAGAATGACACCTTTAATTAGGGTGAAAAGATGGCACCCTTAATCCAGAGTGTCCAATAAAAAAATAAAAAATATACAAACCGACTTTTAGCCGTCGAAGGATTCGAACTCACAACGTCTGATTACAAGCTCAGCGTTCTAACCGCTCGGCCATCGAGCTCACCTTCATTCACTCATAGCCGTAGATTTTACTTGTCTTCACAGAAAACAGAAAGACACACGTCACAGCGCATGCGCATGCGCATGGTTCCAGTCACCCGATGAGGTGCCACATTGCTGCCAATACGAAGTGTATGGCACCTTATTTAGCTCCAATCACCCAGTAAGAGACCTGTCGGCTCTGCAACCACATATCCAAGCCCCTATGGCACCCTAGGGTTCCAAATGCCCCGGGTTCCAATGGACCCTAGGGCCTTTTCACCTCCGGGTCCCAAATGGCGCCGGTTTGTCACCTTCACTTTTAACAGTGAACAACTCATAAAAATAATCCTATAAAATGCCTTGAAAAATGAGAAATTTCAGAAATTTCTCCATCAAAATAGTTATTTAAAATTAATCATACATACATAAATCCTTTGTTGTTTTATTGTATTGGATCATTAAAACTTGGAAGTCTCACTGAAAATTGTGTTATTTAAAAAATAAACAGTACAAAATGCAAACCTAAATTTAATTTAAATAGTAATTACTTAGAAAAGAAAAACTAAACGAAAAAAAGTCATTTCCCCTAAACAAAGAAGAAAAGTTAGTTACTCATTTCTTGGTTTTAAAATCTTGCAAATTTTAATATAAGGTATCTATTGTCAGAAATGTCATTATATAAAAAAGATGTGAGATTACAGGTGGTTTGTGTAGAAAACCATGCACAATAGCTAAAAAATATATACTAAATTAATAAGTATATTATTTCACTGCGCGTTGTGAAGACAGCATAATGAATTAATATAATAATTATTTTCAAGAAGGTCTTAAGTATTATAGGCATATTACACCATTAACTTCATACTTCTTTATTTTTCATTTAAGTTGCTATTTAAATTAATTTTTATTAAAAGGGGTGACAATAAAAATATAAATTAATTTAAGATTCTTGAAATCAATCAGTTGCTTAAAAGAAAATTCAAAGAAATAAGCAAATTTAGTATAAAAAATTTCCGAAAAAAAGACATTAAACATTGGTACATTGAAGGTTTTTTTACCTGTTATGTTGCCAACTACGACTTTGAACTGTAGGATTATACGAATGCGACAACAACTATGGTTATTTTATTAAATGCTAAGATTTTTTTATTATTATTTATTCTTTTATAGTTAGATTTTCTTTGTTTCTGATTCTTTTTTTAGAAATCTACCGGCGTAACGGGCAAATGTGCTACATTTCCTTGAAGCATTGAAAATATATGGACACCGGTTGCCTGTTTCTCAAAATAAGAGTGTTCATTAGTTGTAGTATAAGCTGATTAAATAATATTTTTCATTTAAAAGAAAATTTTCATATTATTATATGACATTTTTTATTTACATTTCCATGAATCGTTAAACTTTGATAAAATCATCTGGCATATTTTGAAAATAATATGACAAACGTCCCTGATTTCATTATACTTTAAGCTATAAGAATAAAGTTATTCACGTTGTAAATTTCCAATTTATAAATATGTTTTTATAAAAGTCTTCATTTCAAACGCAATTAATTTCAAATTAATTTTTGACTGCCTTTAAATGGTACTAGATTAATATTACTAGTGTGTCTATTTGTGCCGCAATTAATTAGAAATTTGGCAAATACTAATTATATAAACGCTGATATATAGTTTTTAGAAAAAATTACAGTTTTAAAGAATCAAAACTTTTTAAGGTTTTCAATAAAAATATTCAACCGTGCCTTGAATAATATATAGTATTTGTGTAAGTAGCAGTGGTGAGTTGGACAGAATTCGAGCAATGGCGATTTTCATGAAAATGGCAATGTGGGTGAAAATTTTGGGTTTTAATTAAATGTAACTAAGAACTCATTTTAGCAGATTTTTGTACATTTGAAACATATCACGTTTGAAAATTTGCATGCATTAAATGAAACTGCTAAAATTGCCCTAAATGGATTAATGATAGGCTATATTTTTGACACGTATTTTTCTGTTTTTGAAAAAAAATCATTTTGGAGAAATAAAACAAAATTTGCAAAAAGATCTTTCAAAATATGTATCTCCTATTCCCACCAGTTGTGTTCTATCAATTGCGGTCAATAATTTTCACCGAAAAGCAGATGGTTAACTACTGTTTTTGAATACGTAGTGTTGAGTTGTAACATTTAATGAAAGGAAAACTCATGTAATGTCTAAATGAAGTTCATGCTTTTTTTAATATTAAACTTCGTGATACTTTGCGTTGTAAAATAATAAAGATAAAAGACTTAAGGAACTGCCTTCAGAGTCAAAGTAATACCTGATATACAGGGTGATTATAAAAAACTATCCCGACATTTGGGCCCCTAACTATTATACCATTCACAGAAACTGACTGAAAATTTGGCAAAGGATATTTTTAGGTTTCCGCTTAAGAATGATATGGAAAACTACAGTGTCACTTAAACAGTTACGGTTACAGTGTGAAAATTTCGAAAACAATGGCAACACCCAGTTTTTTGTATTGGAATGTGATATCCATTGTGAAAAACCCTAAATTGTGTTAGAATGGCAACTGTAGCATGCTAATCACAGAAACTACGGACGGGAAAAGTAAAAAGAACTTGTCGTGCACCAAATCATTAATGTTCGTTTCATTTACGCCACACGCCACATTGTTTCTTCGGCTGATATCCCAGCTTGATTTGTTTTCCACAAAACGAGAAGAAACCAAGAAACGCAAATTTCGAGTTTACGTAAAACACAGTCATGACTGACATCGTTACGCTAGGTGAAAGAAAAGGCACTGCGTTATGTGAGGAGCGCATGTTGCCTCCTGCCATTCCAAAGAAGATGCCGCTTTCAGGGAAAGAACTCGGGGAAATCGTAAAGTTGCATTACCTGAATGGAAAAAATGCAGCATAGGCATTGCGTATTACTTCCGTAACCATGGCAAGGCCCTTGCACTTTTAAGGCTGTACGGGACTTGATTCATAAAATTGAAGAAACTGGTTGCACTTGTGCTCGACCGCGGTCTGGACGACCTTCCGTTCCTGTGGAAGTTGTTGCAGAAGATCATCAAACGATAAGCACAGTTCGTCCCGGAACTGTACGCGGTGTTTCGCGTGTTCTGAATATGCCGAATTCAACTGTACGCAAGATTCTGCGCTCTGTTCTAAACATGTTTCCATATCGATTATAGTTTGACCAATTGTTGGAAGCAGGAGACTATCAATTACGGCTGGATTTTGCAAATCAATTCCTTATCTAGTACGATGAAGATAGCAGCTGGCCATTATGTGAACAGATTAGGCGCATTTTTCGTTAACTGGTAACGTGAATTCAAAAAAGTGTGTGCATTTGGCAGAGGATAAACCACAAGATGTGCTTGCCCGTCCATTACACGAAGAAAAAGTGATCGTGTGGTGTGGTATAACGAGTACGTTCATCCTCGGCCCTTACTGTTTTGAAGAGGTTATTGCCGGTAATGTGCAGACGTACACAGTAACGAGTGATCGCTATCGGGACATGTTAACGTGTTACGCGATTAACGCATTGCAACGGCAAAATGCTATATCTGAAATTGTGTGGATGCAAGATGGTGCTCCCCCACATGTCGAGTCTTCTGTCAAACGTGTCATAAGTCAACAGTTTGGTGACAGAGTTATTTCCCGTCATTTCGCGTTTCCGTGGCCACCAATGTCTCCTGATCTGACACCAATGGATTTCTGGTTGTGGAGATATCTGAAATCCAAAGTGTATCAGTTTCGTCCTCAAACTGCATCTGATTTGAAAGATGCCATCAGAACTGCGATTCAAAAGATTTCTATTCCCATGGTATGTACTGTATCCACCATCTGCCGCATGCAAAGTCTCATGGTGTGTGTGAAGGAGGTCATGTGGAAAATTTGTAAAACACAATAAAATGTTGCTTTATTTTATGCTGCTTCTCTATCCTTACCGGTTGTCCTCCTTTTAGCCTAACTACCGCCGCTGATTTTTATGCTGCAATTGCCGTTCCAACGCTATATGGGGTTTTCTTAATGGAGATTACATTCCAATACAGAAAACTGGGTGTTGCCAATTGATTTTTTCGATTTTTCTCACTGTAACCGTAACTGTTTGAGAGACACAATTGTTTTCCATATTATTCTTGAGCGCATACCTCAGAATATCCTTTCCCAAACTTTCATTCAGTTTCTGTGAATGGTATGATAGTTAGAAACCCAAATGTCAGGATAGTTTTTTTTTTATAATCATCCTGTAAATGACGGGTTTGATTGATAGGGAATTGATAAATCTCATCACGATAGAAAATAGTAAATAGGAACTAAGATAAGTTGTCAGATGCAAAATGAAGTGGTAAACGTTTGAAATAGAAATCGGCAAATATATAGAAAGCATCTAGCTATTCCTGTAATTGAAACAGAACCATTCGTGTTTTTCTGAGTGTTCTGTGGTGGAGTTACATATTATAATGTTAAATTTTACAAAATATAAATTTAATTTATCATCTGTTTTTCGCAAACGGAATTATTCAACTTTTAGGGCACTTAACAAATATTACTCAATCACCGGGATTATATCAGTAGGTAACAATTGGTGTATTGGTACAAATCTCTTTCTTTTAAATATCCATCAAATATTATGCAAAATGGTTATTAATGACTATGGAGAGATTCTCGTTAATATAAATGATAATAACAAAAAACAGGAAATACATTTTGTGCTAATTCAAGAATATTAATATTTCCAAAAACAAACCAAAAGAAAATCGTGTAGTTTGTAGGCAAAAGGTAAGACATATAAACCAGAAACATAATTGTAAAAGGAGATTGCTTATCAATATAACAATAATCTAATTTTAATTGCTTTTGTTTAAAAAGTCATGTAATTCTTCAAGAAAAAAATAAAAAAAAAATTTATGTATTTCCCGGTTTTTAAAAATTATTTTTTCAAGTTATTCGGTTCGTAAATGCGATTTTGCACAGTCAAATCTTGAAGTCTTTTATATTATTGGATTTTATAATTACCGTATATTTTTGCGTACCAGTCGAGTACACAAATTTTCACTGAAAAATCTCCTAAAATCATAAAGCCGTATTTAAGTCAATGTAAAATATTCTGGTGAAACCTTTCAGAAAATAGAAACTTAGCACTTTTTTTTTCACAGATTAAGGGGAAAATGCGATCTTCGTTGTTATTGCTCTCTCTTTGCGAAATGTTTCATCTGTAATACGATGGATGGAATGGGGGAAGGTGATACCATTTTTGAAGAACATGACGATTGTAATGATGATGAAATGAACACTATCACTATTCATGCTGATGTACCATAAAAAGAAAGTGAATTTAGGAATTCTTTGGAAGTTCTAATAACGATTTTGAAAATGAATGAGGATTAGTAACTTTTTCATTATAAAAGAGTGTAGTTTTAAAGTATTTAGAGAAATTTAAAAGCATTGTTTTAGTTTTTCTTTCCTTTATTATCAATTTATTTCATTATAAACAACTGTTTTGGAATTTTTTTAGACCTGCGTATAAGCAGATTTCACTACACTACAGTTAGAAAATGTCTAAAAATTCTCATTTTATACACTATATAAAAAGTAAATTACGAGTTACAATATAATGAGAGACTTTGCTAGAACTGGGAAACGACGGAGATTTTTTTCTTAGTTTTTACCTTTATAACACACAAATAATTAATAACACAATATTAAATGCACAGTCCAGTCCTATTAATGTGACCATCTTGCGATTTTTGAAGTTTTGTTAAATATCTGGAAAAATACAAGAAAAAATATGCTACAACTCTAGGTGTGTAAACAAGATATTACAGGTCGCATATTTTCGCGAATATTTTTATTTCCGAAATCCTATAAGAGACCGTCAACAAGTTGAATAAGCACAAATATCTTTTGAATAAACCTGTCAAAACTAAAGTAGAAAAAGAATTCAAACTGTAGATTATTATTAAATAGGTTGCTTTAATAAACTGTTTTCATTTTTATGAGGATAGCATCTGTACTCATAGAGAAGTTAAGGTTTATATAAATACAGTCTCAAATTTTGCCAAATTTTTGCTTGTAGTTTGCAAAATTCTTAATATGAAAAAGGTCTGAAAACATGACAAATAATATTGTACACAAAACCCTGTATACAAAATTAAAAAAAAATAATAATTGTATGATAATGCGCTGGTTTACGAAAACATTTTTCTCTACACATGCGTTAAAGCAATCAAAATATATTTTACATACTGTATTAGCTAAATTAATAGAGTACCATTTGTGAAAGTCTCAAAAACATAGCTTAAGAATTCTAAAAATTATAGTCGCTAGAATAAGCTAAAAAAGATGAGGGGTTGTATCCATATATATGTTGATTAGTGTAAATACAGTATACATGATATTGTACATATTTCTATGCCTCTCATCTTTTTGCTTAAGTTTGGGTTTGAGGATTTTTGAGGATCTTATCAACGATAATTTCTAGAATTTTCAAGCTATTTTTTAAAGACTTTCACAAAAGTTGCTCTATTTATTTAGTTAACAATTATGTAAATTATATTTTCATTGCTTTTATGCATGCGTGGTGAAATGTTTTTAGTAAACCTGCTCATTATTCATCCATTTTATTACATTATCTCATTCTCAATTCTCATTACAGGATTTTGTGTACATTATTCTTTATTATGTTTTCCGAAAAGAGCTTTTTTGTATTAATAATTCAGAATTTATAAAGAAAAAACTTAACAAAATTTGGACTGCATTTATATAAATCTTAATATCTCTACGATATACATGCTACCTCATAAAAATGAACACATTTTATTATCGTAATTCCTTTAATCATAGTATACAGTTTGAACGCTTTTTCTTCATTAGTTTTGAAAGGTTATCCAAAAGATATTTTGGTTCTCTAAATGTTCTTTTTCAATTTGTTAGCGTTCTTCTATGTTTTTAGGAAATAAGTTACTATAAATGTTTTATGTGGAAATATATTACCTGTACTATTTCGTTTATACACGTGGACTTTCAAGATAATTCTTCATACATTTTTCCAAGTATTTAACAAAATTAAATTAAAAAAAACGCAAGGGGGTCACATTATGACTGGACTGTGTATAACGCACATAATCAGTACATATTTGCAGTTAAAATAAGTTTCGTTTCGAAATAATCATTCTGCACATTTTATGCATTTAAAGAAGATGTTTTAACAATTCATTCCTACCGTTCAAAAAACTCCGAGCAACATTGAGTGTCTACTAACCTGATGTTACCTGTCGCAACAAAGAAAAGTGACTTCCGTGGGTTTCTTCTTCTCACTACATCATCCCTACTTGAGTTTTGGATAAAACATAGCAATGAAAATTGATGAATACTAAAATGTTATATAAATATAAATATTAATCTAAACAAAATATTAATATAAACGCTAAAAATACAGACTCTAATTGTGGTGGTTACTCGATAACCCCCCCATATTTTTATTTTAATTCAATTGTATTAACTATTTTATTTCCTATCATCTCTTTTTTATTAATGTTCTCAATTTAAATATTATTTCGATTTCGTTTCTTTTGATATCGTCGCCTGTAAATTTTTCTTCCTTACGTAGCTTATCGAATGTTCTAAACCGGTAAATTCTTGTTTGAATTCATTCCTTCCGGTTTAAAAAGTTTCTAGAATTATCTCGTTCGTTCTATGGGTGGTACTTCCGGTTAATCTGGCCCTCCCTTTGGCCTGTCAAATTGAATTCCTCAGGTGACGTGATTTAAGCAGTTAAGTGCCTGGCCACCTGCTTTGGCTTTCCCTCTTTAAGTGTATTATCATTTTTTTCCTTATTAAATTCATATTTCACTATACATTGACACGTAGCTTGGCCTCTTTTTTCCTATTTCACTATACATTGACACGTAGCTTGGCCTCTTTTTTCCTCGCTTTCCCCATTCGAACGTTGCCAACTTGGCGTATTCCGGGTTTACAGTAACCCTTGATCTGCCCTCTCCGCTCTCTCTGCGTTATCAGTGCAGTTGAGCAGGTGCCGTGGATGTTGAGTGGATGCTCCTCTGCATGATGTAAAAAAAACTCCGAATTGTCGTTATGCTGCGAGGAGTAAGACTTCTCTTCCCCGCGAACGAGTCTGTTTTTCTTTGGCCGTTGTTCTATGCCGGCCACTCAATATGTTCTCACGGATTGTTTTGAGAATCAGTTAAATATATCTTCATAAAGCTTCCTTCAAATTTATTTCAAGTTCTCCAAGTTAGTTCCATATTATCATAATCAATTGAATCATCTTTTCCTCCGAAGATGGTGCTCAAAGTATTCTTCGTGATTAAAAATATCACAGTTTCTTCTTTTTCAATTCATAAAAAAAAAATCGTTCATACGCATTAAAATAATTATCTGTGCATAAACGGCATCCCCAATGGAAGATATTGAATATCTCTTCGTGATTTCTAGCATATGCTTTTATTGAAGTGTTATCGATTGATATTCTAAAATAATTTAGTCTTCATATCGTAAAAAAAAAGGATCGATCGTGCTATCAAAGTGCATATATATATATATATAAAGAAAGTTATGTGAAAATATTTCTACCTATGTATATCATCCTTGTGGAGTATTTGTACGAAAGAAATAATAATATACATATATAAAAATGTGCATGATAGCAAATATATATATTAAAATATAAAAGTCATGACATATTGCACAAATAATAAATAAATAAAATGTTCGTTTTTCTTCAATTTTCTCTTCATTTAATGTGTTAAGAGTCTATTTATTCGTCTTCTCGAATTTGTCTTCATAAGCCAAGAATTCCAGGTAACTTTCTTCTTATTATTTGATATTTTTTTGCAATTTACTTTGAGTTATTATTATCTTAGTTAAGGATTTCACTATTAAGAACTATAATGGTTGCCTTTTGTCATGTTCTATTATTACGGGTCTTTTGCTGGCATTCATCCAACGCAATGTCTGTCTATCCACTAGTATGATCACTTGGCCTAGTTTAGATGAAACAAAAAATAAGTGTTCTCATCTCTCTTCCCCAAACATAACAGTTCAATCTCCTTTAGAAAACACCACACTAATACCGATACATACAATCAGAAATTTAAAGTTTTAAAGCCAATAAATCAATTTCATTGTTAATAAAAAAAATTGAAACCGAAATGTTCACAAATCATGTATTTTTAAAAGTTTTACTCTTTCACCAGAAGGCGTCTGCGTATCGACCTTTTCCGCATGTTTTATGTCTTTTGACTGCTCATTGATCTTAATAAATGTAACTGGAGCAGGATCAAAGAAAAAAGGCTCACAGTCTTCCTGAATGATCTCAAACGGAATAAAGTGTTTGTATTGGTCTTAATAAAGTACATTTTCTCTTTTTAACTTAAAAAACCTGACAATTCCATCTATACTATCAAAAAGCTATATAACTTTTACCAAAGGCCAAAACAGTTTTTTTTTCTATCATCTCGATCAATAAAAACTACATCTGAAAATTTAATTTTATCATACTTTATAGGAATGGAAGACCACAGGAAGACTACATACTTTTTAAAAATCTGTGTTTTTGATTTTCTCTTACTCTTTGAATTTATCACCATCTTTAGCATTCTGGCCAGCACGAACTGATATATCCGTACACTAAGCACCACCTTTCAATGCAACATAAGCAATATTTAAAATAATATAATTCTAAAAATAAAAGTCGATTTAAAAGAATTATGTTATGATTAAGATTTTTAAAGCTTATACACTTATACCCCAAAAAACGTTGTGTATTATGTTGCAATAAACACCTTTTTTTTATTTTTTTTTTTTGTAAATTACAGCGGAAGCAACATTGCAAATTTGCCCTTTTGCTTTGCGGTCTGGGTGTTAAAGCATTGTCTTTATATTTAGATCTAAGTCATGAAGTTCACTTGTGCAAAGATCTTGTAGAAATGTTGCAAGGATTTGAAATTTTAAGCCAGATTCTTTGGATATATAAGTTGCTTGTCAGCTGTTCATTATTGATTCACATTTGCAAACTAGATTTCACAAATATACATACATCAAATATAAATGTAATCTGCTTTTTTAAAAAGATACATAAGAATTCCAAAAGGCCTTTCCCCACCATGGGTGGAGTGTGGAATAAAATTTCAATGAGTTTCTTTCACATCAAATGTTCGTTGAATCATTTCCCAGCCCAGTTTTTCCAGCACTTTATTTAAGCCTGCAAATTTTGTTTCATTATCGAAATACAACACAGATATCTGAATTCTCCTTGCTATAAATTCTCACTGTGCTTGAATCATGATACTAGTAATCAGAGATGTATTTAATTTCAGATACACTACTTCGAATATACGGCACAGTAAAACACGACTATCCATACCATTTCTCTAGCTTTTGTCAGCAATTTACAAACCACATCTACTCCTGAGACTTGAAAAACTGCTGCAAATTTAGTTCGATCTATAAGTAGAGGGGGGCAATGGCACTTCAATGTCATTTAACTTTTGCTTCTTGCAGTTTAAAAATTCAATTATATATTTTTTTCTTTTCAAAATTCAAAATCCTTAAACATTCTCTTAGAATTGTCAAAATAATAGATTTTCTAACATATTTATTCAGTATGAGCTATTACTAAATAAGCCTTTCCACTAGTGCTTGTTTTGATGGCAGAATCACTCTAGCGATAAAATCATATGTTTCATGTCCATTAGTATGTATTGATTTCAATCGCAATAGTACATCTTCATCTCTAAAAGTTTGATAATTAGCAAGAGAATTACTGCCATTTAAAAGAAAAACTAGTTGGATGTGCCAATCCCAAAACTTTCTTCTATCTCATACGTACATTTTAATATTTTTAAAAAATAGTTACTCATTTTAATGTTTTAATAATTTTAATTCAATACCATACGAACTTTGGTTTTCATCTTAAATTTCTGCTTCAATCAATTAATCGAAGTAAAAACGAATTTCCGTCTCTACATAAGCCGATGAACAATAGAATGATAGGCAGATTTTTTTTTTAATTCAGGGAGGACCTATTTGCCTTACCAAAAAATAATTATATACAAAAATTTTACTTCAGTTCTAGGACTAACTTCATACACTTTTAAGTGGTGCAATATTGAAAATGGCATAAAATTGGCTATTGCAGCGCCCCCTTCCAGCGGATTTTTTTCAAATTCAGGGAGGACGTACTATTCATAGCCAAACACTTATACAAAAAATTTGGTTCAATTCGATGCATAATTTCATATACTTTTCGTAGGTACAATATTGAAAATGGCACAAAAAGCGCGATTGCAGCGCCCCCTTCCGGCAGATTTTTTTAAAATTCAAGGAGGACCAATTAGCCATAGTCATACATTTACAGAAAAAAATTTGGTTCAATTCGATGCATAACTTCATATATTTTTGGCCGCTACAATATTGAAAATGGCACAAAAATCGCGATTGCAGCGCCCCCTTCCGGCAGATTTTTTTTCAAATTCAGGGAGGACCAACTAGCCATACTCAAACACTCACGCAAAAAATTTGGTTAAATTCGATTCATAACTTCATATACTTTTGGCCGGTACAATATTGAAAATGGCACAAAAATCCCGATTGCAGCGCCCCCTTCCGGCGGAATATTTCAAAACTGAAGTAGGACCTGCTTGCCACAGCAGAAACATTCACAAAAAATTTGGTTCATTTCTATGCATAACTTCATACACTTTTTTGATGGTAGAATGGCGACATACACACAGACAGACACACACACAGACACACAGACACACGGACAGACAGACATTTTTTAACAACATGTTTTTTGGAATCTCTGACCCCTAAAACGTGTAAATCCGTCGAAAACCGGAAGTCGAAAAAATTTTCGATTACAATACTTTCTTCTATTGACATAGAAGAAAGTAAAAACTATTTTGTCTACATTAATGCATCGCTTTTGGCCATATATTCCTATACAATAAATGGTTATTTAAGTGTCCTGTACCAACAATTAAAGTTTATACCATAGATTTCGTACCAAACTATACATATATTCATACATAAATACATTCAATCTGAATTAGCTTTGCTTGTATCCGTATTTTTAATAGTGAATATCGTTTTTTAATTTTTTTCGACTTCTAATAAAATATAATTATAAATTAAGTCAGAAGGTAACAGTAATTAAAATTGTTTAATTTATTATTCAAATTTATTTAGTTCAGAATAAGATATAATTAATTTTCCACACGGTCATTACAATTTTTACTTCTTTTATGATGAGAATCCAATACTTTGTAATCAACTAAACTAGCATTAACTCGTTAAGTTATGCAGTTTGGTAAAACTTTTTGAAAGAACTGTTGAGCTCTAATTTAATCTTAAACAACTACTAAAAATTTTTTTCGAGTTTTTATAAGACAGTTTTTTTATAAAAAGATGAGTTCAATGTAAATTATGAAGATATTTCTTGATTACTAAAATAAGAAATGTATAAAATGAACTTTAAAAAGTCCACTGTTTTACATATAAAGTGGCTAAATAAATTAAAGATATATTAAAAACTAAAAATATACATTCTCTTTAAATTTTTTTAGTATTTGCAAGACATTTATAGCTCTTTATCAGAAAATATTTCATAAATATATTTTTTAAATTTATACAAACCTGTGCAAAGACCCGAAATAGGATTGTAGGTTAATCGCTATTTTCCATTAGAATTTTAAATAAAAATATTCATGTAGTATTATTCCCTTGAAAATCTAATACGTTTTTTAAAAAAATCATAAAAAGTCAGTAATCTGAAATACAGTTTTCAATCACTTTGCATTTAAAAGTAAATTCTTCTTATTTAAGATGCTAAATTTGAAATTATTGAGAAATATTTTTTTAAGCTAAAGAAGAGAAAATGGATTAATGATTCATCAAATCAATTTTACGAAAACAAATAAAACATACAAACATGCAGCAAACGATATTAAGGCTATGCTTACTACAATAATACTCGGAAATTATTGTATTTTTACGTCAGTTTGGCGATGTAATAAATTGCTAAATATTGTCAACTTGGTCACCTTGGTGTCATAACGTCACCTTGGGCGTATTATATAAACAGATAAGCCACTTAATCTTGAAAATGTGAGAGCTAGTGATTGTTAAAGTTTAAGGTAGAAGTAATAGTTTTTGGATTAAACTTAATTACAGAAAATATGTATTATAATTAACTGCAGTTCCATTTACTTTATTATGGCACTCTCTTCTCATATGTCACATTTAATTTTAAAATCGTAGATTGATATTTAAACTAGCAGTTTTCTTGATTAAATTTGTTTGAAAGAAAATATTTAATTACCGTGCTGTAGACTTTAATACGTCATTTTCCGAAAGTTTAAAGGTTTTATTTTAAGGATATAAAGTCATAAGCTGGAAATAATGCATGAAAGAGCTATTTTAATGCATACGAAGTCCGTCTGAAACTAACTTACGTTGTTTTTTCTCATACATAATTATGAAACGTAAGAGGAGCCACTGTGCATTGTACAGTGAAGGAGAGAACTTAATCCCCATTAATATCTACCAGCCTTTCCAGCGAGTCATTAGTTGCCTGATAATTGCCAAGTGAAGTGCATTTAAATGTTTTGTATTACCGTATTCAATCGTGTATACCGCGCACGCGTCTATAACGCGCACACCGTACTTAACAAGAAAAAATGTCGATTTTTTAAAATCTCGTATATAACGAGCACCGTAAATTTGATATGCAAATGAATGAATGACTAAATGAATTTCAATAAAGAAAGTTGAAACAAACATTACATCAGGCCTGAAACAAGGCGAAAATACATTTTTAGGCATTGTGTAGGGAGTGAAAGACGAGAAGTAGGAGTGAGTGACGGCAGTGAGAATTGCTAAATTGCATTTATATAACGTTAATGAAAAAAAAAAAAACAAGGCGAAAATACATTTTTAGGCATTGTGTAGGGAGTGAAAGACGAGGGGTAGGAGTGAGTGACGGCAGTGACAATTGCTAAATTGCATTTATATAACGTTAATGAAAAAAAAAAAAAACAAGGCGAAAATACATTTTTAGGCATTGTGTAGGGAGTGAAAGACGAGAGGTAGGAGTGAGTGACGGCAGTGACAATTGCTAAATTGCATTTATATAACGTTAATGAAAAAAAAAAGGCGAAAATACATTTTTAGGCATTGTGTAGGGAGTGAAAGACGAGGAGTAGGAGTGGGTGACGGCAGTGAGAATTGCTAAATTGCATTTATATAACGTTAATGAAAAAAAAAAGGCGAAAATACATTTTTAGGCATTGTGTAGGGAGTGAAAGACGAGGGGTAGGAGTGAGTGACGGCAGTGAGAATTGCTAAATTGTATTTATATAACGTTAATGAAAAAAAAAAAACAAGGTGTGAAATAAATGTGCAGTGATACTTCAATTAAATAAGATTTTCCAAGTAGTTATTTCTCCTTTGAATATACAGGGTGTTTCTAAATTCGGGGTCCAAACTTTAAGGGGTGATAGTACACATCAAGACAAACAATATTTAAATAGGAAACTAAGGTTCCCAAAGTCTTCCGAAGGAGATAGGCGCCATTAAAGTTTAGGGTCCAAAAATTCAAATGATTATGAAAAACAGAAAAATTGGTCGATTCGTTTGCGGTTTTCACTAAAATTATTCTTTATGTCAGTATTGTCTTGAAAATAAATTATAGAGATAAATTTCAAAAAATGACGATAGAGGGCGCTTTAGATTTTAGAGTAACGAACAACTATTTTGTACCGTTATTTTTTGCATCTCATTAAAGGTTTCGTAAGCTTAGACTTAAACTTAAATTTTGAGTTCAAAATCTGAATAGTTGGAAGCAGTTAAGTAGCACGAACTTAACTGTGTTCAGAGGGTTTTTAATTCAAATGATTATAAAAAATGGAAAAATTGGTCGATTGATTTGCGGTTTTCACTAAAACTATTCTTTATGTCGGTTTTTTGTTGAAAATGAATTATAAAGATAAATTTCAAAAAATGCCGATAGAGGGCGCTTTAGACTTTGGAGTAATGTACAACTATATTTTACCGTTATTTTTCGCATCTCATAAAATTTTCTTAGAAACTTAGACATAAACTTAAATTTTGAGATGAAAATCTGAATCGTTGGGAGTGGTTAAGTAGAGCTAACTGAACTGTGTTCAATGGGGGTGGAGAGGTTAAAATTTCAAATTATTTTAAAAAACGGAAAAATTGGTCGATTCGTCTGCCGTTTTCGCTAAAACTATTCTTTAAATCAATATTTCCTTGAAAATGAATTTTAAAGATTAATTTCAAAAAATACCGATAGAGGGCGCCTTAAACTTTAGAGTAACCAACAACTATTTTTAAGCGTTATTTTTTGTATCTAATTAAATGCTTGCAAATGCTTAGTTTTAAATTTTGAACTCAAATTCTAAATCGATGGAGGGGTTAAGAAGCGGAAACTGAACAGTGTTCAGGAGTTAAAATGTTACCCTCCCCACCCCTCGAACACATTTCAAATTTCCGCACTGAATTACTCAAAACGATGCAGATTTTGAGCTCAAAATTTAAGTTTGAACTTTTACAAGCATTTAATTAGATACAAAAAATAACGGTTAAAAATAGTTGTTGGTTACTCCAAATTTTAAGGCGCCCTCTAATGGTATTTTTTAAAATTAATCTTTAAAATTTATTTTCAAGGAAATATTGACATAAAGAATAGTTTTAGTGAAAACGGCAAACGAATCGAACAATTTTTCCGTTTTTTATAATCATTTGAAATTTGAACCTCCCCACCCCCATTGAACACAGTTCAGTTTGTGCTACTTAACCACTCTCAACGATTCAGATTTTCATCTCGAAATTTGAGTTTATGTCTAAGCTTCTAAAAAAATTGTATGAGATGCGAAAAATAATGGTAAAATATAGTTGTACGTTACTCCAAAGTCTAAAGCGCTCTCTATCGGCATTTTTTGAAATTTATCTTTATAATTCATTTTCAATAAAATACCAACATAAAGAATAGTTTTAGTGAAAACCGCAAATCAATCGACCTATTTTTCCGTTTTTCATAATCATTTGAATTAAAATCCCTCTGAACACAGTTAAGTTTGTGCTACTTAACTGCTTCCAACTATTCAGATTTTGAGCTCAAAATTTAAGTTTAAGTCTAAGCTAACGAAACCTTTAATGAGATGCAAAAAATAACGGTAAAAAATAGTTGTTCGTTACTCTAAAGCCTAAAGCGCCCTCTATCGTCATTTTTTAAAATTTATCTTTATAATTTATTTTCAAGACAATACTGACATAAAGAATAATTTTAGTGAAAACCGCAAACGAATCGACCAATTTTTCTGTTTTTCATAATCATTTGAATTTTTGGACCCTAAACTTTAATGGCGCCTATCTCCTTCGGAAGACTTTGGGACCCTTGGTTTCCTATTAAAATATTGTTTGTCTTGATGTGTACTATCACCCCTTAAAGTTTGGACCATGAATTTAGAAACACCCTGTATATCTTGATTCATATATATATCGTTTGATAACATACAGCAGTACAAAATTATTCCGTGTATAACGCGGACCTAGGAATTTTGACCTATTTTTTTGAAAAAAAGTGCGCGTTATACAGGAGTAAATACGGTATATGTGGGCTTTTTATAATTAAAAAATGTGCCATTTAAGGTCAGAATGACACTGTAAATAATATAAATTCTATGGTGTATTTTCTTTTCCTTTTATGAGCATATTGAATTCGCGTTTACTTAAAAATATTCTTCTTTTTCATATTTTTGTCTTAAGAACTATTTTAAAACCTTAAAAAATAATGAAGTTAGACATTTTCTCAATCTTTACTCTGCTCACGTTTACTAAGATTATTTCGCTAAAAAAAGAAATAATTATGCTAAAGAGACGTTAAAGTAATTATTTACATGGAGTTTTGTGCTGTTGCCAATAGTTTTTACCTTGAAGAATAATGAAAGGAATAAAAAAATTAATTGATTAACCTTCTTTTCTAGACTCTTTACAATAATTTAATAATAATACATATTCAGAGGAATTTTTCCTCACACATTAATTTATGAAAAATATATGTGTTATTAAAAGGATAAAAATCATCTTTCTAAATTAACATTGTTATATTAAAAATGAAATAATTACTATAGATAATTGTCGTAGAATTATAAGAACAATTGATTAAGTTGTCAATACTAAGGAATAAACATGATAACAGACATACATTTATATTCTTTTTTAAATTTTTCACAGTCATAATGAAAAATGTAAATACCCTATATTAAGTCTACAATTATAATAGGATAACGTTACTGGTACCAAACGATAGGAAACAAAATCTACTTTTAGTTGATGCACATAAAATTTACTTATATGGCCATCTGTGGATTAAAACTAAATCAAAACTAGTTTTATTCAGTGACAACACCAACTTTTTACAATATATATTAAATCTTTGGCTCAAACTTTGCCATGAAATTAAATTTCAAATATAATATTAGGTTTTACAATTATATCTTTTCAAAAACTTATATTTTCTCATGTAAAATTAGATTTTAATATTTTTATTAACATCTTCTTCTAATTCTGTGATTATCATCATATGATGGAAATTATTTATGTATTTTTAATACCAAAAAATTCTCAATATATATAAATTAATTTGCAATTTAAAACTTTTATTATATAAATTATAAGTTATAACAATAATATTAAAAGAAAATCTAACCGTATTGAACCGAAAATTGAAAAAGAAAATTGCAACCTACAATTTTTGGGGCAAATTCATTTACGTCGTTTCAGGCGAATTCTCAATTTGAATCTTATGTTACATGTAGTTTTCGGATTGTGATAAAAAAACATTAAAATGGCAATTTAAAAGGTAGAATATGGTATGAATTAAAGCCTTATTTTTTCTAAAAGCGTATATTGCTTATTTTATATAAATAAAAATGTATATATAAATGGTTGCAAAGGCAAGAAGAAATACAATAATGGAAACAACAAACCCATTCGGTAGTATTTCCATTGTGCCTAAAGTAAACCCAATTCAAAAATAATTAATTACTTGGCAACTAATTGTCCGAATGTCAGGAAGATTTTTATTTAGGTTATTTCAAGAATTTAAAAAGTATTAGCGTTTTAAAAAAAGTTGGGTATATTAATGAAAAACAAAGCAAATCATCGGTCCGTTTCTATTAAAGATGGCGCCCCACTCAAATATTATAAACTTAACTTAGAAATGTAGTTAATTAGAATCGTTTTGTATAAATTTTTTTCTACGTTTATTAGTTGCAGAGTTCATAAAGAGTGTTTACTTTTTCTCCATTGTTATATATTCATACATATATGAAGCCTACATTATAAGATTTGAGATTTTATTTATAAATTGCTTAAGTTTTTATAGTTCTATAAGAAGTAGATTACAGAAGATATATTTCAATTTTTTAAAACATAATATTTTCATTAAACCAAAAAGCGTTTTATTAAATTTTGAAAACCTTCTCTGGATGTTTTCTAAAAAAAAAAAATAATATTCATAAGAGAAAAAAAATGTGTTGTGACATAGTATCGTTTTTCCTTATATATACACTGTAAAAACAAAGGAGCAATATTACATTTAAATCGGGGTTATGAATTGCTGAATAAACTTTAAATCTACACTATTTTCGGTAGTAGCTCCGTAAAAAATGTAAGAATAATCTTGGAATGGTGGTGTTTTATTCTTTAGTCGCAATTATTGAACGGTAACACCAAATTCAGAGTCATATATCATCTTTCTGTTTTGATTTCATATGTTTGCAGACGACACGCCGCCATTTTACTTCGCATTTAATCCTTCCTTCTAACTTTCGGATAGCAGGTGGAAAAGTAAACAAACGGTAAGCAATATTTATATTATTCTTTGTAGATGTAAGATTTAAGACTAAATAATGTTTGCATGTGGGTTTTTTTTAAAAATTAGATAATGCTTTTTAATAATGTGTTAGTGCACTGCCATTTTAAGAACAATGGCGACATGTTCGAATTTAACGGGAAGTATGCCTTTAGTATAACAGCTTATAATCAACTTTTTTTTATACAGCTTTGTTTATTTGATAGCTTGCATAGTTAAGTTTTTTGTATTATGCATTAAATTGTATAATTGTGAGGTAATTTAATATCATATGTAGCTTATTTTTGTTATTTTCTTAAGAAAACTAGAAACTCCGAATTAAACTTATAGTGGTAGTTACGACTAATTATACATTTTGTAACAAAAATATTTTATATCGTATAACTATAGCGTTTGCCCGAACTTTAACAAAAATATTTTCATAAAAAATTCGTTATTATAATGTTTTTTAACTTACTGAATGCACTATTGACCTATGAAAAAGATATTTTTAAGCATGCAAATATAGGAAATTTTAGTTCGTTTCAATAAAGTGATTTCATTCAAGTTTAGTTTATATTTCGTTGCTGTAATATGCTTAAAATGAATGTTATAATAAATTGCCTCCATTAAAAGGAAGTTTCGCTGCCTCTTTGCGTCAAACTATTTATTTTAAATTATGACTGTATTAAATTTAAAATGTAATCTCTAAATTATTTTTTATTTTGCTGTTAAAGTCATGTAAATATTAGGAAATATCCTTTTTTACCATTTAGTGTACTTTAATAAATGGTAGCAAAATAAAAAATAATTTAAAAATTACATTTCAAATGTAATACCGCCATAATTTAAAATAAATAGCTTTACGCAAAGAGGTTGCTAAACTTCCCTTTAATTGAGACAATTTATTATAATGTACATTTTAAACATATTACTTACTTTACACCAAACATGGTGTCAACTAAGTTGCCACTAAAAATGGTGTTTATTTATACCATTTGATAGTTGGTGACTCATTACACCAATTTACAAGAGGAATTTCATCACACCACTTGAGATGGCAACTTAGTTGCCACCCTTTTTGGTGTAAAGTAAGGGAGTTTTTTTACAGTGTATATGTATACAGGGTGGTCATAAAAAAACTTTGCCGATATATGGAGTTTAGCGGCCAGTCCGTTCCACCGATCGAGGTGAAATTTCAGATATATTTATTCAGAGGTATGAGCTCGAGATTCTGAGAACGGCAACAAAATGGCGCTTATGGTTACGGTTATAGTTACAGAAACTCGAAAATTTCCAATAGCAACACCCATTTTTTTTCATCGCAAAATGCTCAGCGCATGCAAAAACTCTAAAAGGAGTTGGAACCGTACGTGTATTGCAAGAAACGGACACGTTATGCACGCACAAAAAACTGTTCTGTGATTCCCCTACTCCCCCTCCCATAAAAACACGATTGAGGCGCACGGAGGAAATTTTCATATGACACAGAGTCAGTACACTAATCGCTGGTTATAACACAGATCCGAGAAAAGAAAACTTTTTTTGATTACACATTTTCCACATGGGTGCCATCACAGGCAATTACACATTGCATGGTACCGAATGTAGACAATAAAGCCGAACGTTACATCGCATGAGGAATGTTTGCAATCATACGTTTGATAGAATCTTTTAAATCCGGCAAAGTTTGGGGATTTCACATGAACACTCTAGATTTTAGATATCCCCAGAACTTGAAATCCATAGGAGTGAAGTGGAGGAATTTCGGAAGCCATTGACGTTACCAGTTAAGGTGGAATGTGCCTCGTTCGTTCATAATATGCGAAGAGGCCGATGGTTATCTCCATCATATTGGATAAGAAATTCTTTAACAAAGTCTAGTTAGATCAGAACAAATCAGACTATCTAACGTAGATGTTGTATGTACGTAGACATAACGTTTTGTCACTAGAGGATTTCAAAGAATTATTTAATTATTTTTTGCGCTTTTTTTGAAGTCGGTTAGTATTTTTTTTTTTAAAGCATATTTTATTTTCAGGAAATATCGTGGAGTTTTCAGATTTGTAACGGAAAATATCAGATATGTTCAGATATGGTGCGAAAAAGGAATTTTTCTGTAAAATTCAGAAAAAATATATTCGTGAATTTCAGATTTTTTTTAACAGTGTAATAAATATCAAACGCATCACTTGAAATGGCGGTAGTTTAAAATCGATAATGTTCGGACTAAAGGAACATATTCTCGAGCCTTCTAAAGTGGACAATTTATTTCTTGCTAATCCTATATGCATAATTGACTTTTCAAATATAATTTTAAGACCTACCTTGATTGCGTGCATCTCAATTAATAAAAGGAAAACCTGTTCTCATTTTAAAGCAATAGGAATATTTTTCCAGACTAATATGCTGTAAACAATTGTGTACTTCATAAAGTAATCTATACTAATAAAAGAACAAAACGCTCTGTCTGTCTGTGTGTGTGTGTGTCTGTGTGTCTGCGATGGCTAGCAAAATCTATTTGACGTACGAGGCTCAAAATTTTTATGAGAGTAGCCCAATATCTCTCCTGATGCACCTGAAGCTCAGAATTTCAAAATTCTATTTATTAACTGAGTAATTAATTAAATTCCAAAGCTCACTCTCATAAAAAATCACCTTTTTTTCGCTTTTTTTCTTTTTCATTTTCTTATGGTTGATTGGTTGCAAAAAATTTTCGCAGAAATAATTAAAAAAGCCGGGACAGACCTTTAAAATTCATAGACTGGCAAACTGTCAATTTAAATGAGGTTTTTTTTTTTTTTTTTTTTTTTTTTATCAGTGTTGCTGTACGCCATGGAGAAAAAGATAGGTGGAGACGAAGTAAGCTGAAAAAAAGGTTTGCAATATCAAACCATTTATCGCTGAAATTTTAATATCTCAAACAAAAGCACGAGGCAGGAATTTTGTATTAATAAAACGAATTGAAAGAAATGAATTACAGCTGAAGCATATTTTACGAAGAAATAGTAATTTTTTAAAATGTTTTTTTTCTATTATATCATTTAGGTTAAAGTTAAATTGCATTTGTGTTATGGTTAGAATAAGAATATGTTACAATAAAGTGAAGACTAGGTTACATTTATGTTATATTTAGTTTACGGTAGGGTACCGTTAAGTCGCTGTTAGGTTGCAGACAGATTCTGGTTACTGTACAAAAGTTTAAGGTTCGGAGATTATACACAGAGTGAACATTACGCAAGATTTGATTAAAAAAAACACTAACTTTTGTTAAATAGCTCTGAAATTACAATACTATATACCAATATTTTAGCTACCATCTGGTATTGATTTCATTCATGGTATAGTCGGATTTAAGAGTGATATAATTAGTTTGAAATTCAAAATATTTCACTTGGGATTTGTATGTGAAAATAATAATTAGTTACGTGACTTAACAGTGATTTTTACGGGTAAATATCAACTTTTTAACACGAAAATCACGCAATCGTTGGATACATATTCCCTCCCGCGTTTCTTATTGCTCATTTTGAGTATTTTTAGAGCTTAATGTTAGTCGTTGTTTTTAAAACCGATTTTTCACACAGTCAGTGGCTAAGTATTTCAGACAATGCATTTCTGCATGTAACGAGTTAATGATAAAATTATACAAATTTCAAGTTCATTTAATATTGTTAATACGGACCCGGGCAACGCCGGGCGGGTCAGCTAGTCTATACTAATAAAAGAACAAAACGCTCTGTCTGTGTGTGTGTCTGTGTGTGTGTCTGCGATGGCTAGCAAAATCTACAGCACGTACAAAGCTCAAAATTTTTTTGAGAGTAGCCCAATATCTCTCCTGATGCACCTGAGCTTCAGAATTTCAAAATTCAAATTATTAACTGAGTAATTAATTAAAATCAAGAGGTCACTCTCATAAAAAATCATCTTTTCCCAATTTTTTTCTCTTTCATTTGTTTACGGTTGGTTGGTTGTGTAAAAATTTTCGCAGAAGTAATAAGAAAGCTGAGACAGAATTAAAGAAACCCATGGAGGAATAAGATAAGTGGAGGTGAAGTAAGCTCAAAAAAGGTTTGCGATATGAAACCATTTATCGCTCAAATTTAATGTGGCAAACAAAAGGACGTGGAAGAGATTTTGTATTATAAGACGAATTGAAAGAAGATATACAGTTGAAGCATATTTCAAGAGGAAATAGCAAATTTTTAAAATGGTCTTCGTTCTATTATTATTTATTAAAATAAATATTCGCTTTTAAAATGAAGGAAATTGGAAAATTAGCAATAATTAAATATCAAATTAAAATTAAATAAGATATTGAAAACATTTAATACGAATTAAAAATTGTATAACTAAAAGTTTTCTTCATTAATGTAATTTTCAATACTTTATAACGTAGATGAAAAATGTTTATGACTTAATAATTGCATGTAAATAAATATTTAAAATATAATGATGAAAACATTCTTTTAAAATCATGTATGAAAACTTAAGTAATAAATATTAATCTAAAATATAAATTTCTGACTGCAGACGATTTTAATGTACTAACAAAATAATGTTATATTTTCAAGCAAAACGTTAAAATAATTTTCTATATTGATATTTAAAACACATATGATAAAATAATTAATAAATTTTTACCGGTGAAGCGATAAATTAGTTCTTTTTTTAAAAACGAGAGAAAAAAAATACAGGTTTAAACCTGTTTCAATTGATAGCGAAATTTTAAAATGGAGGGCCAAAATGACAGTCCGGTGAAATCCAAACACCTCATTGGTCATTGAGCCGCGTCCTTTTCAGGGAACAATCTCTTAGCAGTTGGGTAAATGTTGTCATACTCCTTTTTCCGAGAAAAAATCGTAGCGGCAGTTTTGAAGTAAATCTTATCTCTTTTCATTTATAATGTAAATTTTTCACTCTCATTTTATAAAATGGCATCAAAATATCTTAATTGAGTTAATTTCGATGGTTTATCTTAAATAAGAACAGACGGTAACAATCGCTTAAAAAATACTTTCCCCCTCACCTTTTTCAAATGGAGAAACAAGTTCGTGATTTTCACCCTTACCACTCGACCAATGGGGTGGCTGGATTTCACTTGACTGTGATTTTGGCCCTTCATTTTAAAATTTCGCCAATTGATAGGCGTGTGAAAGCACGTGCTTTTGTTGGTACTTAATTGGACTTAATGTAGGGTTACATCTTAAGCATCATCTCCAGAGATAATACCTCCACTCTATTAATTTCTTTTTACTCTATGAAAGAAACCAATTTGAGATTTTGACATTTCAAAAGTGACTGTTTTTTTCCCAAAGACCTTTAAAATTCATAGACTGGCAAAATGTCAGTTTAACTTAGGATTTTTGAACATAGCTATTACGTCAGATCGTTGGTACTTCGTACATTAGAATGTATTTGTGGTTGGCTATGTTGCAGTTAATATATGTATATTTATATATAAAGCTTTTTTAGCAGTTTTTTTAAATCATTGATTAAATTTGAATGCATTTATTTAAGTTAAAATTTTATTAAGACTTTAATTTGTTTTTAAAACAAAAATGAAATGGCTCTTTGACGTACAATTTTTCGAATAGGCAGACGATTCATACACAGTAATAAATTATCAAATAGCAAAATAAATTATATATAAAAAACAGTCACTAAAAGAATAGTAGCAAAACATAATGTTTAGGCGTATTAACACATAACCCGATCCCAACCAGAAAAAAACAGACTATACTCCGATCCAAGCAAGACAAAAATTTCATGAGCATAAACGCGACACGAACCTAAAAATTCCATTTGAAAAAAAACTATGGATTTGATATTTGACCCGAATCAAATCTGAATCCCACAAAAATATTCAAATGAAGCATACCCCAATTCGATCAAAGAAAAATAATGTTCGTGTATATGCAACCCGACCCGAACCTAAAATTTTTCTCTGAAAAAAACCCAAAAAATGACCAGAACGAAACCTGAAATCGATAAAAATATTCCAAAGAACTATAACCTGATAAGAGCAAGACAAAAAAACTTCCATGAACATAAACCTGACTCGAACCTAAAAAATTCCATTTGAAAAAAAAGCCTGAAGTTTTATGCAAACTACATCTGAATCCGATCAAAATATTCGAAAGAACCATAACCGGATTCGAATAAGAGAAAATAATTTTCGTGGACATGAAACCGATCGGAACCTAAAATTCCATTTGAAAAAAATACCTGAAATTTGAATCGACAAAAATATTCCACAGAACCATACCCGGACCTGAACAAGACAAAAAAATTTCCATGAACATGAACCCAATCCGAACCTAAAAAATGAACTAAATCTGAATCTGACAAAAATATTCCAGAGAAGCATATCCTTATTCGAACAATGCAGAATAATTTCCGTTGATGCGCAACCCAACCTGAACCTAAAAATTCCATTAAAAAGCCGAAATCTGAATTGAACGACATCTGAACCCGAAAAAAATATTCCAAAGAACCAAAACCCGATCCGAGCAAGACAAAATAATTTCCCTGGACATGAATCCAACCAGAACCTTAAAAATCAATTTAAAAAAAAAATACCTGAAATCTGAATCGAACCAAATCTGAATCCGACGAAAATAGTCCAAATAACTATAACCAGATACGAACAAGACAATATAATTTCCATGGACATAATCCCCATTCCAAACCAAAAAATTTGTAAAAAAAAGAAAAAAAAATCCCGAAATTTGAACCGAACTTAATCTGAACCTAACAAAAATATCTCAGTGAAGTATAACCTCATTGGAACTAGGTAAAATAATTTCCATATAAGTACAACCCGACCCGAACTTAAAAATCCCATTTGAAGGGAAAAAAAAACCCCACGAAATCTGAATTGAACCGAATCTAAACTGAACACAAATATTCCACACAATCATAACCGTATCCGAAGAAGACAAAATAATTTCCATGAACATGAATCCAATCCGAACCTAAAATTCGGATGTTCTACAAAACATAATGCGCTCCGTAGCGGTGGAAAGTGAAACTAAGTACTTAGCGCGAGATGGTTAAAATATTTTGTTTATAGTTAATGTTAAATTAGAACTAGGTTACGGTTAGATAACAGTTAGGTTGCAATTACGTTCCGGTGACCCTTTTGTTATTTTATTTTCCGGTTAGGTTACAGTTAGGTCATGGTTAAGTTACAGTTAGGTTAAGATTAATTTGCGGTTAGGTTGTGGTTAGATTATGGGTAGGTTATGATTAGGTGACGGCCAAGTTACATTTATGGTATATTTAACTTGCAGTTAGGTTACTGTTAAGATACAGCTAAGTTACAGACAAGTTATGATTCCGATACAATTAGGTTACGGTTAGGATTTTGTTCATAGAATGAACATTACGCATGTTTGATAAAAAATATACACCTATTTTTGTAAAATGGCTCTGAATTTATAATATTATATACTAACCTTTTAGCGAATCATCGAGAATCGATTTCATTTACGGTATAGTCAGATTTAAGAGTGATATATAATT
Source organism: Maratus speculifer (assembly GCA_964019185.1). Classification (NCBI taxonomy): domain Eukaryota; kingdom Metazoa; phylum Arthropoda; class Arachnida; order Araneae; family Salticidae; genus Maratus; species Maratus speculifer. The sequence continues at coordinate 138,877,043 of OZ025298.1, forward strand.
AGTTTGAAATTCAAAATATTTCACTTGGGATATCTATGTGAAAAAAGTATTTAGTTAAGTCACTTAACAGTAATTTTAAGGATAAATATCAACACGAAATCGTTGGAGACATATTCCCTCCTGCGTTTCCCATTGCAGTCATTTTAGGTATTTTTGCAGCTAAATATTAGTTTTTTAAAAAACCAATTTTTGACACAGTCAGGGGGCACGTATTTAATATAATGTACACTGTAAAAAATTTGACCCTTTTGCTGTATCATCACTCCCCCGCTTTTATAGAATATATCTCTTTTGACCTATGACAATGCTCCAAAATAGGCTGAAGTAATCATTTTCCATAAAAGCGGTGGAGTGACGATGCAGCAAATGGGTCAAATTCTTAACAGTGTATTAACACATATTTTGAGTTGAAGATAAAATCATAAAAATTTCAAGTTCGTTTAACATTATTATAACGGACCCGGGCAACGCCGGGCGGGTCAGCTAGTATTGAAATAAATATATAAATAAATGAATAAATTAAAAAACAAATAAACAAAAAAATAATAAATATATAAGCAAAACAAAAATTAACACATTTGTAGTTTAATTGCAATTAAGTAATTGTTAAAATTCTAGAAATTATCAAATTGTAAAAATCACTGCCGGCATGACAAATAGATGGAGGTAGATTTGAAAGAATGTTCATTTTAACAAGAAAAAAAATAGGATTAGGGATAAATCCAGTTTAACAACTTTATTTGGCCGTTTTTGAAAATATTTTTTTTTTGTAAGAACTGGTATTATCAGAATCATCTTAAGCGAAATTCAGCTCAAATGCCCATTTTGAAAGCATATTTTGAAACATCACATTAATAAAGTTCCTAAATAAGAGGATCTGCGTTTCGGATGCATTTAAAATCATGAATGAATTTAAAAATGAGTCAGAATATAAGTAATTTGAGATTTTTTTCTTCAACTCCTCTTCTTTTTTTTTTTTTTTTTTTGCTGTAAGAATTGGTTTTATGAAAAACTTTCCAGTATAAAAATAGAAGATATTAGTTATGAAGTTACGGATGTTTTACATTTTCCACCTCTCCCTTTTTTATAACCGGTAATTTTTTTTTATTACTCATCCTATCAAAAACTTGTAAATATAAAAGTTTTAGATTATTTTCAGGACATGTATAAAAAATTTAGTTGGATTTTATATTTTGCGAATTGACAAAGTTATGATTTTTTTTCTCCTAAAAAAATTATTTATTCGCCTATGAGCCCCTTTTTTAATATTACCAAAAATCTGTCATGCATAAACTTTTGGCACATTTTTTAGAAGTAATATAAACTTTAAAGTGATTCGATATCTATTTTAATAAAGTTGTTATGACGATTTTTCGATTTTCACAAAAACCCTCTTCTCTTTCTACCCCTTTGGCCTTATTTTTCCCATTAACGAGCTTGATCGAGATTTTGTACCTCTCGATTATATGTATCAGTTTGGAGGAAATATTAGCAGAATTATAGAAATTATCGTGTCCATAAAAAAGTGATATATATATATAGAGGGAGTGATAGATAGATAGATAAAGTTTGTTATTTTTGGTAATTTTGGGATCTCGGGGTCATGATCGCCGTAGATCTGAAAAAAAAAAAAAAAATTAAGAAATTCCAACATAGCAGAGATGGCAATAGGAGTAATTCATTCGAAATCTACCTAAAATGCTGCTGAAAGTTGCGAAACCTTCGCTTATTTTTCTTTACTTAAAGAGAAAAAAGAATTCAGTAATTTATTTGAGTACATTATGATTTTTTTTTTTAATGATAGCTTTTCGGGTTGTTATGTCGTAATCTAACAGAATGTAAGAAATGAGGTATCTGTTTCAGAATTCTCGTTTAATAAATGGTTTTCAATCTGTTCTAGAATCCAAGGAGACTGACTTAGATACCTAATGAATATTTCCAACTGAGCGAAAAATTGCCCAGGTAAGGAATCGAACCCAAATCAATGGTTAATTATTAGTATATGTACGTACCTATTGATATATTTAGTTCCTTTACCTCCTGTTTATTCTGCCTAGTGGTCTAAATATCAGACCAGATGTTATGACAAATAAGAATGTCTGAGAGAGAAATAGCTACCAAATGTCGTCCGGTTAGCTTAAACGGTAAGGCATTGTCCAAAGATCTGGATCGATTCCTGGCCTGGACAATTTTTTGCACAGTTTGAAAAAACAACCCGTACGATAAATTTATCAATCAATTTGATTTGTTAAAATAATTGTATAGTCTGTCTTTGATCTCACAAATTCTTTGATTAACAATGAATGACACGAAATATAAACGAACAAGTTTCTACACCTCAATTAATAGCTTTCAAAATGCATAAAGATGCATAAAAAATTTATTTGTTTATGTTTTAAAAAAATAAATAAGAGTTTTAATAAACGGACTTAATAATTTAGCAGGTATAGATATTTTTGGAGAATGATTGCAAAAATACCGAAGAAAATTAACAAAAGATACAATTATGGAAATCAAAAAATTTTGATAAATGTCTATACATTGAAAGATTTCTGCCGATGCGATTATATATATATATATATATATATATACACTGGTGTGCAAAATTTAAGGACGAAGGGATTTTCAAGAGATAATTTTCACGCGAATATTCAACAGGAAGTAATATAATTCGAATAATTACTATCCCTGCATAACAGCTAGTCCATATAACATCTCATTCATGATCACAAGAGTCACAGTCACTACGGCGAAACAAAAAATAGGAAATTCCATGCGTCTCTTTTATGAGTCTCAAATGATTACTATATGTGACCCTACTGTCAGGTCACTGCGACTGTGCTTTGTGAAAAGTCACCAGATGACTTTACAGTGTCGTTTTTTTGAGACTCTCATGTGACTGTCATTTGGAGACTCAATTTCAAAGTCATTGTAAATGTTGCATTATTATAAATAACCAAATAATGACAGATTAAACTCACATGGTGACTTTCTGTCACAAGACATTGTCAAACGGTAACAGAGACCCTACTGTGAAGTAACCACTGTGAAAAGTGGTGAAAACTCACCGTGTGACTTTAATGGGACCTTCTTTGGTGATTTATCAATCACAATGTCTTTGAAATTGAGCCTTGACTCATGACAGTCACACGAGAGTCTCAATAAAACGACACTGTAAAGTCACCTGGTGACTCGTCACAAGGCAGCAGTCGCAGTGACCTGACAGTGGAGTCACACATAGTAGTCATTTGAGACTCATAAAAGAGACTATGAAATTTGCTTTCCCCTAAGTGACTGTGACTCTTGTGACCATGTGTGACCTGAATGAAATGTTATATGGACTAGTTGTAATGCAGGGATAGTAATTATTCGAGTTATATTACTTCCTTTTGGATATTCGCGTGAAAATTATATATATATATATATATATATATATATATACCGGGTGTTCCAAAAATAACCGGTAGATTTTAAAATTCAATAACATAAAAACCGTGACAGCTATTAAAAAAATTTTTGCAGGAGGGTTATGTATAATGCCATAAGTTTTATCTCCGTGATTTTTTATTTTAGTTCGGAAACCAAACAATAGATGGCGCTGACGGCGATTGGCGCTCAGTCGAAGCCGAAACTGAGCTCACTCAGCATTGATACAAAGGAAGGAGATTAAGGATATGGAGTGCGTCTCATTCAATTTGATTTCAATGAAATGCATTTTTGCTATGGATGTAACAGATTCTTCGATAGTGGAATGCAGCGTTCAGAAATGGGTATAAATTTCGCAAACAGTATTTGAGTTTGCAGGATATTTTACATTTATAAAGTTTTATTTGCTCGGATAAAATTACTTTCTTATGGCATGATTTAAAGAATATTTTATGCATCGTATTTTAAAACTACACTGTTAAAAATTTGAAACCTTTGATGCATCATCACAACTCCGCTTTTATAGAAAAAGATTACTTCACTGTATTATGAAGCATCCTCATTGGTCAAAATTGAGATATTCTATAATAGCAATGCAGTGACGATGCAGCAAATGTTTCAAATTTTAACAATGTTGGTGAAGATATTTTGCTACAATCTTGCTCTTACATCGTAAAACATTGACCTATTTGCTGCAGCGTCACTCCACCACCTTTATAGAAAACGGTTACAATATTGTATTATGGAGCATTATCATTGGTCATAAAAGACATATTCTATAAAAGCTGTGGAGTGACATTCTAGCAAATGGGTCAACGTTTTTGCAGTGTTTCTAGACTGGTCAAAATCTGCTGCATTTTGTTGCAACGCACTCCACCGCTTGTATATAATATCTCTATTCCAACCAATGAGAAAGCTCAATTTCACGGCTAAGTAACCGTTTGTTTTCTATACAAGCAGAGGAGTGCGTTGTAACAAAATGCGGCAGATTTTTAACAGTGTATGGGGAGGCATTTTTTGTAATAACTCTATCGCATTTTGACATTTTTTAATAATTTTTTTTTGCATTGCATAGCTGAGGTCCCTCTCAAGATCTCTCCTTTATTATATTTCTTGATAATTTTCAATTATTTTGGCAATTTTCAACAACAGATGACGCTGCAGGTGTGATGAAAGCTATTGAAGAAAACTCAGTCTCTGAGTTCGCTATTCTGTAAGTTGTCTTTCTGCTGCAAGCGTATGCTGTTCACAGACTGCAAGTTTGCAGGTAAAAATGGTTTATTCTTTAGAACAGAGGATTTTTTTGGTGTTGGAATTCCACCGCCTAGAACACAGTGTTGCTGCTACAAGACGAAGTTTTCAACGGAAGTTTAATGTAACCAAAGGACCGAAAAGCGATACAATAAAGAATTTGTTTGAAAAATTTCAACGGACTGGAGACGTGAAGGATGAACGTGCTGGAAATGTAGGGCGACCGTGTACGACAACAACAGAGAGTAATGCTCAGCTTATGCAGAAGGTGATCGAACAGCGGCCTCAGGTTTCCATTCGCCGTGTTGCAGCTGCGGTCCAAATAAAGCCAACGTCCACGTACCGTCTCATGCGCCAGAGTTTACACCTCTATCCATACAAAATTCAAACTCGAAAACCCCTCAGCGCTTCTTCTATTGATGCACGAGTAACATTTGCTAATGATAGGGTGCAAAGGATTGATGTCGGCGATATCCAAGTGGACAGCATTTGGTTTAGTGACGAAGCTTATTTTTACCTGGACGGTTTCGTAAATAAACAGAACTGGCGCATATGGGGAACTGAAAACCCCCATGTTGCAGTCCCATCATCCCTACATCCTCCAAATGTGTTGGTTTGGGCCGCCATTTCTTCCAAGGGGCTCATTGGTCCATTTTTCAGATCCGAAACGATTACTGCACCACGCTATCTGGACATTCTTCGAGAATTTGTGGCGGTACAAAATGCCTTAGACGACACTGCGAAGACCTCGTGGTTTATGCAAGATGGTGCCCGGCCACATTGCACAGCCGAGGTCTTTAATTTCCTGAATGAACATTTCGATGATCGTGTGATTGCTTTGGGCTATCCTACACATACAGGGAGCGGCGTGGATTGGCCTCCCTTATCGCCAGACATGAACCCCTGTGACTACTATCTGTGGGGACACGTGAAAAACCAGGTGTACCGCCACAATCCAGGAACAGTCGAACAACTGAAGCAGTACATCTCTTCTGTATGTGAAGCCATCCCTCCTGAAACGTTTATAAACGTTACTGGTAATTTCGTTCAGAGACTACGCCATATTATTGCTGCGCATGGTGGATATGTGGAAAATATCGTTCTTTAGATTTTTCAGACTGCAGCGCCATCTGATGTTGAAAATTGTAAGTAATTTCGTAAGTTTGTCTGTCTAAAAATTTACTATTGTCCCAAGCACATTACAACAAACGGTGTATTATTGATTTTTCAAATATACCGTCATTTTTTAAACAGCCGGAATAAAGTTACTTTTACTTCCAAAACCGATTTTTAATTGAAATTAACTTTATAAAAAAAATCTGCAACCAAAATCGGAAATGTAATCAAGGAGTGATCTTGAGAGGAACCTTACTTATGCAGTGCCAAAAAAAAAATTAAAATTAAAATTAAAATGTCAAAATGCGACAGAGTTATTACAAAAATGCCTCTCCAAAAGAACACTATAAAAAATTGACCCATTTGATGCAGCGCCACTCCACAGCTTTTATAGAATATGTCTTTTATGACCAATGATAATGATCCATAACGCAATAAAGTAGCCATTTTCTATAAAAGCGGCGGAGTGAATGACGCTGCAGCAAATGGGTCAAATTTTTTTACAGTGAATAGCTTTAGCTTGCGAGTTTCTTCACGGGCAGGGACAGAGGGTTTACAAAATGGCAAATTCACAGATTGCGTTTTCTATTATAGCTTTCAAATTGCCTGCAGTGCCATCTGTTGTTGAAAATTTTAAGTGATTCCGAAAGTTGTATACCTGAAAATTTACTATTGTCCCAATCATATTGCAACAAACGGTATATTTCTAACGCTGCCCATTTAAATTTTATTGATTTTTCAAATATACCGGTCATTTTTGTGACTCTCTGCATCGTCACCAACACTGTTAAAATTTGAAACTTTTGCTGCATCGTCACTCGATGTTATTATAGAATATCTCTGTTTTGACCGATGAGAATGCTCCATAATACAGTGAAGTAATCATTTTCTATAAAAGCGGAGGTGTGATGATGCAGCAAAGGTTTCAAATTTTTAACAGTGTAGTTTTAAAATACGATGCATAAAATATTCTTTAAATCATGCCATAAGAAAGTAATTTTATCCGGGCAAATAAAACTTTATAAATGTAAAATATCCTGCAAACTCAAATACTGTTTGCGAAATTTATACCCATTTCTGAACGCTGCATTCCACTATCGAAGAATCTGTTACATCCATGGCAAAAATGCATTTCATTGAAATCAAATCGAATGAGACGCACTCCATATCCTTAATCTCCTTCCTTTGTATCAATGCTGAGTGAGCTCAGTTTCGGCTTCGACTGAGCGCCAATCGCCGTCAGCGCCATCTATTGTTTGGTTTCCGAACTAAAATCAAAAATCACGGAGATAAAACTTATGGCATTATACATAACCCTCCTGCAAAAATTTTTTAATAGCTTTCACCGTTTTTATGTTATTGAATTTTAAAATCTACCGGTTATTTTTGGAACACCCGGTATATATATATATACAGGGTGGTCATAAAAAAACTTTGCCGATATATGGAGCTATAGCGGCCAGTCCGTTCAGCCGATTGATGTGAAATTTCAGATATAGCTATTCAGAGGTATGAGCTCGAGATTCTGTGAAAGGCAACAAAATGACGCTCACGGTTACAGTTATAGTTACAGAAACTCGAAATTTTCCAATAGTAACACCAAGTTTTTTTCATTGCAAATTGCTCAGCGCATGCGAAAATCCTAAAGAGCGTTGGGACGGTACGGTCATTGCAATAAATGGATGCGTTGAGCTCGAACAAAATCAGCTCTATGAACGGCCCCCAAAAACACGACCACGGCACACGACGAAAATTCGAATATGGCAGAGACAAAATACCAATCACGGAACGTCGTTTGTCAGATAGTCAGCATAGAAAATGGATAAAAAGTGGGGTGGGAGTGTTAGTTCTTCTGCCGGAGCTCGCAGATGCCAACAAAATGACTTCGTTTGTAGTGAGTTGATAAAATTATTATCAAAATGAGATAAATGCTGCGAAAACCTGGCGCGTATACCGTCAAAACCATCGCCAAATACGTGGCCTATGCATTTCACAAGCTCTTCGTGATTTAGTATGATATTCGAAGAAACTGGCTGCACCTGTGGTAGTCCGCGATCCGGACGGCCAACTGTTCCTGAGAACACTGTTATGGAAGTGCATCACATAGTGACCAGAGAACGCATGCAAACTACAAAAGGTGCATCTCGTGTTTTTGATATACCTAAATCAATGGTCTTAAAGTTATTGCGCTCTGTAATCCGCCTGTTTTCTAACCGGTACCAGCGCTTTCAGATGTTGAAGTGAGAGACCAACATCTACGTTATTACAAACTACGTCTCATCTAACAAATCAGACATCGGATATCAGATACCGGCATAAAAACGGTTATATTTAATATATATAATTTAACAGCCACCAAACATAGATTTTAGAGAAAATATCTTTTATAAGAGATGAATTTTCATATTTATGATTTAATTTATGAATATATACACATAAAAAGTAATGAATTACTTTTTGAAGTCGGTGCCAAACAATCACGATCGATAATCATCATCACAATATTAGTTATGGTACTAGGCACAATAAATTCACAATTCTTATTTTATTTAAGATATTTTGGCACCAACTTCAAAAAGTAATTCATTAGTTTTTATGTGTATATATTCATAAATTAAATCATAAATATGCAAATTCATCTCTTATAAAAGATATTTTCTCTAAAATCTATGTTTGGTGGCTATTAAATTATATATATTAAATATAACCGTTTTTATGCCGGTATCTGATATCCGATGTCTGATTGTTGGATAACGTTTTGTCACTAGAGGATTTCAAAGAATTATTTAATTCTTTTTTGCGCTTTTTTTTGAAGTCGGTTAGTATTTTTTTTAAAAAGCATATTTTATTTCCTATTTTTTGGTTATTTATACTGTAATACTCAATTATTTATATTGACATATGATGTCTATTTGCAATACATTGACTAATTGATGAACTTTGCTGGGAGTTGAAGTATTCAATTTGCAGGCCAATTTCCTATTTCATTTTCAGATATTCGAAAGCAACTTAAAATGTCAGTTAGTATCGTAGTCGATCTTTCGGGTTTTCGGATGTGGTAATTTGTTTGGATAAGATTTCGCTCTTTGAAAAGTTACAGCATTCATCAAATTTTAAGATACACATCGATTCGTACGGTTGGTTGTTTGGTTGATTGGCAAGTACGGAGACATGTTCTAGATTTGTACGGACCTCAGAAAAAGATACCGACATACACGGTTTTCCAAACTACACAAAATGTAGGAATCTTCCATTCCAAAACTTGGCGATAGTCACCTGAACGAGTACAATTATACGAATGCAAGAACAACACACATATACATCTAATTTGTGTACTCGACATGAAAGCCTACTTATAAGTCATCATCAATATACAGAGACGAAATAGCACAAGAAAATTTTTATAATACGAAGGAAATACAGCCGGGAGCTCCCCGAAAAGAGTGTGTGCAGTGGAACCAGTGGGATTCGAACCCATAACCTCCTACGCTCTCAAGCGATTAGCAACGTGGTGTCTTGACCACTCGGAGACGAGGTCCCGAGTGCAAGAAATTAATTAGCTTCACTTTAATGGCAAGCTCATAAAAATGTTTCCCATTTTCTTTTCTCTCGATTCATCTCAACCAATTAAATATATCCGTATATTACTACTTTGATATTGAAGAACTCTGTCAGAAGAAAATCTAAAAGCATTCCGATATTTAACTCAATAACTGAACCCGAATCTTAAGACAGTATCGATACACATAGCAATGTACTTTAATTTCTTTGTACAGCCGGCATAAAAAGCACCCTGATACCATTGCAACATTAGATACCAGACTCGCTCATTCCTTATCATGACGTCACAGAAGATGGCTGGTCGCTATCAACGGCATACAACGATTAGCGTAATACGATAGGCTGTCTTTTTTTGTACCAATCACCTCTTTTGTACCAGCGACCTTTTATCACGCCATGATAAAGGATTAGGAACCCCGGTATCTAGTATTGTCTTGCTGATACACAGGCACTTGTGCTCTGACATATAAAGTTGCTTTAAATGTGGATTTTCAGCTTTTTGACACGATGTTCGATGTGGGTAAACATCGTTGCAGACCTTCCATTTCGGTGTATAGGAGAATTTATCCACTTAAGATTTCGCACTTTGGAAAGAACTCGCAAGTCTGCTACAATGACTACACTGTTAAAAATTTGACCAATTTACTGCAGCGTCACTCCACCACTTTTATAGAAAACAGTTGCTTTACAGTGTTATGGAGCATTCTTTTTGGTCATAAAAGAGATATTCTATAAAAGCTGTGGAATGATGCTGCAGCAAATGGGTCAAATTTTCAACAGTGCACACTGTAAAAAAGTTGACCCTTTTGCTGCATCGTCACTCCACGGCTTTTATAGAATATCTCTCTTTTGACCCATGAGAATGCTCCATAATATGATGAAGTTATCGTTTTCTATAAAAGCGATGGAGTGACGATGCAGCAAAAGGATCAAATTTTTAACAGTTTTTAACAGTTTAAAAAAAAATACGCCATTCCATCAAATAGTTTTTTTTAATCTTGGTGTTAGTCGTCAAAAATCAAGTTTTGAGAAAACGCGACTTAAAGTTGAAATTATATGGGTGCGGCTATGAAAGTGTTGATACATAAATGGTTATAACTCCGTTAAAAATGCAAATATTTTTATGCGGTCTTTTGCATTGAGTTAGGAATTAATTGAATAATCAAACTAGATCATTAAAAAAATATCGATTTTTTGAAAAGTTTTCAACCCCTGAGCCCCCTTAATCAAACATACAAATACTGTATAACTATACAAACATGTTGCGTAACTATACAAAAAATATATAGTTAAATATTATGTCGAATGGTGTGAGAAGTTAGAGGTAATTAGTTTTACCTTACTAAAATGTACTGTGTAACCTTGCTTACATGATTGAAACTGCACAGTCAAATGTAATTAATACTTACACATAAAAATGGATAAATTTCTTGGAAAGTGTGGGGAAAACTTACTCCTACTATATAAATTTACACGCAATGATTGTGTGACATTACAGAAATATGTGGGGGAAGGTTACTCCTACAGATGTGCAACCTTACAAGCTATTACTGTGGAAGCTTGCAGACAATTGCACTGTGACCTTACGGAGGAATTGTGTTAGGTTTCACCACAATATTGTGGAACATAAAGCAAAATTACTGCGTAAAATTACAGACATATTTGTTGTAATCTTACTCAGGAATTTGTGTTATGTTTCACAATATTATAGTGTAACATTACAAACATTTACTGTGTAAAATTACAGACAAATGTGGTGAAAGCTTATTCCTACAGATGTGTAACCTTACACGCAATTACTATAAAAGCTTGCCGATAATTGTAGTGTAACCTTACACAATAATTTGTGTCATGTTTCACAATATTATGGTATAATATTACACACAGTTAATGTGTAAGATTCCATACACATGTGGTGTAATCTTACACAGGAATTTGTGTTATACTTCATAATATTATGGTATAACCTTACACGCAATTGATGTGTAAGATTACCGACAAATGTTGTGAAAGCTTACTCCTAAACATGTGAAACCTTACGCACAGCTTCTGTGTAAGCTTACAGATAATTGTGATGTAACCTTACACAGGAATGGTGTACAGTTACACATGACATGAATAATGTTACTCCATTTATATCGGTTACAAACCACCATAAGACTGTAGGCAGCAATGCTGCCTCCAGTCTTGTTTAGTAGATGAAACAGCAGAGCAATGATAATGTGACTATAAGGATCTGTGTTAGAGTCTCAGATTCAACATCCTTCTTTCAATTGGAAAAAAGTATATCCGTATGATAATTTCCATAAGCATTATCACTGAATAAAAATGATGGGATATCTAATTATACATCGTTTAAATGGAGTTTAGTTATTTGTGGCTTATTTTGCCCACATGACACATCATATTTTACTGTCAGTAGAATTATATGATCAAAATATCCAGTCAGGTCTCAGCGAGTATCTCAAATAGTAGAAAATTCACAATGTATGTCAGAGGTTTTCGGATCATGTCCTGACATGAACATTTTTCTGCTAAGTTATAAAAATTGATTTCATGCAATAACTTTACCAATTAGTAAGACTGATTTGCAAATAATTGTATATGTACAAATCTATTACAGCAACCCAGTCTGCTCTACATTTTAAAAAATCACTAATTACAAATAAAACTTAATTTTAGTATATATATATATATATATGTGTGTGTGTGTGTGTGTGTGTGTGTGTATGTATAATAAAATTTAAATTAAATGTATCAATAAAAGTGAAATGTTAAAATTGTTTTAAAAAAGAAAAAAGAACGCCATAAAAAATTAATAAATGGTTCAATATGTGTAAGATTATAAAACAAAAATTTACATTCAATGATTCATAAAATAATTCACTTATTTTAACATTACTTTTATAAATATATAGTTAATAACTGAAAACAACGTTTTTTCTTCGCAATACGTTTGATTAAGAAAAAAACCAATTTTATTTAATTAACAAGTTTCCTGAAACGCTTGGTTAAATTAAATTTAGACTAAATGAAAAAGTTTGTCTTTCACTAAGATTTATTAATGTATAAAAATATATAATATCTAGACGCTTAATTAAGTTAAGGATAATAAGATTAGATCCGTTTAAGGCAAAACACTTTTTTATATTTTGGAACATTATGAAGATATTTGAAAAACAGGATGTTACGTGATAATTAAAAAACCTTAATAAATTTTGCTAAAGAATAATCTACATTATTCCATTATTATTAAACCCCATTGTTTGTGTAAATATTTTTGGCGTAATATGAAAGAATAAAATAAAATTCCACAAAAAATAGTTTATTTTATTTTATGTTATTTTATTTTATTTTATTTACAAATTATTTGCAGAAATGCCGTGTTACAACGCTTCTAGAAAGGATTCACAAAAACTTAAATTGAAAATACAATTGAAAAGGCAACATTGCTTATTAACGTAACAAAAACGAAGAAACAAGAAATATTGCATACACAACTAAAGTAATTTGTTCAGTTGTCCACATAAAATCAAACACATTTCCCAAATTCTGCCTTTTTTTTCAAAGAAAAAAAATATTGGTTTTGTAAAAATTTTCAGACGGATTTACACGTCGAGAGAAATCAAAAACATGTTTTTACAAAATGTCTGTCTGTGTCTGTGTTTGTGGCAAAAGTTTTGTAATATACATAATTTTGTAATATTTTTTAACATTCTTTTATTTTTACAAGAAAAAAGTATTAATTTAGTGAAAATTTTCAAAATTTTACTTTCGACGGATTTACAGTTTTGGGAGTCAGAAAACGTAAAATCAGTTTTTCACAAAATAGCTGTATGTGTGTCTGTCTGTCTGTCGGTCAGTCTGTCTGTGTGTATGTGACAAAAGAATTCTAGTCTCTCTATCTCGAGTACTAATGCACGGAATTTCACAAAACTTTATATTTTGTGAGACCTTGTTATAAAAAAGATCTGACTAGTTTTTGGTGTATATCACTCTATAGGTGACGCTATTTACCATTTCCACAATAGCCATATCTTAACAATATTTGCGTGTTCATTAAACTTTCTATTTGGTTAGTAATTGGTATGATACGATGCTGATTACGTTTTAATGCAAGTCGCTCAACAGATGGCGCTGCTGTGATTCAGTGTTCGTGATTATCGAATAGATCTTTCTCACAAACTGATGCGTTTGTTAGGTGATGTAGTGTTATTGTCTTTCAAGTGTTATTTTTGTTATTGGATTCAAACTGTTATGATAGTACATATTTTTGTGAAGTATATGTTCATTACTAAACTTATCATATAGATCAAACTTCAACGGAAATTAGTAATAGTAACCGATAAATTTGATTAATAAGCATCATGTTTCAAATTAAACGTAACATATATGATGATCTCAGTAGCCAATCAGTACTAGTGACAAAAATTCGATATGGAGAGTAAATTGATTTTAAAGATAATTGACGTTAAATTTGAACATAAATAACAATTGATTGTATTAAAATAGAAAACCGCTGTTTGTTTCATTGTGGTCTTTGATCTAGTATTTCAATAACTGATAAAATTTTATTAAATTTAATATCAATCAACATTGATTATTATTAGACAAAAGTGGTTTATTTCTAGAACACAACACATCATTAGGAAATCATTTATATTTCTTAACCTGAAAAGAAGAAAGCATTTTTTTAGTATTTCAATTCTATCTTTTTCTTATATATAACCCATGGTTCGTACGGGCCCTGGAATTTCATGACCAGGAAAATATTCGTCACCAGCACTTTTTTATCGAAAATCTCTCCTTAAATAAGACAAAATTTTGCTCCTTTGAACTAGAATTGTTTTTCTGTAAAAAAAAGGTGGTATTTCACCTGGGAAATAACGGTACCCGTCCGAACCATGTAAACCGTAAAAATTAGTTTTATTATATTTAAATAACAAATGACGTTTCAATAGCTATACATAGCTACAATATATATTTTTGATGCACTTTTCACCGAATAGCATATTAAATATATGCGTATAACATTATACACAATCATTAGATATATGCTGAAAGATTAGTTAAAAAAATATAATTTTCTGCTTCAATATTTTATGCACAAATTTCTCTGAATACAAAAATCCCTCATTCATATTTAAAATCGCATGTTTATTCCTTCCATTTTCATGTCAATATTGTTTATTCTGACGTAAAACTTAGATTACTGTGCTGTTAATTATTTTTTGTATTATATTTCACTCTTGAAATGACTGTTATTGTGTACATTACATTTCAATTGTTCTAAATATTTTATTTCAAACGTTTCATAATTTCATAAAACAGTTCCACATAATTTTTAGTGTCGTTTTTTAATATTATCTATTGAAATTCTTCCGCATTTCCATCGCAGTAAATGCCATTCCTGTCTGTAAAAAAAGTAAAACAAAACATACATATATATATACATACAGGGTGTTTCAAAAAAACGGTATATTTGAAAAATCAATAAAAACTAAACGGAGAGCGATAGAAATACACCGTTTGTTGCAATTTGTTTTCAATTGCAATTCGTTTGTTTGGGATAACAGTAAATTTTAGGTAGACAAACTTCAAAATTAGTAACAATTTTCAACAACAGATGGCGCTACAGGCGATTTGAAAGATACAGAAGAAAACGCAGTTTATGATTTCGCTTTTCTGTAAGTCGTTTTTCTGCAGTAAGCTTTTGCTGTGAAAAATGGTTCAGAGACTACGCCATATTATTGCTGAGAATGGCGGATATGTGGAAAATATCGCACTTTAGATTTTTCCATACCTCAGCGCCATCTGTTGTTGAAAATTGTAACTAAATTCGAATGTTTGTCTGCCTGAAAATTTACGGTTGTCCCAAGCATATTGCAACAAATGGTAGATTTCTATCGCTGCCTGTTTAGTTTTTATTGATTTTTCAAACATAAAGGTCATTTTTGAAACACCCTGTATATGGTCCATCAATGGGCTACAATAGAGCTGAGAAAAATTATGAAAAAAAAGAAAAAATCAAATTTTTACAAATTCTGGTGACCAGGTCAGTAAGTGCTTTAAGAACTCCATAATGAATAAATGTAAAATTCGTTGAAATTAAATGGACAAAAACATAAATAATTTTGTTTATTGTAATTTTCCGGTATTTGGTGAAGCAAATGAAGTGAAAAGAAAAACAGAAAAATTATCTTATGTGTCAACGCTTAATAATAAATGTCAACGCTTAGATTTAGAAATAAAGCGCAGACTTTCATACTTCTCCTTTCCTTGGATTTGGTTTATTCTAGAAATTTTACAAGGGGAATTAAAATCTGCAAAAATAAAAATAAGTAAAGAAAATAAAAATTACAATTGCTGGAAACTCCCTTACCATTTAGCTGTTTTTAGAGAGCAATTAAAAGTTGCCTCATTCAAAGGTTGATAACTTTCTGAATTAACATCGTACTTGATTAAATTTTTTATGTGTCGCTCCATAAAAGTTACCTATGAAATCATGTAACTAAATATATGTTGTTTTGCGCGCATGCCAGATAAAAAAATATTTCATAAAATCGTTCATATTTCATGAAATGTTTAATGCATATATATTCTGATTTCACTATAGTACTTTTACTGCAGTTTATAAACATTTGAATAAATGGTATTAAATTTGGTGTTAAACTATTGAATGAAATAAACAAAAAATTATCACAATCTTTTAAACTTTTTAGAAACATTCATATATTTCCATGATTGTACCTTTTGCGAATATACAAGAAAACTCACACATTGTACAATCTCTTAATAATCATTAGATATACGATGTTTCATTTCGAGCATTTTATTGTACAGGGTGACAGGTATTATTATTTTTCAGTTTTTGCTGGCCCGAAAATGGTCCCGCATTAAAGTTGCAGTTGATAAATATAAAGAAAAACATTTTCTGCAGGATGGTGCTGTCTAGGAAAATCCAACAAGAATATCATTAAATATTCGATAAAATCTCTAATTTGAATGCGTTCGTTGATTAATAGACAGTGTAAAACTATAACTTTATTTCTAGAATTTTATTGTATTTAAATATTAGACAGACATTTGAACAATCCTTTACATCTGCGAACTTTCTGTAGTAATATTTAAACATTTATGCAAAAGTGAAGATTGAATAAATATATCCTACTAATAAATCTTACCTTATTTCGTTTTGTAGTTGAAACGTACGAAGAATTAATGAGCATAATTTGACACTCGAAATACACTTCAGAAGTAATCTACATAAGGAACAATTAGTTGAATTCTTTTAGATATGAGTAGAGAGAAAAATATGAGTAAAAGCCCATTCAGAACAGTACAATATTTTAAGGTAGTAAAAACATGTACATTATATTTATCAGACTAAAAGTAAATTGTGCGTGGTGACAAAATCTTCGAATCTTTATTTACGTCTTTGTTCGTACAAATATCATGACTATATGCATTCTTTTACGGCTGCATGGAAATATAAGTGTTAGAATTTTATGTTACAAAGGAAAATTTTGCCTCTCTTGGGATACATAATATTTTGAATGGTATTCGTTTTCTTACCAGTGAGAAATGCAAATTATATATTACAATATATATACTCAAGAAATCCTAAACATAAGTATTTCTGTAGGAGCATTTTTACTTATTAAGAGATAACGAAAGTAAATTTCGATTTTTTTTTTCTAGAAAGTCTTTGTTTGCATGAATTAAATGTAGCAATCTTTTGAAAGAAACATATTTATCTTAACTTTTTGGGGGTATTTCACGATGGTTATAACCATGTATAAACCTGATTTTTGTTTTTATAATTTATCAGTACAAGATATAAAACAGAATGTTGCATGTTATTTTTTCTATGTAATCACTTGAATTCATTTTTTCCCAAAAAAATGGATATTTTTTGATGCCGTGATCATTGAAAGAAAAGGGAAGGGGTGCCCTCGGGAGCTGCGCACGAAGACTTCTATTGTAATGT
Source organism: Maratus speculifer (assembly GCA_964019185.1). Classification (NCBI taxonomy): domain Eukaryota; kingdom Metazoa; phylum Arthropoda; class Arachnida; order Araneae; family Salticidae; genus Maratus; species Maratus speculifer. The sequence continues at coordinate 138,894,387 of OZ025298.1, forward strand.
TATGTACAATTCGTTTACCTTGTAATGATTTTTATAAAATTCCAAGCATTTGATTATCATATGGGACATATGTCAGGACAGCAGAGTAGATGTTCCAATAATGACCAGCGCATTTTCTAAAACACTATCACGTTGGCTGAACGGGGTTCGAGCATTGTCATGAAACAAAACAATTTCTATTATGAGAAATTCCCGTCTTTTTCGTCGATATGCACGTTTTGTTTCGTCCAACAGCTAAGAGTAAAATGCAGCACCCTAGAGAATATCCCGAAAGCCGTCAGTACTTCTCTCAGTGAAACTCGTTAGAGCACGGAGGGTGTAAAGTGCGTTTTCAACTTTTGCTCATCCTTTCACAAACTTTTTGTACTCGAAACACATTTGGTTTTTCTTCACGTATGACTCCTCTGACTATTGTTAAAGTCTTCGTAAGATTTCACCCATTCTTACGCTTTCATTTAAGAGAAATTTAATAATCATGCGTTGCGCAACGTTGGATGTGAACTAAGAGTTCACTCATCGTGATGCCGACTGAAAAACAAAGGGAGTATCCCATGACTATCTATAATCTATATCTACTATCCTTTAGCACATACCAGCTCAGAGAAAGTCATGTAACATCTTCACCTACCATGTGTAGACTCTCACGATGATTTTTTTGCCTCCCAGGAAAATTCCTGTTCTTGTTTGATTCACACACGTAGGTGGATTTTTTCCCATAGAAAGCTGCATTTTTTATTTTTACTAAATTGCCTTTAACTTTAAGGGGGCAGCGGAAATTAAAAACCAAATCTTTTAAATTTCAACAGATTCATTTAAAAATTGGTCGACATGATAGTGAAAAATTTAAATAGTTATATTCAAGATTTGGTGTTAAGATAATAAAAAGTTTTTAAATTATTATTATTATTATTTTAATTTTAAAGCATCAAATAATTTCTACATTTCAAAATACCCATGCGCATCTCTTTTAAACGCAACATAACTTTTTTTATCAATAATTTTCCGCTATTAGAAAAAAAAGTTAGCATAAATAGTTTCATCAAAAACATTTTTTGTGTTTGCGATACAATACAAAAGGTATCGTTATTTTAAAAGAAAATAATGAATAATAATGTTTTTTCGTTTTTTCTTCTTTTTTATACGTAAAATAAACTTTTAAAATGCATGTCAACTTTCTTTCTGAAAACAGTAAAGCACCTGATCAAAAAAGAAAAAGTCATGCTATAATGAAAAGAAATGAGGCATTCTAAAATTCTTTGTTTTAAAATTTTTAAAGTTTAATCTCTTTTTTTTTTTTTTTTTACATTTAACACTAAATTTTGAATATAACTATTTGAATGTGTCATTAATAAATCTACAAATTTTAAACTGAATCTGTTGAAAATTAAAAGATTTGGTTTTTAATCTCCTCTGTCCCCTTAAAATTAGTAACAGGACTTGGAGATTTATTACGCTAAATGTGGAGAGGTTTTTCGAGATTTTATGCTATATTTATTTTCTACTCGAACTTGGGGCCAGCAAACTCTTCTTCTTCTTTCCTAGATAAAAAAAAAATTCATTTTAATATGTTGAAAAATTTCCTTCTTTTAGAGATTACAAAGAAAGATTTCTTCTGAAATTAAATTATTCACTTTTTTGGATACTTCTGGAAATTTATAATTGTTTGCATAATACTAAAATCGAAATTAAAAATCTTTAAAGCGCAGGAATTATGTAGTATGCTTGAGTATGTAGAGAGAATTTTAACCGATTTTATCTGAAAAAATAAATAATGTTATTAGCACCGGGAATCAATACTTCAGATAATCCCATTCGAATATCTTTCAGAATAAAAAATATCCTGTTTCTAATTCAATAGCAATGATCTCTGGATTTTTTCTAACGAGGGTGGAGATCGAGAAACATAAGATGATGAGATGTGTGGTATTAAGTAAGATTTGTGAAAAGAGATTCCTTTTATTCACATTTCCGCCTTATATTTCTTGTTTATTTTTTAGTTCAAACTACTCGAAATGTGAATTTACTATGATATAAATTTTTTTATAAGTTTTCTAACATTTCTGTTATTTATTCAATCTATAAATTAAATATATTGTTTTTATTTTTGCACTGCGTTTCTTATAATTATAAAATATGATTTTCCTAGTCAATTGTGAAGCTCTAAAAATGATGAAATGCAATGTGTGGTAATAACGTTTATTCATTAAAATAAGAATTCAGTTAACATTTCAGTCTTGCATTTTCACAGGTAGTTTTTCACTTTTCTTTCACTGAGAAGGACAGTTCTTATGTTATCAATACTTGTATAGCTCTTCAATATTATCGGTATTTATTTTATCTATAAATTTTATATAATTTTTATTACCTTTTTGTGTGTGTGTTGCCTATGGATTATAAAACTTTTCTAATTTACTACTTTTTTTAATATCTTAATAATTTTAGAGTTTGTCTAAATAACTTATACTGTAGAAAAAAAATCCGTTAAATTTACGGCAAAAACTGTTAGCAGTTATGTTGCTAGCAGTTTTTGCGGTAAAAATTGCAGTACATTAGACCTAAATTTTATGTTACATCTAATTGTACTACAAATTTTACGGTAAAAACTGTTTGCAGTATTGCTGCCAGCAGTTTTTTCAGTAATTTTAACGGATTTTTTTACAGTATACTTATTTATATTTTTTAAATAATAACGATGTTAAAAGGAATGCCATGGCGTGCATATGAATGCTTGTATCATCACTAGGTCTTACAGCAAACAAATAGCCATAAAAGTTTAATAATAATTTTTTTTTAATTAAGGGAGGTTATACAAAAAACTAAAACAAATAGCATAAAAATATTTTGGCTTTTTAATAACAATTTTAATTTTTCTTAAGAAATTAAGACGGTTATAGACACATATATTACATAGTCATAATATAAATTTAAAAAAAAATTAAAAATATTTCTCGGACAATACAAATGACACGCGACAATGAGATATAAAAAACAAATAAAAAAAAATAATAAAAAATAAATAATTTTTTTTATATCTCTTTGTCGCGTGTCATTTATATTGACCGTGAAATAGTTTGAAATTTTTATTTTTAGTTAAGTTTTAGATCATGGTCTATATTTTAATTTAATTTTTTGCAATAGAGCGCGTGTCAGGTAGATTTCGTAAGAAATACTACCTATTGCAATCGCACCAGTTTATATATCTATCTATCTATCTATCTATATGTCTCACTTTTTTATGGACACTATAACTTCTATAATTTTTCACCAATCTCCACCTAACTTGTACATAAAATCAAAGGGGATAAAATCTTGGCTAAGTTGGTTAATGTGCAAAATCGGACCAAGGGGGTCGGAATAAGGGGCGTTTTTGTGAAAACCGAAAAAACGCCATAACTTCTTAATTAAAGTAGATATCGAATCGGTTTAAAGTTTATATTACTTCTTAAAAATGGGCCAAAAGTATATGCATGACATAATTTTGATAAATTTAGAAGTGGGCTCAAGGGGCGAAAAAAACAGGGATTTTGAGAGAAAAAAATTCATAACTTCGTCAATTTTCAAGATATTAAGTCCAACTAAATTTTTTGTAAATGTTCTTAAAATTATCTAATACTTTTTTATTTACAAGTTTTTGATAGGACCACCTTTTACCGACGAAAAAAATTAAAAACGAAAAGAAAAAGGACGCTGAAAAAAGAGAAAAATCCATAACTCCATCAATTTTTAAGATATCAAATCTGATAAAATTTATTTTACATCTTCTCAAAAATATCTACAACTTTTATATTTACAAGTTTTTCATAGGATCAATTGGTATAGCAATAATAAGCAAAAAGAAATTAAACAAAAATAGGAGTTGGAGAAAAAACCTCAAATCCAAACTGCTTATATTCTGACTCATTTTTAAATTCATTTTTGATTTTAAACGCATCCAAATGGTAGATCCTCTTATTTAGAAACTGTATCAAGTGACGCATTGGTCAATTTTCTGATAAAGACAGAATATATTTCAAAAAAGGCTACCAAAAAGGGTATTTTGAACACAATTTCCGAAAGTCATCGGGACGGAAAATTGAAGGAAGTATTCAAATAAGAAATTGCGTTTTTTTCTGACTCGTTTTTAAATCCATTTTTTGTTCTCAAACGCATCCAATTTACAGATCCTCTTATTTAGGAACTATATAATGTGATGCATTGGTCAGTTTTTTGATAAAGACGGAGTATGTTTCAAAAAAAGGCTACCAAAAAGGGTATTTTGAACAGAATTTTCCGAAATCATTGTGACTGAAAATTTAAGGAAGTGTTCAAATAAGAAATTGCGTTTTTTATGACTCGTTTTAAATTCCATTTTCGCTCTCAAACGCATCCAATTTACAGATCCTCTTATTTAGGAACTATATACTGTGATGCATTGGCCAGTTTTTTGATAAAGATAGAATATATTTTTTAAAAGGCTGTCAAAGTGAGCATTTCGCACAAAATTTTCCGAGAAATCATGAATAAAGAATTAAGTATATATTCAAACAACAAATAGGTTATTTTATGACTCATTTTTAAATTCAATTTTTTTCTCAAATGCATTCAACTGACAGTTTTTTTGTTATTTAGGAGCTGTATAATGTACTGTTTTGGTCGATTTTTTTAATAAATTCAGAATCTATTTCAAAATATGTTGTCAAAACGGGCATTTGAGCTGAATTTTTCTTAAGATGATTCTGATAAAACCAGTTTTTGAAGAAAAATGAAATTAAAAATTTTTCATAAACGGCCAAATGAAGTTATTAAACTGGGTTTATCTCTAATCATATATTTTTTTTGTTGAATTGAGCACTCTTCGAAATCTACCTCCGCCTATAGGCCCAGCCGACAGGGAATTTTTTTTATTTGTTATTTATATCTCATTGTCGCGTGTCATTTGTATTGTCCGAGAAATATTTTGAAATTTTGTTTTATTTATATTATTACTATGGAACTTATTTGACGGTTCCGAAACATGTCAATATATTTTATTTTTACTATAACACCTTTCTTAAGAAAAAATTAAAGTTGTTATTAAAATGTTTATATAAAAGGTGAATATTATAAAATCTGATGATTTAAAAAATCAATTGGATTTAATTAACTTTTTATCATGATATTTTGGCTGTAATCTGATAAGAACCGTAATGATAAAAAAAATGCATATCGCTTCACGCTTAAATAATTTTAATCTTTAGTTGTCCGTAAATAATAATTGTCTGATCAATTACATAAACAATGATGTACGATCAATTTGGTTCTTATCATATTGGAGCCGAAACATGTCAATGATATATATTTTTTAATTTTTTGCAACACATCTCCCAAGTAAGATATTTTTTTTATTAAAAATCTTATAATAAAGGCGGTGTTCTTAAAATATTGTGATTTAAAAATCTAATGGATTTAATATATATTTTTATCGTAGCCATGATTTTAGCCAAAAGAGAGAGTAAAATTCCATGCAGTCGTAATTCACATTTTACTTGATCACTTTTTCGTAACATTAAAAAAAAATATCAAAATTTTAACTCCCTGAAATTTAATGTGTCAAAGTGTTAGGAAATATTAAGATTTATCTCCAGAGATATATTCCTTTGCGATTAATTTCCGCTCCACACTTATCAGCAATAAAACTTTTAAATCTTGCAAGTAACTTTTGCTGAAAATGTAAACATATTTCAACTTGTAGTTAATTTAGTTTAAAAGCTGTGTGCGCAAGTAATTTATAACATGATATTTGTTCAAAATTTTACTTCTATTTAAATTTCCTTAATGTGCAGCATTTTAAAATAAATATTTATATATTCTCTAGATAAATAAATCTTAATGAAACTATTTTATGAAATGAATACTGAAATGAGCTTAGGGAATGATTTTTACTGATAAAATTATTCCATAATCATCCCATTCAATTAGTATATGATTAATACGTACTTTTATAACCAAGGTCGCAAAGTAAATGAAATATTTTTTTAAGTATTCTACACCATGTTATTTTTTTAAGTGGCTGTATAACAATTATATTTACTTTACAGAGCAAGATGTACAAAAAATTCGCATATATTTACCAATTCCTCCTTATAGCAAAGTTTTTGGAAAAGCTCACTGTAATACAATTTTATTATTTTACAGTCACACATAACATAGTATATTTTTAAAAGAGTGTAAATGGATTTTTTATGCATTTTACAGGGTCGCACATACTACTAATGACGTATCTTAACAGTGGGTTTAGATAATGATTATTATACTGCTAATTGTGATATTTTGCTAAAGTCAACAAGGTATTCCTTCAAGAGATGTATATAGCATTTATATTCTTTTTATATGGACGCATAAAAGTAGAAACATCTATAACAAATTTATAAAACAAATATGTATAATTGCGAATGGGGATGCAATGTCAGTATGTTATTACATTTTGTTTCCTTGAAACGAATAAATACAGCGTTTGTAGTTATTATAAAAGGCTGCACAATAAAATTTGTAAATACTTCCATCTGTCGGCGATAGTTGCTCAAATGCACTTCATTTTGTTATAAGAATTTCTACAAATATTATACATATTACTATTGTTAACTGATGCATGTTCTCCATAGGAAGCATTGGTTGTAAAACTTATTATTTTCACAACAAGAGAAACAAATACATAAACTTTGCACTTTATCATGAATTAATGTTGCAAGAGATATTTTGTTTGTTCTTTATTAAGCAGATTTCGTATGAAATACTACATATTGCAATCGCTTCTATGTTGGAATTTCCGAAAAGTTTTTGCAGATCTATACTGATCATAATCACTAGATCTTAGAATTAACATTTAAAAAAAGTATATCTGTCTGTCTAACTACCTATCTATATGTATATATATATATCCCTTTTTTGTTCACATGATAACTTCTATAACTCTGTTCAAATCTTTTCCAAACTGATGCATAAAATCAAGGGGCATGAAAAATCAGTCAAATTCGTTAATGAGCAAAATCGGATCAAGGGCATAGAAACATTTGAATTATGAACTATTGAATATGAATTATTGAATTTGAATTTGAACATTTGAATTATGAATTAAGCAATTGCACCGTAAATTATACTAAAAATATTTACTAAAATAAATACACATTACTAAATGGTACACTTATAAAAAGGAATATTTTTAAAACACACTTAAAATTATCAACGTTTCATTCGTTTCTATGAACGTCGTCAAGATACAATATAAAGATGTTAAATATTTTTGACGTTAATTTTTTTTTAATTTTCATCATAGCAAAATGAAATGTTGTGCCTATATACATTTCGTTAAAAGCATATAGAAAACCTTGAAAAAAAATCCAAGGTTTTAAATTAAAAAAAAAATTAAATTTTTAAACTAAATTTTAAAATGCTCCTCGTGTTTTTATTGTTGAGATATTTTCTTGGTTTCGAGTTTTTGTCACTTAAAACTCAATTAAAACAAATATGTATAAGATTTTTTAAATCTCATGAATAGTTAATATTTTATAGATTTTTTTCTAAATTCCATATTTATTTCCATCGAAACTTTGCTTTTTAATAAGTAAAAAATCACATTTCACTATCTTAATGAATACGAATTTTAAAAAGCGTACACAATTTCTTTCTGAACAATATCAGGATACTTCCTTATCAATTTCATAAATATGGATGAAAAATTACGTCGCAAGGAGCATTTCAAAAATCTGAGAAAAACAGATTTAAAGTATATTAATACACTTAGCTTTGTTATTTACTTCTTAAAACTTTCTTAAACGATATTTTAATTAGAAAAAAACTGTTTTGGTACTATTACACCACAGAAAGAGACATTTTTTGCGACGATTTTGCTCTAGACGATTTTGATCAATTAAAGGCCCGATGTCCCTTTAAGTAGATGTAAAATTTGATTGCGAAAAGCAATCTACATTTTGTTACCTTCGTCTTTCAAAATGGATATTTTTTAAATTATGATTTTACTAAACCTGTTTATCAGTATTAAAATATACTATATTTCTGCTTTCTTTTCTAAATTGAAGAAAATGAATTTTCCTGATTTATAATTCAGGGAAAAAAAATACTCTCAAGTTACAATCTCAATGTTCAGATATTTTATTTTTCTTTTTTTCTTGCTTTAACAAAAGGAGAAGAAAGAAAGTTTAGATCACCTGTTTGAAAGGAGGAGTAGTGGCCCGAAACGATTCATGTGATTCATTGTTCTTCTTTTTGTTTAGGTTCTTGCAGAGGTTTGACAAGAAGTCTTTATTTTATTCTATTTTTTTATTTATTATTTTCGACGACTGTCAAGTTTTGGCTTTGTATAAAAATATTTACTTGGGTTCCCTGAGAATAACAATTAAAGTATTTTGTTGTCATAGGATATTCTCTTGAAACGGAAAATAATTTCGATATGAGAGAGTTGCAGCTATGTAAGTGAGGTAACAGTATATTTAACTAGCTAAACCCGAAATAATACTAATGGCAGCAGCACGCCCTATTGCCGAAATTTAAAAGATAGTCATTCCAAATCGAAAACGAAAACGAAAAGAGAAACAGCAAAATTTCCAGTTAGAAAGATTTAGAGGACCACTTAATTAATCCGAAATATAAAATAGTATTTGGAATGTTTCTTGAACTTCGAAAAACACATTTTCTTCTTGATATAATTTAAAATATAATGAATTTAAACACCACTTTTTAAGATAATATAGCTTAACAGATGCAAGACAAACCCATAAATCTCAGAAATTTATACAATCAATCGATGCTACGTTATGCTTAATTTCAAGATGGGCACCAGAAAACTTGTTTGTCACAATAAAATATTTTTCTACCTGAAATCAACACATTACCATGATTTCGGCCGTTTGCGCATTTAAAAAAAAGAAAGAAAAAAACCTTTAAAAAATCGAGTTGTAAACAACCGTAGCGTAAAGTGTAAACAAAGTATGTGGTAGGGAGTCATTCCCTTTTGTAAGTCATTCATTGAAAAATTACACTTAACCATGGAACTAGATATCATCCGAACTTGTCGTATCGCTGTTTATTCCTGTGACGTCTGTTTTTCAGCCACGTTAAGCGTGAAGATTTTTTTAACAATGCCTTCCCTAAAGCTCTGAGCGCAAGTGCATTTTGTCCAAGTTCAACTGAATTCAATGAAATCTATTCTGCTCTCCTCTTATGTGGTTTACTGACAATAAAATACGGGGAAATTACAATGATTCAGGAGATAACTATCTCAACCCTACTTAAGAGTTATAAAAGAGGGCATTAATTAGGTTTCATTCTTCTTTGTATTGCAATATTTTAAAAACGACTTAGATATATAAAAAAATTAAGAATACGAAAGGCAAAAAAGCTTTAAAAGTATCCTTCAATAAAAATAGCTTTCGTATTTACACTGAGAAACATTTGTGGAAACGTTACACCGTAAAATTGGTGGCAGTCCAATTTTATGGAGTATTTTTTACCGTTAAATCCGGTGTAACATTGTCATGTTACACCAGTAATATATGTTTAAATTACACCATTGCATATGTAAAAACAATTACTCCATGAAATTGGAGGCAGCATTTGCCACCATTTTTACACCAATTGTATGGAGTAACGTTTCCACAAATGTTTTACAGTGTAGCTTAGAAGTTTTATTGCTTAATTAATTCACACTGCGACTGTTTGATTTCTTTAATAATTATCGCATTTATTAATCAATTTACTTTTTTTGATGGATGAGGGGTGTGAATGATAAAAATACTATTTCAAGGTGTTATAAAAATTACTATTAATTATTAGTATTATTTCCTGGGAAATATTTCATTATTCTTAAAATGAATATTTCATTATACTAAAACGAATTTTTTGTATTGCAGTATAATAAAGCGACTGATCAAACTACTGCATGTCTAGTGACTGCTTGAAGGTGCGTTGCACACAAAAAGTACAATTTCAATTTCAATTTCCCGCATTCAGCAATATACAAGCAACGCATGAGAGGAGTTGATTTATTTCAGCTAATTGAGTCACAATACTGGATCGGCATTCAAGCAATAAAATTTGTAGCCACTACTTTCAATGGCATTCTTGAAGACAATGTAATCGCGTTGAAATTAAAGAGGTTGACGGGACACAACATGTAGTTAACTCCAAAATATTCCCAGGAGCAGTTAAAAGGTTTTAGAACACCTTTCATTCATCGAAAATAGTCTTTAGTAACTTCTAGGTTAAATATTTGAACAACAGAAGCATGAACGACGAAAGTATAAGTTTTAAAAGTATGATTAGCAGTTTTGTAGATGAGAAACCTACGATAGAGGATTGGTCTGTACACTCTAAAAAATAAATGTGTAAATTGGCTGATTTTACACATGGATATGTGTAAATTTCGAAAATTACACACCTGTGGTAAAATTTACACATTTTTTCTCTGAAATTTACGTATTTTTATGTGTATTTATCTTATGAAAGTAAGTGTGTAATTTGTTATCACTTAAAAAACTCAGACAAGTGTGTAAATGTTGAAAAATGCCATTATTTACACGAATTCGTGAGTTATTCTAAATTTAACATAATTATATATACACAGATAAGTGTGTAATTTCTTAAAAATGCATACTTGTCATAAAATTTACACATTTTGAACAAAAATTTACCTGTTTTTATGTGCATCTAACTTGTGAAATCATATGTACAATTTGTTATGTCTTTATAAATTCAAACAAATGTGTAAATGTTGAAAAATGTCTGGAACTACGCGTGTTACACATAAGTACAAGTAGAGAACGTTCGAAAATTCGGTTTCGGTTTTATTTTCGGTTTTAAATCTGAGTTTCGCCGAAAATTCGATTTCGTTCTAGTTTTCGTCCAAAATTCGGTTTTGTTTTCGTTTTCGGCCCAAAATTGAAGTTTCGCCGAAAATTCGTTATCGGCGAGAATGCTGTTAAAAATTCGGCCGAAACTATCTGAATTCCAGAAATCGTCTTTCTTCCGTTGGAATTTTTTACATGATTTGTTGATTTGAGCTGTTTTCGCTCAGATGAGAAAACACTTTATTTAATGCTACGAATGAACTTTTATTGTTTACAATTATCGACCATGGCTGATTTATATCGTGAAGTCAAATTTAACAAACATGCTCGTACATAAGCCGCTTTTCACCTGCTTATTAAAAGGTGCAAGCTTAACAGCTGGTGTTTCGAATGCTATTTTAAAAAAGTTCTAAGATCTTATGTGGTTAATGATTTAATTACATTTTATTCTATATGAAAATAAAAAGTTTTGGTCAAAGAAGAAATATGCACGCGTCCGGGCTTGGTTGACGATAAAAATGGTGTCACACTCCCCCCTCCTCCCCCCCTCAAAAATAAATCCAACATATTTTTTTTCAATTGCAATTCAACGTTATTAGAAATAAAATTTCAAAATTTGTTCGATAATTTTTAAGAATTCCATAGTAACAAAGTAATAATACTTACATTATCTACTTTATTAATTTACAGGGCCGCATACAAATATTCTATTGCATAATATTAAAGGGGGAAATACTGTTTAGGGCGCGTTTTAATACTATTAAACTGTTTCACATTTCATGAAATTGATATACGTTGTTGAGGTTTATTACAAGTTACTTCCTGTATAATAGAAAGCAGATAATATTTACAGGGACACACGGAAGATTTCGGCCACTATATTACATCCAAATACTGTGTACAGTACAGTACACCAAAATCTGAATATTTTTAATAGCACGAACGCAACTCATTTGCTAGATTTGACATGCAATTTCCAGCTTGTTATAAAATAATTATTGACATGTAAAATCATATTTCTAATTCACAAATAGGCATACATATATATGCACGTGTATGTATAAAGTTCAATTAAAATCAAAATCAACTCTCCCCACCTTCCCCAACACTTTCTCTCCCAAATCCCAAAGAAGGTTTGAAATTTTCATCTCCCGTGCCCGATTCGCTATCTGTACCTCTAAGAAAAAAAAAATATTTTGATATAAATGAAATGTAATTAATTCATGCACAAAACAGAATGATTTTCAATTATATGAATTTCATATAATTAAACAAGTCGGATGTGGCAATCTCAAAATTTTCTTCTGTTTCATGCATGTTAATACTTAAAATTCCCTACCACAGTGCCAAAATTAAATGACAATCTATGATCCTTTTAAAGATTCGAAAGGCATGCAATTCCGTGCATTAGTTCTTAAATTACGACTATTGTGAATATCAGAAAAATTGCACCATGAAAGCGCCACTTTTTGAACAATTTATACAAAAACATAAACAGCAATAATCAAGCTATAACTGAATCTGAAGTTTGATGAAATAATTCGTGTAATAGTTCTTCAGATAGAGCTATTGCAGGGATCGAAAAAAAAAACAGTATAGCAGCGTCACCTGTTGAGCGATTGACACCAAAATTTAAACATAACTAGTTCATATCATGATTTATTGAATCTGAAGTTTGATCAAAATCCATGCATTGATTTTTGCTATTGTGGATATCGTGAAAAATGCACCATATAAGTGCCACCTGTTGAGCGATTTACAGCAAAATGTAAACAACATCAATTCATGTCAAGGATTAACTGAATCTGATGTTTCACAGAAATCTCTGCATTATTTATTCAGATAGAGCTGTTGCGTAAGTCGTAAGAATGCAGCACATCAGCGCCACCTATTGAGCGATTTACACCAAAAACTAATCGGTATCAATCTATATCATGGATTCCCTGAAAATAATTTTTTTATTAAATTCCGTGCATTAGCTCTTGAGATAGAACTATTACAAAGATCGTGAGAAATGAAGAATAGCAACCCCACTTGATGAGTGATTTCCTCCAAAATGTAAACAGCATCAATTCATGTCTAGGAAAAACTGAATCTGATTTTTGATAGAAATCCGTGCGTTAGTTATTGAGATATATAGCTGTTGCGTTATTCGTAAAAAATGCAGCATAGCAGCTTCACTTATTGAGTGATTTCCAGCAAAAACTAATCAGTATCAATTTATATCAGATACTATTTGAATATTTTTTTTTATCAAATTCCATGCTTCTTGAGATAGAACGCCCACAAAATTTATATCACATAGAGACAGACAGACAGAGTCACAGACTTACAAACAAACATTTTGTAAAAACGTGTTTATTATTATTATTATTTTTTTTTCTATTTTTAACCATATAAAACGCACGAATCCAGTATTTTCTCCTTTTAATAATAGAAAAGTGGAAAAATGTTTCAGGTATACATAAGCCAAATTATCTTTACTGTGATTTTTTGTTAACTATCAGCAGTCTTTAACAAAACGCACTTCTGCGAGAATTACTTCTGCGGTTTCAAAAAAAAAAAAAAAAAAAAAAAAAAAAAAAAAAAAAAAAAAAACTTAAGCCTGCTGCTTTGATAGTTCTGCAGGTGATAAACTTCTAAGTTTAGTAATATATGCATTGTATGATTAAACATGTGCAGTAGGGTGGAGCGAAAAAAATTTTTTTTTGAAAATCAAAAACGGGTAGGTGCCAAAAGTTGCCTTTATACTAGTACATCAACTGCGTGAAATTTTACCGCTGAAAAAAAATGGCTTGAGTCTGCGCTTTTGCTCCAAAAATCGAAATTTTGGGTAAAATTTGTCATTTTTTGACATGTTTTCAAAAAAATAAAAAAATTCCTACAGAGCTGGTTAGTATTTAAAAGTGTTGCTTAGACCTTTATATTTATCTGCTTAACATATTTAAACTATAAAATAATATCTGTAGTCTGTATAATTGGAGCAATTCTGACAACTTTTTGTGAAAAATCAGCGTTAACTTCTCTATTGGAGCATACAACGAATTGATTATTTGAATTGCATTTCTTACCTAGATGCTTTCAAAACTGCTGTGTATATAACTCGTAGAGGTGGTTGCATTATCCCACCCGTCTCAACCACCCAATCATCTAGGCCCAGTGTTTTATTTATGTATTGAATTGTTATTTTTTTCCCGAAGACGAGTATAAGTTTTCTATAGATCAAAGTAATTTATCTCTTCTTTGTATTCATAGACTTTGGATGATTTGAATCATGCTGGTGTGACCTGCTGCACGTATATTTTTATACCATGTATAACAGAAGAGAAGCTGAGTAATGTATTGGGTATGTTCTTAATTGAACCTAGTCAGCAGTCTATTATCTTCATTAAAATTTCATGCAATTAGTACATTATGATTGGAAGTTCTGTTATCACAGCATTCTTTCAATCAATTACATTTTATATGCAATGATTTGCCTAAAAATTGATTGTATAAATTCAGTTTCTAGTATGCCATCATTTTATTAAACCTATTACATTGAATATATGCTGAGAAGTTAGCTGTTTAATATTATGACGATCGTCACAGAGGATTGCAAACAAAATTTGCGTGTAAAACAACAATATTTCTAAGGAAGTTTTAGTATGCTTTATGTCGTTTCCTGTGTTGTTCCGTAGTCTAGTAATTTCTAATAAGATTTTAGATCTATTATTTAGGTGTGTAGTACATTTGGTATAAAACATCCCGCGGTATAAACTAGAGATTATAGATTTGGTGAGTGAACATATAGACGCTGATTGCCAATCTGCGCTTATATAAAGCGGAAAATTTTATTAACTTTATGAGCTGTCTTTTCTGTGAGATGTTTTCTAAATTTCTATTCCCCATTCTTTGAGAAATAGCTTTCCTTATGAATTAGCTTTGCAATCTCCGACCGACAGAAATTTCTAGTCTGTTCTGAATATCTTATTCTCAATTTGAGAAAACAATTTCTCTATTTTATAAAAAAAAAATTGCAATAGGAAGTGAATATTACGTAGACAAAGATTTTCCTTATTGATCCAGTGAATCCGTTTTATATCGACTTCTCTAATAATTGACGCATAGGAAATTCACTGGAGTTGAAGTAACGAATGATTCAATATTATATAGACAATTCTAAGCTTACCCCCTGCAAAATGGTTCACAGTGACAAATAAAATTCTCCTAATTTTAAATGAGCACTTATAGTCGATACCCGTCCATTCCCTCATAAAGCACAATGCATTATAAGTTTATGTCCAGGACATTTCACAATCAAATGTTGTCCACTAATTAAAAGGGGATCTAAAAGTTAATAGGAAATTAACTGGATACGAAAACACTTAGAAAACGGCATAAAACTAATGCAAAAAAAAATTATTTACAACAGCGGTTGCTTTACACATGGAGAACAAGTTTTCATTGCAATTCTCGCTGACGATCACCATCACATTAAACAGCTCGCTTCTCAACATATAAAAAATGCAAAAGTAGAATAAATGATGGCATACTTATAGTTGAAATATCTGAAATCATCTTTGAAGCAAATCATTACATTAAAAAAATACAATTGACTGAAAAAATGTTGTGGTAACAGAACTTCCAATCATTATTCATCAACTGAATGTAAGTTTGATAAATATAATAGATGGCCAAATAGATCCCTTTAATAATATTCCCGTGCATTACTCTGCTTGTCATTTTTTTTGTATAAACTGTAAAAATATAAATGAAGATAGTTACAGCAGCATGTGGATGCATAGAACTGATGAACAAGGTGGAAGCATCGAAAACATGCCAAATTTTTATAAAGAAAATCACAAATCAATGTATAAATAAAACACTGTACTAAGATGATCGAATAGTTGGGCCAGATGGTATAGGAAATATAGCCACCTCCACGACGCATGTCCAAGGTAGTTTTGAAAACAAGAGCTGTATTAAAAACAACAATTCGTTATATGACCCAATAGAGTGGTAATGCTGTTTTCTTACTAAAAGTTGTCTGTTTTGCTCCAGCTATAGGGAATAAACATATTGTTTTATAGTTTAAATATGTTAAGCAGATAAATATAAAGGTCGAAGCAACACTTTTAAATACTAACCAGCTCTGTAGAAATTTTTTAATTTTTTTGAAAAAATGTCAAAAAATGACAAATTTTACCCAAAATTTCGATTTTTGGAGCAAAAGCGCAGACTCAAGCCATTTTTTTTCAGCGGTAAAATTTCACGCAGTTGATGTACTACTATAAAGGTAACTTTTGGCACCTACCCGTTTTTGATTTTCAAAAAAATTTTTTTTTCGCTCCACCCTAATGTGCAGTAGAGAAAAACGCAGACGATTTTTAAATTACAGACAGTATAGTTCATTTGTTGATCTTTGGAATACACAGGGTAGAGGTCTGCACGGGCCGGGCCTAGTCACTAATCTTTTCGGGCCGGGCTGGGCTGGGCTCGGGCCTTAATTTTTTTGCTGGAGTATCGGGCCAGGCCTAACTTTTTTTTTTCCGTACGAAGCCGAGATTGATTCCATTCTTCCTAGTTTTCATGGACCAAAATAATCAGTTCCTATTGAATCTTCCTATATGAAAATGCTTTTCTTGTCTTTTTATAAATCAATAATATTTGGCTTTCTCCAAAAATATTTGCAAAAAAGCATATACTTTTAAGCCGTCATTATTCTACAATTAAACATTAGAATGTATTCCTTTTAAAGAATCGTAGATTACTAGGCGTTTTAAAATGGAATTAAACACACACACACACACACACACACAAAACATGATTATGACGGATTTTTTTTTTTTTTAACTGAAAACTGAAAGTTTCTTTTAAAATGTTCATCCATGCAAAATGAGTACAACAATACGGGAGAAAAAAATGTATTAAACATTTACATCTGTTAAGAAGGGAATGCCTTTTTTTTCGTTCCAAAGCGGTTTCGTCTTTGGAAATTTTACCATGTACCGCTTTTTCGATTTTTTGTCTCCATTACAGGGAATATGGATTAATAATACTAGTGATAACTGAAACATTTACATACAACAAACAAAGATTCATTTAAAAGCATAAATATCGCAGCCTACGGCACTTCTGCATAAATGGAGATTATAAACATGGAAAAAAAAAAGACTAATATAATTTTTTTTGGTCAGAACTCTTCCATAAGATTAAAGATCAATGTTCTGTAGAAATTCACTCGAGCCGGGCCGGGTTCGGGCCGAATTTTAAATTTTTTTCCGGACCGGGCCGAGATCGGGCCGAAATTTTAACTTTCGGGCCGGCCGGGCCATTATTTTTTTCGTTCGGGCCGGGCCGGGTCGGGCCAATATTTCTTTCGTTCGGGCCGGGCCGGGCCCGGGCTGAAATTTTAACTTTCGGGCCGGGCCCGGGCCTGGAAATTTCGGCCCGGGCAGACCTCTAACACAGAGAACAAGAACATTTTCTTTGTAAAAATAGCCTTTTATGTACGTATAGTGCGTCAAAGTTTAAAAACTTAAGCAAAAAATATACTCAAAATTCTGTACTTCAAATAAAATATGTCCAAGAAAGTTTACAATTGCTTTGACGTGTGTAAAAAATTCATGCCATTGCTTTTGTAATCAGTACTGGACTATTTTTTTTCTACAATTTATGCTAAGGATTACGTGAAAAAATAAAGAAACGCGTAGATGAAAAAAGGTAGGAAAATATATTTTTTCTGTTTGCTTTTCTTTAAATTACAATCATTTTGTAAATAAATAAAAATCTATGAATAATCTATATAATTGAAGGAATGAGGCTAAAATGTCATAATTCTACTGTCTATTTATTTTTTTATTCTAGAAGTTTTTATTATTTTATTCTGTGAATGATTTTAATGAGAGGAATTTCAAAATATCTATACGATATACACTATCAGAAAATAACATGATTAACCCAAGAAAAAAGAAAAGAAAAGATAAACCGTGTACAAAAAATGCAATAACGCATATAATCACAGGCAAAATTCATTAGTTCTAATTCAATATATTTTTTAAATTTTTTAAGATTTTTTTCGAATTTAGGTGTAATAAAACAAGTTTACAAACCAATTTCTTAATTTTTTCACATTCATTTGGATTTTACTTAGGGTGTCAACTATTTTAACCAATTGATTTAAGTTAGCGATTAAATCGCGATTTTAACTAACAATTTAAAAAAATCATTGATTTAATTCAAAATTGATTTAAATCTAAGTGTTTTAAACGACATAAACGTATTAATCTATGATTAATGTAATTTGGAAAGGTTCTACATGTTTTTTTCCTTACTAATAAAGAAAAAAAAGCTTTAAATAATTGTTTCTAAGCTTAATTCCCGAGTCTTGCAAAACATTAAATACAATAAGTTTGTAAAGGCATAAAAAACCCTTTTATTTAAGAATTATAAGAAAATCTAAATCTAATATAATTTGTGATGTCATAATTTCCTTTAAGTAATTACATTATTCATTCTTTTATATGAAATAAACATTTCAAGTATGATAAATTTCTGCTAAATAAAAGAATAAAGAAACAGAATACTATTTTTCTATTCTACTTTTGCAATTATGAACTTATACCAAATACTAGGGCTAAGGAAGAATAGAATAATAACAACTGTTCAACAAATGTTGTAAAAAAATGTGTAACAGAAAAAGAACTAATTGGTATAAAAATGTTAAACACAGCTTAATTAATATAGTATACATATTTATTTAAGTACAGCAATGTATCAATAGTGCAATACTGTTGCTAAATATTATAAAGATTTCAGATATAACTTGGATATTCATATATTTATTCTGTATGTGTGTATAAATCGTTGTAACTCTTTTTCACACACATATATATATTATCATACACATACATTGTGTAAGTTATGATTTATGCAATTAACAATAATTTTTTTTACTACAAATGCAAATAATACTTGTTAGTTATGTTGTTTATGCCACTAATGAAACTACTTACTTGCAGTTTTTATTAATTCTGTTGATTACTGTTTCATTTTGGCTATTTGTTAAGGCTGCCACACCTTGCCCCTTATGAAATTAGCAAAATGCACCCTACCTTTTAAAATATAGTGAAATTTATTTGCAATTGTTGCCAAAAAATTTTTTTTCGTAATAAATCTTTCCATACCGCAGTACTTATAAATATGTGTACCCAAGACTTTACAAAAATGATAGAACTTTGTTTCTTGAGAAAAAGCAGGATATTATTAAAACATGTTATGTAAATGTATTTTTCAATTCGTAATTTATAGAAGTATTGAAAATTAATGATTTTTTTATTTATCATACTAAAAAATTATGTACTTATTTTTATTGCTACTAAGCACATTAGTATTATATTTTCTTATGTAATAGTGTCTTTTTTTTAGAACAAGCATACTGCCCTTTGTGTTTTTAGAATAAATAGTAACAACTGAATTATCGTTTTAGTAATTTAAGCATTACAATATGCATTATATACCTAATTAAGGATTGTAATCAATTTAAAATTAAATGCATCTATTGATAATTTTAATAAATGTAAAATCATTATTTTTTAATATAGTTTTACATAATTATTGCAAAATATTAATGTATATAACTTTATAGTATTATATTAATTAATGAAATTAATAATTTACAGTTTTTATAATTTTTGTAATTACTGACTAATAATTAAATTTTATTAATTAAAGTGTAAAAACATAGATTATGTTATTAAATAAAGGTCTAATTTTTTAGAAACCTAGAATCTATTAATCTTAGAAACCTATAGCCTAAACCTACATCTATTGAATATTTCAATGCTGGAGAAAAAAAAATCTGATTTAAATAATAGAAAGAAATATGATTTAAATACAAAAATCCGATTTTCATTAATATTACTTTTTAAATCAAGATTTTTTTACATCCTAATTTTACGGAATTTTTAACTAATTTTTGTTGGCCGATCCGACGGAACTGTCTGGTAGACGGAGTGTTAAAATAAGTTTTGTTATTTATAACTATCCTCTAATCTTGTAAATAAAATATTAATGATAATATACCAAAGTGTGACTTTATTTTATGTATAGTCAGCAATTTTATACTTCATTCACATAAAAAAGTGATTAACTGTGTATTCCTACTTTCTTTTAGCTCTGTCTGGTAAAAATAAGTACGATTATATGGATTTGTAACAGACAATTATATGGAAAAATTTTTATCACATTTCATTTAAAGCCTCTATAGTAAATTCTTATAAATCCGCTTGTATTATTTTATGACGATATCAGAGTGATTTTGGCCCTGGCAACATAGATCCTTGGAAAATCGTGCAAAAACTTTCATATAAGACCTGAAAAATGAGCTTTGTTTTAAAAAATAATAATCATAGATAGCAAGAGTTATTATCTTTTAATGTATAATTTTTAAATAAAAATGTAATTTCCGCAATGAATTATTAAAATTATTTTTTAATAACTAATTTTTTAAGTATCAATTTTGCTTCAGTCAAATCATAATGCAAAGTGAATTACACCTTTGTATCAACGTGTTACATAACTGCGATATACACTAAAGTCAAAATGACCAGTGAGCATTAAGGGTGCATTCGAAATTTTTTTTTTCGCCTTCAACAGTTCGAAATTTTCTGATACAATTTCAGATTCACTTTTAGAAGTAAAAACACGAAACTTGCTGAGGTGACTTTCAAAGCGATCTATAAGATGTCGTGTGATTTTATTTTTTGTTAAATTCATTAGAATTTGATTTATAAACTATTATTTCCTCAGTATGACCTTTTTTTTTGTTCCCAGATCTACCGCTTCGGAAATTCGGCTCAAAACCTTTTTTGCAATATTTTCTGTATTTATGAAAAAATTGACAAGCACGGGACCTAATATACCATCTAAATAAGAGAATTTGCCAGTTTAATGCGTCTGAGAGCAAAAACGGCTTTAAAAATAAATCAGAAAAAAGGCAATTTGTATTGAAATACACCCTTAATCGGAGGTCTCATTCATTACTGCCATCATCCATCATAGCATTTTTGTCACGTATGTTCTTACAATTCTCAACATACGACGATACTGAGTTAAACTTTCATGTCAAAGTTTACTTGATCACTTGAGCAGTTTTAGATCGTTATTGCTAAAACGAATTTTGTAAAATTAAAAGGGCTAGATAGCCCAGAACAGATTTTTTGTTTCAAGGGTAAGTTCATTTATTTTACAATTTAATACTTGAAAATTAATATTATGGATGAGAAGTGTGTTATTTTCTGCTTATTACAAATTTGGAAAAAAATAATTTATCATTTTTGTGTTTTAAATCATTTTTTTCATGTTTAAATCAGGTTAAACCACATATTCTAACATGAGAGTAGATATTTGCAGTTTTAACATTATATTGCATTTAAAATAATTATTTGATTTAAATACTATCTGTTTCAGCGTGTTTATAATATATTTTGCTATAAAACTTCGAATTTTCATTATTTTACATGCTATACATTTCTTATTTCATTTTATACCGATGACAAAAAAAAGCTTTTCATAGATTTCAATTCATGTTTTTCGTTCGTGATTTTTATATTGAAGACTTTTTATAAGCGTATTGCATTCAAAAACTACAAGAAAAATAAATAAAAACTTTAAAAAGATGTCATTTGATATCAGAAGAAATAGTTTTAACCTAGGCCAAAAATTTAAAATGCTTACACCAAATCCAATTACAGAAACAGAAGCAGTTATAATTTTTTTTTCAGATTGAACGAATATTGATTTTTGATCTTGTTTTCGACTACTTAGACTACAAATCTGTTAAAAGGAAAGAACACGCCAAACATACGAGTTTATCCTTCATGCATTTTTTTTTTCGATAATGAAAACACTTAATTCACATTTTACACTCCAAAGTATAAGATAAAACTATATACACAAAAATCCGTGTATTTTGAATATTGCACAAAATTATGTATTTTGCATGTTATGCAGACATACGTGTAAGAACAGAATATTACACACAAATCTGTGTATTTTGCATGTTACACAACATTATGTGTATTTCCCTAATGCACAGAAATATGTGCAAAAAATGAATATTACACAGAAATATGTGTAAAAATATTACATAGAAATATGTGTAAAAATATTACACAGAAATATGTGTATTGCCCAGCAATTTACTTATTGAAGCGCGTATTTCAGGAGTCATCAGATAATTTTTACACATTTGGACTTATCATCAAATTACACATTAAAATGTGTATTTTGAAATTTACACATTTGGCGCAATTTACACACCAATTTACACGCATAGACATGTCGTTTTTGTATAATCGATTTACACATTTTTGAGTGTAAATTTACACATTTATTTTTTAGAGTGTAGAAGCAAAAATGAAATTATATCTTTTTATCTGGATTATCACAAAACTTATAATGTCTCAGCAGAATAAAAACAAAAAAATATAAATTGATTTAATTTTGTTTATTTAATGTAATTAGATTTTTTCTTAATATGTGGATTAAAATTCATCAAACTTGTCGTTATCGAATGCAGTAATGCAGTAAAATATGCAGTTCTGAAGGCAATACATGTCTCATGTTTATATTCTATATTTATTAATAATTATTATTTATTTATTTTAATTACGTATTTTGGTGTTTCAAAAATTTTCTTCAGTCAAGGCTAAATTTAATTTTTCTGTATATTACTGTAGATTAAAAAAAACACAATTAAAATATTATAAAAATTTCTATTAAAATTGTTTTAAAACAAGCTTATATAGTACAGTATACATAATAAAGAAGTTACAAAATAGGAACTCGATTTTTTTTTACCATATAAAAGTCGTGTTTAGGCTTAAGGCAAAATACTGCACTTTATAAATAAAATTTTTGTTAGATAAAATATAGCTTCATAATTGTCATTGATAATAATTTCAAAATCTTCGAAAAACGATTTTTAGAAAAAGTAAAAAATAAAAAATAGGTAATTTTTTTTCAAAGTAACGTTCTCAATTAATTTGTAAGTTACTTTCAATAATGTACATGTACAATAGTTTAAATACATAGTATAAACGTTCTAAATCAGGCTCAATAGTTTCACATTTCCAATAATATCACATTACAAAATCCCCCACATATTTTTGAATAGGAAAATTATGTAAATTACTTTTCAGATACAGTTCTTTGTCTTTCTTTTTCCTGAAATACATATATTTATTTCTTAAAAACAGCTTTTTTATAGTTAAAGTACAAGTAGAAATTTTATATTGAAAGTGTTAAATAAACAAATAGCACTTTTTCTGACAGAAGAAAACTGAAAAGTATTTTTTTTTAAATTATTATAATTTATGATGTAAAACACATCTTCTAAAATTCATGAAAGGAATTTATTTTAATGCTTTACTTAATTAAATGTTGCTGCGTTGTATATAAAAAGAGACAGAGAAAATATAGTTATTTATTAATTTATTCAGCATACACTGTCAGAAAAATTCGTCAATATACACTAAGATAGCCTTATTTTTTTTACAAATAATTTCCGTACTTCCAAAAAACATATTTGATCCGTGAACTCATTCCGAACGTCTAAAAATGAGGAACAGATTCCGTTTATTTCAAGCACGTATGCGTATTGGGTCTGTTGATAATAAATTCGAATTTATTTTTTAAGTGAAAAACACAAAATTCTATAGATTAAAATGTCTAATTTAGTTTAAAGAGAAAAAAAAGTTTTCGAATTTAAAAATAAATAACAATTACTTTCTTCATTCATTCAAAAATTCTCACAATTTTTCATTCAAAGTTGGATAAGTTGAATAAAGTTGAATTTGGTAAGTTATTTATATAATAAATATTCACATTTAATATATACTTTAAGTGAACACATTTAAAATATATTTTAATCAAAAAATAAAATGCAAAAAAAAATTGATATAATTAAAAAGAAATCTTATCGAATAAAAATAGAACATCCATATTTTTTCCTCTATCAATCTACGTAAATATATTTAAAATTCACATTTTTATGCTGTTTTAATACTAACTTATAAAAACCCCAGCCACATTTTTATTAAAGACGAAATCTTCCCGAAATTAACTTCAAAATTAAAAGCTTTTTTCACGAAATAGACCAAACCACGCGCATGTGAAATGAACGATTTTACTTCTATGCATTTTCCTCTTATACAACCATAGCACCGTGACAGCGTGCTCGCCTTCCAAAACCCTGGGGTCGATGGTTCGATCATCACTTACGCCGCAATTATCTTTTCCAAAATTTTTTGAATTGAGGGATATTTTACCACTTTTAACGGAGTAAAAAATAAATGGATATTCGTCAATTTACAGACAATTACTGGCAGCAGTACTGCCAGTGCATTTTCTGTGAAAAGAAGGACTTTTTTGAGAGTGTAACGTGCATATAATAAATTTTTAGGGAAAAATAAATTTAAAATATTTCTATCGTGGCACATTTAAACATTTTATTTAAAATACAATGCCATGTAAACCATAAAATGGGAGAAAGTTTATATTTGAATGTTTTTTCCAGGACAATGTAGTCATTTAAAGATCTTCCTTATTAAAACAAAGTATAACAGAACTAACGACTTAAAAAATGATTCCGTGATTTATTTACAGTTAGAACTATCATTTCTGTTTGAATTTGTTTATGTGTATAAAAAAGGACAAGACAATAAAAAATAATAATGTAATATATCTGATAAAATATACAAAACAATTTGTTATTAGAAAAAAAATACTTTTAATAATGAAATTAAAAAATCAATAGAAGAATTCTACCAGATAAAGTTATCACATATTTAATGTTGGTCTTATTTTATTTCTTTAAGTTCATTTGGGTTAACTATCCTTTTCTGCTGCTAGTATTAATGCTTACATCAAAATGTTCATTTACAAAAGTAGAGTTAAATTAAGGGATTACAAACTATTGGATTCTCATTATAAAATAAATTGTGGAAAAGAAACAGCTTTGAGAGGAAGTGATTAGAAACAAATATTTAGATTTGGATAAACGTTGTTATGTAGAATCAGCTCAAACAAACCAAGAAAAAAAATTATATAACACAATAAACATTTTGGTCACCAAAATATTTGTGAAAAACATAGAAATTAGAAAAATGATTGAAAACTATGTCTTCTCTCTCTCTCTCTCTCTCTTATTTTATTTTTTTGTTAAACTCTTAGATCGGCGAAACATTTACAAATCATGGGAAAAAGCTATAGGTGAAGATGCAGTATACTACAAAAAGGTTTCCAACATAATTGAGGTTAACGCTCAAATTTAAATGCTTTCGTTCAGACCAAACATGACAAGCATGTGAAACAGGAAACAGGTAATGCATCCTGGTATTACGCATATTCTCAATTTTAATCGAAATTTTAATCACACCTACAGTAACCACATGGGTAATGAATAATAAATTGCATCATTAATATAAAAGCAATGTAATACAGGTTTGAAAAATCAAGAACTTTAAATCACTTGGTTGGCTAAATGTTATGGATTTTAGGGTTACATTTTTGGCGCTGCGCACAGATTCCCTACTTCATTTATATATTTTTTTCTTTATAGCTACAAAGTGTAAATCTTTCATGAGTGTCAAATAATTCTGACAGCATATTATTATTTTTTAATAGTTTTACTTTCAGATATAAAGCGATAAGATATTGGATGAAGTGTTACCAAAACTCTGAAGCTTTCAAATTTTGAAACGGTAATGATACATTCATTTGTAATCGTTAAAAACAGAAATTATCGACTTTATGCAATCAGCTGTAATTGTTAGACTTGATGTTTGAAGTTAAGTGAAATCGATTTCATTTAAAATTTTAATCGTTAAAAAGATATATATATATTACAAATTTAAAATTTTTTCGCCAAAACTAACCTTTATACTATCTTAATTTTCTTATAATAATATTCCGTACTTACTTCAAATTATTAAATTAAAATCTTGTTTCTAAATCTAATCTGTTAATCCTTATGCAGACGATATAAATTCTTAATTTGCCTTAAAAAACATTGTTCCAGTATGCGTAAATTTAAAAAGATGGCTCTAAATTAAAAATATTCTTAATTAAAACTTTATTTCTTAATATTCCAAATAAAACTGATTTCTTCTATGTTTTTATCAACCCTTTTTAAGAAAGTCTTATTAAATTTATTCCAAAACCATACCTTTCAAAAAATATCATTATTTTATTTTATCTATTTATTTATTTTTCCTACGTCAACCTTTGATGTGTGCATATTAATAAATTCATTTCTTTTCTTTTTCTCTTAAAATTAATCATTTATAAAAATCGTCTGCCTAAGATATTTAAAATTCTGAGTCAATTATAAATTGGTTAAATAATATTTTTTTTAAATAAATTTATCGTTTGTGGAAAATAATCTCGTAGCTGGACAAGAATTCTGTTTACATAAAAGAATGATGGTTTGAGGTTACAGAATGTTCCAGAACTTTCTTTTTAGTTTAAAAAGGTGGAAGTTTCGAGATGAAAAAGAAGATTTCTTGGGTTTCTTCTTCGATGAGGACAGCTCGCTGAAATAATGATGGAATTTTAGCAAAAGGAGCTTTTCCTTCCTCATTATTACGAATTTAATAAATGAATTTACAGCAGCCCATGACTAATTATTGGATCTTCTACATTTATTTATTTATTTTGTTTTTTTTCCTCGCTTGCCATGACTGTGTGTTTCTTTTTAATCAGTGGAAATAATTCGAGTTCTCCTTAAATCGTCACAACTAATCGAAAAGTCGACAGGATAATTTATCTGTGTTGCCTTTTTAATGAATGATATTTAAAGAAAATTGCGATGGAACGAAGAAAAGCATGCTATCGCCGAAGTTCGATTGAAGGACAGCCTATATGGTATTTTCAGCTTGCTAATGAGATGTGGATTTCCTGACTCTTGATGTTGATCTGTGCGCACAAATTTTGATTCAGTATTCATGGTCATAGGAAAATTTTTGAAAATTAATGACTTTAAAGTGGTGAGTATGCAAGAAGTATTTGATGAGGAATTTAAAGAAAAATGGATTTTATTGAAGATTTTTCGTGAACTGTAAGTTATTTTATTAAATGTTTTGATTATTATTTCTATTCTATTTATGATTGATGGAAAGTATTTATTATTTATTTATTTATTTATTTATTATTTTATTGATGAGAGTAATTTGAAGTTAATTTATTAATTTACTAATTTATTTATTATTTTATTATTTATTGTATGTTATGGATCTGATATAGTAATTTTGAAAAAAATATGTTATTGATAGAAATTATTAACTTTGAAATTTATTGCGAATAATTTTACGATCAGGATTTAATAAAGAAAATAGAAGTGCTTCATTTATTCTAATGAATACGAATCAAAAAATTATGGAAGATCCTAAGTTCGTACCGTTTGACCCGAGTTCTGGAATGAACATTTTGTCGTGGTTAACTTATTTTGATACAACATGTGAAAAGGAGAAGAAAAATCTAGAATGGAAATTTAATTCTATTGCGCAATATCTGAAAGGGGAAGTGCAAAAAAATTATATCAATGACTGTTTAAATTGTACGGATTATGAACAAATTAAGAAAATTTTGATAGAAAGATTCATTCAATTAAACATCCCGAGTTTTTCTGATTTTTCAAATCTGAAATTAGATAATTTAGACAATTTAGAAACTTATTTTCGTAAGAAAGTGGAAATTGGTAGGAAATTACATCTTAGTGAAAATATACTATTACAAGGTTTAACTGATGGTTTAAAACCATAATTCAAAAACAATATTATTATAAATCCTCCTAGTAGTACCACAGAATGGTACCGGGTTGTCAAACAATTCGTGGAAGTTTCCACCCCACTAGTTTCAAACCAAGTAATAAATCAACCATCAGCTAGACAAAATTTTCAACCTTTTCAACCAACTAGGCCCTGGATTCAGCCAGTTAGGCCCAATAATACACTTAGGAATTGGATTCCCCAAAGGCAATCTCAGTTTCAAAGACCTAGAGTTTGTCAAAATAATTATATTCAAAATTCATACCCTTCAAGACCTTGTAGGATATGCACAAATAAGGGTGTGAGTAATGCTTTTCATTGGGAAAGAGAATGTATTTTTAGGAGTGAGTTGCCATCCTCTGATACTCTTCCAAGTAGCTCACAAAATAATTCTCATAATATTTGACTATTAATTGTGTATGGATGTACAAATAATTATAATTTGCCATGTGTTGTAGATACTGGCTCAACTATTGCAATATTGCCAATTAAATTTGTTAAAAAACTTAATGCTAAAATTGAGACTATACCCTCAGTTACCATTGGTCAGGCAAAAGGATTTTTACATATAAATAAAAAATGTAGTGTTCTTCTAAAAGTGGGTAAAATTAAAAAATATGTTAACTTTTTAGTATGCAATACAAATTTGGATTATGCTATTTTGGGGTTAAAAGAATGTTCTAAATTTAAATTAACCATAGAATGTAAAATTTGTATTGTAAGGCAGGGAAGGAAAATTATAACTAACAGTATATCCATACATAATGAGAGATCCCTTCATTACAATACAGTAAATATGGACCAAGTACAACAAAACAGGGATCAATCTAATGAATTTGTAACCTCAGAATATAAAAAAAATATGAAATTAAATACTGGTAATACTGTAGCAATAGATAATTATGATAATGAAACACTGAATGTAAGTAATCATGATATAGAGTTACAATCTACTTGTGGAAATATTATGAAAAATGAAGACTGTGTTGAATATGATCACGCAATTGATGTGCATCCTGATTATAGAGGTTCCATGACTCTTCAAAATTTTCGCGATAATTCGGATTCAGATTTAACTGGGGAAATAAATTTAATTCAAGATGCAAATTTAAGGGAATTAGTTCATATTTATAGTGATATTTTTGCAAAGCATAAATATGATGTGGGTAGGATTAATATTGAACCACAACGCGTTATACTAAACTCAGACCTACCTATATCTTTGAGGCCCTACCGAACATCTCCTCTAGAAGAAATAGAAATAAAAAACCAAATTCAATCATTGTTATCAGCCGGACTGATAAAGGAAAGTAATAGCCCCTATTCTGCCCCTGTTACACTAGTTATGAAAAGAGAGGAAGGTAAAAAAACGCGATTATGTATAGACTATAGAAAATTAAACGCAATAATTAAAAATGATGCAGAACCCTTGCCCCGTATCGATGGAATTTTAGATAAATTGAGTAGTGCTCAGTATTTTTCAACTTTGGATTTAGCCTCTGGCTACTGGCACATACCAATACATCCATCCGATACAGAAAAATTAGCATTTGCAACCAATTTTGGACTTTTTGAGTGGCTCGTGCTCCCTTTTGGCATAAAAACGGGCATTCCCATATTCAATAGAACCATTCGAAGAATCCTTAATAAATATAAAATCGACTTTGCGTGCCACTATTTTGATGATATTATAATTTTCTCTTCCTCATTAGAAGAACATTTAAACCATTTAGCTCAAATTTTTGACATTTGCAAACAAGAAAACATTAAACTTAAACTTTCTAAATGTAAATTAGGCCAAAATAAAATCAATTTCTTAGGTTATGAAATCACTAATGGAACTATAACACCAGCAAATGCCAATATTGAAACCATCAAAAATTTAAAACCTCCTTCCAATGTGAAAGAGTTACAACGATTTCTAGGTTCCATTAATGTTTACCATAAATTCATAAATAAATATGCTGAAATTAGATATCCTCTAAATCGATTATTTAAAAAAGATACAATATGGGAATGGAACTCAGAGTGCCAGGAGTCTTTTGAAAAATTAAAAAATTCTTTAATTGCAAAACCCATCCTCAAAATTTATGATCCTAAATTACCTTTACATATGTTTGTAGATGCCTCTCAGATAGCAGTAGGTGCCGTTCTAAAACAACCTGATAAAGAAAATTTCTTACATCCTATTGCTTATCATTCTAGAATTTTGAAGAGTTATGAGCAAAATTTTTTCATAACTGAATTAGAATGTTTAGCTATTATAGATACTCTTGACAAATTCTATCATTACTGTCATGGTGTCAAGTTTACAATTCATACGGACCACGCATCTCTAGTATGGTTAAAGAGTGTTAAAAACTTAAGAGGTAGGCTTTTTAGATGGTCGCTCAAATTTAGTATGTTTGATTATGAGATAAAATATGAAAAGGGTTCAACAAATGTCGAAGCAGACATGCTGTCACGAAATCCTGTTTGTCATTTTAATCAACATATTAGTTTATTGCTAGATAGGAAAGAAATTATAGAGATGCAAGACAAAGACAATGTTTGTGACAAAAAAATATAAAAAAGAGAATGGAATTATTATAGTTCAAAAAAAGGGATTCAAAAAAATTGTTGTACCAATGTCATTAAGAAAATTATTACTCCATATTGCTCATGATAATTTTGGACATTTAGGGATTCAAAAAATGCTTAATTTAATATCTCCCAACTATTATTGGCCTAATATGACAATAGACATTACAGAATTTGTTAAACATTGCGATACCTGTCAGAAAAATAAAAAACCAAAACAGAAAAGATTCGGCTTATTACAAGCTATGCCAGCAACAGATCAACCTTTTGAATGTCTTTCTATTGATACTGTTGGTGGATTTAATTATTACAACTCAACAAAAATATTCTTACACATAATAATAGATCATGCAACTAAATTTGTTTGGGCTTTTCCCTCCAAAAATGTTACCACTGCAACATACACTAACTGTTTAAAACAAATTTTCAATATCAAAGCACCTCAAAAAATACTTAGTGACAGGCATAAATCTTTCAGATCTCCAAGATTTAAGAAATTCCTTAGAAATCACCATGTTCAACAG
The DNA here is from genome assembly GCA_964019185.1 of Maratus speculifer. Classification (NCBI taxonomy): domain Eukaryota; kingdom Metazoa; phylum Arthropoda; class Arachnida; order Araneae; family Salticidae; genus Maratus; species Maratus speculifer. The sequence continues at coordinate 138,925,122 of OZ025298.1, forward strand.
CGTTTTATATCCGCACATCATCCTCAGACCAATGGAAAGGTAGAGCGCGTTAATCAGACTATAGTTACCAGGCTTAAATGTAAAGTTAATTCCACTTCTTCTAAAATACCTTGGACTAGATTATTAAACCAAGTCATCGAAGAATACAACAATACGCCCCATTCTATCACCAAATTCCCACCTGCCTATTTATTTTATGGTCAATTGCCTTATGAATCTCCTTTAAAACAAAACTATTACCCATCAGTAGACAAAGCCCTCAAAATTGCGAAAGCGCGAACTCAGGAATTTCACCTTAAAAGTAAAAGGCTCTATGATCGAAATTTTGTCGCATGCCCATTAAAAATACAAGACTCTGTAATTTATGAAGAATTTAAATACCCTAACACTCGAAAATTAGAAACTACTTTCTCTGGACCATACAAAATTATAAATAAACTTTCTGATGTAACTAATGAAATAGATAAATTTAATTATGAGACAGGACAGAATTCCGTTATTGTGCATGTTTCTAAATTAAGACCCTATTTTTCACCAGAAGATTTTAAACTGTTTCATGAGCAACCCAAAAAACAAACAAAACCTCAGACACAATCACAATCACTAGATCAAACTAAAGTCAAGACAGTAGATTAAGTTTTAATTCTTATTCTTTAAATAGTTTATCACCATAATTTTCAACATTAGCAGGTATGTTCTTGGAGGCCTACAAGAATATTACTTGTTTTTGGGAGTTTTTGGGGTTAAATTGGGCTCCTTATGCAGGCATAAGGTGATCACTTTGATTGTAAAAGCTTTCAAATTGATGTTGATAAATTAATTTTAAGGGTGTTTAAGTCTAACTATATTTACTCATGTATTTGACATTAGTATTATTCTATTTATTCAGCAGATATTTATGTTATAACAGTTATAAAATCTAATGATTCTACTCAAACCTATAACATAATATGTGATTTTCAGTGATTGTGAAAACTACAGATATTAAGAGTTTTTCAGAAAAGCACACTATTTTTATTTCTATTTCTCAATTAAAAATGACACCTTTTATTCCTATTGTATTTTATTATTAAAGTTCATAAACCATGTGTAGATAAAACATTATTCTACATTTGGCATTTGAAAAATTATAACCAAATTTGACTATTTTGTAAAAGAGTATCAGAGAGGAATTATTGTAAGGAAATTCTGGTTGAGAGTCCATTTTCTAAATAGTTAGATTTAATTTTATTTGGATTTTGGAATTATTATGATTTTTTTTTTATTTATACTTTCGGCTAGCAAAAAATACTTTCTTATGCTATTAGAAGATAAGAAAATTATTTAGTTGCTATGTAATTATTTTTATCCTCAACCAATATTTTCCCTATCAATAATAAACAAATAGTGATATTTTCTTTTGATTATACACTTGTTTTACTATTATTATTATTATTATGATTTCTATAATGAAGTTTAGTATTAATTATACTCTTATTGAAAAATATTAGGATATGGAGTCTTATTATACTATTACTTATTATTGTTGTTATTGTTATTATTTAAATTTTTCTATATTATTTATTATTGATATTGAGAGTGATGCTATTTATTATTGAAAAATTTATATATTACTGAAAGATGTTGGATCCAATATAACATTAAAACCATAGATTAAACTAGGTTTGAAGATTTTTAATTAAAGAGACTGTATTCAGAGAACATTGGAAAAGACTCTTTTATATATAATATTGAAAGACTTGTTTCATTTAAAGGACTTATTTAAAATAAACTATGCATTAAGTCATTGTAATTATTTAAACTTCCATGAGAACGAATTTTTATTGTTTTTATTATATTTTTATCTCTTGCTTATTAATATTCATAACTTATTTACTGTTATTATATGTCTTATCTCCTATGCACTTACAAATGGTAAGTGATGTTGTAACAATATTGTATTTCTTTCAGGGAAATGCTCCTACCTAAATTTAATTCAGAATTATTTTCTCTTAACTATTTTATTTTAATCGCTAATATTTTTTATAATGCGTTAATTTTCTTTTCTTCCATCTCTTGGCTTCCTGAGTTTGACAGTTTTATTCCAAAATTTAACTTTTCTAAATTATTATATTTCTGTTGTCTGAACTTGTAGTTTTATTTAACTATCAATTTCATACAAAGTCTTGGGGAGGGGGGATAATATTACAAATTAAAAATTTTTACGCCAAAACTAACCTTTATACTCTCTTAATTTTCTTATAATAATATTCCGTACTTACTTCAAATTATTAAATTAAAATCTTGTTTCTAAATCTAATCTGTTAATCCTTATGCAGACGATATAAATTCTTAATTTGCCTTAAAAAACATTATTCCAGTATGCGTAAATTTAAAAAGATGGCTCTAAATTAAAAATATTCTTAATTAAAACTTTATTTCTTAATATTCCAAATAAAACTGATTTCTTCTATGTTTTTATCAACCCTTTTTAAGAAAGTCTTATTAAATTTATTCCAAAACCATACCTTTCAAAAAATATCAGTATTTTTTTTTACCTATTTATTTATTTTTCCTACGTCAACCTTTGATGTGTGCATATTAATAAATTCATTTCTTTTCTTTTTCTCTTAAAATTAATCATTTATAAAAATCGTCTGCCTAAGATATTTAAAATTCTGAGTCAATTATAAATTGGTTAAATAATATATTTTTTAAAATAAATTTATCGTTTGTGGAAAATAATCTCGTAGCTGGACAAGAATTCTGTTTACATAAAAGAATGATGGTTTGAGGTTACAGAATGTTCCAGAACTTTCTTTTTAGTTTAAAAAGGTGGAAGTCTCGAGATGAAAAAGAAGATTTCTTGGGTTGCTTCTTCGATGAGGACAGCTCGCTGAAATAATGATGGAATTTTTGCAAAAGGAGCTTTTCCTTCCTCATTATTACGAATTTAATAAATGAATTTACAGCAGCCCATGACTAATTATTGGATCTTCTACATTTATTTATTTATTTTGTTTTTTTTCCTCGCTTGCCATGACTGTGTGTTTCTTTTTAACCAGTGGAAATAATTCGAGTTCTCCTTAAATCGTCACATATATATACTTAATTTATAATTAATCGTTTTTAAACTACGTTGTCAGAACTAGGTTTTTGTTTTGAACACTGCAAGGTTTGTTTTAATTTTGCTAGAAGTATGCACCTTAAGCTCATTTTTTTTACCATAAATCGAAAAAAATACACTGCTGGTCGTGGAAATTGCAACACCAGGAAGGAATAATCTGACGAACGTCAAAATCACATGAAAGGAAGAAAAGGTTGGAACAAGAAAACAATAAATATTTCATCGCATTTAGACGATGTAGAAAAAAACGATATCTGAAACACTGTATAAAATAAAAGTTGCACAGTGGAATTCTTATTCGAAAAACACTTTCTAAAGTAAACGTTTGCTCAGAATATTGAGTTTTACCTCGGATAACAAGAGAAAATGCTTACCAGGAAATGCCAGAATTTGACAGAGACAGGTTGGCTGCTTATCGAGAGCGTAGATTGTCGTTTTGTACTAATCAAATCCACTAGTACTGATCAAATCCAACCACTGTCTGCTCGAATATGGAACCAATGTGTAGTCGAGAGTCATACTGAACGACATGCAGGTTGCCAAAGCACTCTCATGAATAACTCACGTCACAAGAAGAAACCGTACCACCACATGACAACCATTTGTCAAAAAATGGGCATGTCTGCAGTGCGCCCAATGTATGCTCATACGGTGCGAAGACGTTTCCTGCTGCTTTATTGTAAACACGACGACCATTACTGCGGCTTCCCATGACAATGCAACATAGCGTGAGTTTGGTGAGTCAAACGCCAAAGCTGGGGACAGGAGTTTTACAATGTCGTCACTTTAGATGAGTCCCGGTTCTGCGTACTGATGGCCATACTATGTCTGGAAGCTCCAAGAAGAATGCTGGTAACATGCTTGCATTCAGTATCAGCATAGGGTCCCTGCACCTGATGTGATGATTTGGGTAGCTATCGGACACGTGACACATTGATCTTTAGTTCGAATTGAGGTAATTAGAACTCCGATAGGTAAATATTTGACGCCTTACATCCTCAAAGACAAGTGACGCCTTGTCACTTGTCCTTGAGGCCTACCAAACGCCATCTTCCATGAAGAACCACACGTTGCAAGTTTCTTCTGACCATCCTTAATACACAGGGTTGCTACCCTGGCCTCCACGGTCTCTAGAATTGTTACACATTGAAAATATCTGGTCATGAATTGTTGAGAGACTGGCTCACTTCTCCTCTCAACCTATTACGGTTGATTAAGTGTGGCACAGAATTGAAGCAGCATGAAATGAGTTACCGGATTCTAGATATTAAAATTTTAATATATAATGTGCTAAAACATGTGGAAAGTCATGAATATTATTGTAGCTGAGTTGTTAAAAAGCTCGGCTCTATAGCAGTCAATCAGAGTACGTTAATGATATGCTTTGTAATTAAGTGCGCTTCGCCCTCTAGCTTTTCGTTATCGCCTCAAATCCTCATTATCATACCAAAAGGTCATTATTGTCTTGCGTGCTAATTACAAACTACAGACTTCCTCGCGAACACATTCAAAATATTCGCACAATATTTTGAATGTAGATAAAATGCACTAAAATTTTATGTAATAAACTAAATAGTTTCTGATAAATATCTAGTATCCACATCTCAGAAAGTACCTCACAAACTTTAGCTCAGGCTTTGATTTTAAGCGATTCTATTAACTAGACGGCTTACAAATGGAAAAGGTTAATTTTTAGCGGTTGTTTTGGTTTCAAATGACTCAGTCCTCTACGCAGAACCCAAAGGTCACATTTCCAAGATTCTTTCATATCACACTTAATATTAGCACTTGACGTTATTACCCAAGAACAATTTATATATTTCAGATTACAATACGTATATATATTTGTATACATAATTTTAGTTAAAAAATAATATATACACATTAGTATGTATATAGTCAGATAATTTGTTTTAAAATTATGTTAAAAAATTAAGATTAAGAGTTTATATTATAGTTTTATCAGTTTTTATGTAAACTGAAGATACAATTTGGAAATTACATGTGAATTGTAGGAAATGAGGTTCTTTAGTACTATAACTAGTATTCTAAATATTCTAATTTGATGCAATAGCTGGTAAACGGTTATGCAAAAATGCAACGATACAAAAATTGATAATATATTGTATCATATATTCAGTAATGCAAAAATAATAAGGCTCTATCTTAAATAAGATAAAATCAACATGGCAAACCTGTACAGGTTATTATCTTTTTAAGTTCTGGTTAAATTTTCATATAATGTGAAATGAATCAATAAAATACTATACCGATTATGCAAATTAAATTTCAGATCTTTCGGGTAGGTAGATTTGCACTATTTCTTGTAGACAGAAGGACAGACTAGAGGAAGGTGGTAACTGGAACATATTTATATAAATACGACATTTACTATAAATCATAATGTAATGGAATAATTTTAAGTAACGATGCATTTTTTTAGCAAAACATGATACAGTAAATCTCAATAATATGTTTAAATCAGAGCAATCCAACTAATATTACATGTACATAACTACGTTAATATGCATATTAACGTAAGTTACAGTTCGGACAGACAAATTGAATTCTTAAACAATATCGATTGTGTTGTAAAATGTCAAAATGTCTAATAGGTTCAAAATTTTACTTTGAGAACATTATGCCAGTACAGTTAAAAAAAAAACAACTCTAATCCTACAGATGTAAAGTTGCCGAGATCTGTATGTTTACAAATATTTTATCTGTACACTATACAAGAAAAAATGTAACTTTGCAAAACTATTTTTTGTAAAGTTACAGAAATCTGTTACTTTACAAACGATTCTATAAAATTACAACTAACTTACAAAAAATTTTATCTGTAACCTGAGTTGCAGTTACATGAAAAATTCTTGAAATCCTAATTTCCTAAAAAATTCTTAGTAACCTTACAGATTTTTTGATTTTCAGTACATATCTGTATGTGTGACATCAATTTTTCCTTTTGCCGTTACGTAAAAAGTTCTAGGAATCCCAGTTCCCTAGAAAACTATTTTGTAATTTTACAGACTTTTTTTTACAGTGTAGACGGTAGCATATTTTAATTCTTTTGTACAACTGTGTATTTTGACTGCTATCCATAAATACGCATATGCCATTATTTAGTTAGATTTTAATTAAGACCAAAACATGCCAAAATCTAAGGAAATCACTTTTCCAGTTTAAAATTGCAAATTGCAAATAAAGCTTTTGTTCAAAAATGTATAATCATAGGAAATCAACGATTAGAAATACACAAATAATGCATACGTAAAGGAATACTTTTGACTGTCTCTGTAATTGAACTATGCATCCGATTTTTAGAAAATTTGAAATGACTCGATGTAATTCTGCAACAATTTTATACATTGCAAATTATATAGCATTCGGTTGGGTAGTTTCTGCTCTGCATTTTGCGGACAGACAGACTGATTAAGAACTATATTTGCTACACATTAATTACGAGCCACCTAAAAATTAGTAGCTAGAATCTTCTACATTATAATTTTGTTTTGTTTTTAAATTACTTGTGTATTATGTTTGTTAATAAGAAATTACAATTTAATCTACTATATGATTTTTTTTTCTAAATCTTCTACAAAATGATAAAAAGTTTCAATAAATACTAACTCTTCACATTTGTTTTTGAGTAAAAAAGATTTGTAAATTTATTTTTATATACATATAAAAACATACATAAAAACTACATATAAATTTTATTCCAAAAATTTATTTTTTATGCTTTACAAATTAAATGCCATTAATAAATGTGGCACGGAATTAAAATGACAATACTGAAAATTTTTTTTAAAAAATCTTAAAACTATTTTTTGACAAGAAGACAGAAGATTTTATCTAATCGAGCACGAACACATTGTTATCTTCTAAAAATAGAAATATTTAAGTTATTTTTATCGAACTAGGAAGAAGGAAACGCATCGTGTTTTTCTATTTGTATAACTCGAAAAAAGTATGTTTTGAACTTTAAAAAAATCCCATTTCTTTGATCATAAGATTTCTACTTTATTGAAAAAAATGGTTAAGTATGATCGCAGATCTCACAGAGGATTTCTTTTAATCTTTTGTTTTTCAAAACAACTTTTGCTTTAATTTATAAATTCATCTTATTATTTTATGATTATTAAATTATTAAAGAAATCTAGCACCAACAAATTTAATTTTAAAAAATGTATAAAAAAGTTTTATTTATTTTAATCTAATTAAAAATGTTCAAATAAAATTATTTAAACAAAATAATATTTTTTAAATTTTTTGAAAATCCGAAATTACAAAAAAAAAAAAAAAAAAAAAGCAGAGATTTAAATAAAATTTTAAATTTATAAAAGCCAAAAAAAATTTAAACTTAATTGAAAATGTTGAATCATTAAAATATTGCATTGCTTTAAATTGAAAGAAAGCTGAAATCTAAAAAATATATGAATGTCTGATAAACAAATCCTTAAAAATATAAAACTTTAAATTGGCCAAAATTAAGCCATTTCTTCCTATTAAATCTATCTTAAGATGATTTTTCAAGTTACTCTGTTGAGTTTCAAACTAAGAACCTTTTGCCTACTAGCCGGAAGTTTTAGCTCTAAGCTATATGTACAGGAAAAGCGTTGAAATAAAATTTAATAGCAAAAATGAAGGAATGAGACTCAAAATTTTATTTTATATATAAAAAAAATAGATATTTCTTCAAAGTTTTATGATTTGTCTTATGGCACAAAGTATTCCGCTGCAAGTTCCCAAAATTTGAGATTTATAAGTTATGCAGCTTTTTTGTGTGCAGAATCTATGCCGGAAGAAAAGACATAGAGGAGAGACAAATAGGGTTTCGTCAGATGAGCATAACCCTATTAAAAAACAGAAAATAATGGGTCGAAATTGTTATACCTAAGTGGATTAAGGAAGAACCTAAGTTATAATAAAATTATTATAACCTATTATTATTATAACCTTAGTTATAATAAAAATGAAGGCCTATCCCAATTACAATCGAAATAGTCCAAAAAGATTGAAGCCCATCTAAGAACTGGTAAAAAGGCTCAAGTAATTACCCTGACAACTGAAATTAGTAAATTATATAAACCACTTTAGTGTAAATTTTTTTAACCCATTCCGAATTTCAAGGGCGTAAGAATGTTTACTTTATTATTAAGTTAAAATATGTTTAAAATAAAATTTTTCTTGAAACTCTTTTTGATTCTGAGGCCGCGGGAACGTATTTTACAAATTGCATAAATTTATAGTACTGTTAAATTGCATGTTGAAAATACTGGTTGATTATCCTTCTATCAGAAATAAATAAAACACGAACTCTATTTTACCATTTTCGTAGGGATACTGATGTCGATTTTTTTTTTCAATTTCACCATCTCAGATTGTGGAACTCAAGAAGTGAGTTCTTTCGTACTTTGACTTAATTTGCGACCATTTTCTTGGAGAGTTTTTAATTTAATAGTGTTAAATGTGATATTTACAGTCTGCCGTTTAATTAAAAAAACCTTCATAAAACAATCTAATGAATGGGACTGGTGACTAATCTTCTCAAATCATCTTTATTCTGTTAACTCTATGAATGTTTTATGCATTCATATATAGAAAATATCTCTTGAAAATTTTCTTTTCTTTTTTCTGCATTCATAAAGTAGTTTTTTTTCTAAATCCTCAAAATATTTCTAAAATCTATGATTAATTTAATATTTAATATGTTAAAGGCTGATGAACGATTAGTAAAATTTTAATACTTCAAATAAAAAATAAGTATATACTTTAGAAAAATTTTGAAAACTATGAAAAAAGAGAGACCTTTTTTTACAAAACGTATGCAAAAAATAGAAGTTAAAAATATTAATTTACCGATGAGATATTTAAAACATATGTACATCAAAATCCCATAGACTTTAATTTTGAGAGAGAAATTCAGAAGCTGAATGACCAGTCGCCTGAACAAAAGAAGACATAAATTTCAAAATTTAAAATAGGTAAGTGTAACTTAAAATTTAAAATATTAAAATAGTTTTCAAAAGTATAAAAACCAACAACAGACATTCCTTTATGAACTCGTGTTATCAAGGAACAGATATTGCTATTTTTAAGATAACATTTCATGAAAATTAGTGATTTTAACCTTTTTCAATTTTAACATTGAGTAGCTCCAAGTATATTAGTTCTAAGAAGCTCTTGAAAAAAGTAACAGCATTAAAAATTTAATATTAATTCTTAATTTATAATATTAATTTTTTATTTAATATTACAAATTAAAAAATAAATATTATTATAAATTAATATTATTTATTTTTTTATATAATATTAATTTTTTTAATGTATAGTAAATAGTAAACATAAACTCATATATGAAATTTCAGTTATGGAGCTGCAATTTTCATATATATGAGACTATATTTTGTATGTGTAAAAATTAGTTTTTTTTTTGTTGTTTATTTAAAATCTAAATTACGTTGTATAGGTTAAGTCTTGCAATCATTTTGGAAAAGGAAACAAAGTCACCAATTTGCACATTAAAAACACTGGAAATTCAAAAAAACATATTATTAGAAATAAACTTGCCATTCGTCTGTCTGTTCGTCTATCTGTCTGTAAACACTCCCGAAGCCTATTCAATATCAATAATCTCAATTAGCCAGAGCTATTGTTTGGGGGGCACTGAAAATATTCGTTCTGATGGAAGGTACATAAAAATTTTTGATTTTTAAATTTTTATGAGCGGGTGTAAAAGACAAAAATAAATTTTGTATAAAAAAGGAAATCGATCGGATAATTAGTTGTCGAGCTATTTTATAATCCTAATTTCCTTATTTTTCGATTTTTCTAGGTCCTGTGTTTCATTCAAATTTGAATTCAATTTTTTTTTGGGAGTTATGAGCATGTTCCCTCTACTTTTTAGTAATTATATAAATACGTAGCACCTATAGTTGTCGCTTAGTGTAATGGTGTTACACTCATTCGAACTTAATAAAATTTATATGCAACTATAAAGTACATACTATAATATACATTTTTCATAATTTGTGGTGCAAAGAATATTTGTTATTGTTTTACAAGGCCACACAAAAGTATTCCATTACATAATGGTATAGGGAGAACATTGTTTGATGAGCGTTTTAATTGTAATTCACTATTTAAAATTTTATGAGATTGATATATGAGAGTAATATTTTTAAAACTTCGTTATCGTACGAACGCACCTTATTTGCTACGCTTCACGTGCAATTTCTAACTTGTTTGTTATTACGTCGATCGAAAACCAATTGCCATACTATAATATTAAATGCGAAAAATGCACTTAATGTCTCATGTATTTGACATTAAATGCGTTTAAATACCATAAGTATTTTTTTTATCTGCTTGAATAATTTCTTGTGCTCAAATCTGATATAACATAAAAAAAACAACTATAGCTCAGTTTATTTAATGTACACCTAATCATACATTCTGTGTCAAGAATTCTTCGACGTTTTATTAAAATTCTTAATTATCTTTATTAAGAATAAATATGGCACTGTATGTTTTATTTTCCATACTATTTTAATTTAGAGCTCGTATTAAAATAAACAAATATTTCAAATCTTTATTGTCTTATTCTTAACCATAAACTAATCTTATGTGATATAAAAAATCTGAAATGAAATTTTGCGTTATATTGGAGGAGAGGGGATCGTGAAGTTTATTCGTCAATAATTTGTCTAATTAAATGGTATCGCAGTTTTTAAAATTGTAATTTTCCATTGAAAATAAAACTCTGCATATTAATTAATGAACATTAAAGTGAAGAGATTTCTCTAATGAATACGTTAATTAAATTTTGAACATCATAATTTTTGCTATAGAGATGTCATTATCTCATTTATGAATTTTTTTATATTTGATAGCCCTTTTACCGTCATATTTCATGTGATTGTAAGAAATATTAATGGAATACATAAGAGGCTTCTCTGCTTAGAAATTTAATTAAAGAAATTAGATAGCTTTAACTAGAAAACTAAATTTAATAACTCTCAGAAGCTTTTTATAACATTTCTTTAGATCCAGTATGAATATAGATCGAATAATAATTTTAAAATGTTACCTTTTAAAGATTCTTTATTTACTTTGAAATTTTTAAATCATTTTGACTAATGAACAAGTTTGTTTCAAAATATTATTAACATCTGTTTTATTTTGTATTGATTTGTTACTAAAATTCACTTTTTTAAAAATATTCTTTATATTTTTTCGAAATCCCAATAGAACATTTATTTCGTCTGAAAAATGTGTTTATTTTTAATGTAATACAATTACATTTAATGTTACAAGTAACATAATGCTAATATGCTGTTTAAATGTTTGTGGGATATATTTACTATTTTTCTATCGGACTAAAGGACTCTGCCTTCTAGGAGCTATACTTCTCAACCCCCGTTGGGACACCACTAACTTTAATAACACGCTAATTTGATCAGTTTTTAAAAGATTGCGAAAAATTAAGCTATATATACATATACATTAAGAAAGCATGATATTGTTGTAAACGTATTTATACTCATTTCCCTTTGATTGGGTAACCTTAAGGTTGAATGAGCTGCTGTTAAACATTTACTGGCAATTTACATGTTTGATTAAATCAGATCGAATAAACAGTGAAATACACTGCTTATTTGCATCTTGGTAAGTTTTGAGCCGCCCGCCGTATTAAAAAAATAAGTAAGATTCTTTTAATGTATAGTTTAAATCTGGTGTAACTTTCACTGAATTTTTCTTTCTTTTTTTTAATAGTTACGTTAAACTACGTTTGTTGTTAAAAAAGGAAAAATGTTCTATGTTGTTTTAGAATTTACAACGATAGTTAAAAATATTATATCAAAACATAACGCAATTGTCTTGTCCAAATATACTTTTAAATTATAACTGTTTTGAAATAAAAAACGATTATTTTAAAAATGAGGTATTTTTTATTTTTTATTTTTGCTTTTAACACTGATTCGATAGATAAAAATGCTAAAGAGGACGTATTTAAAAAAATGCAAATTTATCCCTTACGTCATCAGTAATGGACTATCAAGATAAACCAAATTATTAAATTATTCATTGAGGCTTCGATCTTTGGTTTTACGTAATGAAAAATCAACAAAAAATGCGTCACTTTGACTCAATTACAACACAACAAAATCTAATAAGAAACATCTTTTACACCGTTCGAAGATCGTTTCAAAATATACTTATATGCATACTTTTCATGTTATAATCAATATTTTAAATATATTTTTATGTGAAATTGATTATTAATAAATATATTCTTACACTCTATGTCACGTTTGTCAGTTACAATTTTGTATGGAACTATGGGGCTCTGCTCCTTACGAGCTACGCTCGTCAACCCCCGTTCAGACACCGCAGACTCTAACAACATGGTAATTTGATCGGTTTTAAATACATTATGGAAGGTTGAATTATAATTAATAAACCAGTGGCAACCTTCTTGTAACTAGATTTCCATTCATTTCCACTTAATTGGAGAATTTGAAGTTTGAATCAGTTTCTGTTTAAAAGATTCAATAGCTGTTTCCGTCTATGATTAAATAAGATCCTTTGAATATTTATAAATAAAGTAATATAAAAGGAATTAAGTAAAAAGTGATTAAGTATCTTGGTATTTCTGAACAACGCTATAAGAAAGCTGTTTTAAATGATACATTTTAAATGTACTGTTTTAAATCTTACGTAATTGTCCCTAAAAATTTGTTTTTCTTTAAATATTTAAACTACTTGTCTGAAGAAAGGAAATATTATTTATGCCGTCTTAGAACTCACAACAATAACTTAACAAGAAAGAAAAAAAAATCATGCGTCAAGCATACATTTTGAAGCATTTTCCAGCTCATTTAGAATAATGTAACAACACTGCACCATAGCAAAATTAAAATATTACATCTTATTTCACCATTGCTGTGAACATTAGAAATTTATAACGCATTTCAAAACCGAATTTTAGCTGTTCCATCTACAATCGGAAAATTATCCGAGTTTTTATTAGCGCCGTATATGATAGAGCTTTGTATGTATTAATAACATGCAATCCAAAATTTATTTCATTTAAGAGATACATACACAGTAATAAATGAAGACCCAAATTGGGTTGAAAGATTTCTGGGTATAGTAATTTTCCTGAAATGGTACAGTAAGGATTCCAAAATGGTAGAGTATTGTTCCCAAAATAGATAACCCAAAATGGTTCTAAACAGAGCAGAACTATATTAACATTAAATTAATCAAAATTTCTCAGGTATAATGTATATACTATCTAAGATATTTTAATTGTTTTAATGTCATTAAAAATCAGACTTATTTAAAACGATTTTGTGCTACAAACTGAACTTTCCAAACTGGAACAATTCTGTACCCAGAAATCTTTCAACCCAATTTGGGTCTTCATTTTTTACTGTGTATATTTTAGTTGAAAATTCCCCTTCAACAAATTACTCTAATAAGGATAATGATATGTGAATACCTTTGTGTAGTCTTGTATATGAGGTATACAATTTATCTACCTGGCCATTGATTATCGTTCACTTGCGATTTTAGACATTTTTTAACCCTCTAAGCGTTTGGCCCGTAATATTCCGTACACAAAGCTCCAGGTTTCACTGCAATATAAGCAATGTTTAAGATATTATAATTCTATAAATTTAATGAATTTTCAAAGCATTGAAGAATCATTAAGACTCTCAAGGATTACATTTATATTCCTAAATAATATTTTTTATGTAATATTGAAGAATCATATTTTATTAGCAATTAAGACAAAATGCAAAGAAAACAACATTACAAATTTACCCATTTGCAAGACGCTTTTATATCTAGAAAAATACATTAAGAATCATCTCGAAACTCTTAGTGTATAAATATAATAGTATAAATCATACATCTTCGTTAAGATTTTTTCCTGAAACTCCATAGAGGACCATCAACAAATTAAAAAATAATGAATATCTTTTGAATAACTCTGTCAAAACTAATGTAGCAAAAGCGCTCAAACTCTAGATTATGATTGAGTGCTTTATTGTAATACAGTGTGTTTATTTTTATGCAAATAGCATGGATACTCGCAGAGTAATTAAGGTTTTTATAAAAATGATCCCAAATTATTCCAAGTTTTTTCCTTATAATTTTTAGAGTTCTTAATAAAAGTAATATACTTTTCTGAAAATATGACAAACAACATTGCACACAATACTCTATAATCAAATATAAAAAATACTAAAAATTGTATGAAAAATGAGTAGGTTTACTAAATAATTGTTTACTGCGCATGCGTCAACGATATAAAAATTTCATTTGCATATTATGTTAGCTAAATATATAGAGCAACTTTTGTGAAAGTCTCAAAATCATAGCTTGAAAATTCTGAAAGTAATCGTCTATAGAAAAAGAAAAAAATCCGTTGTTTCCAAAATGAAGCAAAAAAATGTGGGATTTTATCCAAATGTAGTAGTACATCCCGTATTGTGTATTCTATATTTACACTAATCAATGAATATATGGATAAAACCCCTCTTGCTTTTGCTTCATTTTAAGAATAACGGATTTTCAACTTATTCAATTGCCGATTATTTTGATAATTATTTTCTTTTTGGGAATTTTTTTCTTTTGCGCAGTTACATACGTGTATTTGTTTACTTATGAAAAGAAAGACAAAAAGATTTAAAAAAAAATCACTGAACCCTTGGGATAACATTTTGCTTTTACGAATCCGTATTTCTGAAAAGTTGTTATAAAAAGATTGATTTTATTTTTTGATAAAATGTTACAAAATAATAAAATATAAAAGAATTTGTTTGTAAAAATTGAAAAAAAATAATTAACGGGTGTTACATATTTTATACATGAGGAGATAGGGGGGTGGAGAAAATAAAGCGCAAATTTGAAATATACTGCAAATTTAGATAAATAATTATATAGGGTAGATGTGCCAGTAATGGACCTCCTTAAGGAATTTCTCTAACAAATAATTTTTTATTAATAGTTATAATTATTGTATTCCATTTTTTTTCATATTATATTAATCTTTCAACAATATTTAACTAATTCCATTGTTACATTTCCCAATAGAAATAAAAACTTAATTTTAAATAATAGAAATATATCTAAACACCCAAAAGCCCAGTAATGGACCGCCTATGTTCCAGTAACGGGCCACCCTACAAAAAATAACAGATAATTGTTTTTTCAATTGTATTTGGTTCCAGAACTTAATGAAAGCATAATAATAAAACAAAATATTAAAACTTAAGTTAGAAATTCATTACATTAAATGATTTATAATAAAAAAAACATAAAGCAAAATATTTAAATTTAAGTTTTGAATTTTTTTATAAACAAGGATTTATAATGTGTATATAAAACAAAATATTTAATTTTAAAGGATTTATAAGATAAAGACAATGTTTTACTGGAATCAAGTTTAGATAAAATAAGGCATTAAAAAAAGTCTCTAATCTTCATTCATATCATTATCTAAACGATGCGCTGCGCAAATATGAAATATAGATAACAAATCTTCATATTTATCATCCCTTTCCGATAGTCAAAACTATTTAATATGGAATTTTAGAATGCATTTAAAATGATAAATGATCTTGCACTATCCAACCATTTTCAGATAATCATATAGCGCATGAATTTGGCACAGATTGATTCCACAATTTCCCTTCAGAGATGCTTGTATGGATATATTATCATCAACGAACAATTTCACTATTTGCTGAAAAACATCCCAGAACAGTGATTTGTTCTTTTTCGTTATTCGATAGTATACAGTACACATCTTTAACAGATTTTGGTTCCAAAATTTTCCCTGTTTTAGGACACACAAAAAAAACAGTTTAATCTACATTGAAAATTCTCTTAGGATGCTTTACAATATCATCAATATTCTTCCAAATATGATTCTACATCTCTGAACCAATTTAAAACAACTTCTTTTGTAACGGCAGATCTGAATTTTGTCAAACGTTCTGCTTGCTTTTGTACCAACTTTGGATGTCTTCTTAGAAATGATCTGAACCATTTTTCTCCAAGCATGTTATCTTTAAATGAAGTTTGTCTTGCAGACATATCAAGAGTTTTCTTTACAGAATTCAACAACATTTGTTTTCCTATAGGGAAACCTTTCCGACTCAATCCAGTTTTCCATTTCTTCAAAATATTTTCTTCATCAGTACTAAGATTAGAAGAAAGGCCAATTGTTCTTTTTTTTTTTTTTTTTTGAAGCATTATCGTGAATTTTTCTTCTTAATGTAGAACGTGGAACATAAAAATTATAAGCTGCCTTTCTAATTGTTAGACCATTATACACAGCTTGTACAGCTTTTCCCATATTTTCTTCAGAGTATGAAAAAAAATGACCTTTTGATTTCTTTTTCGTCTAAATGGAATAGATTCATTGTCAGATTTTCTTTTTAATTGTTTATCTGATATTATCAAGCAGACTGTTAGAATTTACCAGCTACTGAATCATAGAATTGTTAAAATCACTCAATTCACAAAACTGTTCAGATCAGTCTGTCTGAGAGACTATATAATTGTGTGAGCATTACTCTCTTCTTCCTGATTGGTTAGATTGATTATCAGATTATAATTAATTCAAGGCTGTGGTTTCTGGCTGGCTTAAATGGTTATCGGATTGTAAAATATGCAAAGTAGAGTTGTGAAAAAAAGATTTTATTAAAATATATATATTAGCCACATGTAACTTATTAAAAGCGGGTATTTTTAAAGAAATTGTCTTTATTAAATTTTAATAAGTAAAATTTAAGTATTAAATTTATTATTTGTCTTTTCAGTTAAATCAAAATATTTTATCACTACTGAAGTTACACTTTTAGTATTGGTCACTTGGGTGGTCCATTACTGGTGGTTTCATAGATATACCACTTAATTTTAATTCCCGAACGCCACATTGGCACCGGAATTTCGTTTAAAAAAATTAAGATATACTGAATGAGTGAAAAATAGCGTTTTCTTATTTACAAATAAAGTTGTTTTCGAATTCCGGTGTCAGTCATTAATTTCAACACTTAAGCAATGAATTTGCCCTGTGCCGAAAAGGGTTAACAAAGACTAATTCAAAAATTAAAAGATTCGTTTCCAAATGGAAACTTAATATTCATGCATGATGGAGGTCCGTGTAATTAAACTTCATCTGTGACCAAATTGTTGAATGGAAAAAATATAAAAACATTTCCTTGGCCTGTAAACAGTCCAAATATGAATCCCATGGAGAATCCCTTCTTTTGCCATTGTAAAGAAAAAAAAGAAATTTAGTATTGACAACAAGAATGATCTCATAGAAAAACATCCGAATTCGGCACCATGCCAACAAAATACAAATGAATTGCCAACAACATATACAAAATATGCCGAAAGTGTCTACTCTTTAATAAGATACAAGGGAATGCACATTATACAGGGTGTCCAGTAAATGACAGACCATTTTAAGATTAAATAACAACAACAACAACAACAAAAAACGGTTTGAGATAAAAATGCACGGTTTGCGGTATTGTCATTAGAATATAAATAAATTTTTAATACGCACTTCCTTCAAATAGTTCGAATTTCGGCCAAAAGATGGCACTGGCGGCATCAGGCTGTAGTAATACAGCCTGTTTTCTTGTTATGAAGCTGATGGTATTTCCGGCTCATTTTCTAGAGTCGAATCTGAGTCGAAATGCTGAATCGACTCTCCACTCAACTGCTGAAATAGGATTTGTTGATTGGAACGAGATTCAAAATAATATTTAAGATTGAACTATGCCTATTGTAACAACCTATATCTATTGTAACCTTCTCAGACAAATATCTCGGGAATATGCAAAAATTGGTTTAAAATTACTGTAAAACATCTCCAAATGTGTATCAATCTATGGATAAATACTTATGACAAGCAAACATTTATTAAAGAAACCTAGAAATATTCTTAACAATTCTAGAAACATTTAAATTAACTTAAAGGATGTTCTTTAGTGTTTCAAAATTCTCTTTGGAATATGTTATTTTAACCGCTTAACTGATACTATTTTTTACTTGCAAAAAATTTAAAATATCGGATAAACGCCGCTTTTTTAAAGCTAAAATAATTGTAATATTTAATTTAAATATTTCTTCTATTAAATAGTATGAAATTGCATTTAAAAATTTTAGTAGTGTCAGAAAGCTTTAAGTCATGGAAGAAGGAAACTATTATTGCCAGTACGTTGTACGGGAAAATCAGTTAAATGGTTAAAAGAATGGTATGAAAATAGCATTGCCAAGTCTCCTGGCTAAGAAAAAACGGGTCAATTACTTTAAAATCGGCACATTAAAATTTTCTAAATCTTACAATAAAGGAATCCGTCTACAACAAATACTGTCTTAAACATAAAAATTTATTGATCCCGAAGTAGAAAGGAACATACAAAACTACCTGCTAAGGCAAAAACCTGCCTAAAACAAAAAAAAAACTATATTAATTTTTCCGAAAACTGAATTCATCCCTACTTTAAATTCATATTCTGTCGTTTAACGTATATAAAAATTATATAACGAAATCTATGAGGGATTTTAAGATGTCTTTTACATACACCTCGCCTCCCCCACCCACCCACGACAGCAAACGTATCTACTCTAAAATGGAAGGATATTTAAAAAGAAAAAAAAAAAAGATGAAACTGTTTTGATAGCCTGTAAGTCATCCCTTTTCAAAACTTCATTACAAAAAGCATCATAGATCCTGAAATATATTTTCATCCTGTCCCCCCTATTTAAATTATTCGGTATAAGGAAAAGATGGAGAAAAAACATTCTCAAAATATCTCCTGTATCTGATTTGAAATAAGAAATACTATTAAAAATATGATTTATTATCTTTAATATGTATATTCTTATATGTATAAAAAAATACCAATGTTCAATTTATTTTGCAATATTTATGTTTATAAAATTGAACTAAAAAATTAGACATTCAGTTTTATCTAAAATATCTATGGCCCCACAAGTGGGCGATAAGTTCTGACGTCTCAACTGGTAGACAGCAGTTGCTGGGTTCGAACCCAATCGCGTCCGTCGACATAACCGTTCGGAGTTTTCCGTGGTTTTCTTCGAACTTTGGATTTTCTTGCGTAAATACGGGTTAGGTTCCCTTATAAAGACCCCCCAGGCGAGACATCTCACCCCTTTCTGACATATATCCCACGTGTACATAATTGGCCGTCATTAAATAAACCAAACAAAACTAAAACATTAAAAGGCAATTTTATGGCAAAACATTTTTACTGAAACAAAGTTTCGTTTCATTTTCTACTAGTTTTTAGCTCACAGGCTATCATAGCCTGAGAGCTTATGTGCCCGTCCGTTCTGTATGTATGTTCGTACGTTCGTACGTTCGTTCGTGCGTAACGCGATAACTCATGATAAAAATTTCGGATCCACTTGAAATTTTGTATATAGGTATATCCTGATAAGGCGCTTCCCTGATTAGTTTTTGGTGTTCATTAGATATGTATAAGACGGGGAACGGGGGGCTCATGCCCCTCCCCTTAATTGATATAAACGGGATTTTCATGCAGAATTAACAGTTTTCGTTCAAAATTTAGATATACGATCATTCTGATCAGGCGATTCCGTGACTGTTATTAGGTGTTCATTGAATAAGTATAAACAGGGGGAAAGGGGGGCTCATGCCCCTCTACTTAATTGATATAAACGGGATTTTCATACAGAATTAACAGTTTTCCTTCAAAATTTAGATATGGGATCATTCTGATGAGGCGATACCGTGGCTGTTATTAGGTGTTCATTGAATAAGTATAAACAGGGGGAACGGGGGGCTCAAGCCCCTCCCCTTAATTGATATAAACGGGATTTTTATGCAGAATTAACAGTTTTCGTTCAAAATTTAGATATAGGATCATTCTGATGAGGCGAGTCCGTGGCTGATATTAGGTGCTCATTGAATAATTATAAACAGGGGGAACGGGGGTTCTATTGCCCTTCCCCTTAACTTGTGTAAATGGATTTTTCAAGCAGAATTGTCAGATTTCGTTCAAATCTCTAAATAGTTTTGGAAGTTTAATGGGTAAGTATAAAAGAGGGGAATAACTCCTCTTAAACTATATAAATGCTAAATGGGTTTTTTATTAAGAATTATCCAATTTGCTCTGAATTTTGGATATAGATTATTTATATTATAAATCATGTTCTTGATAATTTAGGAGGTTAAATGATTAAGTATAAAAAAGGAGAAAGGGGAGGCTGTTTTCCCTTAATTTTTTTTCGAACGGAATTAACGAAAATACAAGGCTTTAATGAACAATTAGTATGCGTAGCCTGTGAGCTCAATGCCACCAGTTTAACTGGGCAATATTCTTTTTATTTTAATATTACATGAGACAAAAGCTGTTGAAAACATTTCAGAAGAGAACGCAGTATCCACTGTCCCGATCCTTTTTTTCATTTCCCGATTTTACATTTATCTCTTTTTGGATTCTGTGAGTTAAAGTAAAAATCGGTTTTAAAAGCCTAGATTACAACTTTTGAAGCTATATTTGTGTAATGCAATACCGAATAACAGTAAAAAAAGAAATAAACATGAAATTGATGCTCTTAGCACAATGTCAAGTTTAAATTTTGAAGAAGGGATTTGCGTCATCTACATTGTAAAAAGAAGAGGTTATTACAATGCTGATTTAAACGCCAGTTGAGACGTCAGAACCTATCAGCCACTGGTGGGCCCATAGACATTTTAGATAAAACTGGGTGTCTACTTTTTTAGTTCAATTTTTATAAACATAAATATTGCAAAATAAATTGAACATTGGTATTTTTTTACACATATAAGAATATACATATTAAAGATAATAAATCATATTTTTAGTAGTATTTCTTATTTCAAATCAGATACAGGATATATTTTCAGAATGTTTTTTCTCCTTCTTTTCCTTATACCGAATAATTTAAATAGGGGGGAGAGGATGAAAATATATTTCAGGATCTATGATGCTTTTCGTCATGACGTTTTGAAAAGGGGTGACTTACAGGCTATAAAAACAGGTACGTCCTTTTTTTAATATTTTTCCATTTTAGCGTAGATACGTTTGCTGTCGTGGGTGGGTGAGGGAGGCGAGGTGTGCGCAAAAGGCATCTTAAAATCTCTCATGGCTTTCGTAACAAAAGTTTTAGATATCTTAAATGACAAAATATGAATATAAATTAGGGATGAATTCGGTTTTCGGAAAAATTAATAATATTTTCTTTGGGCAGGTATTTGTCTTAGTAGGTAGTTTTGTATATTTCTTTCTACTTCAGAATCAATAACTCTTTATGTTTAAGACAGGATTTGTTGTAGACGGATTCCTTTAGTGTAAGATTAAAAAAAATTAATGTGCCTATTTATAAGTAATTGACACTTTATTTCTTAGCAACGCTATTTTCATACCAATGTTTTAAAAACTTAACTGATTTACCGATACAACGTACCGGCAATAATAGTTTGCTTCTTCCATCACTTAAAGCTTTCTGACACTACTAAAATTTTTAAATGAAATTTTATACTATTTAATAGAAGCGATATTTAAATTAAATATTACGATTATTTTAGCTTTAAAAAAGAGGAGTTTATCCCATATTTTCAATTTATTGTACGTAAAAAAATATTATCTGTTAAGCGGTTAAAATAACATATTCCGAAGAGAATTTTGAAACACTAAAGAACATCCTTTAAATTAATTTAAATGTTTCTAGAATTGTAAAAAATATTTCTAGGTTTCTTTAATAAATGTTTGCTTGTCATAAGTATTTATTCATAGATTGATACACCTTTGGAGATGTTTTATGGTAATTTTAAACTAGTTTTTGTAGTTTCCCGAGATATTTGTCTGAGGACGTTACAATAGACATAGTTTGTCACAATACAGTCACCGCAAAAAAAAAAAAAAAAAAAAAAAAATCTTGACATTTCCGATTTCAGACGTTTTTTTAAATTCTAGAAATATACATAAGAAATGACTCCGAAACTCCAGATGCATAAACAGAATAGTACAGGTCATATATTTTCGAGAAGGTTTTTTTCCAAAATCCAATAGGGAAGAGTCAACAAATTGAAAAAGAACGAATATCTTTTTAATAACCCTGTCAAAACTAATACAATAAAAACGTTCAAACTGCAGATTATGTTTAAGTTGCTTATGGTAATTGAGTTCATTTTTATGCTGATAGCATGTATACTCGTAGAGAAATTAAGGCTTTTGCTTATAATTTGCAGAGTTCTTAATAAAAGACAATTTTCTTTTCAGAAAATATAAAAAACGACATTGTGCATAACATCCTGTAATCAAAATTAAAAAATATTAATAATTGTTTGAAAAATGAGTAGGTTTAGTAAATAATTTTTTACTGCGCATGCGTCAACAATATCAAAATTTCTTTTTCATAGTATGTTAGCTAAATGTATAGAGCAACATTTGCTAAAGTTTCAAACTCATAGCTTTAAAATTCTGTAAATTATTGTCTAAAGAATAAGATCAAAATCCGA
Source organism: Maratus speculifer (assembly GCA_964019185.1). Taxonomy (NCBI): domain Eukaryota; kingdom Metazoa; phylum Arthropoda; class Arachnida; order Araneae; family Salticidae; genus Maratus; species Maratus speculifer. Next base: position 138,947,798 of record OZ025298.1, read on the forward strand.
TATTCCCAAAATTAAACAAAAAATGAGGGGCTGCATCCATATTCCATTGATTAGTATCTACACAGTATTGCATAGTATTGCTATAGTATACAGCTCCTCATCTTTTTGCTTCATTTTTGGAATAACGGATTTTGATCTTCTCTTATCGACGATAACTTTCAGAATTTTCGAGCTATGATTTTGAAACTTTAACAAAAGTTGCCCTATATATTTAGCTAACACAATATGCAATATAGAATTGACGCATGCGCAGTGAAAATTTATTCAGTAAACCTGCTCATTTTTCATACAATTATTGATATTTTTAAATTTTGAATACACGGTATTATGTACAATGTCGTTTCTCATATTTTCTCAAAAAAATCATTGTTTTTTATTAAGAACTCTGGAAATTATAAGCAAAAAACTTGGCAAAGTTAGAGACCGTTTTTATAAATACCTCAATTTTTCTACGAGTATACATGCTATCCTCATAAAAATGAAAACAGTTTATTACCATAAGCCAGTTAATCATAATCTGCAATTTGAACGTTTTTACTACATTAGTTTTGACAGGGTTATTCAAAAGATATTCGTTCTTTTTCAATTTGTTGACGGTCCCCTATTGGATGTTGGAAAAAAATCTTTTCGCAAACATATGACCTGTACTATTTTGTTTATACATCTGGAGTTTCGGAGTCATTCCTTATGTATATTTCTAGATATTTAACAAAACGTCTGAAATCGGAAATGTCAAGATTTTTTTGCGGAGATTGCTGACATAGTTCAATCTTAAATGTTATTTTAAACTCGTTCCAATCAACAAATCCTATTTCTGCAGTTTAGTGGAGAGTCGATTCAGCATTTCGACTCTGATTCGACTCTGGAAATTGAGCTGGAAATATCAACAGCTTCAAAACAAGAAAACAGGCTGTATTTCTACAGCCTGATGCCACCAGCGCCATCTTTTGTCCGAAATTCGAACTATTTGAAGGAAGTTCATATTAAAACTTTATTGATATTCTAATAACAATACCGCAAACCGCGCATTTTTATCTCAAACTGTTTTTTTTTTTGTTATTTAAATTTAAAATGGGTCAGTCGTTTACTGGACACCTTGTATGTTAAATGTATCAATATTTTTTAAATAATGTATTATTTCTTTTTTATAATATGCTTTTATTGTAAACTCCACAATTATTCTAATAATTTTCGCACTTCTGTATAAATATAAGTGCATATAATTTTTTTTTTTCATTTGTTAAAATTGTTTATCATTACAAAAAGTTTGATTATCGATATATATATATACACATGTATTGTATTGTATATTTTAAAAATTTACACATGCATATATAAATCAACATTTGAAATGAAGTTATATTTATCTATGGTAATATATATGTATTTATAAATTTAAGCATAAATATATAAATCAACATTTGAAATTAGAGTGATTTTCATGTCTTAGGGTCTGATGAATTAAAATATACAAACTTTTTCTAAAAATTCCTGTCCTCCAGGCGACAGCAATATGTTGCTTTTTTTTTATAATAATGAAAATTACCTAAAAATGAAATGCAAATATGAAAAGGCTTTAAAAAACTTCAATCATCTATTCTGTAGAGAAGATATCATTTTCGAAATCATCATTTCATAATATGTAGCAAATGTACATTGTTGCCTCAGAGAAGAAAAGATTCCTTGTATATATTTATATGTTCTTCGCAGATTTGGAATAGAGTTGTGCATTTTTCTCCGTGGGTGGTATAAAATAATATGCTTTTTTTCCTAACATTGATCGAGATAAAAGTAGCAGATGTGTTTGATTGTTGGATATATATTCATTTTATCTTTTATGAAACGAATGTTATGAATAATTTAAATTTACTTTACATTTTCGGAATCAATTGTGAACTAGTGTGCCAGACAATTATACAACAGCAACTCTAAAAACATGAAAGATGTAACACGTAAATAAGTTATTATATTAAAATCATTAGCATCCACACTGTAAAAAAAAATTCAAGAGGTTACTAAAAATTTCTTAGTAAATTTGTATTCCACAGAATTTTTTAGTAACCATTACAAACTTTTTTTTGCAATCGAAACAAGCATTTCTTTTGTAAACTGAACAAAAGAATTTTTTGTATAACTAACTTAAAAATTTTTAGTATGAGCCACCAAGCAAATTTTAGTAATAGCTCCAAAATTATTTTTAATAACCATTACGTGCGCCCGAAGGGCAGGAGCTTCCTTCGAGCTGCATCTAGACTTCTGAAGCGGAAGATTTTCGGCAAAACCGCAATAGATGGCAGCACCAAACATTCCTACCTGCTCCGACAGGATTTTAATAATCCCTTTATTAACGAGACACTACATACATTCAGGGTGTATTTGTCGGTGGCAAGTTTCGAACCCGGGACCTTTTAGCCTGGAGTCCGTAACTATAACCACCATGCTATCACGGCCACACCATGTGAGTTTTACTAAGAGCTATTAAAAATAGAAAACTATTAACTCTTATTCGTTGCTAACTTTTTTCTAGTAATTCTTACAGATTTTTTTTGTAACCGACTAAGATTACTAAAAATTTTTTAGTAATTACAAGGATCACTAAAGTCTTTTTAGTTGATCGACACTTTTACTTACCCATCATACGTAATATAGGGTGAGTCTTGCAATCGTTTTGAAAATCGAAAAAAAAATTTTTGACGGATTTACACGTTTTAGATAGTGAAGATTCCGAAAAATGTATTTTTGGAAAAAAATATTTGCCGTCCGTCTGTCTGTCTGTCTGTCTGTCTGTCTGTAAACGCTCTATCTCCCGAACAAATTGAGATAGAGACTTGAAATTTTGTATGTAGTTAGTATGTAAGAATGGGACGAAGCCTATTTAATATCAGCAACCTCGATTATCCGGAACTATATTTTTCGGACTCTCGAAAAATTCGTTCTGATGAAAGGTATGTAAAAAGTTTCGAATTTTTTTGTTCTAAGGAATGGGCGTAAAAGGCAATAAAATAACACACATTTTGCATATAGAATGAAGTCGATCGGATTATTAGTTGTCGAGATATTTGTAATCATGTTTTCCACATTCTTCAATTTTTCATGACCCTGTATTTTCATCAGCAATTCATTAATAGAGCATTACTATGCATATTAACAATATTTAAATTTTGTTTTGGAATTGCAATGCATTGTATAAATAGTTTTCATATGTTTTATTTTCATATGCCTATCCATGATGGGTAAGTATTACGGTGGCCCCCAACGACAAGTTTTTTTTACAGTGCAGAATAGGCCAGGAGCCTGTGGAGTGGCGGCTACTCTGAGAATTGTGCTTCATAATATCTCACATTTTCCAAAAATCTGTTGGAAACTTTCCGCAATTCTTCAACGCAAAGCATGTTTGTATGCCATAGAAAAAAAATACGTGTGCCACTCGGGGACTGCCGCAGTAAAGCTATTGCATAGCATTTTTTATCAACTTATGCAATTATAATTATTTATTTTTTTATGAAGCTTTTTTTTCTTTTGTCTTTGATATTAATTCAGGTTAAACTTTTTTATCGTGATGACCCATAAAAATTTTTTTTCTTGTATTGAACAAATGAGAAGTTAATATAGTTTAAAATATTTTTATTATCTTACAATACATGTAGGTTAATCAGGAATTTTTATCATTGAAACTATACGTTTATGGTAGCTGAAATAAAAAACATAAGTTTAAGACTTGATATTCTCAAAATATCTGAAAAATACCGCGTCAATGTCTGCCGAAGTCTACCGAAGGATACCGTGCCGAAGTCTGCCAAACTGAAGCGACGTTCGCGAGAGTGTTAGGTTTTTCTCTCGTTACGGAATTTCTAGATTCTTTCGCCGCGCTCAAAGCCCGCGATAAAAGCTATGCAATACCTTAATAAATTACCAAACAAAATTTGGCCGTGCTACGAAAATTGATCGCGAGTTATAAACATTTTAAACTTTTCGACCCTCACCGTGGGGGGGGAGGGTCTCCTGTCACCAAAAATTAATACTCTCTCATAATAAATTACCAAACAAAATTTGGCCGCACTACGAAAATTAAATCGCGAGTTATAAGCATTTTAAATTTTTCGACCCTCACCGTGGGGGATCTCCTGTCAACAAAAGTAACACTGTCTAATAATAAATTACCAAACAAAATTTGGCCGCGCTACGAAAATTAGATCGCGAGTTATAAGCACTTTAAATTTTTCGACCCTCACCGTGGGGAGTCTCCTGTCACCAAATGTAACACTGTCTTATATTAAATTACCAAACAAAATTTGGCCGCGCTACGAAAATTAGATCGCGAGTTGTAAGCATTTTAAATTTTTGACCCTCACCGTGGGGAGTCTCCTGTCACCAAAAGTAACATTGTCTCATAATAAATTACCAAACAAAATTTGGCCGCACTACAAAAATTAGATCGCGAGTTATAAGCACTTTAAATTTTTCGACCTTCACCATGGGAGATCTCCTGTCACCAAAAGGAACACTGTCTAATAATAAATTACCAAACAAAATTTGGCCACGCTACGAAAATTAGATCGCGAGTTATAAGCACTTTAAATTTTTCGACCTTCACCATGGGAGTTCTCCTGTCACCAAAAGGAACACTGTCTCGTAATAAATTACCAAACAAAATTTGGCCGCGCTACGAAAATTAGATCGCGAGTTATAAGCACTTTAAATTTTTCGACCCTCACCGTGGGGAGTCTCCTGTCACCAAATGTAACACTGTCTTATATTAAATTACCAAACAAAATTTGGCCGCGCTACGAAAATTAGATCGCGAGTTGTAAGCATTTTAAATTTTTGACCCTCACCGTGGGGAGTCTCCTGTCACCAAAAGTAACATTGTCTCATAATAAATTACCAAACAAAATTTGGCCGCACTACAAAAATTAGATCGCGAGTTATAAGCACTTTAAATTTTTCGACCTTCACCATGGGAGATCTCCTGTCACCAAAAGGAACACTGTCTAATAATAAATTACCAAACAAAATTTGGCCACGCTACGAAAATTAGATCGCGAGTTATAAGCACTTTAAATTTTTCGACCTTCACCATGGGAGATCTCCTGTCACCAAAAGGAACACTGTCTCGTAATAAATTACCAAACAAAATTTGGCCGCGCTACGAAAATTAGATCGCGAGTTATAAGCACTTTACATTTTTCGACTCTCAGCATGGGGGATCTCCTGTCACTAAAAATTAACACTGTCTCATAATAAATTACAAAACAAAATTTGGCCGCGCTACGAAAATTAGATCGCGAGTTATAAGCACTTTAAATTTTTCGACTCTCACCATGGGGGATCTCCTGTCACCAAAAAGAACACTGTCTCGTAATAAATTACCAAACAAAATTTGGCCGCGCAACGAAAATTAAATCGCGAGTTGTAAGCATTTTAAATATTTGACCCTCACAGTAGGGGGTCTCCTGTCACCAAAAGTAACACTGTCTCATAGTAAATTACCAAACAAAATTTGGCCGCACTATTAAAATTAGATCGCGAGTTATAAGCATTTTAAATTTTTCGACCCTCACCGTGGGCTTCTCCTGTCACCAAAAATTAACACTGTCTCATAATAAATTACCAAACAAAATTTGGCCGCGCTACGAAAATTAGATCGCGAGTTATAAGCACTATAAATTTTTCGACCCTCACCATGGGGAATCGCCTGTCATTAAAAATTAACACTGTCTCATAATAAATTACCGAACAAAATTTGGCCGCGCTACAAAAAATTAGATTGCGAGTTATAAGCATTTTAAAATTTTCGACCCTCCCCATGGGGGATCTCCTGTCACTAAAAATTAACACTGTCTCATAATAAATTGCCAAACAAAATTTGGCAGCGCTACGAAAATTGATCGCGAGTTATAAGCATTTTAAATTTTTCGACCCTCACCGTGGGCTTCTCCTGTCACCAAAAATTAACACTCTCTCATAATAAATTACCAAACAAAATTTGGCCGCGCTACGAAAATTAGATCGCGAGTTATAAGCACTATAAATTTTTCGACCCTCACCATGGGGAATCTCCTGTCACCAAAAATTAACACTGTCTCATAATAATTTACCAAACAAAATTTGGCCGCGCTACGAAAATTAGATCGCGAGTTATAAGCATTTTAAAATTTTCGACCCTCACCATGGGTGGGGGAAGGGTTCTCCTTTCACTAAAAATTAACACTGTCTCATAATAAATTACCAAACAAAATTTGGTCACGCTACGAAAATTAGATCGCGAGTTATAAGCATTTTAAAAATTTCGATCCTCACCATTGATCGGGTCTCCACTCACCAAAAGCTACATTATCCTACCTTGTTTTATCTTAAGACGATTCTTTTCTATACACATTCTATCAGGAATTTTTATTATTGAAACTATAGATTTTATAGTAACTGAAATAAGAAATATAAGTTTGAGACTTGATATCCTCTAAATATCTGAAAAATACCGCGTCAATGTCTGCCGAAGTCTACCGAAGGATACTATGCCGAAGTGAAACGATGTTAGCCGAGTGTTAGGTTTTTTCGTTACGGATTTGTTAGGATTTTCCTCGTTACGGAATTTTTGGATTCGGTCGCCGCGCTCAAAGCCCGCGATAAAAGCTATGCAATAGCTTAAAAAAATACATAGAAGGACAAAATATCCATACATACAGAGCCGGAATCCAGTAAGTCGTCAATTGTTCAAAACCTTAATGCAATGGTTGTATAAAAAAAGCAGTTATTTAGAGCACTCTGTAATATTTATTACATAATATTTAATAGTTTTACTGCGTATTCCTTTTTTATTATTCATATTTTATCTAAATACATAAAAATATTGCCATTTATTTTATTATTGCTTGAAAAATGTATATTATTTTGAACAGTAATATGTAATTAAAAAATATTTTCTGCTACCAACATTCAAAACTTATTTTTATGTTGCTATATTAAAAAATTGGTGCTGTTAATATTAAAGACTAAATATTTGAGTTTTCTATTTAATAAATTATTACGAGTTATTTTCTTTTTAAAATTTTATAGAAGTTTTCAAAATTAGCAATCTCATAGACAGCACGTTTCTATTTGTGCGTGGGATTTTCACGTTTACGGTCAAGAGTCATCGTATAAAAATTAAAATTTCGTATTTTTTAAAAATGTTTTTATTAACCTAATTTACTATTAAAATATTTCTTTACAGAATTTAAAACATTTTTTTAATTAAAACTATAAATCTATGACTTGTGGTTTAGGAACTAATCACTGGACACTGTTGAGAGTGGACACCTTGTACGTATTTAAGCACCATGTGAAGCAAAAATGTATTTTTTTCCAGTCTGACAACTGCTAGGCTGCAATCTTATTTTTTTTTTAAACAAAGCTATATTATGTGCCACATTGAATTTTAGAGAAAATTACGTGATATTTAAAACGATACGACAGTTTAAATAAAAAATATATTTGCACAAGTCATTTCATATTTATAAATGACCGTTAAAACTGTTGTTACCAAAAGTAAAGGAGCGCACATAAAAATACGTTTATTTCTACCAACAAAAATATTTTCATGTGGATATTACAAAGAAAACATAAAAATAATAAATTCATTAATATGCGTTGAAAGCAATTAGTATTAAAAATTGCATCATATTTGATATGGCCGAAGTATAACAATCCAAAACAGTATGAATTTAAAAAAATATATTTGCACGAGACATGTGTTTAATATTTTGAGATAATTTTTACAGCTATTGTTGCGAGTACTAAGACAATGCAAAGAATATTACCTTCCTAACAATAAAAGTATTTTCACGTGATTATTAAAAATATAAAGAAAACTTTGCAAAAATTAGATGAGATTTAAATTACGTTCAAACGTTTCAATTGTCACGTTTCTTACGTTTTAAAAGTTTCAAACACATTTAAAATGTCTTAGTAAGGAACTTCCTTATACACTGTTAAGAAAACGATTCTGTGATTTTGCGGTAAAAGTACTGGCAGCAATGTTGCCGAACTACTTCTGTCCCGTTAGTAGATTTTCCATTTTGGAAAATAAAGAAGGAATAACTCCGTTTGAAAAAGCGGTACGCTTTCGTTATAAAATCGAATTAAAATTGGCATTATAAAGTTGTTATAAGATTGTTAAGAAATGTAATAATCTTTAATCTCGATTCCAAAAAACAAAACAGTTGCAATTCAGCAGAACGATACAAGTCCCGCCAAAGATCTAAGATTCTTTGATTGAGTTTTTTCGCTTCTGTGCAGCAACGTGTTTGTTTTATAAACTTTTAAAATAAATTTGCGGCAAATAACCTAATATTTGTGTTGTTTCCTTCCATCTCAATCTGTTTCTTTAATTTCAGGAAATATGATGAAAGTTAAAGATTTTTAAAGCAAAATCCCCCTAAAAGAGGGACTTTTTATGTGAAATTTGATACAAATATATCCATGAATTTCAGATTTATAAAACTGTATAGCGTTGATAAAAAATATATCAAAAACTCTGTTCACTTAATTCATTTTACATTAGTTTATTTTAAAAGTTGTAATTTTTTTTCACTCAAAGACGAAAACTGATATTTTATTTCTTAAGGTGGCTGGTCACTCAGTGCCCGATTTCTTTCCCGTAATTTTAAGTCTATGGGCGTTTGATGTATTCTTATATTCAAAATATCTTATCAGGAGATCGATATTTTTAATTTCTTTCATCAGTGTTCTATTCTTGAAAGATGTATCTTTTTTTTCTTAGCTGTCAAAATATTTCTATAATCTATGCATAATTTTATGTGATGCGTTAAATTTTTTTCTCCAGCTCGTCAGTTTTTAAAAAATAAATATTAAACTGAGCATAAATTATAGAAATATTTTCACAACTAAGAAAAAAAAGTAATATCTTTTAAGAAGGAAGCACTGATGAAAGAAGTTATAAAAATATTCATTCCATAAGAAGATATTTTGAATACAAGAATAAGCAAACACCCATAGATTTAACATTACCAAGGGAAATTCGTCCGCTATGGGAGAAGCCACCTTAACAGTGGCCGATTTTGCCTTAAAAATCTCCAACCAAATGAAAAGGAATGGAAACCGTTTACCGGAAAATCAAAACTGTTCTTTTGAATTATAATTCAATCTTTTTAAATATGATAAAATTAGTGTGCTTTTGGAATCAGGATGGTCCAAACAGGAGCTGGCGAGCGTAGCTCATCACAGGCAAAATCATTTAGTAAAATGAAAAATAATTGATATTTAATAGCGAATAAGAAAAAAATAAATGGTTTAACTTATGGCCTGGAAATTTCATGTTTGTATAATAAGTAAATGGATGTAATTTTTTCTTTAACCCTTTATCTACCGAATTATTTATTAAGATATCGATCCACTTCAATAATTACCTTCTATAACATCTGAAATTTTTAGATAATACTAATGTGGAGTTTAGACATGCTTTTTTTCATTAAAACTGATTAAATGTATCGGTAGTTATAAGTTTTTGGGAAATATTTAAAAAAATAATCAGATTAATTAACCAAAATTACTCTTTTGAAAATATCACAAATCTTAAAAAAGCAATGTGTTTTAATGCATAATGATGCCCTCTATAAATGAAACGCTTTTACAGTTGAATATGTTTCATATAATTTTATTTAGAGAAAAACAAAATACCTACAAAAATGAATAACAAAACTATCACTTTTTGAAAATATTTAGCTTTGACTGTTTATCTGTTCTATTTGAATTTGATCGGGAAGAGTGTTTTGTACGAAAAGAATAAAAAACTTTTATTAACAAACAGAATAAATAAGTTTTCTATAAAGTTTTTTTCAATGGTACTTTAAAGTACCGTCTGTGCATAAAGGGTTAACGAGTTTTTATCAAACATTTATTTGTCAAAAACATGTGTTAGTGCAGCATATTTGTTTAAAAGATTTTTCAAAGCGCAAGGGTTGATTTTAAACCATTAAAAACATGCTTTCTCCAACACATTTTGAGAAATAAAGCTATATCGTTTATCGAAGACATGAAATGATTGCAATGAGAAAATAGAAGCCCACTTCTTATAATTTTAATGTAATGGCATATAAATAAATAATTTCTAACTGCAACTATTATTTATGCCTTAAATAATAATAAGAAGAATAATAAACTATCTTTTAGCAATCTTTTAGAGTGTTCTTAGTTGAAATATTCGGGGGCGGGAGGCAATAGAACTAGAAGTGCTCTACGAAAAACGAACGTAAACACCCAGTCAGAAAGCAGTTTAGATGCTGGTCGTGTTGGCGCCAGCTTCGCATTTATTATTGCCTGGTGATAATCTTAATAATCATTGCTACCCTGATTTTTTGTTTTATCGTCTGCTTGCAAAAAAATTGTTGTTGTTTTTTGTTTTCGTTTTTGTTTAGAACGGTTGTTTCTATTATGTGCTCCGTAAGAGTTCAGTTTTTAAATATTTACGAAAATATATTTATCATTTTTGCTTAAGGGAGCTCTGAATCTTACTTTTTTTAATCGTAGTGCAATTTAGCAACATATCAAGAGCCTCCAAAATATTTATAATGATATAACAAAATTGTCTTAAACTTATGCTTCATTTGAAAGCAATTTATTTATATACTTATTTGAAATTTAAATTTAAATTTTAAAATTTTGAAAAAAAAATACTTTTTATTGAAAAAATGCCAATTTTGAAATAATCAGTGCAATTACTGTACTGAATTTGAAGTATAAGTTACTCATTAACTCAAAATGAAGATTTTACCAAGTTTCATGCAAATTGCTTTATTAGTTTCCATGAAATGGTAAGCGCAGTGGCTGCAAGTCAAAGATTTTTTTTTATATAAATTATGAATAAAATAAAATAAAATTCCAATTTAGAACATTTAAAAAATATTTTAAATGGAAGAGATATTAAGCTGTCTATGTTAAAAATTTTATTCATTTATATTTCAGACTGAGAAAAAAAAAAAATGTGACATAGATATATACTGGACAATTGCCCCATAAAATTGAACTACTAAGAATGAATTTATTAAAAAATACAACACATTGCTCAATGGTGCACAAAACAAGATTTTTAATATGAACTTGTACAATTAAAATAAAATAAAAATATCAACGTTTCGCGCCGTCTTCTGCGGCCGTCATCAGGAAAATATGATAATAAAACGACTAAGTTTGCTTCCTGATCGAGAGATAATAGTTCTAATAAATCATTTCTTATTTATTAGAAATAAATAATAAATGATTTATTGATTGATAATAAATCATTTATTATTTATCATAACTTATTAAAAATATTATCTCTCGATCAGGAAGCAAACTTAGTCCTTTTATTATCATATTTTTCTGAAGACGGCGCGAAACATTGATATTTTTATTTTATTTTAATTTTACAAGTTCATATTAAAATTCTTGTTTTATGCACCATTGAGCAATGTGTTGTATTTTTAATAAATTCATTCTTACAAGGAAGGTCTCCATCGGGGGCATACTCAGAATTTTTTGGAAAAAATACGAATTAAACTACTCATGTAGGTAATAAAGAATCAGTGAAAATTAGCGGCGGAATTACATTATTAGATATGTAAAAAAATAAAATAGTTTGGAATAATTGGCGTGAAAAGCAGAAAGCGACGCGGGATTTGGCGAGCAGTGCATTTCCTCGCCAAAAGCAGACGATTTTAACGAATCTGAAAATTGATTTTAATTGACTTCACTGTTAAAAATCTGCAGCATTTACTGACACGTCACTCCACTACTTTTATAGAATATCTCTCTTCTGACCAATGAGAATGCTCCATAGCACGGTGAATTGGCCGTTTTCTATAAAAGAAGTGGAGTGACACTGCAGAAAATGGTACAGATTTTTAGCGGTGTTGTAGCTTGTGCAACACTGTTAACAATCTGCTGCATTTTGCTGCAACGCACTTTACCGCTTGTATATAATATCTCTATTCCAACCAATGAGAAAGCTCCATTTCACGGCCAAGTAACCGTTTTCTATACAAGCAAGGGAGTGCATTGCAACAAAATGCAGCAGATTTTTAACAGTGTATTTTTGAATTTGGAACAATTTTAATCAATTTAAATTGTGTTTTAAATGATAAAATATATTAATTTCATTTTGTTATAAGTACATATAAACGTATATGACAAAATTACACTTAAAGTAAAGTAAAAATGCAAAACTAAAATTACTTAAACTAAACCTATTTAAATAAATTGAACATAGAAAGTTTTTTCTTTAAAAAGTATTCGAAGCGTAAAAGCGTATTTTTCAAAATTTCGTTTTTTCGTCAACCGGAGATAAATCGCCAAATAAACGAAATTTTTATTATTTTTTAAGGATGCTATAAGGAGGTTCCGCCGAATTTTTTTTATAAACATATATAACTATATGAGAAGAACATTCTGTAATTTTTCCAGATTTTTCTGAGTATGCCCGTATGGAGACCTTCCTTGTTAGTAGTTAAATGTGACATGTTGTTAAATTACACCAACAGGTAAAATATAAGACTCTTGAGACGACTTAAAAATTTTGACGTCAAATGACACGAAACATGTCAAAATGTTAATTAAATAAAGTATTTTTCGCCTTTTTGAAATTTATTTTATCACTTGTAGCACATATTAAGTAATTTGATGTTGAAGACCTATTAAACTGCTCTCGCGATGATTTCGTAAGTTACTGCCAAATTAAATTTCATACACAAAACCAATTTCGAAGAAAAAAAAAAGTTTTATCTCTCTTTCTTTTACATTCTCGATCGTTACTACCACGCCCAACAAGTTATTTCTTCTTATTAAATTGCATCATTTAACTGCAATAACTTATTTCTAGTGGAATTGCAGAAAAACAAACTGCATTAGAGATATTTTCTGGGTCACTTATGTAATAAAAGAGATTAATGACTTTATTTTCGGAAAGTTAACAAATATGGTATATCAAGTATATTAATAAAAATTCGATCCATCTTTAACTGTTTTCTCAGCATTAAAAATAAAATTATTTAATAAGAGATGAGTGGAATTTTATACTTTTATCCGTCAAGATAATAGGTTTGGTGTAATTTTCTAGAATTTTAACAAATATGTGGTTGAAATTATGTATTTTTTTTTTATTACGAGGCTAAATCATCTCGTAAATGTTGTTTTTGTGAAAACACATTTTTAAAACTATACATTGTAACAAATGTTTCGAAACGTTCCTGAGAATATCGAGTTTTCTGCTGCACGATACTAACGGAAAAGTTTCTGTTTTGAGCATCCCTTAGCAAAAAATGGCATAGGATTTTTAATGGAAACACATGGTTTTATTTAGAAAATCATAAAAAAATTATGCCATTATATGTAAACATATTGTATTCATATGATAAACATTCATCGCTCTATGATATTGCAGAGCAATGCATATGGTAAAGTTATATTTTAATGATATATACCACACATTATATGGTATCCAGAGAAATGTGTATGGTAAAGTTATAGGATAATGATATACACTATACATGATATGGTATTCCAGAACAAGGTGTATGGTAAAAATAGGGAAATGAAATTTACCATACATTCAATGGTGTTCCATAGCATGATGTATCCTAAAAACATGAATAATTGTTTGTACCATAAATTGTATGGTATTTTAAAGCATGGTGCATGGAAAATCTTAATACCTTTTGAAAGTTTATAATATATTAGATATTTTGTAACTATAATATAAAACTTCTCAGATGTGGTAATCTCAAAAATTTCTCCTATCTTATTTATGCATGTCTTATGCACTTAAAAATAGGATTATAGCAACGCTACTGGTTAGATGGTTTCAACCAAAATCTATTTAGCAACAACTTTTGTTATCTTATAACTAGTCTGATGAAAATCCCTTGATCTCAATTTAAGATAACATAAAATAACATATTATTATTTTATTCTTATATAATTCATATATATGAGTGTGTAAATGCGTTAAAAAATAAAATAAAATCTTGAGAGAAATAAAATTGTTCAATAAAAATATATATTTGACACATTTATTGTAAAATTCTAACAGCTTTCAATTCTTTATAGGAGTCCGGGACACATATAAAAAATACTGCATAAAAAATTTCTCTGATTTTTTATGCTAATGACATTTAAATCATTTTTTATCGTAATAAGAAGAGGAATATTATGTTTATTATTATTATTATTATTATTTTGGTTCTTTTTCAGAATCTAGCTTTCAAGCAGTTGTTGTCAGGGATAAGACTTCTTGTATGCCTTTTCTTCATGATGGGTTTTTCCCAATTTCTCACATTTAAACTGTTATAACTCAAGAACCGTTAAACATAAATGCTTTAAAATTAAAACATAGTTTTTTTAATTGCTTTTCTTTATGATTCAGCAAATTTGAAAAAAATATTTAATTTTGAAAATATTATTTTTTTTCAAACTCTTACTTTAAATATTTTTTTACTAGATATTTTTAAAAAGGCTGAATCAAAATTAAAATATAGGTATTACTGTTTTTTAATTGCTAAAAACTAAAATTCTACAATTATTACATTGAGTTACAATAATTTTTAACTATCCTCCACTTTTTAAAATAAATTTTAAATTAAAAAATAGACGTTTCATCATGTGATTTTGTTTAAAAATGGCATATTTAATCATCACATTAAAATTGCAAAATTTTAATACAATAAAATATTTTTTTATTGTGTCCCGGACCTCCTTAAAATAAACAAATTGCATAAAATAGCCTATATTTTTTTAAGAAAATTTTATTGAATTTATTTTAAAAAGGATCTACAAATATTTGAATTGTCAAAAGAATTTTTGAAATAGTTTTTAAAAATATTAACTACCAAATAATTATATATGTATATATATATTAATATAATATATATTATATATAATATATTATAAGGTATTTGTACCATATATTGACAGGGCTATCAATATGGACACCCCTAATATTTTTAAAGGTAATAATTTTAATCGAGAGATGGCTCAACATTTTCGAGAAGAAAAGCAGTTGAAAAGATAATTAAGGCTCGAAAGTGTAAAAAAGCGCGTTGTTCGCCATTTAGAGGAAATCTGTTGTTTCGAGATGTGCTGATCTTAATTACTTGTCAGCTTAAATTCTTATAAGATATGGTAAAATTACATTAAATGTTGAAACGTGGAGTATTTTAGAAAGCTAATAAAATACATTTTCGATTGCTATTGCATATTTTGTTTTAAAATATTTTCCTTATTCATTTGTTACTAGATTTACTAAAACTACGCCAGGTTCCCAGTATGGATAGCTTATGTCCCCATCGACTATAACTGTAAGAAAGAAGAAAATTCAACGTTGCCAAGCAATAAATTGAAAAGGCATCAAAGTGGTAAAATCCTTGTTCGACAAGATGCCATTTGAACAATCCCCCCAAAACCTTCCTCCAAAAAACCCTTGCAGAAAAATAAAAAGAAGCCCCCCCCCACCAGTAGGATATCTGTTGGCGAAATTGTAGGCACCAATGGTATGGCTTCCTGAACAAAGGAGAGCTGGTACTGCTTCTTCTGCAGTATTGCTGCTTTTTCAAACATGCGACCATGCATCACATATGGCAGATATGTTCATGGGGAATATGTGGGACTTACTGCCCATGGTGAAAAACTTTCTATTTGTCCATGCCGTGAGGAGAGTAATAACAGATGTAAATTCTCAGACAGATGCTATAAAGCTAAGCAAAACCAACAATATTATTTCATAATATAAGTAACTAAGGGGCTTTGCATGGGTCTTCAAAGGTTAAAAACCGAGAATGATCCTACCCTTTCGAAAACGCATGTTCTGAAGATATTTACTGTCCTCCTCCTCCTCCGAATACTTTAAGATACATTTTTTTTATTCCTTCTCCTCTAAAATCCTTTGGAAAAGTGGTTCTTTCATACACACTGGGTAGAAAGTCAATAAGGAAACACCTGTCCTTAATAGGGACAGGTAGTTCCTTATATGGACACTTGTAAATATTTTTTGTTTTTATCATATGAATTAAACAAGAATAATTACAAGGTCGCTAATTTTAATAATGATAGTCAATAGTCCAAGGATAGTGGACACGCATTTCTGGAGTCCTCTGACTTGTAGATGGGGGTAAAAAATACATTTTCCTTAAGGTGTCCATATAGAGTACAGGTACTATATAATATATTTTTAATGATTATATTAATGCATTATATTAATTCATTACTTACCAGCATTTTTTAATTTTAAAATTAAAAAATATATAAATTTTTCTTTAGATAATTTTTTACGGAAATTTTCAATCTTTCTTTTAAATTTTAATACTGAAAAGATTAATGGATTTTTTAATATTTTTCTACAGTGTAAAATGATTTTTAATCTTTTCAATAATTATTAACGTTTAAATAAAAAACACTTTGTTGTTGCATATAAAATGATTATAAATGAATATAAAAACCAAAACTAAAAAAAAATTACAACTGTCTGACTACTGTCTCTTCTAATTATAATAGAAAACATGATTTAAACGTCATTATAAGCATAAGAAAAAACAAAAAAACAATTAATGCAGTTTTTTTATGTGTCTGTAATTACATAAGTTTGTAATTTTGAAGTCTGTAATTACTAACTTCTTTAATCGTTGTTTGAGTTTTATAGGAAATATGTCATCAAATATATATTTTTGTTAAATCATTTTTATTTTTCCCATAGAATGTATTATTTATAACTCATAGAACTGCTCACAATTATGAAATACATTAGAACAAAATAATAACACTATTATTTCATATGTTATCATAATTTGAGATCGATAAAAATATTGTAGATTTTTTTATATTTTTATAGATCGTAAAATAATTTTTAATCTTTTTAATAATTATAAACTTTTAAATAAAATAAAAATCCTTGCTGTTGCATATAAAAATGAATATAAAATTATAAAATAACGTGAATTAATATATGAACTGTTTTCTTCGTACGATTAAGTTTATAATGTTAATATTAAATTATTATATTATAGTGCCTCTACCCTATATGGACACCTTAAGGAAAATGTATTTTTTCACCCCCATGTACAAGTCAGAGGACTCCAAAAATGTGTGTCCACTATCCTTGGACTATTGACTATCATTATTAAAATTAACGACCTTGTAATTAATCTGGTTTAATTTATATGATAAAAACAAAAAATGTTTACAAGTGTCCATATAAGGAACTATCTGTCCCTATTATGGACAGGTGTTTCCTTATTGACTTTCTACACAGTGTGTATGGAAGAACCACTTTTCCAAGGGATTTTAGAGGAGAGGGAATAAAAAAATGTATAAAGCATTCGGAGGAGGAGGAGGACAGTAAATATCTTCAGAACATGCATTTTCGAAAGGGGAGGATCATTCTCGGTTTTTACCCTTCGAAGACCCATGCAAAGCCCCTTAGTTACTAATATTTTGAAATAATATTGTTGGTTTTGCTTAGCTTTCTAGCATCTGTCTGAGAATTTACATCTGCTATTACTCAGACCTCACGGCATGAACAAAGAGAAACTTTTTCACCTTGGGCAGTAAGTCCCACATAATCCCCATGAGCATATCTGCCACATGTGATGCATGGGGGTATGTTTGAAAAAGCAGGAATACTGCAAAAGAAGCAGTACCAGCTCTCCTTTGTACAGGAAGTCATATCATTGGTGCCTACAATTTCGCCAACAGATATCCTACTGGTGGGGGGGGAGCTTCTCTTTATTTTTCTGCAAGGGTTTTTTAGAGGAAGGTTTTCGGGGGATTGTTCAAATGGCATCTTGTCGAACAAGGATTTTACCACTTTGATGCCTTTTCAATTTATTGCTTGGCAACGTTGAATTTTCTTCTTTCTTACAGTTATAGTCGATGGGGACATAAGCTATCCATACTGGGAACCGGGCGTAGTTTTACTAAATCTAGTAACAAATGAATAAGGAAAATATTTAAAAAAAATATATGCAATAGCAATCGAAAATATGTTTTACTAGCTTTCTAAAATACTCCACTTTTCAACATTTAATGTAATTTTACTATATCTTATAAGAATTTAAGCTGACAAGTAATTAAGATCAGCACATCTCGAAACAACAGATTTCCTGTAAATGACGAACAGCGCGCTTTTTTACACTTTCCAGCCTTAATTATCTTTTCAGCTGCTTTTCTTCGCGAAAATGTTGAGCCATCTCTCGATTAAAATTATTACCTTTAAAAATATTTGGGGTGTCCATATTGAGAGCCCTGTCCATATAGGGTGCAAGTACATTAAATTAAGTTATCAAATGATTTCTTATTCTAATTAAATATTATTTCTTATCGACTTTCTATTTTTTAAATTAATTTTAATAAACAGAAACTAGTTTTTCCTTTAATTAATTGGATTTTATAACTAAATAATATTTGCTAAGATATTTATTACATTCATTAAAATAATAAATTAACTTATAAATACATCTCTATAAAACAGTTTATATAAAAAAAAACCCTTCAAAACTCCCTTCTTTTATCAACCATTAACTTAGATTGGCAAATAATGATGATTTACCGAAACACTTTATTCGTATAAAGTTTTATAAGCAGAGCTCATCATCCCCCTATGGCCGAACGGTTAGGACACAAGCTTCCCCCCCCCCCCCTACGATCCGTGGTTCGAATCCCAGTTCTTCCCAAGGTCGAAATACGTTAGTAAGCTTGGTTCCCCATATCCCTAAAAGATGGTGCCACCAAAGTTAATAATATGTATTTTTTTAACATATAGTACCATAAAGAATTACCATACATTTAACGTTTATATGGTTTTTCATAAGAATTACCATACACTTAACGATTGTATGGTTTTCCATAGAATCACTTTTACCATAGGCAAAAAACCATATGATTGCACTTATGGTTTTTTTATGGTAATTCTATGCCTTTTTTTGCTAAGGGCAGAAGAATACTTTGGTCTCATTCCACTGCTGAAACTAACTTCTGATGGTTTCAGAAAGTGAAAATAGCTCTTAGATATCCGATAGTATCCGGAATTTCCTGTTAGAATATTAAACT
Source organism: Maratus speculifer (assembly GCA_964019185.1). Lineage (NCBI taxonomy): Eukaryota > Metazoa > Arthropoda > Arachnida > Araneae > Salticidae > Maratus > Maratus speculifer. Next base: position 138,966,866 of record OZ025298.1, read on the forward strand.
TTTCCAAAAAATTTTACAGCGTACTTACTAAATAAAAACACAGCTGGCTATTAAAATTGCAACACAAGGAATTAATGATCTGACGACCGTCAAAATTCAAGAAAGGAAGAAGTGGTTGGAATGCACAAGTGATTAGTATTTTTGCGCATTTGTGCGACGTCGGCAGGAGAAGCGACATCTGGAGCTCTGGATAAAAGCAATGTTGCGTAGTGGATTTCTTATTCGGTAAATACTTTGTATGGTCGGCCTTTGCTGAGAATATCGTACTATACCCTCGAATAATAAGAAGAAATGCTTACCAGCAAGTGTAGAAATTCGACAGAGGCAGGATCGTTGCCTATCGTGAGTGGGGATTATCGTTCCGGGATATCATTCGTTGCTATGATTGAAATCAAACCACTGTCATGCGAATATGCAATCAATGGATTGCTGGGGGTCATGCAGAACTGCATGCAGGATCTCAACGCCTTCCCATGACTTACGCCCGACATATTGTAAGGTCGGTCCTGCAAAACCGCACAACAACATTGTTAAAATTTTGAAACTTTTGCTGCTTCGTCACTCTATTTCTTTTGTAGAAATCTTTTACTTTATTGTATTATGAAGCATTCGCATTGGTCAAAATATAGATATTCTACAAAAGCGGTGGAGTGACGACGCAGCAAAAGTTTCAAATATTTTACAGTATACATAACGGATCTTTAGTCAGGACATGTTTGCAGCCCGCCCAGTATCCGCTCGTAGGGTGCGACGACCGGTTGCAGCAGTGTCACCTGTCAGCACATCGACCAATACTACGGCTTTCCTTGACAATGCAACATAGAGAGAGACGACGAATCTGATGCACAAAAATGGATACAGAAAGTAACACAATGTCTTCTGTTCCGATGAGTCCCTGTTCTGCGTGCAGTATTCTGATTCCCATGTATGTGTTTAGAGGTAAACGTTTAGGGGAAAACGCTAGTCCCCTACTTGTATCTGAATAGCATCCCTGCACCTGGTCTGATGGTTTGGGTAACCATTGGGTATACGGCATGCACGTCTCTCGTTCAGAAAGACTGTAATTCGAACGCAGATCGGTGCATTTCTTGTTAAAACTGTTGTTAGCTTTCGTTTTTTCAAAACTAAAAACAAAATCACTTCACCTTTTTTTCATTTACGTATAAAAACATTTCATATTTATTTACTTAGAACAGGTGTCATAAATAAAAATTAAAAAGTTGACATGTTTCGGTTTATTCATAAGAACCGTATTCATAACACATAAAATCAGTAGAAAACTAAATGACACTGGATAATCCAGTTATTATCCAGTATGATTCAGTGTCATTTAGTTTTCTACTGATTTTATGTGTTATGAATACGGTTCTTATGAATGAACCGAAACATGTCAACTTTTTAATTTTTATTTATGACATCTGTTCTAAGTAAATAAATATGAAATGTTTTTATAAGGTGCATTTCTTGTTTACGCCCTATCTTTGAGGCCTTCCAAACGCCATACTTTAGCAAGATAACGTAAAGGCACATTTTGTGCATCGTGTTCAGTCCTTCCTCAATACACAGGATATACGATTGCTGCCCTGGTCATTGCTACACGGTATCTAGGTCTGTCGTCTCTTGAAAACATTTGGTCATGGATTGCTGAGAGACTGGCACGCCACCTCTCTCCATTTAATACGGTTGAAGAAATGTGGCATTGATTTGAAGCAGCATGGAATAAACAGCATGAATTGTCAGTTTCGGTCATCAAATCTTATTTCGTCTCTATGCCTAACCAGGTAAGGGATGTTTTAACTGCCTTTAGTGAAACCTTTTCTTACTAATTTCATACCCCTGTAAACTGCTTACAAATTTAATCATTTTATTACCATGACTTACTGTTTGCGTAGAATAAATATTTTTTTTGTATTTCATTTTTATCACGGCGTTGCAATTTTAATGGCTACCAGTGTATGTAACGTAAAATAATTAATGAAATTCGTTACTTGTAACTGAGGACGTGAGATTCAAGATTAAGCTTTATCCAAAAAATAAAATTTGGAGAAATCGTTAAAACCTTCCAACTGCGTCCAATAGTTTCATTGTAAACCAAAATCGTACATCGATTAATGTGTTATTTCTTTGTAGGTTTATCAATAGAAAAATTGATAGCGAAAGCAAGACATTTTAAATTTATGTAAGACAAATATCGAAATTAATTTCCTCAATTAAATTTTACCGAATTATTTTTACAATCTATTATGATAAAAAAGACGGTTTACCGAAGATGCCACTGCACATGGAACTGGAAAACTTAGGAAAACGTTCCTCTATGCATGAAGTTTTGCACCTCGAAGCCCAATTAAAAATTTTTAATTAGATTTCTTGATTTATATTTTATGCGATTTTTAGTATTTTTTATGTTTTGTGGTGATTTGTCCACAATAGTGAAAGGAATAATGTTTTATTCTTTTAACTTAACATAGTAAATTTTGTTCTCTTTTCAATAAAATTTAGTAGGAACTCGTACAGCGATTTTAAAACTTTTAGTGAATTTTTTAATGTGAATTTTGGTGTTTTTTGTCTACATTTTGCGGCTATTCTTTGTTTCAAACTTTTGGACTAATATACTAAATTTCATCTGTTGCGACTGTTTAATTTCCACAATTTTTTCACTTCATTTCAATACGCTTTTTAACGATTCTAAAAAATTTCCATGTTCCGAGTATTTGGGATTTTTGTCATGTTCTTTTACATGACAAAAAGCCCAATGTTTTAGCTGGATTATTTTTTCAAGAAATAAAGTTTTATTTTGCAAAATATATTTATTCAACAGCTTTGATTTCATAAGCATTTCAAGTAATTTATTGACTATCGATCGCCACTCGAGTCGTCATTCACCAAGTGGCGATTAAAAATCTATTTTAAATCGCCAAGTGAAATGCAGTTTTTTCATGGAAATATGTAGCTCCTCATTGATTACATCTAATTAGAAAAGTGGTTATTTCTATTTCCTACTGGATGCAAACAGATTTCAGTGACATAACTGTATTTTCAATATTTCTGTTTTCTGCCGAGTTCTTTTACTGTGTTCAATTGGATTATTTTTCAAGAAATGCAGTTTTATTTTGCAAACTACATTCATTATCTTTGTTATGCATGATTTCAAGTAATTTTTTGGACATCGATCGCCACCCTACTTATCACTCGTCAAATGGCGATTAAAAAATCTTATTGATCGCCAAGTGAAATAAATTTTTTTTCATCAAAATATACATAGCTACACTACTGATTGCGTCTAATTAGAGAACTGATTAATTATTTTTCCTATTGGATGCAAGCAGATTTGAATGACTTCAATGAATGTATTTTCAATATTTCTGCTTTTTTTTTTTTTTTTTTTTTTTTTTTTTTTTTTTTTGTTATGTGCTTTTAGTGCATTCAGTGTAATTATTTTTTCAAGAAATATAGCTTTATTCTGCAATTTATATTTATCAGTTTTGATTCCAAATGCATTTCAAAGAATTATTCTTTTTTCCTACAAATTTCCTTTGCAAATGGATTTCAAGGACATTTCAGTATCTTCAATATTCGATTAAAATATTCATATTCGATCTGTCGCATACTCAATACTTAGATTATTTTTTCACTAAAGTAAACTGTCTATGGTACGAAATACACTTGCCAACATAGATTTCAATTGTATATGATGTGTGTTGTGTATAAAAAACACATTTGTTTATTAATTAAAATCTAAAGAACCTTTTATTGTGCTTTCTTTATAACTTATTCACTATTTATGTCTGGAAAAAAATCTTAAGTTTAAAATTTAAATTTAACCATTTTTAGTTTATATTTTTATGCATTGTTTCAATTAAAAAATTAATTTTCATATGTTTGGGTAATATTGGAATATTTAGTCTTAATTAATTAAGACTAAAAGATATTTTCTAAATACTTAATCTTGGCAAATTCAAAGTCACCGATATAAAGTTCCAAATTCAAGCAATGACTAGCGATAATATTAATTCAAGAATTCTAGAAAAATAACATTATTTTTTTCTTCGGTATTCCAGTTCGGAGTTCATGAGCTTATAACAATCTTTATCGAATGTATCGAAAAGAACATCCTATGTCTATACACATAAAACTAATATAAAGTATTATTGACAAGTAGATCGAGTCAAATATGAAATTTCCTTTCGCTGGAAATTCTTTAGTTCTGTAAAGGATCGCCGTAAACATCTAAGGCAAACTGTCCCAAAACAGCATACTTGGGTAAAATGACATTCTTTATGTTTCTTACTATTGTCGCTACACTCCAGCACACAATGATACGTACTTACGTTTGGAATCGACTAGCAACGATAGGCAGAAAACGCTGAAATCTTCAAGTTTTATGTTTTTCATTATCTACAAAGAAACTGTTTAGAGCTTCATCAAAAATTTCTTGGAACTATCTTTTTGGTGCTAATTAACATCTGTCTCATTTCAATGATCACATGTCTGAAGTATAATGTTAGGACATATTTCTTTTTTGAATATTTTCTGCATATTCAAAAAAATATAAATGCATATGTTTTTGGATACTGGCATTGTCTATACAACTTGACGATTGGAGGTGAAATTTCATACAGGTTTTTTTAATCAGGAATCTATCCCTTGAATCAAGATTTCTTACAGATTATATCGTTTGTAATTCATTTGTGACAGAAAATCTACTGGAAAATTAATGAAACAACGACAGGAACACGAATTCTATAGATAACAGGACATAACAAGGCCTAATCCACCAATTTTCACCGTTTGATTGTCACCTCCTACAATTGAAGGTCAACAATACATGTTTTCGATACACAGTAGAAGTCTCTATCTTTTCAACATGCAATATCTTCATCTTCATCATCTTCATTTATTAAGCCACTTGATATCCCTTCACTTAATATTTGCTCCACCAGTGGCCAAGTGGTTCTGACCTCCAAACTGGTAAACGGTAGGTGCTTGGTTCGAACCCAATCGCGACCGTCAGTCTAACTGTTCGGAGTTTTCCGTGGTTTTCTTCGAACGTTGGATTTCCTTGCGAAAATATGGGTTAGGTTCCCTTGGAAAGACCCCACGGAGGGCATCCAACCCCTTAGGGCCTATATCTCACAATGTCGATAATTGGCCGACATAAAAAATACACTTTATTGTATACCTCATGTTAGATCATCCCCTAAAAACAGGAAGAATGACGATGCACTAATTCTCATTTCCAGTTTTAATATTACCGAAGTAATTGCACTACCTGTTAAGGGGTCTCAGGAGTCTTACATTTATCTGGTAGTGCAACTTAGCAACATGTCACATTTGATTTTTTTTCTCAGTCCCTATAAAACATAAATGCATAAAATGTTTAATATAGACAACTGAATATCTCTTCTATTAAAAATAATTTTTTGAATAGTCTACATTGAAATTCTATTTTATTTTTTTAATGTTTAATTTTGATTACAAAAATTAGACTTCTATCCATTGCGCGCAGGATTTTAGCAAAACTATTAGTTCAAGAACCGCTAAAAAAGTTGATAATGGTGTAAAATTAATGTATCTTGAACTTATACCTCATTTTAAAGCAATTTATGCATTTATTTATTTAAAATTTAAATTTAAATTGAAAAAAAATGAAAAAAAATCATTTTTTATTAAAAAAATTGCCAATTATCAATAATTAATGTAATTAAAATTCTTAATTTGAGGTATAAGTTGTTCTTAAACTTAAAATGAAGATATTTACCAAGTTTCATAAAAATTGCTTTATTATTTTTTGAGAAATGTTGCGCGCAGTCAAAGAACAATTTAAATTTTAAATCAAAATTAAACATAAAAAATATATAATAAAAATTCAATGTAGAATGTTAAAAAAATTATTTTAAATAGAAGAGATATTAAGTTGTCTATGTTAAAAATTTTATGCACTTAAGTTTAATAGGGACTGAGAAAAAAAATCAAATGTATATGTTGCTAAATCGCACTACCAGGTAAAAAGTAAGACTCCTGAAACATAATTCACAGTCATATCCTGTAATTTTACAGGCTAATAAGAAATGTTTTTGCGTTGTATCTAATGATGACTGACGACGAAGGCTTAAACCTTGCAACGTGGTGAAGCCATTCTTTATTCTAAAGATTTATTTTGTTACGCGAAGCCGAAGGAGAAGCGTTAAGGCCCCTCACTAGTCATTGATAAAGACCTGGATGATAACCATAAGACTATGGCTGCGTTTTTTCATATATCTTGGTCAAATTTTAATATTTTTACATGATTTATTTTGCATGGGATAGCTGAGGACGATCCAACCGGGCTTGTTTTTACTTTTTCAATTTTGGTTTCATATACAGGGTGATTCAGCTCGTCGGTGACAAACTTTAAGGATCGATAGAGCACACCTAGACGAACATTTTTGAATAGGGAATGTAGGGTCCCTGACGCGATGGTAAGGCGCTAGGCGCTTTCGAAAATTTGGGTGCCGAAATTCGAAACGTCATAAAAACTAGGGAAATGGTTAGATTTTCTTGCTTGTTGCGTCGAAATGATTCTGTTTGTTTAGACTTTCTTCAGTACCAATTTGATAAGCGTATCTCTTAAAACATGGATAGGGGGCGCTGCAGACTTTGGAGAGCTAGACAACAACTTTAAGCCCGTTATTTTGATAATTTAACACATGCTCGCCAAAGTTTATACTCTAACTTAAAGTTTGAACCCAAAAGTAGAGCCCTGCAAAAAGCGTAAGAGCCGGAATAAAATGTCAAAGTACAGGGTGGTCGAAACTCGAAGGCTCCTAAGAGATAAACAAACAGATTTCTTGACTTATGGCATGCATTTTCATGATTCTGTTTGCTGGGGCTCTCTGAAACTCGGTTGAACGGTACAAAAAGAAACATCGATAGGGGGCGCTTTGGGCTAAAAACATAATTCGTTGACATTTCGGACGCTAACTGGAAACGGGGCGCTACGATCAGTTAGAAACAAAACAAGAGAGTAATTTACTTATCATAAGAAGCTATTAAAACTGCAGTTTGTTTGTTTTTTTTAACAAACATAGCTGGTTTCAATCATGCACAATGCGCGCAATAAAATTTACATAAGGTGCTTTTTGCTGATTTATGCAAAAGATATCGTACCATATCGATATGCAAAAGATACGTAATGCGTAGACGACAACGCGAGATGACGTAGTTGTATGCGCAGACACGTCTTTTGAACGTGCGGTACCTACTTAAGCTTCGGGTTACTTGTCTGCAGATCGGTAGTAGGATGGAACGGTACACAAACTCTGAATTGGCTGACATGCATTTGGCGTATGGCGCTGCTGGTTGTAATGGACGAGCCGCTCAGCGGTTGTACGCCGAGCGTTACCCCAACAGGCAAATCCCCTGACATGCCTCCTTCGCTCGAATACACCAGAGGTTGTCCACAACGGGATCTTTCGACGGAGGCAGGCCTGAACGGGAGCGATCAGTGAGCACCCCCGACAACGAAGAGGCTGTGCTTAACCTGGTTGAGGACAACCCAGGTCTTAGCACGAGAGATATCGCCAGACATGTTGGCATTTCGCAAGCAACTGCGTGGCGCATCTTACGTTCCCGGAATCTGCACCCCTACCACATCCAGCGGGTGCAGTTGCTCAGAGAGCAGGATTTTGGCCCTCGAGTGGAATTCTCAAGATGGTACTTGGCGATGAGATCCAGGGATCCCCGTTTTGTAAACAGCATTTTGTTTACGGACGAGTCCACCTTCAGCCGGGAGGGAATGTGGAACGCCCACAACAGTCATGTGTGGTGTGATGAAAATCCACATGAAACCAGAAGCCGAGCAGCCCAGGAGCGTTTCTCAGTAAATGTGTGGGCCGGCATTCTGGGGGATTGCCTCATTGGCCCTTATTTGTTACCTGAACGGCTGACAGGTGGAAATTACCTGATTTTCCTGGATCAAGTGCTGCCGCAGCTTCTGAAGGAGGCGCACGTACCCGAAGGTTCGCGTCGCCAGATGTGGTTCCAGCACGATGGAGCTCCGGCCCATTACACGAACGACGTGCGTCTCCATCTAAACGCAAGGTATGGCCAGCGGTGGATCGGGCGTGGGGGTCCAGTTCACTGGCCTGCCCGATCACCAGACCTCACCTGCTTGGATTTCTTCCTTTGGGGTTACCTGAAGGCCGAGGTATACCATACACCTGTCAGCAGTGCTGAAGAACTTGTTGCGCGCATTGTGGCAGCTGCAGGGCAGATCAGAGATACTCCTGGCATTGTTGGAAACACACACTCCTCAATGCGACGGAGGTGCGAAGCCTGCATCATGGCCCAAGGTCGAAATTTCGAGCATCTTCTGTAGTGTTATTTTTTGTAAATAAATTTCCAGTATCATTGATGTTTTTGGTCTAAATTTATTCAGAAGTGTTGAGCAGAGGTAGAAAATGTGTTTTCATTATTACTAACTGATCGTAGCGCCCCGTTTCCAGTTAGCGTCCGAAATGTCAACGAATTATGTTTTTTGCCCAAAGCGCCCCCTATCGATGTTTCTTTTTGTACCGTTCAACTGAGTTTCAGAGAGCCCCAGCAAACAGAATCATGAAAATGCATGCCATAAGTCAAGAAATCTGTTTGTTTATCTCTTAGGAGCCTTCGAGTTTCGACCACCCTGTACTTTGACATTTTATTCCGGCTCTTACGCTTTTTGCAGGGCTCTACTTATGGGTTCAAACTTTAAGTTAGAGTATAAACTTTGGCGAGCATGTGTTAAATTATCAAAATAACGGGCTTAAAGTTGTTGTCTAGCTCTCCAAAGTCTGCAGCGCCCCCTATCCATGTTTTAAGAGATACGCTTATCAAATTGGTACTGAAGAAAGTCTAAACAAACAGAATCATTTCGACGCAACAAGCAAGAAAATCTAACCATTTCCCTAGTTTTTATGACGTTTCGAATTTCGGCACCCAAATTTTCGAAAGCGCCTAGCGCCTTACCATCGCGTCAGGGACCCTACATTCCCTATTCAAAAATGTTCGTCTAGGTGTGCTCTATCGATCCTTAAAGTTTGTCACCGACGAGCTGAATCACCCTGTATATATTTTAAAAACTACTTTAACTTTCGAAGTCGGTTTGAACCGGTTCTGAACGTGAAACTATCATAATATAATACATACATAGCTAAAATCGAAAAAATAAAAACTAGCCTGGTTGTGCATCGTCCTCATCCATACTATGCCAAAAACTCATGTAAAACTATTGAAATTTGAGCGAGTTATTTCAAAAGAACGCCCCCGTAGACTATTATATTATATACCCCCATAGACGTGAATATTATCATCCGGGTCTTTTTCTGCGATTAGTGTGGGGCCTTAAGACTCCGCTCGAATCATTCAAAAAGACCCGGATGATAATGTTAAGTCTATAGAGGCGTTCTTTTCAAATATCTTGCACAAATTTTAATATTTGTAGATGATTTTTTTTGCATAGGAGAGCTGAGGACGATCTACAACAGGACTTGTTTTTACTTTTTTGATTTTGGCTTTATATTTTTTATATTATGATATTTTCACGTTCAGAACCGGTTCAAACCGACTTCGAAAGTTAAAATATTTTTTTAAATATATATATGAAACCAAAATTGAAAAAGTAAAGCCTAGAACCTGGTTTCGAACGGTTTTCAAAATTATTGTAATTTAAAAAAAATCTGAAACCAAAAACGAAAAAGTAAAAACTAACCCGGTTGTAGATCATCCTCAGCTGTCCTATTCAAACAAATCGTGTAAAAATATTAAAATTTGAGCGAGATATTTAAAAATAACGCCCCTATAGACCTAACACTGTCATCTGAGTGATTAGTGTGGGCTCTTAAGCGTTAAAAATGGTCACATAGTGAATGTGTCGAGGCTTCTTGTTGTAAAAAAAAATGCGATGCATGTAAGTAAAATTAACGGCAATTTGGGATGTCAATTGGGATGTTCAGGACTGCACTGCAGATAAAATGACATAATTCAGTACTTCATCTAAAGCATTCTATTGGGATTTTGACTTTACTTGTTAAATTTTTATTTACATTTTTAAATGGTACCTTTGCATTATATACACAGAGAAAATTTCACTAAAGAAAATCTCATCGTTACAGATAAACATTTCGTTATGAATACAATTTGTGAAATAGAAATCAGCTTAATATAATTAAACTTGTATAATTAAATACGAAATCATAAAATAAAAAATACATATAAAATGAACATACAGTGTATTATATACCAAAACGCAGCTTTCCATACTCAACGGGAAGGATGGCTGAAGATGTTTAAAGACATTGTAATGCATGTTCTGGTTACAAATTTAAAAGTCTGTACTGCGCAAAAATAGTATCAATTTTTAAACTATTGTAAATGTATAAATGTAATGAAATACACTATAAATATATTATGAAAAACAATTTTTTCAGGAAAAAAATCCTAAGTAACTTGTTGAAATTGAAGAAAAAAGAATTAGAGATTTAAAACTAAAACTCTTTGGTAGCTAATTCAAATAAAAAATAAAAAAAACATTGAAATTTTCCAATTCAATATATTTAGATTGAATCAGGACAACTGAACAGAAGGCTTTCCCCGTAGTGCTAGCTTGTAAGGGCTTGCTTGATAGATCCATGCTATAGACTTACTAGCTTTTCCAGGTGTAAGTTGTGGATTTGGACGAGTGTGGTTTCAAAAGAAAGATCGCGTCATGTACGTTAAAAAGTGCAGTGGAACTACCCGTCCGAATCCAATCGTTTTCGAGATATCAGCACTTGAATTGTGAATGAATAAATAGGTAAATTGACAAGCAAGTACATAAATTGTTCGCAAGTCAAGTGAGCCTAGGAAAAAAATATGCACTACATATACATACAGTTTATCCATTACGTTAAGCTACACACTTGCCAAAAATTGCACAACACAAAGTGCACAAAATACCAAAAGCAGATGGGAAAACTCATCGAATGCAGTCGTATGTGAAAACTTCGTAGAATGCGAAATGCCTGTCTAAAAGAGGAGAAATAACTAGCAATGTGTGGGTGAAAAGGACTTTGCTCGTAGCTCGGGAAAAGGTATCGGCAGTAGGATAAGAAACAATTCAAAGAAATTTTTAACTTGCGAACAATTTATATACCTTCCTGTCAATATATTTATTTATTTATTGACACTTCAAGTGCTGATATTTCGAAAACGGTTGGATTCGGACGCATAGTTAGTTCCATTGCACTTTTTAACGTAATGACAAGATTATTCTTTTAATGCCATACTTGTCAAAATCCAAAATTTACACCTGGGAAGGTTACCTAGCCAGAAAATATTGTTCATATCAGATAGCAGCGCTACAATACCGATAAATGATTATAAAATATTTTAGTTTTATAATATTTTTAGTATTTCGTAAGTATGTAAAAATATACTTAATATAACTGAAAAATTGAATGTTTCAGATGCCATATAGAATATTGCACGTTAATATATATAGATATGTGTAAAACATCACACATATATATGCATAATATACAAGTTATACAATTATGCTGCATTGTCAACAGAAAAATATTTGTCAAAAAGATGTTTTTGCTTTAGTAATTCCATATAGAACATTTTGTGTGCAATGTAAATAAAATAAAATAAATTTATGAAATGATAAAATAGAGGTAGTCTAAAAAAACTCTGGATTTGTAAGTTAATTCATGAAGTGTTAATTATATATGAAAAATTTTGGTAAAAATACATTCACAGTATAAGTGATTTTGTATCACGAACGTAATAAATACAATAACACGAGTAATATGATAACATATATCAAATTTACTGCTTTTGCTTAAACTGATAAAATTAAACTGAAACTTAAAATATGCACTTGAACTTCTATTAAAAAAATTCGAGTTTACTACGAAATATTCTAACAAAGAAATTTTGTTAAATTTATATTCAAGAGTAATTTAATTCGATCAATTGTCACAAAATTATACAAATTTAGCATACATTTTAATTTTTTACAAATGCTTCATGTAAAATAAAATAAAATCACTTCGTTCTTAATTCTACTTCAGCCACCGCATTCTGAAGTTGACTTTTTATACATTTTTACTGATACTTTTTAAATATTTCATTAGACAAGAAAATTAAATTAGCCATGTTTAATTGTTTAATGCTGTTAAATAAATTAATTATTAATTTCTGAAAAAGTTTGATTCCAACTTAGGCGTGTTCGTAGTAACATAAAACAGTAGCAGTTATAGTCTTCATTTGATTCGTCCGTCTTTCCGCATGTAAAAGCCCAAAAATTTCCCAACAGAATCGTTTGAAATTTAATATATGATAGTAGTAATTTAATAGTAATTTAATGTATGATAATATATGACAGTACATATGATAATATATAATATATGATAGTAATTTAAACCCTTGAGAGGCGGTGGTTTCATAGATATACCACTTAATTTTAATTCCCAAACGCCACATTCGCATCGGAATTTTGTTAAAGAAAATTACGGTTTATTGAATGCGTGAAGTATAGCGTTTTCTAATTTACAAATAAAGTTGTTTTCAAATTCCGTTGTCAGTCATTAATTCCAATACTTAAATAATGAATTTGCCCTGCCCGGCAAAGGGTTAATATATGATAATTTAATATATCATTGTAGAATTTTATGGACTCATTTTAAATTTTGTGAAAATCGTATCCACGCTGAGATATTTTGAAAAGTTTCATTATTCTACTAAATCCCATTCTACGTCATTAATTCACAGATATGCCGTGATGGGTAATAAATTTAAGTTGTCATGGTGATTATTCTATTAAATCCTGTCATACGTAGTTAATTAAAGGATATGCCATAATAGGTAATGTTTCTGGGTTACCATGGTGATTCGTCCTATTTAAGAGAGTCCTTATTATTTCCGCATTACTGAATTTAATATGTATATAATTCTAATAAAATTTGTATTCAATTCATTTTTGCATCCGAATGCAACACTATTGAACCAATATCAGAATATTTATAAAAGTAATTATACTTTGCAAGTTATTAACCACATTTGATGTACAATTATTGATTTTTAATGTTTGGTGAATTAACTTTTTTACATGACAAGCTTTTCTGTATTTCACATTCTGTTATTTGAAAGAAATTTGCAAATATCGTATTAACACACGCGGTTGAAATTCAATAATAAAGGAAATAGATAGATTAAAATCAGTTGAGATTGATGAGATTGATGAGAAAAAAAATTGGATAATGTTTCGAAAATGTGAACTGAAGTGTTGTCACAAGAGTATCAAATGTCTGTGCTACAAGAGCAACATACAATACTTTTTATTTTCTTCTATCTTTAAAAGTAGAAAGTAGTGGTCTCGTGAAAATTTTCGAAATCCAGTTTTTGAAGGATTTACACATTTTAGGGGTTAGAGAACTCGAAAAACATGTTTTAACAAAATGTCTGTCTCTGAGTCTGTTAGTCTGTCTGTATATGACAAAAAATTTGCGGGCAATCTGTCTCAGGAAATCATCTTCCACAAAACTTTATATTCGGTTAGATTTTGATAAAAAATAGATCTGATTAGTTTTTTGTTTATGTCGCTTCACAGGTGGCGCTGCTATGCAGCATTATTCACAATAGCCATAACAAATAATCCGTGTCTGTTGCAAACACATAATCAGACTCGTACACAACATTGTTTTGTCAATATCAAAAATATAACCAATTCCCAAAGAGTCATTATGCAATTAGAATTTACTGAAAAGGTGCATTTTTAAGCCAAGAAGAAATTTTGACACGGAATTCTGTACCATTGGTTAAATCCACAAGTGACTTTTTTTCTGTTCTCATTTAGTGGGCTATAAAGTAAAACCTTGTACTAGTTATTTGGGCAATTTAATTCCTTTCGTGTGTACAATTTCAACAGAGGGTTTGTACTTTCCAAAATTTTATGCACTTTTCTGGTTTTTCTTTTTTCCCCCTCATGTTGTACTTTCATATTTAAATAGGAATGTATCTTTGCAAATAAAAGCACTCTTCTTTCTCATTTTGCTGAATTGCCCATATATTTTTTAAAAGCTCCAGTGTAAAGATACTGTAGACTGAAATTGTGCTGTTGTGGATGAAATATGTAGAATGAAGTCGGTCTAAAAGCAGTTGTAAAGAATACTGCTGACTTATGCTCATAAAAAATCAAAGGAAGCATATTCCGTGTATCACATAAGGAAATGAAACAGAAACTATACGTTTTATTTCTTATAGAAAAACTACCAATAGCGAAGAACTTTCGACAAGTTTAATTTGATAAAGTAATAAAGAAAGTCACAGTCTACTAAAAATCATACACATAATATGATTCGTACAAAGAATTTACATTTAATTATATAAATAGTGATATAGAAGATGTTGCAAATGATATTATTGCTAATGAATGCAGTGGCTCATTCTTTTAAGTGTCAGAAACTGGGAAAGTTACTGTGCGGTTAAGGTGCGTAAATAAGGATGATTTAAAGTTTCATGGTATTATTACTCTATTAGAAGATGATGATTATCAAATAAATTGGATCATCCGGAAAGTTTTGCTGTTTTTCTGTGATAAATTTCAATATAGACGTACAAAGGAATAAGTCATTTTTGTGGGATATACTCTCTGTTGCACCTGAATTAGACTGTATTTTCCCTACTCCACTCATTTACCGGAACTCTATTTCGAGATTAATAAAAGAAACGAAAAGTAATGAAGCTGTGTGACGAAGAGGAAAGGAAATAAATAGAACGTTTTCAACGACGGCAAAAGATGTGGATTATAACTAAAACGATAAAATTCGACGATTTAATAGTGACGTGCTAAACAGTTTAAAACTGAAATGCTTAATTGATAAAATGTACGACGGATGGATGGTTTTTAAGGATTGTTGTGAAAATTACGAAGAATGACTTAATGTTTTATTTTTTATTTGTTTGTTTCCTCTGTTCATTTTATAATAAATGTATGTGTCCGTCACAGAGATTAGTTTTTATTTCGAGTAAGGTCTCGTCCATCCCATATTTTTATTGAATCACATACCCACCATTTTGTCGTGAAACTTTATAGCCATCGTTTTGGGAGCTGCAAAATTAAATTTCAAAGAAGCCATTAGGTTTATTCTTAAAGACGTTATAAATGTGATATAATTTTTTCTAAAAAAACGAACTTCCGGTCATTAAGAGAAATTTAAAGTGAAGTAGAAAGGTGAAAATCTGAAAGTACCAGTCCTGGTGAACATGGAGAATTACACAAATCATTTCTTCCATTCTCATTAAAGGGTTGTCTTTCATAAATTGTAACGTTGTGCCGAGCATTGTCATGCTAGGAGACAACACTTCATTGATTTGTCATTTCTGGTCGGTTTTCTTCGATTTTTGCTTTCAAAACTACCATTAAGGAAGAGTACCTTTACGAATTTAGCGTCATATATGAAGGCAATAATTCATAATAAATAACTTTTCGTAATCCCACCATACGCAAAATATTACTTTTTGGGACGCAGGCCGTCCTTCGATGCCACTTGAGGACGTTCATTTGACTTATGAATGATATTTTTGAAATAACATTATTCTAGAGTATCCATTTCTCATCTGCAGTAATTGTCGTCTGAAAAAAGGAGCATTTTCATTGAATTTCAGCAAAGTGTCACAAGATGAAATTCAAACAAGCTTATTCTATGGTGTTAAAATATGGGTGCCCACATATCATAAAATGAAATATGACTGATTCATGTATTATCAGAGATGTTCAACGACTAATCTTTTTTTTAAAGATTTTCTGTAAAATAAAACAGACGATTGTACAGAAATTGTATGAGTAATCATGACACCAGCCCAATTAAATGCTTTTTAACGGAAAAATTCCCGTAAATTCCAGAAAAATATCCAAAAAACGGGAAACTTCTTGGCATTTACGGCAATTTATCCTTTTAAAAAACAATAAAATGTACTGGTGTCCCAATTACCAGTACAATTTCCGTAAAATCGTCCATTTTTTTACAGTGTATAATAATTCTGCTATGTTCTTCTAAATTTATTTCTATAAACTTATATAATTCAGAGAAGTTTTGCGTGAAACACAATTTTTTAATATTGAGTTTTCCTTCGGCTGCAAGAGTAACAAAATTGTCAAATGGGAATTTCATACTATAACTAGTTTTACAAAAATTGTGATTTTTGTGCAATAGCTACTGCATTCTTATGCATATATGCTTGTTTACAAAATTTACTAAGATTATACATATTTAATTCACTAATACGGAAATAACACGACTCCATCTTAAAAAGGACGTAACTACCATGGTAACGCCCTAGAATCATTACCTTTCATGGGCGATGACTGAATTAATGACGCATGATAAGGATTTAATAGAATAAAGAAAATTTTTATTAATATATCTCTTAACACGTTCGCGATGGCGCATGCATTTTGAAGTGCGCATCTGAGGACGGAGGGGGAAGGGGGATTTGATTTCATCTTCAGGGCGAAAGATTTTGCGAAGATAAGCCTAACTCTTTTAAAGTGTTCTTTAAAAAAATCGTAAAAAATTCCTTTTTCCATATAACCTATTGAAATACACATGCATGAAACAAGTTGTTATTATGTATATTCACACAAAAAATTGAGCTATTTTCTCCGACTTTTAAAAGACTGTTAAATATACGTAATGCATATTTTAACTACTTTTTTAGGTTGCAAAATAGTATAATATGACCATAGAACACTTGCGTAACTTTAATATAGCAACATATGAAATAATTTTCACAAATAAAGATTAATTTTTTGAAACAGTAATAGTTTTGCTTCTTAATAATTTTTAACAAATACCTTAAACAAAATAAGCGTTTTAATGAAATTGATTATTAACAAAAAAGACTCTTATTAAATGAAAAATGCAAGCAATGTCTGCATGTCTGTTTTTATTACTTATTATACAAATATGCTTAAATTAATTTTAAAATATTTCCTTAAAAATATTATTGAAAAAAAATTATATGTAAACGTATAATCAATCATAACATATTTATCAAATAAAAAGTATTTCATAATAATAATTAAAAAGTGAATCAAATTATATTTTTAAATAAAATATGCGTTTCTATAAAATTCTTAAATATATATAGATATATTTAGTAATGTATGATATAACGAAATGTCAAATAAAGATTATTTGATAACTAGCTGTTACCCGTGACGTCGTTTACGTAGCATTAAAAAAAGATAAACACTTTAACTGAATAAATCGTTTCATTAACCCATTTTAGGCCAAGCACAGAAATTTTATAAAATGTAGCATTATTTTTATTGAAATTTGCTTAAATTACATACATTAAGACACAAAAAAAGATTCGTGCATGAAAAATAATATTTTATATAAGAAATAATATTTTATATAATAATATAAAATATTATTTCTTATAATGAATAATATGAATATGAATAATATTTTTATGACTTTTGTTTTATTCTTATTTCATATACAGAATTTGCAACTTTAATCTATTTTAAAAACATATAATTCATTTCAATTAGAATAATAATATATTTTTAAAAAGTCGAATTTGTCAAAGGCGTTTCAAATTAAAACTCTAGCGTATTTTGAAAATTTTTTAAGAGAAAGTGTTTACTCCAATTGAATTACTAATATTTTATGGATGTCTTCAAAAGCCTTAAAAAATAGAAGAAAAATAAAATTCTTGAAAAAAATGTGTCAGAGTGTTAAAAAAAAATATTTATCGAAATGTTTCGTATACGAACCTTTGGCCGAAAATGGGTTAACAATAACCTAAAACATATATAACTAACACACATTTTATAGGTGGCAATATACAGGTTTTAGTACAGTAGAAATAGCATTAGAGGTGGAACTAATTGGAACATAAATAATTCCTGTTGCAAATGGCAGGTAACACGCTCCTAATGAACATACTAAAAATATACATTCGTACTGTTGCGCAAAATGCGTTTTTTGGCCGCCATCGTGAAAAAATTCGAAAAAAATTTGAAAATCGAAAACAGCCATG
Source organism: Maratus speculifer (assembly GCA_964019185.1). NCBI lineage: Eukaryota > Metazoa > Arthropoda > Arachnida > Araneae > Salticidae > Maratus > Maratus speculifer. The sequence goes on from OZ025298.1 coordinate 138,984,917, forward strand.
TGAGGTATCATATTAAAGAAAATTTTGAGCTGATAAAGAATATGATATTTGTTTTTTAAAAGTACAAATAAATAAAAAAATATGGCAAAAAATGAAGGGTTTCGCATTTTTGAAAAAAATGATTTGAAGTGTTAAATAATCATGTGGGGTATCAAATTACAGGAAATTTAATGCTTAAAAAAGTTTGATATTGTTTTTTGAAAAAAAAAGGTTTGTAAAGAAAAATTAGCGGGGAGTTTTAGAAAAATGATACCTGCATTACTCCATAGTTAAACCTTAAATGTAACTTTGCTGCAGTGCATTACACCTATACCTGATACTGTTATATGACAACTCCCACTGCAACAATAATTGTTATTACAAAATTAACACATAAATATTGATAAACTTTTATATTTTCTAAATAATTTATTCAGTACGAAATATAAGATATCATGCTCTTATCTCCAAATTTCCAGAGGATCGGAACCGTTTATACCATATTAATGTTAATCCACAGAGCTCTATAATTCTAATGGCATAGTATAAAATTGACTCTACTAAAATAAGAATCATAAGTTAGACGATACACTTTAATCTTTACACTAAATGTTAATTATTACAAAAAGAAAAAATCTCATGTGCAAATAAATTTTTAGAACAGCAAATTGCTCTAAAATTTTCTGTGTTTCTATACGTCCAAAACTATTTCAACCAGCTCAATAACGCTACGAAGAAGTGTTGGATCCTTCAATTTCAAAAATAATTGTCTATTCTGTTGTCAGATTATTACGGATTATCAGAACCGTAAAAAAGGAGCAGTCTTTCCTATGCGTACTTTCCAGTTTCGCGATGCAGTTTTGAAAGTATGTTGTGCTAGAAAATGTTTATGGGCTGCAAATGTACACACGAGGTTGCTTTCTGTCATAGATTTACCTGCTGCAGAAGCTCAATATCACCAAGTGTGTAGTACCAGTTTTAGGAACGGAAAACCCATTATTGTGAAATACACATCTGAAGGTAGCAGTGGAGGATTGCCAACAGCAGTTAGGACGTCCGACTGACACTGAGAACTCTGATGCTTTTGAAAAGGCACGTGAATGGTTTAAAAAAAATGGTAAAGAGCCAATATATGTAAATGACAACAATCTGTCAAAAAATGCGTAGTTTTTCATCAGAGGGAAGCGAGTCTTACACTTCTAGACATTTGAAGAAAAAATTGCTAGACAGATTTGGAGACTCCATTCATTATAATATCAAATAGAGATAGGAAAAGTGACATGATAACGTTTGGAAAAACTTTATCAAACATAATACCGGACTATCATAAGCAAAAACAACTTTATGATCCCGATGAAGAAAAATTTTGATTAATAGAATCTACAGCAAAATTGATTAGAACAGAAATAAATTTACTGTACAGAAATAAGGACTTTTATCCTAGTTCATTAAATATTGCATCCATTGAAGAAAATAAGACATATTTACCCCCTGTTTTATAAACTTTTAAAAATATCCTAATTGGTTGTAAACGCAATGATCTGAAGCAAATTTCAATAGGCCAAGCTGTAATGAAAGCATGCAGACTTCGTTCTCTAATATCCGATTCCTCTTGCTGTAGGCATTCAGATTCACAGAGATTTTGGATCTTGTTTCCTAATTGATGAACTTTATAGTCTAGGATTCAGTGTGTCTTACACACTGAAATGATGAATGACACACTGAATTCTGTGATGAAACACTGAAATACATACACTGTTCTGTAATTAATGAAAGTAACTAAAACGTTGTACATTCAGGTCACTTTTCGAAATCGGTAGCTGACAATGTCGATCATAATGTAGCAACAATAGATGGCCACAACAGCTTTCACGGGAGGGGAGTTATAATGTGTCCACCAGGAGCATCTTTTAATAACTCTTTATTATTCACAGACATAATAAAACGACTGTAGCCCTCTAGCATATGACATTATTAAAAAAACAAAAATTTCTATTTTCTATTTTCAATCTTCTAGCTCAATAGCGATGAATAAGTTGAAGTTTGAAAAATTATCCTATGTACCAATGCGAATTAATCATTTTTATATTCTTTGGCGTACCAGTAAGTAATTTAAAACGCCTCAACCAGGATGGTTAGGATATATGCAAACTACTTTAGAATGTGAATACAGTGTTACAACAGTTACTAAGTTCCTGCCATGGATTGATCTAACTAAATTTTTTTACAGCGGTATATACACTACATTTATGTTCATCAGCAATGAAGCAAAAAGACTAAATGTAGGAACTCCGATTGTAACCTTCGATCAATGCTTGTTTATAAAGGCGCTGATAATGGAAATTAAACGCGCTGATCACAAGAGAGAGTTTGTTAATGTGATTATTTGGCTTGGTGGGTTTCATACACCGATGTTCTTTCTTGGAACTACTGGAGGATTGATGGCGGGATCAGACGTAGAAGAAGCACTACAGACAGTTTATGCTGAAAATTCAATACCGCATATTTTAAAATGTAAAGCATATTCGCGTGCTTCAGAGGTTATTTAAATTTGGTTACATAAATATGATTTTATAGATAAAATCCCTTTTCATGTGTACTTATTTTGAATTTTTTTTAATAAAACCATGCTTTTCAAAAATCCGAAATCCTTCATTTATTTTTCCGTAACATTTTTATTTACTTCTACTTTTAAAAACAATTACCATATTCTTTATCAGCTCAAAATTTCCTTTAATATGATACCCAACATGGCTGTTTTCGATTAAAAAAAATTTTTCGCATTTATTCAAGATGGCCGCCAAAAACGCATTTTGCGCAAAATTACGTATGTATATTTTTAGTATGTTCATTAGGAGCGTGTTACCTGCTATTTACAACAAGAATAATTTCTGTTCCAGTTAGTTCCACCTAAAGGTGTTTTTTTGCCTTATTTCTACTGTACTATTTTTCTTTATAGGGGACTTAAAAAAACTCAGACAAACAAAAGGGAAATATGTTAGATAATACGAACAATCGCGAAAAGGAAATTGTAACCACTTATACTGTAGAACCACTGTAATGCACCCCTGGTCTACATAAATCATGTTGTAGTGCGTTTCAGAATTTCTTATCAAAGAAAGAAAAAATATGCAATAAAGTTAGATAATAAAAAATGTCCGACATTTTCAAAATGCGTAACTTCGCCGGCACATTCTTTTCTGCAGCTCTGTATATGATCTATATTTCGTAAATATTCTAAATACAATGTTAAAATTTAGTTTAGTTAAAAAAAGTATAATGCAGATTAAAATTAATCTTTAGCAATTTCTAATAATAGACAGAAACTTTCTTGAATTATTTTGTACAATACTTTATATTACGTACGACATATTTAGCTTAGATTATTCAAACAAAAACCCGACTAAATTATTGAATTCACAGTTCCGGGAATTTCTATTGCACAGGTGACCATGTATCCAGTTTAATGCATAGTCTGGTATATGATTTATTTAAATTCTACAAACATCTCTTATTATACCAAATGTAGCTGAACTTCAAGTTGCATTAGTTTACCTTAAAATGCATACCATAATTAAACAAGTTCTTTAGCAATATTTTCTAATAAATTATACTTCGGATACAGTATTGTACCGGAAATCTTTTATTTATCTCTGTAAATGAACAATAAATGTAATATAAATCATACTCAATTGCAAGCATATTGTAGTAAATCTCAGTAATGTCCATCAAATTCATCATGTTTGAAATATTACAACGCAATTGAAATACGCTATGAATGTTTTTCCCCCTAGATTATTATGTTGCCAAACATTTTTCTGTGACTCTGTAAATGAATTTTAAATCTTTTCACGCACCCCCATTTTCTACAGAAATCCTGTTTTAGTGCCTCCCAGAAATTGATATCAATTTCAATATTTTTTGTAACAGAATAACATTATTAAAATACGCTGCAAATGATTTTTCTTCACAGAATACAATATAATGAAATACTTTCGAGCTCCCTGTACGCATATTATAAGGACTAAACTGAACCTATTCGATAGTAACCATGTTCTTGTGCTATGCATGTAAATTTAATTACATTTAAAATTATGTAACACTATCAAAATACACCGTAAATGCTTTTTTTTCTCTTAGGCCATAATGTAAATTTTCCTTTTGAGTGCTCATGTGATTAAGCTATATGATTAATTTTCAATGCCGAATATACTTGGGCAGATCTCAATAACATATATTATGTTCGTTCGAATCCGACTATATTTACTCGAGTAAAATCACGGACAAACTGACGGCCGACTCCAGGCACTCGGCATCCGGCATAAAAACAGGCCGAAGTCCTAAACATTTTTCCACCGTATCAGAAAGTGCCAAAATTGGGATGGTCAAGTAAATTCGTGAAAATCGATGAATTCATCATCGCATAACGAAAAAAAAGTTAGGCAAAAAATTTACAACAAAACTGTGTTTTAGGTGGGGGGGGGGGTTGTAAAATTTGTATATGTATGCCTTACATTCTTTTAACTTTACAGAAATTTATTATAAAAAATATTTTTAAAAGTGACAACATATTTTTACTCTTTAACCCTTTGTGGGGCAGGGCAAATTCATTCCTTAAGTATTGAAATTAATGACTGACACCGGAATTGGAAAACAACTTTATTTTTAAATACGAAAACGCTATACTTCACGCATTCAATAAACCGCAATTTTCTTTAACAAAATTCCGGTGCGAATGTGGCTTTTGGGAATTAAAATTAAGTGGTATATCTATGAAACCACCGCCCCGCAAGGGTTTGAGAGCTAGAACAAATGTAGAATTAAAATCCGGTTGCAATTCACCATCTTCAAACTTATTTTCAGTATACTTCGAGCACACTATGCTTAATTGCGATATTGACTGAGGGAAATGGTAGTATTTTCAGGTAATTATATTTAATCTTTGGGTTTTAAGCCCGAAAATGCATTTTTTAAAAGCAGTTTTTATTTATATTTTGCAAACTGAACAATTTTAAGAATTAACACTTGTCAAAAATATTTTCTTTTTCTGATTAGGTGAGCTTTATTTACTTTTTAAGAATGCTAAAATGTATTTTTCATTTATCATTACGTCATTCACGATATGAATAAATTTGCGGTATAAACTATTGATGTTTTGTAGTCATTTAATACTTAACCTTATTAAAAAAAAAAAAAATTAAATTAGAAAGTAAATATTTATGTTAATCGTGCTCAGACGATAAACATAAATAGATAAACGATAAACGATAAACAGTATTCCTGTGACGTCACAATTCGTAAAATTGTGGTTTTTATAATCCCGAACCGAAAAACTAAATAGGGTCCGTTTATTTATTTAATTTTGTTTTATCACGTGAAAATCTTCAATTGAAAATTAATTACTGAAGAGAAATTATTACTCCGTTATGTTATTTTTGGCAAAGAAAAAAGAATTATGAATAAATCTTTATAAATATTATTGGAAAATTGTCAATTAATTCTGTATGAAAAATAATGAAATTTTTAATTATTAAGAAAATATTTAAATAAAATAAATAATAATTAGCCTATGTTCATTTCAAACCAATAATCTATCTATATACTAGTAAATCTGCAGATTAGGAGCCTCAACGTCAATTCTGCAAATCACTGTAATTTACTACGTTTGCGTAATATTTAACATCAGATGAACACCAATTGAAAGTTTTCAAGTAACATAAATATTTATTAGAATAAAAAATACGTAGGAAGTTTTGGAAATTTGATGCGTTAAACTGATCATGTAATTCTGCAACGATAGTCTAAAATTCAGATATATTGCATATTATGATAAATTTTAAGATAAAATGTACATTTCTTCAGGGGGATGACAGAATACCCTAAACACCCCCTGAACCCCCCTAAACACCCCCTGATCTCATTAAATTTACATTCGTAATTTTCTATTGATTGTGCGAATGATTCGAATTCATCTTATATTTAATTTTACACTAATATTTTTAAGGGTAAGCAACAGCTTGGAAAAGCTTTTTATATTGTTCTAAAGCAGGTATTTATTTAACTACTATCCACAAACATCTGTATTTGATGTATTAATTAATAACTTATCAAAATGAAAGGATTTATCTAAATTATTTTTTTAAATGTTTGTTTCCCCCAAAAATTTTTTATTATTGTTCTTTAATACTTAGATCTTATCTAAATATAAATCCTAATTTATTTTATTAAATTTCCTTAATAAAATCACCCCAAATAAACATGTATGGAGACATAAACCTAATCAATAATCATTTATCATCGTGCCCAGTGCTATTTGACTAAATAGCAAATGAACATGATTATTGGGTACTACTCTGTTATCCCGTCCACCAATTTCGCCAAATTATACAAATCACCAAATTACTAGCCAAAGTATACACGTTGACATAATTTTTATTCTAAATTACGGAAAAACAAATAATTAGTAGAATATTAATAAAAATTCAAATAAAAAAACGAAATAAAAATCACTTAATGACATTTTAAACACGTGAATCGTATTTAATGTCATTTAATGTGACATTCACGATCATCTACTACTGGCATTTGATCTTATAGTTTGGCGATAATTTTTTGGTCGACGGGATAACCTAGTAGTGCCGGTTATTGTGGTAATCTTGTTATTTTTTCATTTAGTTTTTAAGAATGAAAATTATTATTTCCCGCTAATTATGACGACATTTTTTCTTACTGATATCTATGCAGTACATATTATTGACATTATCTTATATTATTTCTTCATAACAGATTCTTTTAATTATGTTTTTAAATAGAAAAAAATAAATCTTTATGTTAACTATGCGCAGTCGATAAATTCTAAAATAATCATAACATTTTTGAAAATAAATAAAAATTAATTTTATAAACCAAGTTCATTTTATTTCAATATGAAGGCGTATTAATATAATTTTTGATATATCTGTTTGTATCTTTGCACAATTAATTTATCTGCTTCGCTTCTTGACTAAGTATTGCACTCATATATTAAGCATGATTTATAATATTGTCAGGACCAGTTATTGTCACTAGGCAACAAATAAAAGGAAGAGAAATAATGAAATATGTACATTTCAAATTAAAAAAATAAATAATAATGTTTTGTATTATTGAAAGACAGTAATAAAAAATTATCAAAATTTGCAGAAATAATTTTTAAAATATCACAAAAGCATAGGCAAAATTTCAAAATAATAGGAATCATTTAAGGCCAGTATTAATAAATTTCAGTATCCATAATATATCATTTACATCTAATAAGCAAAAGAGTCATTTTTTTAAACAAATGAAAAAGTTAAAATTGGCTGAATCGCCATAGGGAAGCATTGTGGTGCAAAATAAAATGTTCTTTATTTTCCGAACGAATAAACAAAACATAACAAAAATTTATACAGCTAAATCCAATTATTTCATGAACCTGCTTACTTAATTTCAAGGAAATCGGATACTTTTTACGGCAGCTATCGCCGAACAGATAGATAGACAGACGGACATACAGACAGATGGACAGACAGACAGAAACAAAAAAAATTCGTGTCTCCAAAGTTAGCCTTCACTGACGTTTCGGCGACATAAATACAAATACATTAATTCATTCGTTTTGATATCAACTTTATTCCAACTTACGGACACACATTCACATTTATATTATAAGGATAATGATAAAGAGTAAACTTGAATGATAAGTTAAGATACATTCATTTTTTGATGAATTTGTAGATGTTAAAATATCTTTATTCATATCTTATGTATTAAAAATATGTAAAACTATAAATAAAGTTATGAAATCGAAAGTATTGAATAATAATTAATAAAGATAAATGAAACTAAATAGTATTTTTTTTCCTTTGGCATTTCAATGAGTTTGATAAACACAATACTTAAACAGAGATAATTAAATTGAAAATGAATTAGTTTGAAACGATGTATAACATTTTTTAATTGTTTCAAAAATTGCATTTTTAAAGCCATTATTTCAGAAAATATGGCATCAGCATTTTTTCCCTAGAACATGATGAAATTTCTATTTATAACTTTAACGATGACGCAGATTTTGACTCCAGTTAAGCACTTTTACAGTAAGTAAAATGAAAAGCAGGACATGAAATTGGAACATCGAAACATAATTTTTTTTAAAGTGTAATACAAAAGAAAAGAGATAACGAAATTACTCAAATCTAGTAATATTATTTTTCAAATTTCGAATTCTTCTAATCTAACTATATACATTTTCAGCATTGTTTAAGTTAAACCAAACCATTCCCAGACAGTAGGAAAAACAGATCAGATGAATATTATAAGTATTTCATATTTATCCTCTTCAGTCCTGATGTCGCCTGAGGCGACACTAAACAGACCTTATTAAAACTTTTATAACATTCAAAATTTTCATTCCAGATTTTCAAAAACTGGTTCCAAATATTGTTAATAGATGACAGCATATTGCAAAATGCTTCTTTGTTACCAAAATAAATTTTTTCGTTCAATTAGCAGTATGCAAAAATGGCATCGCCAAAAAGAAGGAAAAATAATCACTTGCGAACAGTTAATCTCTTTTATCTATTAATAATAATTTTGCTAAAATTTATTCAGCCTAAAATTTTATAATATAAAGATTGTTCTTTTTAATGATACCATTTGTGTTAAGCTTTAACTGCTCTAAGCGTTAAAAAAAGCAAGGTCATTTTAATGTCGCCCGTAGGAGACATCCGGTCATGCTCAAGTAAAACTGCATTTTCTGAAGTTGTTGGTAGAAATATTTTTTCTGAATTTAAATTCAGTATTTTTAAAAAGATTTTCTTACCGTAAGATGGGATTACTTTGTGACAGATGAGGTAACGTTGTGACACATGGTCTAGTTTTGGTATTTTGAATCAACCGCTCTGTTCTGTGTGGTAGGAAAGCAAACAGCAGTAATAACTCCCAGTACAGAATGCCACATAAACTAACAATTGCCTTCGGAAACTTTAACATGAAATACGCAAAATAGACCAGGTGTCACAACGTAATCTCATCTTTGCGAAAATAGATATATTATGATTTAAAACAGTATATTATAATTTCAATCATACGAGCTAATTATTTTCTTAATTTTTCAATGTGAGAACAGTTTTAAATTAAATGTGGATTTTTTAAAATCATTTTGAGGTAAATTGAATATGTTTTAAAATTCATTATTAAAAAAAAAAACTTAGAGAATGTGGAGTTTAATTTTTTTTTTTTTTACTTTTATGTAAAACAGTAAAAAATACTTAACTAAAAACAGTAGAGACTCCAAAAAGCCTTTTACTTACAGAATCTGAGATATTTTTTTTTCCTTTTCAATTATAATGACCTATGTAAAATATCCTAGAATACGGATGTAATGTTCGAAAGACACCCGCTTTCAAGATAACATGTCGAGTGATACTTACTTTTCAATCAGAGACAATTTAAAACAAAGAGATGATCTCACAGTAACCGATGAAGAAAAGTTTGAAGATAAATTTGGGAAAGACAAATCTATTATCCAAACTGTTGTATCAGGATGTCTGTTGAATAAAAAATTACCAGCGGTAGCTATAGATGATCAAATTATTCCTTTGTATGGCCATGCACAAGGAAGACGATTCATCAAAGGAAAATCAAATCCCTGTGTATTGAAGGTCTTTTATCCACAGATTCAGATGGTCTCCCATAAGACATTTTTATGTATCAATGTACAGGAGACAAAATAAATACGGATATAAATGAGAATGATGAAAAATATTTAGATACTAGTGAAAAAATAGTGCTTAAACTTACAGAGAGTTTACTTCCAAGCTGTATCTTGTATATGGACAGATATTTTACATCAATTCCTTTATTAGACATTTATTATATATTATATAAAGCTGAATGTCAGGGAACAGGTATTCTACGAAAGAGTAACATATCCCCAAATGTAAATTTTAAATTCGACTCTGATATGAAAAAGCTTGGACGGGGCTCAGTTGACCAAAAAATTCGTAATGGTGGACAAATTTGTATCTTGAAATGGTTTCATAACAAACCCGTTATACTTGCCTCATCAGCTGAAGGTAAGCATCCTGAAGATATATGTAAGCGATGGTCGAAAAAGGATAAAGAATATGCGTCAGTGAATCGTCCATCCATTATAAAAAAGTATAATGAATTTATGAGACGTGTTGATTTCTTTGACTGATATTTAAGTTGTTATAGAATGCATGCGAGGACAAAAAAAATGGACCATAAAAGTCATTATGAATTTTTATTTTTATTTTGCCATAGCTGCCAGTTGGATAGAATATAGAGGTCACAAACGTTGCTCAATAGATCAAAGAAAGCAACATTAGATTATCTTGCATTTAGAATTCATCTACAAGAATAGCATACACGTAATGGCATAGACGTAATGGCATAGACATCTTCTATGGCATAGACGAATGCAGTGGCTCAGAGTATATTCCTAGTGAGCCATCATCACCACAGAAAAACAGATATAACCAAAGAATTTCCTTGTCATCCACTCCTTTGCGAAAAAGAAAGGTTCCACATCTTCCTAAGATATCCAAACCATCCAAAAAAAAAAAAACGATGTATGATGCCTGGTTGTAAATCCAATTCTGCAAGGATTCGATAAACTGCATGTAAAGTTTTTTTTTTTTTTTTTGTCTGCAAGAAGACTGACAATGTTTCAAATTATTTCACGAAAAATAATATTTAAAAAAATGATTTAAAAATTCTTACTGATATTTAGGAAAGTATCTGCAATAATTATATATATATATATATTTTAATTTAAGTTTCAGTTATTTCTAAAAGATTAGATAATTACAATTTAATTTTCAAACTATTATAAATGATGATTCTATACAATGATATAACTATTTAATCTTAAAAATATGTTCTGAATTATTATAAACGTGTACTATAAGATAAAAATGCTATTTGATCGTAAAATAAATATAAATGTATACATAAATTTATACTTCGTATTTAACATATAGTACATCATTATGACCGGATGTCGCCTGTAGGAGACACTAATTTTCTAATTTAAAAAAATAATAAAAAAAATTTTCAGCATTTTTCCATTGTTTTTCAGAGTATTTAAAACCCATTTAACAAGAAATTTTTAAAATTTAAGACTCAAAGTTGGTCTCAGGACTGAGGAGGTTAAATATTTACTAACGCACTTAAAAAGAAGAAACACTCAGCGTCTACTAAAGTATTCCGCCTATCCAAAATTAAGGTCACAACGAAACCCCATTAGCGTAATATTAGAAAAATAAACCCTTAAACAGTTTTTCAACTGTCATTTTGTAGCAAAAAATGCTTTTTTCAAAGTCATTATTTCAGAAAATATGGCATCAGCATTTTTTCCCTAAAACATGATAAAATTTCTATTTATAACTTTAACGATGGTGCACATTTTGACTTCAGTTAAGCGCTTTTTCAGTAAGTAAAACGAAAAACAGGACGAGAAATTTGCACATGGAAACAAAACTTTTTTATGTATATTATAAAAGAAAAAAGACGAAATCACCAGATGTGTTTGTTATATCTACGAATATTTAATTAGTTTTTCGTTTTATGAAATGAATTTCTTGTAAGTATTTTTGAGATGTGTTTCAAAAACACATTCTGAACCACTTTTTAATATCTGAAAATAGTTCTTTCATAAAAGCGATTACATATTAAAAAAAGAAAAAAGACGAAATCACCAGATGTGTTTGTTATATCTACGAATATTTAATTAGTTTTTCGTTTTATGAAATGTATTTCTTGTAAGTATTTTTGAGATGTGTTTCAAAAACACATTCTGAACCACTTTTTAATATCTGAAAATAGTTCTTTCATAAAAGCGATTATATATTAAAAAAAGTAAATACGGAAATAATTTGCAAATTCGAACGCAGAAAAGTACATCAATAGCAGCTAACAGTTTTCATAAAGAATATCTAGCGCTTAGTGATATTAATGGAAATATTTTTTGTTAAACTTATTATATTATATTTATAAAAAATAATTTTAGATGTAAACGTATTATCAAAACTATAGATTGTAAAGAAAACATTTTTGTGAATTGCTTGAAGATTTCTCTGACTCTTCGCAGAGTGTATCATAAGGGTCAAAGATGCTGAAACATTTAGATTATTTATATGTGTAACTAGCACGGTTCGCCTGCTACGCTGGTCGCCTTCTTTAAACAAACCTTGATCACGCATGTCTGTAAATCTAACATTCTATTTTAAAGAAATGTGTACATTTATATGGTAATATTTTCCGCATTGCTGAAAATGAAACGTCATTTTCATTTTGCAACGAAACGTCATTTCGCTGTTATATTTTCTAATGTGTTTGTTAAGAACAAACTCTATGAGTTAATCATTTATAGAGGATCTGGAAATGTATAATAGAACAGTCTGCTATGTACTGTAACCATTCTTGAAAAAATATCTAATTATGCCACACTCATTATCCTACTCCGTCTATGGTGGAGTTGTTACCCGTACAATAGCATTTTCGTTACAGACAGCGCATGATCTTAAGATTCAATTAGAAACAACCATAGAGTCTTTAAATTGTGTTAAAAACCCCCAAGATAGGATGGAAGGAACAGTCTTTTTATTCAAAGTCGAATACCAAGGGCAACAGGGCTGGAGACCGAAGTCTCTGACAACAAGACAAGTTCACCGGACTAGTGACAGGAGCGAAGTGACGTACTTCCGAGATGAAACGCACTGGCTTGACGTGGACTGTCGCCAAAATACAAGCATTTTCCGCCATGCATAAGGGAACAACCAAGCGTTGGCTACTAAAAACTTAGCTAGATAGAAGCGGCGATCATATTATTTGAATTGTGCAGGGAAACGACTTGAGGTTAACAAAAGTTTGTGGTTTCAGAAAAATGCGTTTTAAAAAGAAACCCCCGAAAGTTCTGGAAACAGTGATATAGCCAGGGCAAATTAACGTATCGTTAGCTGCTGATTCAAAAAAAGTTGACTTAGTTTCGTCAGGAAAAGAATACAGCAGTAGGGAAAATATGTAGTGATTACACTTACATAAACCTAAATGTCAGACTTAAAAAGTGCAATGAGAAGTAAGTTCTTATGAAAATTTAGGTACTATTTTTAATCGTGCCTCGGTGACACTACCAAATAAAGAAAGCAGAAAAAACAACTGCATCTAAATTGACTGACAGCTGTATATTATTTCTAACGGTTGCATATCTGTGAGACAGTACCTCAAAGCAAATTGGGAAGACAAAAAAATACCGAGATTAATTATTAAGATACATGGAAACACGAAAAGTTTACTTTAAATAAGAGGGGCAATTAGTACAACCGATTTAGTTTTAAATATTAGTTTTAATATTAAATTTTAAACTTAAATTTGAAACTTCACATGGATAAGATAGTACAAACAAATACATAAAGTATTCGAATGAAAATTGGAGTGGAACAAAGGTGAGAAGGCGAGAAAAAACCTTCATAACGGAATAATCATTATACCGTCTAGCAGAAATTTCTTGAAAGACCAATCTTTCATAATTGGGTTCACCTGATTAAAGAATTTTTCTCCACAGTTCTACACATAAATAAAGACAGAAGAAAATACAGTACACATAACCATTCCTGATGAAATATCTATCTAACAATGCAAATCTCAACAATAAAACATGCAGTAAAACCTTTAAGAAAAATATATAATTTTTCATTTGAGGGTTCCCATGATTAGTAAAGTATCTGTCATAGTTCTATAACCAAGCTACGCAAAATGATACACCATATACTAAAACTTATCTAGTCTGCAGAACTCGAGTCTTCAACCGGAATGAAATGCTCATTCGCATTTTATATATAGTAATTGTGTGGTAACCTGAAATGTTGCTTTTGAATTTCATGACATCAAATGATATTTTGGGGGAAATTAAATCTAACATTATTGTAAAGTATGAAGCCAAATTTAGCAATTTTCCATGAAGTATATTGTTTCAAATGATACATTGCTTTTAAAGTTTAAGTAAAAAGCTTTTCTCATAAAAAAAATCCCATATTACTATATAACTATTTTTTCCATAAGTTTTTTGTTCTTCCATGATATGACTTCTAATTTCGGAGTGAGTAGAAATGACATCATTTGGGTGAACCTTAAAAAAGAAAAATAACTACTTTGTTTTAATGAATTTATTACAAAACATTTTGTGTTTATGAATTAAAATAAATGCCAAGACAAATATAGTTTTTTGTCGCTAAAAAATTTTGTTTTTAATGTCCTTGCGAAAAGTTTTAATCGCCACCCTACAAAAATAATAAATTTGTTTTTATTTCGTTCGTAATTATATAAATAGGTAGCTACTATGTAATACAGCTTAATCGTTCAGTCCGTCTGTCAGCATATAACAGAGTAAAAACTACCCAACTGTACCGTTTGAAATTTAAAATATATAACTTCTGCCTAATTTTATTATTTCAAACTTTCTGAAAATCGTATATTTAGTTTAATTACAGGGAAAATTGTAAAACAAGAAGGTATATGAAATTTTCATTAAACTATTTATATTAAATTGCGTAAATAAACATTATCTACAATATTTATATCCATGGTAATATTGCGACCATGATCAATGTTAACATAATTTCTATAACTAGAATCATTACAAAAGCATGGAAGATTGTCATTTGATGATAAAATTTAGCAAATTTATTGTAATCGAAAATCTTTCGACCTATTGTAACACTGTATTTATATGATTTAAGTATTGTAAATTTTTTTAAGGGAAAATTGCTATTTTTATTATTCTTAATTTTATTATATATATATAATGTATATTTATATATATATGTATATATAGAAAACTGTGGTTGCGAAATGAATGTTTCTAAAATTCTATCTGAAATATCAAATATTTGCAAAAATGGTTGCGGTAAAACTTTATTTAGAAATAAAATAATTTCCAACTTGTATGTTCAGAAAAATTCATCTTTTTTAAAGTTGTCAAAGTATTTCAAAAGCATATTTCTTACATTGTTTGCTAAAGTATTTGCCGGAGGTAATGAAAGTATTTCTCGGGAAAACTTTTTGGAAATTCTATTATAAAAAAATGATATTGTATAGAGTATTTGTGCAAACGTATCAGTTTAAAATTGAACAAATATTTCAATGATGTTTTTCTTATAAGTAGAACTTGGAAAATTCTCTTCAAAAAACATACAAGAAATATTAAAAAGAATTAGTTTTGCTAGCTAAGTATAAAATTATAGGAAATAATACTCAAGATTTCGTCTTATGTTCGTATAAAATAAGTACAAAAAAATTAATTAAAAGAAAATGTAAAAGGTACAGAAAATAAAATTCTAGAAAAATTAATTATGAAATTGAGTATTCTGCTTGGTTTTATACAAGTGAGAAGCATTTGACATATAAAGTTTGACGAAGTTTGTGACAGCAGTTTATCAACAGATGTCACAAGAAACAACGTATTTGCCTATTAAAATTGAGTTTCAATGTATTCACTGCAAATAAATTTATGCACAAATTCATCTATCGGAGTGGAATATGGCATCACATATTTTTGTTCCAATAAACTGTTTTCTAATTTCACAAGATATAAATAAATTATTTTGTTCGTTGTTTACTAATAATTTACTGGGTTTGTGACAGCAGTTTATCAACATATGTCACAAGAAGCAACGTATGTGTGTATTAATATTGAGTTTCAATATATTCACTGTAAATAAATTTATGCACAAATTCATATATCGGAGTGAAATATGGCATCACATATTTTTGTTTCAATAAACTGTTTTCTTATTTCACAACATATAAATAAATTATTTTGTTCGATGGTTACTAACAATTTTTTGGGTTTGTGACAGCAGTTTATCAACAGATGTCACAAGAAGCAACGTAACTGTGTATTAATATTGAGTTTTACTATATTCACTGTAAAAAAATTTATGCACAAATTCATGTATCGGAGTGGAATATGACATCACATATTTTTGTTTCAATTAAGTGTTTTCTAATTTCACAACATATAAATAAATTATTTTGTTCTTTGTATACTAACAATTTTCTGGGTTTGTGACAGCAGTTTATCAACAGATGTCACAAGAAACAACGTATTTGCGTATTAAAATTGAGTTTCAATGTATTCACTGCAAATAAATTTATGCACAAATTTATCTATCGGAGTGGAATATGGCATCACATATTTTTGTTCCAATAAACTGTTTTCTAATTTCACAACATATAAATAAATTATTTTGTTCGATGGTTACTAACAATTTTCTGGGTTTGTGACAGCAGTTTATCAACAGATGTCACAAGAAATAACGTATTTGTGTATTAAAATTGAGTTTCAATATATTCACTGTAAATAAATGTATGCACACATTCATGTATCGGAGTGGAATATGGCATCACATATTTTTGTTCCAATAAACTGTTTTCTAATTTCACAAGATATAAATAAATTATTTTGTTCTTTGTTTACTAACAATTTTCTGGGTTTGTGACAGCAGTTTATCAACAGATGTCACAAGAAGCAACGTATGTGTGTATTAATATTGAGTTTTAATATATTCACTGTAAATAAATTTATGCACAAATTCATGTATCGGAGTGGAATATGACATCACATATTTTTGTTTCAATTAAGTGTTTTCTAATTTCACAACATATAAATAAATTATTTTGTTCTTTGTTTACTAACAATTTTCTGGGTTTGTGACAGCAGTTTATCAACAGATGTCACAAGAAGCAACGTTTGTGTGTATTAATATTGAGTTTCAATATATTTACTGTAAATAAATTTATGGACAAATTTATCTATCGGAGTGGAATATGGCATCACATATTTTTGTTCCAATAAACTGTTTTCGAATTTCACAACATAAAAATAAATTATTTTGTTCGATGGTTACTAACAATTTTCTGGGTTTGTGACAGCAGTTTATCAACAGATGTCACAAGAAATAACGTATTTGTGTATTAAAATTGAGTTTCAATATATTCACTGTAAATAAATGTATGCACACATTCATCTATCGGAGTGGAATATGGCATCACATATTTTTGTTTCAATAAACTTTTTTCTAATTTCACAACATATAAATAAATTATTTTGTATTATTTGAGATCGAAAAAATTTTGGGATTGGCACATCCAACTAGTTTGTGTGTGGAACTCTTGTGACTCATCTTTTCGCACAGATATCATATGCACATCAGATTTGGCGCGAATTTTTTTGTAACACACATTTGGCGAAAACCTCGTTTTCGAATGCCGGTTGCGTAAACATTTTTTTATTATTTTCTATTGTTTTAAAAAGGAATTTACAGTAAATAAAAGAAGTAATTAATAACTGTAGGGAAAAAAATATATATACCAAAATTAGGAGGGATAATCGTACCGATCCCCCGTTTATACTTACCTAACGAATTCTCAAAATCAGTTAGGGAAGCGCCTTATTAGAATGATCCTATATCCAAAATTTGAAGCAAATCCGTAAATTCTGCGCGAAAAACCCATTAACCTAAATTAAGGATGGTTACCTCCATTTCCCCCCCTTTTAGACTTATCTAATGAACTCGCAAAGCAAATCATGAAAGTGGCCTCATCAGAATAATCCTGTGTCTAAAATTTTAATGAATTCTGATAAATTTAATGAAAACCCATTTGTGGAAATAAACGGTGGGGGATTAGCCCCCAACCCCCTCGTTATACTTATCCAATGAACTCCCAAAACTAATCATGGCGGTGTCTCATCAGAATTGTCTAAAACTTGAATGAAATCTGATAAATTCTGCATGAAAAACCTATTTCTATAAATTAATGGGATGGGCATTAGCACCCCGTTCCTCCTCTTTATAGTTATTCAATGAACATCCAATACCTGTAAAGGAAGCGCATCATCCCAATGATGCTGCATTTAAATTTTGAGCGAAAACTGATAAATCTCCATGAAAAACCCATTTATATCAATTAAGGGGAACTCGCCCCCGCTTCCCCTCATTTTACTAATCCAAAGAACACCTAAAACTAATCGCTGAGTAGCCTCATCAGAATGATCCTGTATCTAAATTTTGCACGAAAACTGATAATTTTGCATGAAAATCCTATTATGTACATTAAGGGGAGCTTCATTGGACTCCGTTCCTCTTCTTATTCATATCGAATGAACTCCAGAAACCAATCAGGAAAGCGCTATATCAGAATATACATATATTCAAAATTTTAAGTGAATCGGATATTTTTATCATGAGTTATTGCGTTACGCATGTACGCACGCACGTACATATGTACAGAACGGACGGACCCTCGAGCTCTCAGGCGTTGATAGCCTGTGTGCTAAAAAAAACCTGACACCCCCCCCCCCCACCTTTCCCCTCAAAAATCGTTTCTGTATTCATTTATACCTTCATCTCTTTGTAACTTTAAAATAAATATTTAAAAGTAAATTTATCTTATAATGTTGTATCAGAAACCATTTATTTCTATTTTTTAAAGCACGAATTTTTATTGCATTGTTTTTTAGTTGTTATGTAAAAAATGGCAAGAAAAAAGATATATTTATCTATTACTTTCCGAATATTCTTTTTCCGAATATCCTGTATTTTCTACAGAAGTGGAGCACTTAGTACAGTACTGGAGTCTTAAGTATTACTCTCAATGGGATTGGCGAGCGTAGCTCGCAAGAGGCTGGATTCCCTAGTATTTATATAATTATACTATGTTTAAAAAGCTATGTCTTTTTATAAGGAAGTAAATTTTAATGTAAATTACTCCTGAAATTCTAATTTTTGTTTTAACATTTATTTATTATTGTATAGAGGGTAAGCACAAAATAATCTGACAGTTACGAATGCGCATAGAACTTTTCAAAACTTTTTAAAAAAACTTTTAATTCCTACTTGGACAATTTCACTTTTAAAAGAAGTTAAAACTGGTATGAAACAACAAAAACCAAAATTTCTTCTTAAAACACAATTACAAAAATTCAAACATGCTAGGTTTTTCGGAAGGATATAGCCTTTCTTCATCAGGCACATGTAAGCGGTGGTTCTACTATGAAATCATCAACAAGATTCAAATGAATTACTGCAACTTTCATTTTATTTAATTAAAAATAATTTATCTGCTACCTTATAATTTTTGTAATAAATGAAATGCTGTTAAAAACACGATTTTCACATCAATATAAAATTTATTTATAAAAAGTTTATTTATTAGTACACGACTTAAGTATGATGAAATTACCAGAAAGACTGATCTTTGCTGCTCCTTTCATTGTAGAAGCGCGTCTTATTTGCGCCTGACGATGAAAGACTATATCCTTTCGAACAGCAAAGAGAATATAAAATTTTTTGATGATGTTTAAAGAAGATGATATAGTTTTTATTTTTCACTTTGTAGGAAAAATAACTTGATGGAATTTTATAGATTTATGCTATAGATTTTCTCGACGGATGTATGGATGTTGTCTCGGTTATTACATTGTGATTATCTGTTGAAACGAATATTTGGAAAAAGATTTGTGTTTTGAAAGTCTGAGGTTCTTCCTTACAATTTCAGACATTTTTACAATTTGAGCAAGTGCATCTCCCTGTGACATTCGGCATCTAAAACAAATGAGAATATAAATTTGTTCTCCTGCAAGATTAAGCTAAATCGCTGTAACTGTTTCAACTCCAGCTGACCAGTCGCCGCGCCGCCGAAACCCACGTCGCACGTTTTACATGATTTTAAATTTTGTATATCATTAATAGTCCAAGAGCCCACCACACAAAAGCCTAAGTCATCGAGCACAAGCAACAAAACCTTTATATGGTGGAAGAGGAGTCACAGGGGAATCTAACGATCCATGTCTGCCGGAAGTGAAATGGTGCATAAGCCAAAAATTAATACCACTAGTGGCTCATTAATAGGTCTATCATTGTGATTGCCGTAAAATCAAAAGGATCAAAACATAGAAAACTAGGTGCAGGAAAACATAATGCTAAGTCTACGAGTCAACCACTAGTGGTATTCATTTTTATCTTTTGCACCACTTCACTTTCGGTAGGCATGTATCATTAGATTCTCCTATGACTACTCTTCCATTATATAAAGAATTTTTTCTTGTCCTCGATGTCTTAGGGTTTTCTTCAGTCGGCTCTTGAGATATAATTCCATAATAATTATATTTGAATATGTTCATCGTAGAATTATTTTCATTAAATGAATCGAATATTGCAAAAAGCGAAAATATTCATACTCAATCTGCAGAACCCAAGAAATTCTGCGTAGTTTTAACCACGTACAAAGTGTACTTTGACGTTGCGTTGTAGTTAAAATTCGCCAGACTATGCTTTTCGGATATTATGCTCTTTATCTGTAACCCAAAAAAGAGATTAAGACTTAACTTACTGAATAAAAATTTCTTTAAAAAATGTTACTTCATTATTATTTTAGCATGTAAATAACGAAACTAATTAAAAATTAACTATAATTTACAAGTCAAGTAAAACTCTTTTTTTTATTGAAAAATTTTGTTAAGAGAATTTCAATTTTTCTCCTGAACTGAACATAAATCTTGAAGGAAAATGTTTATATTTAAAAAAAGATGTAAATGAAAGTTGTAAAAAATAGGAAAATTAAGTTTTGGTATGTTTTTACTATGTAACACAATTTTAATTAACGTTATTTCGTTTGTGCATTCAAATTACATAGATGTTTTAACAATGTTTAAATAGTCTAATTTATAGAAAAAAAATGAACATTTTAGTCTTTTTTAATTATAATGGAAAAAATAAGTTCATTTTCTGAAGATTTGGGTTTAGTTTAATAACGAATATTTAATATGTTTGTCAAGATATTTTTTGACAATAAGGCGAGTTTTAAAGCTTCATTTAAAATTATTCTTCTAGTGTCTATTATGTTTGTGCTATAGTTTTGCTATTCAAAACATTGTTTGAATATTTCAAATTTTTCCGCTATTTTTTATTTGGTAACATTTTAGTTTTACATATTTAACATTAGAAGATGGCATTTTTTAACATTAGGTTTTATTGTGCTATAATAGAAAAATAATACACACATATATACAGTATGTCCCACCGAAATAAAAGCGTCATGATTTTGTATCGTAACTGGACACGAAACAAAAACATTATAACAAAACAAATACATTAAAAAGTCTATATAGAAATGCCTATTTACAAGGGGCAACTCACTGCCTGCTTCAATAGGTTAGGAAAAAAAATAATGTAAAGAATAGAGGGGAGGGAGGAAAGTGTAACACCACAATAAAGCCACTACTGTTAATAACCAATATATTCACCATGATTACATATTATATGGAATAAACGGAGTGGCAGACCATTTACCAATCTCTAAAAGACAGTAGCATCAATATTATCTCAAATCTGAATGATGCGGCCTTCAGTTCTGCCACAGAATTGAACTGTCTGCCATTCGCATTTAAAGCTTTACTGCAAAACTGCATACACATATCAAGCGTTCCAAGACAATGCTGGAATCTGTCGTAAACTAATATAGTTGCGCCAGCTGGTGGCAGAGGTGATAATAAATGCATGGGTTTTTAGTATGCATTCATTGTGAATGAAGACTAAAAATATGTAAAATGATTGTGATCAATATTCCAGAATATATATTTATTTTTTATTGCCCCTGTATTATTTTTATTGTCCATCATTGTCTCTGTACGATCAATAAACTTTCTAATTGTGATTAATGTGTTATATTTCGGTTAGGTTTAAGTCTGCGTTTAAAAAGCTCGTTTTGCCATCCTTTAATATTTTTCAAGAAAATCTTTTATTTTGGACACTTCTCAGATTCCTTCACAAAAGGATATGGGGAATCAAAAATGGATCAAGAGATAAAAAGTTTAGCTCTATATGACGGCTCGACGACTATTAGCTCTATATTCTCTTTTGCCAGACATCAATCAGTTTGCTTTAAAAGCCATTAAATTTGAAAGGTTAGGAAAAAAATTAATTATAATTTATAAGTCAAGTAAAACTCTTTTTTTATTGAAAAATTTTGTTAATAGAATTTCAATTTTTCTCCTGAACTGAACATAAATTTTGAAGGAAAATGTTTATATTAAAAAAAAAACAACATATAAATGAAAGTTGTAAAAAATAGGAAAATTAAGTTTTGGTATGTTTTTACTATGTAACACAATTTTAATTAACGTTATTTCATTAGTGCATTCAAATTACATAGATGTTTTAACAATGTTTAAATAGTCTAATTTATAGAAAAAAATTAACATTTTAGTATTTTTTAATTAAAGTGGAAAAAATAAGTTTATTTTCTGAAGATTTGGGTTTAGTTTAATAACGAAAATTTAATATATTTGTCAAGATATTTTTTGACAATAAGGCTAGTTTTAAAGCTTCATTTTAAATTATTCTTCTACTGTCTATTATGTTTGTGCTATAGTTTTGCTATTCAAAACATTGTTTGAATATTTCGAATTTTTCCGCTATTTTTTATTTGGTAACGTTTTAGTTTTACATATTTAACATTCGAAGATGGATTTTTTAACGTTAGGTTGTATTGTGCTATAATAGAAAAATAATACACACATATATACAGTATGTCCCACCGAAATAAAAGCGTCATGATTTTGTATCGTAACTGGACACGAAACAAAAACATTATAACAAAACAAATACATTAAAAAGTCTATATAGAAATGCCTGTTTACAAGGGGCAACTCACTCCCTGCTTCAATAGGTTAGGAAAAAAAAATAATGTAAAGAATAGAGGGGAGGGAGGAAAGTGTAACACCACAATAAAGCCACTACTGTTAATAACCATTATATTCACCATGATTACATATTATATGGAATAAAAGGAGTGGCAGACCATTTACCAATCTCTAAAAGACAGTAGCATCAATATTATCTCAAATCTGAATGATGCGGCCTTCAGTTCTGCCACAGAATTGAGCTGTCTGCCATTCGCATTTAAAGCTTTACTGCAAAACTGCATACAATATCAAGCGTTCCAAGACAATGCTGGAATCTGTCGTAAACTAACATAGTTGCGCCAGCTGGTGGCAGAGGTGATAATAAATGCATGGGTTTTTAGTATGCATTCATTGTGAATGAAGACTAAAAATGTGTAAAATGATTGTGATCAATATTCCAGAATATATATTTATTTTTTATTGCCCCTGTATTATTTTTATTGTCCATCATTGTCTCTGTACGATCAATAAACTTTCTAATTGTGATTAATGTGTTATATTTCGGTTAGGTTTAAGTCTGCGTTTAAAAAGCTCGTTTTGCCATCCTTTAATATTTTTCAAGAAAATCTTTTATTTTGGACACTTCTCAGATTCCTTCACAAAAGGATATGGGGAATCAAAAATGGATCAAGAGATAAAAAGTTTAGCTCTATATGACGGCTCGACGACTATTAGCTCTATATTCTCTTTTGCCAGACATCAATCAGTTTGCTTTAAAAGCCATTAAATTTGAAAGGTTAGGAAAAAAATTAATTATAATTTATAAGTCAAGTAAAACTCTTTTTTTATTGAAAAATTTTGTTAATAGAATTTCAATTTTTCTCCTGAACTGAACATAAATTTTGAAGGAAAATGTTTATATTAAAAAAAAAAACAACATATAAATGAAAGTTGTAAAAAATAGGAAAATTAAGTTTTGGTATGTTTTTACTATGTAACACAATTTTAATTAACGTTATTTCATTAGTGCATTCAAATTACATAGATGTTTTAACAATGTTTAAATAGTCTAATTTATAGAAAAAAATGAACATTTTAGTATTTTTTAATTAAAGTGGAAAAAATAAGTTTATTTTCTGAAGATTTGGGTTTAGTTTAATAACGAAAATTTAATATATTTGTCAAGATATTTTTTGACAATAAGGCTAGTTTTAAAGCTTCATTTTAAATTATTCGTCTACTGTCTATTATGTTTGTGCTATAGTTTTGCTATTCAAAACATTGTTTGAATATTTCGAATTTTTCCGCTATTTTTTATTTGGTAACGTTTTAGTTTTACATATTTAACATTCGAAGATGGATTTTTTAACGTTAGGTTGTATTGTGCTATAATAGAAAAATAATACACACATATATACAGTATGTCCCACCGAAATAAAAGCGTCATGATTTTGTATCGTAACTGGACACGAAACAAAAACATTATAACAAAACAAATACATTAAAAAGTCTATATAGAAATGCCTGTTTACAAGGGGCAACTCACTCCCTGCTTCAATAGGTTAGGAAAAAAATAATGTAAAGAATAGAGGGGAGGGAGGAAAGTGTAACACCACAATAAAGCCACTACTGTTAATAACCAATATATTCACCATGATTACATATTATATGGAATAAAAGGAGTGGCAGACCATTTACCAATCTCTAAAAGACAGTAGCATCAATATTATCTCAAATCTGAATGATGCGGCCTTCAGTTCTGCCACAGAATTGAACTGTCTGCCATTCGCATTTAAAGCTTTACTGCAAAACTGCATACAATATCAAGCGTTCCAAGACAATGCTGGAATCTGTCGTAAACTAACATAGTTGCGCCAGCTGGTGGCAGAGGTGATAATAAATGCATGGGTTTTTAGTATGCATTCATTGTGAATGAAAACTAAAAATGTGTAAAATGATTGTGATCAATATTCCAGAATATATATTTATTTTTTATTGCCCCTGTATTATTTTTATTGTCCATCATTGTCTCTGTACGATCAATAAACTTTCTAATTGTGATTAATGTGATATATTTCGGTTAGGTTTAAGTCTGCGTTTAAAAAGCTCGTTTTGCCATCCTTTAATATTTTTCAAGAAAATCTTTTATTTTGGACACTTCTCAGATTCCTTCACAAAAGGATATGGGGAATCAAAAATGGATCAAGAGATAAAAAGTTTAGCTCTATTTGACGGCTCGACGACTATTAGCTCTATATTCTCTTTTGCCAGACATCAATCAGTTTGGTTTAAAAGCCATTAAATATGAAAGGTTAGGAAAAAAATTAATTATAATTTATAAGTCAAGTAAAACTCTTTTTTTATTGAAAAATTTTGTTAATAGAATTTCAATTTTTCTCCTGAACTGAACATAAATTTTAAAGGAAAATGTTTATATTAAAAAAATATATATATATAAATGAAAGTTGTAAAAAATAAGAAAATTAAGTTTTGGTATGTTTTTACTATGTAACACAATTTTAATTAACGTTATTTCATTAGTGCATTCAAATTACATAGATGTTTTAACAATGTTTAAATAGTCTAATTTATAGAAACAAATGAACCTTTTAGTCTTATTTAATTAAAGTGAAAAAAAAAGTTTATTTTCTGAAGATTTGGGTTTAGTTTAATAACGAATATTTAATATATTTGTCAAGCTTTTCACCGCTTGGCTACAAGAAAAGATTCCGATCTTATACTAGTCGTTGAGCCTGGGGATCAAATGGCTTCATGTCATGGGACTCGGTAAACTATTTTTGGAATCATCACAACAACAGCACTTCATTTATCCATGATACTTTCGAAACCAGTGTAGCTTATGGGCGCCATATTGAAAAATGGCCGCCATCATTGAGATAATATGTCGTATGGTTTCATGTCAGCGGACTTGGTAAACCCTACATTTTAGGATTCATCACGACATAGACATGTCATTTATCCATATTCATGATGCATTTAAAATCTAGGTAGATTATGGGCGCCATATTGAAAAATCGAACGTCGTTAAGGCAGAGACTCTTCTTGTTTCATGCCAGTGAGTATAAGCCCATAGCCAATGGACACTATATTGGAAAATGTCCGCAGATAAATAAAGTGATCGAAAAGATATATTTGAATTTGCATGCTGTTAACCTTAGATACATAACTTACTTTCATTTCCCTGACAGCATAACGTGAGGTCGATATACTCACACATGATTATTCATTTAGACGAAACAAGGAAAAAAATGCCACAATCAATTTGGTACAAAACAAACAATTCGGGATTCCTCAGAATTTGTTTTCTACGATTTAAAAAAATCGGAATGAAATCTTTTACTTGAAAATTTTTTTCAAGTAATTCAGATTCTGAGCGGGAAAGCTTTAGAAATGAGATGAAACCTTATTTTAACTGGATTTGAAGTGTTATACACTGTAAAAACACCTGTAATTTTATAATTTTTTTTGAGAAACGGGGATGTCTAAAACTTTTTATGTAACGCCTAGAATAAAACTTCATGTAACAGATACACGTTTAAACTGTAAATGAAAAAACCTGTAAGGCAATTAAACGTTTTTCAGGATACAGGGATGCCTAAAATTTTTTATGTAACTGTAACCGGGTAACAAATAAGATTTTAGTAAGATTGCTGTAATTTTAGTAGACAAATCGTGGTAATTTTTGTTGCTTTACAAAACTAGTTTTGTAGTTTTATATTTTTTTATACAGTGTAGAGATAAATTTTTAGTATGCATACAGATTACTTTTGCATCTGTAGAATTGCAGGTTTTTTTTACAGTGTACATAGCTATGTTCCAATAAATGGACCAATACTAAAAGAGGAAAGGGAAAAAATTGCTTAATTTCTTATAGTAAACTGGATTCTAAACCTGGAAATGGATGACTTCAAAGACAGACGTGCTAATTAATGTTTTTAAAACAATATATAGTTAAAGTGGCTAGGGGGCGAAAAAGTGCTGTGTGATTGGCTGGATGCTGAAAAAAGTCAATTAATAAGCCTAAATCTTGTAATAAATATATAGCTATTGAATTTCTTTTATCAATTCCGCCTGTCCCTCCTCCGAGGAAAACAAAAAAACACTTGATTAATATTCAAATAGAACTTGGTGCAATGCAATAGAATACTAACTCACGCAACGTTAAAAAAGCACCAAATATTGTATCTAAACAGCAGACCGGTTTCGGTAGCATTTAGCGTACCGTCGTCAGTGCTAGCGGAGGTAGATATCTGCTCATATGTATTCCAGAAACGGAGAATTGAAGGCAACCAATAGGGAGGCAGAGGACTACAAGTAATGGCCAATAGGCGAACGCACGAGAAAAAGGGACCGAAGGATCAAGAAAAAAAGGTCAACTGTTATTTTTTCCCTCTCTTTTTGACCTTTTTTTTCTCTCTCCTTCGGTCCCTTTTCCTCGTGCGTTCTGCTATTGGCCATTATTTGCAGTCCTCTGCCTTCCTATTGGTTGCCTTCAATCCTCCGTCTCTGGTATATATATATATATATGAGCAGATATCTACCTCCGATAACACTGCTCACGGTACGCTAAATGCTACCGAAAGCGGTCTGCTGCTTATATATAGCGTTGCAAAGGTTAGAAAAAACCCGGTTTAAACCCGGGAATAAACCGGGTTTTTAGAAATAAACCTGGAAAAAACCCGGGATTTTTTGGAATAATTCGGTTTTTTGGGAATAAACCGGGGAATAAACCTGGTCCATTGGAAATAAACCCGGGAATAAACCGACTTTTTGCAACTCTACTTATATACACTATTTGGTGATTTTTAAAGTTGCGCGTGTTTGTATTAAAAAAAACTGTTGCTTTAACACAAGAAGATTACACCGCTGGAGGAACATTCGAACAAGATCGTGAAACAAATGACCAGTGAGAATATAAAAGTAAAACAAAAGTTATTTCATCGATAATGATATCAATGGAATATGCCAAATATACGGAAATATTATTACAGAGAATAAAGATGCTATTGAATAAAATGTGGGACCTCAGAATTCAGTATAGAAATGAGTCCTATGATAATGTTTTGGATTAAAGAAGCATGGTAGACAAACCTTTCTTCAGCTGTTGCTCAGGAAAGTCTACAAACAACCCCTCAGATATATTTTTTCTTATAATGCTGCTACAGCAAACATTTACAATTGGGGAGAAATTTTTCTGTGTGCATTTTAATAAGCATATAATATCAAAACGACTATAATTTGTTTTTTCTGCCCTGTTTCTCACTTAATCCTGCATATGAAATGTCATTTTTTTTACAGGTAGCAGTTAATTTTGTATTTTATATTTTATCTAATCGAAATAAATGAAATTATAAAGATTTTTGTTAAATTTTTAAACATGTTTAAAAAGTTAATATTTTTTTAATACAACATTCTTAATAAAATTTTAAATAAACATTAATAATGTTTTGACTAAAACTAATAAGTGTTTTAAAGTATGTATTAAATAATTACTTCACAAATGAAATTTTCAAACGCGTATAACGCTATATCGACTTTGAGTGACTTTGTTATGCGCGGAATAAATTACATATTATGTCAGTTTATATTTATCAAAAAAATAAGGTATAAACATTTAAAGTCCTATAAACTGTTTTCGCAATAGACTCTAAAGTTATGTTCAAAATAATTATCTTGCAGCAAATCAATTTCGACGGAAAAGTTTTTTTTGCTGAATTTCATTTATATCTTTTATCATTACTACCACACCCTTCAAGTTATCCCTTTTTCCCAAATTGTTTCCTTTAACAGCACAAAGTTATTTCTAATGGAACTATAGAAAAACAACATGTATTTTATTAACACAGGGATAGAACGTTTTGTAGGTCAGACACAAAATAATAAAGATTAATGATTGAATTTTCGGAAAGTTAACAAATATGGTATTTTAAGAATTATAATAAAAGGCAATGTAATTTTAACTGTATTCTTAGCAATAAGAAATAAAAATGTTCTGCTACGAGACGAATAGGGTTTTATGCTTTTATCAGACAGATAAATGATTGTTCTTTTAAGACATTCTATTTTTATAGTAATTTTGTCTAGTTTCTTAGCCCTTAAAGAAATGTAAGTTAGAAATATTCTCTAGTATCAAAGAAAGTCCAATTTTAAATCAATTGTCTGTAAAATTCCCCAATTTTTTTCATTTAAAAAAAAGTAAATAAATTAAAAATGAATGAAATAATTTCAATAAATGAATGAAATGAATGAAATTTTCAAGATCCAAGGTAAATTATTTCTTATGAGTGTAATATATATTTTTCTTTTGGTGCATACATTCTTTTGAATTGACATGTGTAATTTGAATTAATATGTGTATTCTAAAATTATTTATAGAACATCAAACTTTTAATTAAATCTCTTTTAAGTATGCCGTATCCTTATTAAATACGTTTCCTTTATGTTTTAATTTGAATTTAGATATTGTTAATGTGTTTGAATTTAGATACTGATTGTTGATGTGAAACAAATATAAGCAGTAATCTTAATACGGGGAGTTCAAAATAGAGGTTATGGGGATTATCATTTAAACTACTGATGTGATAAACATTTTTGGATTTGCAAAATGTAATAAAAAAAGAAATCTTTTATATGGATTTGTAATAAAAGTAGATCTATATATGTTTTTAAAATAGATTTAATAAAACAAATGCTGAATTTAGCATAAGAAAATTAATAAAAATATCTTTTTATATTGCAATATTCAATCACAATGTGCCATTTTGAATTTAAAAAACAACGAATGTCACTCGGCATTAAAAATATATCTCGCGTTTTTTCAGAAGGTAGAATTTTAAATTATGCGATGTTGACATTTAAGTTTCAAACAAAGGAAAGGAAAATGGATTAATGATTCATCAAATCAATTTTTCCAAAATAATTTAAAAAACAAACCTGCAACAAAAAAGCTAAAGACTACGTTTATTACATTAAAAGTAAAAAAAGCGTACTTTTATGTTAGCTTGGCGATGCGAAAAAACCGCCAAACATTGTTTTCTTTGAAATCCTTCATATTATATTAACTACAATTAAAATATAAACCTTTAACCAATTTATTTTAATAACCATATATTATTTTACAATAAGGTACCCTGGGGTAATAACGCCACGTTAAGGTTCTAGCAATTTTCACGGCTCAGTTTTAGTTTGTATTTTTCAAACAAATATATGATTTGATACAGCAACTCGTTGACTATCTATATAAAAAAAATAATTTAACAGATATGAATACATAAAATGTAATGGCGCGATTTCTTGACCAATGCTATTTGGCGTTATTACCCACCTATATGGGTAATAACGCCATGCAAACAAAACTATGAAATAAGTTGGAATAATTGCATGTAGATTGCCCAATTCTAAAAATACAAACTCTCAGCTCTAGAAATTGACAAATTGCATCCTAAGCTATTGAAAATGTTCATTTTTTTGTGAAAGTGTAAGAAAAATAAAGGTGTGGTGTAGGGAGGGGGGGATGAGGCAAAAGAATATCAGACCGTGAGCTTCTTTTTGCTTAAAAAACCGCTTAAATAGAATTATTAGAAACATTGCACAGTTTTAACTGTGTTTATTTGAATCAGTATTTAGGATGTAGCTCGGCCACTGTAGGGAATCAACCGGGGTATTAATGCCAAGGATTGGCGTTATTACCCCGTTACAATTATTGCGTTGTGCATTTTAAATTACAAATTATCTCGAGAAGATATCCAAAATCTTCAACAACATTTTGAAAGGCCATGAACTGTACTACAAATTTATGTAATTATCAAAGTATTTCCGGATAAAAAAAATAGTCTTCACATCACAAAACGTATCTCGCAAATTTTAGATCAAGCGTTAATTTTAGCTGCTTGTAAAAACAATAAGACCTAAAAATGAAACAAATTAACTTGAAGCTGTTTTTTTTGCGATTTATATGACTCAAAATAATTCTGCGCAGAACACATGGGTGTCATTTACCAAATTATTTCATAATTATGCAAAATATTAGCACTTGGCGTTATTACCCCGTCTGGCGTTATTACCCCAGGGTACCTTATAAAGAAATAGCGCAAGAATTAAATAAAAAATTTGTCAAGAATTAAATAAAAATCCTGTACCCATGACATCATAATTTACTTTTATATTTATATTATTTAACATAATAATGCGGATACTGAAATTGTGAATAGTGAAATACTTGTGCTTTAGCCCGTATAAAAGTCAGGATAAATTGGCGTTATTATTATCTTTTAATGCGTGAAGGTTTCGCTGTGGTACTTTATTGTGAATTTTGATAATTTTTAATCCTAAATTAATTATTTTTAAATTTGCCTCTTCGAAAAATCCTACTACTAATGAGAACCATTGTGGTATTTATTTTATTCCTTGCTCTTAGAATTTGGTTTATATTGGTGAAACCAGAAGAGCGTCGAGGAAAGTTTGGGCAAGTGTTAGAGGTATATATTGAAAATCAGGGAATCTCTAGGATTTCGATTACTTATCAGTGTTGGGCTTCCGGTCATTAATTCATTTTATCCATGGCCAGATTTAGTTCTTGTCCTTTCTCTCCTTCTGACTTAAATATTATGTAAGATTATTTTATTTGTAAAAATTCTGATAATCCTGTGAATGATCTCTCCTCTACTCCCTCCTTCTAACCTGCGTGGAAGCTGCATTTGTAGTTCCTTTTCCGTGTCTTTTGTTTGTTTTTATTTTATATATATTTCAAAAATATCATTATATTTACTTTTTTTCTTTTTTAATATTTCTTTATTTTTTAATTTTAATATTATTTTTATTATTATTATACCACTTGTTTACTCACAGTTCCCTCCTCTAATATTATGGCATTACTTTTGACTTCCGCTTGTACTCTTTTAAGTAACGCCACCTGTAGCACTTTTTGTAATGTCCACTCTTTTTTTCCGTTTATCTCTGACATTGTTCTCTTATAAACACGTATAGGCTTCAGCTGATGACGTGCTATTATTACTTTTGCTAAAAATGCGCTCTGTTTTTTTTTGTTTTTTTTCTTTTTTTAACAAAGTGTATTATTTTAATCATGAGGGTGAACGTGAGACCATAGTGTACAAGGGAAAAAAACCCCTTAGTGGATTGCTCGTGACATATGTCGAGGGTTACGTTTCGGATGAGAAGTGCCACGGCCTTTTTGAAAGAAATCTCCAACGAAGCGAGTTTTTAAAATATCAGTAAAAACTTGTTCCATAAATTGTGTAATGTTGCCCACAGAATCCATGGCACATTTTCGCAAATGTTTTATAGGGCATGTTTTATTCTGTTCAAAAGTACATGACTATAAGGCGTCCTGGGGTAATAACGCCACATTATGGTTCCCCCAAATTTCACAGCTTAGTTTAAATTTTTTTAACAACAAGTGTAGGATTTAATGCAACAACTTATTGACTATGCGTATAAGAAGGAATATTTTAGCAAATATGCATTCTTAGACTGTAGTGACATGATTTTTTCACCGATTGCTATTGGGCACACATTACGAAAACAAAACTATAAAATAAGATGGAATAATCAAATATAAATTGCCCAATTCTAAAGACACAAACTGTACTGGATTAGAAATTTAAAAATTCTCTTACAATTAATTGCGATATCAGGATGCAGTAATAATCATTAGATAGATTTTTTTCAGCTACGAAAAGAATTAGGAGGATTTAGGACTCACAAATTTCTCTTTATCCTTCTTAGTTTTCAATAATGTAAGTAATGGTCTCTTGTACACACAAAATAAATAAATAAATAAAATATAATAAAATAAAATAAAATTTGTTCCGCCACTGAAAAGGATCAATCGAGGTAATAACACTAGTATATTCCGTTATTACCTTTTGTATACATTTTGAAAGTAAATTTTGAACTACGAGCTACCTCATGAGCACATCCAAAATATCTCTTAATATTTTGAAAGTAAAAGAAATACACTACAAATTTCTGTAATAAACAAAATATTATCTAATAAATTTATCGTCTTCACATCACAAAACTTACATAGTATGTTTTAGATCGTGTGTTAACACTTATGTCCATATTCCAGCGATAATGTCTACAATTGTAACAAATTAAGTGGTAGTTATTTAAATACTTTTAGCAGTTGTTTTGGTGTGATGATTTAGCGCAAAACAGATAGTGTCATTTTTTCAGATTTCTTCATAACTACTCTCAGTAGCATTTGGCGATATTATCCACATTCTCGTTACTACCCCAGAACAGTTTATCAGTAAATTACAAACTTTTACAACAGGCCGGATTTCTCAGTTAGCCTACAAAATATGTACCACACCTTTGCGTACTAATAGCTAGAGCTTCATGTTCCAGTACTGAACATGTACCACAGTTTGGTAACCACAGGCATAGAAGGCTTCACAATATAGCACGAATATTTGGCGGTTATTGGTGGTAATTCGTGACAACTGATATAATTATATTTTCAAATACATTATAATCTTTCTAAATTGTTTTTTAGATGTCATCATTTAGCTTGCGAAACGATCACGTTTTGTTACACTTTTCTGAAAGTGTTGGGCAATGGTTTCATATTTTATATTTGTCGCATTATTTTTCTTTACTGTTATATTTTATAGGATATATTATTATTTAAATTTATATTAAAAGTATAATTCATATTTTTAAACTTAAACATATTTAGGCGTCATACTATTATGGAAATTTCTTAAAACTCGAAAAAAAAAACGACTTTTAAACATAATTTAGAAACATAATAATTGTTCTTATAATCAACATGATTTTCTTTTCTAGAACATTTTGAAAATCATATTAAATTGTGTTATAAATCTTATCCTCGCATGTTTTAATAATTTTATGAACCTATATGTAAAATCCTTAAAAATCTGTACTTTTTTCTAGAGACTGTAAATTTTAGATAAATATTATTAAATTTTGCCCTTTTAAGCATTGAAACACTATTTAAAAAATACTGAATAGATTCGTGTTTGATTATAAATTTGCTACTGAATAAATATTTTAAGTAAACACATGCATTTCAGCCAAAAAGAAAGTCCTCAGAATAATACTCGTTTTATGCATACAAAACTTTCACAGAAATGGAAAAAGTTAAAGCTAAATATATGCATTAGAATGTACATAAAATAGTTATAGAATTTTGTAAAGCCTGAATATTATGGGAATATGCTATAATATATACAAGATAAACATTATATGAGATTGTTATTGGTTTGTTTTAGAATATTTAATGAATCTAATCACATAACTCTCAAAGTTTATGGAACTAAAAATCTGAAAAAATGCAAATGTTCAGGATCTGTTATTTTATTTTTTAAGAAGATGTTAAGAGATTTTCAGGAAATTATTGAGCATATTCAGTATAAATAAAATAAGCTTATGTAAATACTATAGGTTTGTAAAAACATACGTAAAGGATCCGTCATATAAAAAATGACACGTTTAAAACATTTTTTGTGTCATTATAAAACTTCTTTTGGCGGTGACATTACTTATAAAACCTGATTTCAATTTTATTATCGAATCACGAGAGCAATTTTAGTTGTAACGATAGCAGTTGAATCGAGGATTCGGCTTTAAAATACGGCCTTACGCAATATAAACAGAATCCCTTTATGTAATTGATCACAACTTGTAAAATTTTATATAAAGCAGTGTGGTCCAATCTTTCGTTACCTGTATTTAATTAAACTGTAAGAAAGGAATGTGATCACCAGAGATATTCTAGAAAGACATATTTTATTCAAAAGTTTTTAATAAAATTTTCATTAAGAGAAGTTTAATATGCCAATTCATTTTAAAATATAGAAATCAATGCGATGAATGGCACAGTTTCGCTGATACAGGCTTATGAATGTCCAATATAAGTTCAGTCAGGAAACATCTTGAGATTGATTCCCGTGAAACTCTTTCAATGAGATTTCTTGTTTTCGATTTAATTTGTTTGAGAGCAGAAGAAGCTTTTTCGTACACATTATGTACCTGTCAAACAGTGGTAACGTTTGAAGAGAGAATTTAGGAAAATGTTCTAAAGTTGGCAAATTTTTTCAGAGACACAACACTTTTTAGTGTGGTCAGCCTGAAAATCATAAATTCCACTCAAAGGTCGCAGGGCTCTACACGTACTTCAATACTCACAGGTTTGTTGAACAGGTCAAGTTTTTCTTTTAGGGATTAAAAATCCTGGAATTTTTCTTGGAATTCTTTGTTAGTATCTATTATTATTTCATGAAGCATTCTAAAATTTGTGCCACTTTTTCCTTCTTTCAACTTCTAAAAAGATGGGAAATGTACCGTATTATTTCATTCAGTGCAATTTGCAATGCACATCAAGTTTTTTGTCCTCAATATGTCCATAAAGCTGGAGATATTTTGTTCTATGTGCTGTCTTACAATAGTATCAAGTTTAAAACACATTGTGCGATGTTAAATGTATGCGAACAATTAGATTGTTTAAAAACTGGATTTCTTTCAGTTTTTCTTCATATTTATATCCAATGTTCTCCTTTATGAAAAAAGCAAAAATTTCATTACTCAACCCAAACCTCTTTTCCATCTGCCTCCTTCCTAATGATACAGAATGAAAGTAAAAATCGAAGTAACTAGAATCTAGACAACATGTATTATAACGGTTAGACAGTGGAACTTCAATATGTGCGTTATTGGGAAAATGTGGATTATGAGGGGCTGTTGATGCAAACTTTAAAAAAATGAAACTATTATTTCTTAAATGCTAAAAGAAATGTTAAGTGTAAACTTTTTTTAATAAGCGTTAAATTATAATTTTAAGTAAGAAGCCCAAGGGCCAACAAAAAAATAATAGGTGGGCCGCGGGTTGGACCACACTGATGAAAAGAATAAGTCATATTGGATAAAATACATTTAATTTATAGCATCGTTATATAATTCTATGAGGAAGTAAGATTCTGTACTGGGTGTTTTATGTAAGCCGATTTCCAAATGTAAAATTTTTCTTATTTAGTCAACCATGTAAACAATCTTAGCTCGCGAAAGCTGTTGATTTGGCATTGAAATCTCCAAGTTAAAGGGACATGAATAGAAAGACTATTAGAAAAGCTTGTTACTGGTTACTAAATTAAAAAAGAATGGTCCGTAATAATTTTAAAACTTGACAATTTTGCCTGTTTTAATGTCTGCGGTGTCTATTGATATGTATAATGACAATGTTGTATGACAATGATACATTCTGTATTGGGTTTAGATTTACTACGTACTCTAAAATCTATTAATAATGAGTACGCTGTATACTCTAAAATTGGAATGTGTGAAATTCAGAAACAGAAGTATCTGAAATGGATGGTTAATAAAGGAGTCACTTTAAAGTACTTTATTTTTAGGTAGATTTTGCGGTCACACTTATGTTGCAATTTCTGAAAATTTTTTGCAGATTTAAACCGATCATGACCCTTAGACCCAAAGCTACCATCAGTAAAAAAGTTTATCTATCTTCTATATCTATATTTCACATTATGCAATGAAAGTTCAAAATTTCAAAGATAGAGTGTATGTGGAAAAGGTAAACAATTAACGATAAAGAATTAAAAAACAATGAACAAAATACAGGCAAGAAAAAATAGTCTGTTCTTCTTCAGAGGGAGGACAGACGAAACCTAACCCCACCCCCCTCTTTAAAAATAGAAATGTTTCAGGTTTCTGAACGCCCACCAAACCTGCATTCAAAAATAACATAGAACAACAACAAAAATACAAAACTTTTTAAATTAACAAAGCAAACTAAATAACAAAAAAAAAAAAAAAAAAAAAAAAAAACAAATTACTTAAACATAACCAATAATATAAAAAATATAAAAAGTAAAATAACCTTTACTATGCAAAAAAATCTCTGCAATAACTTATAAACCATTTTAAAAATGAATGCAGAATTTGGCAAGCCTCCTCCCTTACCTAAAACAAAACATTAAAATTATGAACAGTCATACCTGTTTCAAAATCCTACCTGTAAAAACAACAAAATAACTAGAGTACTCCCTCCGAGTCCAAATTGCATATAGTTCAAAGAGCCAGGTCTGTAAAACTTCCCTAAAACTATAACCATCCAGTTAAACTCGTTCTAAAAATATAGACTTTAGAATAAAACTTTCATAAAGAATGTCAGGGAAGCATGCTATCAAATTACAAGCTATGCCAACAGTCCGCAACGTTGCCAATTATTTTTTATAACAGTTTTTACATAATATCTTAAAAATTAATTGGATAATTATTATTATAAAAAAGATTTGCTATAAACTTATAAACCTGCTTATAAAAAAGTTTTCATTATTACAAATTTTATAAAATCGAATTAGTTGATTAATTATTATATTTATATAAATTTGTTTTTGTAAATTAGAGTACCAGTGTGGTATACTTCTTGTATAAAAATTAAAACTGTTTCTTTTATCATATAAATCTATATTTGCTGAATTATTCAAAATAGCAAAAGAAATATCCAAAAAGTCAACATGGTAATCATCACCGTTTGCCTTATTTAGTTTTAAACAATCCGGATAAACATTATTATATTCGTTAGTAAAATCAAAATTGAAAATCAAAATGTCGTCTATATACCTAAAGAGTTTTAAAGATTTATTGTAATTTATTGTATAATTAAATTCAAAATAAAATAAAAACAAATTGCCTGCAGTAGATGAATAATTAGTTCCCATACCTATTCCACAAATCTGTTTATATAAGGCACCCTGGGGTAATAACGCCAAGCGGGGTAATAACGCCAAGTGCTTATATTTTGCATAATTATGAAATAATCAGGTAAATGACATCCATGTGCTCTGCGCAGAAGGGTTTTGAGTCATATAAATCGCAAAAAACAGCTTCAAGTTAATTTGTTTCATTTTTAGGTCTTATTGTTTTTACAAGCAACTAAAATTAACGCTTGATCTAAAATTTCTGAGATAAGGTTTTTGATGTGAAGACCATATTTTTTATCCGGAAATACTTTGCTTATTACATAAATTTGTAGTGTATTTCATGTACTTTCAAATTGTTGTAGAAGATTTTGGATATCTTCTCGAGATAATTTGTAGTTTAGGATTTACTGCGCAATAAGTATCCCAGAGTAATAACGCCAGAGATTGGCGTTGTTACCCCGGTTGATTCCCAACCGTGGCCGAACTATATCCGAAGGGGGTTTATATATTAATATGGGACAGCATTATAATCATTGTTGAAATGGTAAGATTAAGGGAGAAGGTGCTCAATACTTAAAAATAATCTCTCTATTTTATTTTTTATAATATTATTATTATTTTTTTTACTAGTGTAAAAAATAATTTTTAACTCTTGTAAATAAAACTATATCAAAATGTTTTCGAGATTCAAATTCGAACATCTTCAAAATTAGGTTTCTATTAAATTTCCACTGGATTGTTCAATTGAGTTCGAAATTTTAACTGTCCGCTTTCTCAGCGTTCGGTGTTTCAAAATTTTATAAATTTAACATTTAACTGATGTAACAGAAATTGTAACGTATGAATGTGATGCGGTTTGTGAGATCGCAAAATTGAAAAATGAATAAAAAGCGGGAATGACTCATAGGATTGTGTTTTTGTAGTAAACTATTTATACAAGACACCTATTTAGTCTCTTGTGATAGTACTAAAATTCCAAATGAAACAAAATTTCGGTAGTGTTTGCAGTTAAACTGAAAATTGCAAGTTAAACTAAAAAATTAAAAGAAAAATAGTGGTCTACGAGACCGGTAACATTAGTTAAAGGTTAAAAGGCGATCCATGATTAAAAATCATAGAATACTGTTCCTGCGCTAAACTTTTTGTACAGAATTAATTAAAATTTAATTTAATCTATTCAAATATTTCTAATAATATTACGAGAACTCCAAACGAAAGAGAATTTCAGTTGTAACTATAGTTAAACTGGAAAATACAAGTTAAACGCTTTTTTTTTTTGGGGGGGGGGGGGGTAGGGGGTACAGTGTTCAGTCAGATTGCTAACAGCAGTTAAAGGTTATTTTGTTGCTAATATAGAGATAATAATATATAACCATATGCATTATGTATAAAATTGAATAAGAGATCTCTTTGGGATAATATTTTTTAATCAAAAATTTTATTCAATTTATTAAAGCATGTTCTTTAAAACGTCGACAATTTAACTGTAGGTTTGGAGAATTCGCATTAGTGTGGAGTTATGGGTTAAAAACTATTTACTAGATTACTATAATAGTGTTAACCCTTAACTGCTGTGACAAAAATAGTCGCATAACTTACTGTGAGCGGCCTGTCAGACCGTTTAATCTAACGATGAATAAAATGTTAAATTAACTTTTAGAATAATATTTTTGTATTGAACCTTATATACAGGACTATTATAAACAAAATTCAGTTATTCAAAAGTCTCTAGAGAAAGTAATAGGACCCCAAATGAAACAAAATTTTCCCGGTATCTATAGTTAAACTAAAAATTGCAAGTTAAACTCTGAAACTTGAAAAACTCAGCGGTATGTGAGACGCTAACAGCAGTTAAGGTTTAACAAAAATATTTATTACATATAACTCTAGTTATTATAAAATTCACATGATTAAAATATTACATTATGAATGGTTAAGACCATGCGATGTTTCTTGTAATCATATTTAAGCGGGACTTTTTAAGCAAAGAGAAACACAGGGTGTTGAAGCTCCCCCTCACCCCTTTTTCTTTCACTTTCGCAAAAAAATCAATATTTTCTATTGCGTAGAATGCATACATGGGAATATAACTACTGATTCAAATAATCCGTGAAATGTTTATAATAATTCTATTTAAATGGTCATTTTTAAGCAAAACGTAGCTTAGAATCTGATATTATTTTGCCTCCTCCCCCCGCCACCACCACAGCTTTCTTTTTCTTTCAGAGTCACAAAAAAATTGTACATTTTCAATAGCTTAGATTGCAATTTGTCAATTTCTAGAGCTGTAGAGTTTGTATTTTTAGAATTGGGCAATCTACACGCCATTATTCCATCTTATTTTATAGTTTTGTTTGCATGGCGTTATTACCCATATAGGTGGGTATTAACGCCAAATAGCATTGGTCAAGAAAAAACGACATTACATTTCATGAATACATATCTGTTAAATTATTTTATTTTATATAGATAGTCAATGAGTTGCTGCATCAGATCCTATATTTGTTTGAAAAATACAATCTAAAACTAAACCGTGAAAATTGGTAGAACCTTAACGTGGCGTGATTACCCCAGGGTACCTTATGTTATTGTTGAAATTTACATAATTATTGTATAAACAAAAATGACA
This sequence comes from Maratus speculifer, assembly GCA_964019185.1. NCBI lineage: Eukaryota > Metazoa > Arthropoda > Arachnida > Araneae > Salticidae > Maratus > Maratus speculifer. Next base: position 139,024,977 of record OZ025298.1, read on the forward strand.
TAAACTTAAAAACAGATCCCTATTTATGTTCAACTCATCGTCTAAATTAAATAAATCAAATATATTAATTAAAACATTGAATAATTGATCTATAGGTATATTGGTAAAAAGGTTTTCGAAACGAAAACCTGCATTAAGTGAGTAGTGAAATTAAGGTTTTGTAATACTTCAAAACTGTTATCAATTGACCAAAAGTAGCTTGAATTTTTGAATTTAACTTTGAGAAAACCATATATTCTTTTTAAAAGCTTTTGTAAACCTAAATTAAAATTTTTATTAATACTATTGATAGTACTTCAAATATATCTATATTTAATAGGAGACTTATGGAACTTAGGAGTCAAAAATATAAATGGCAAACAGTGATGACTAGAAACATCAAAAGCATACGAACAAACAGACTTTTACACTTTTTCTTGTATGAAAAGAATTTTTCGACAATAAGATCTTTTATAATATCTTTTTTTTTCATAAAATTCAGTATTTTTTAATTCATCATTTATTTTATCTATATAAAATTTCTTACAAATAATAGCAAAATTATTGGCAGCTTTATCCACAGGAACTATTACAAAATTTTTATGCAAATCATTTATAAAAGTTATATCTTCTTTATTAAAAGTCTGATATTCATAATCATTTGAATTTAAAAAGTCTTTTAATAAATCCTTAAAATGCTCCAACATTCTGGACATCGTTCTGCTGTATATAATGATAATAAGGAATGCTCAACCTTTGAAACTTCACATTTCAGAATACATTCGTTTAGCAATATTCGTGTTTATATATTGGACCATGTAGAAGATAAAAGTGAAAGACTTAACAGAGAAAATGATTTTATGTTTAAATTTAAAACAGTTTATCCCTATGGTTTAAATACCTTAATTAAGAATATTAATTTAGCAAAATTTTCAAATGTGTATGATTTATTTTACAATTTTAATGATAAAATTAAAATATTGATAGGAAAAAGGGGCTCAATGAGATTTTCTAAAAATATTAATTTAATTATTCTTACTAACTAGGGAAGTGCACGAAGTGTGAGTCACCGATTTTGACAAAAGTGGTATCGTTGGAAAGATCTCATCGAGAGCAGCAAAATACTCAATGGAACTACCCGTCACAAATGAGTCGTTATCGAGATATCCGACAATGTATGTGACGCAACTAGCGCATACTTAATGGAGCACCGTAAAAAATTTTAGTCTCGATTTTAACTAAAGTGGTATCGTTGAAAAGATATCATCGTGAGGATGAAAAAACTCAATAGAATTACCCGTCGGAAATGAATTGTTTTCGAGATATCCGATAATTTGTGTCATATTTTTAATACACACTTCTAGGAAACTGCATTAAGTGACAGAATTTGTCGGATATCACGAAAATCGCTCATTTCAGATGGTTTGTTCCTTTGAGTTTTTTACTTCTCACAATGATATCTTTGCAAAGACACCATTTTCATTATAATCGATAAAACATTTTTTTGCGTTCCCCCATTAAGTGTACACTAGTTAAGGGAAATAAATTGACGGATATCTCGATAACGGCGTATTTGCGACGTGTAGTTCCATTGAGTTTTTTACTGCTCTCGATGAGATCTTTCCAACGATATTACTTTTGTCAAAATTGGTGATTTACACTTTTTGCTCTTCCCTAGTTAATGTAGTTTCCTAGAAGTGTGTATTAAAAATGTGACACATATTGTCGGATATCTCGAAAACAATTCATTTCCGACGGGTGATTCCATTGAGTTTTTTAATCCTCACGATGATATCTTTTCAACGATACCACTTTAGTTAAAATTTAGACTAAAATTTTTTACAGTGCTCCATTAAGTATGCGCTAGTTGCGTCACATATATTGTCGGATATCTCGATAACAACTCATTTGCGACGGGTAATTTCATTGAGTTTTTTGCTGCTCACGATGAGATCTTTCCAACGATACCACTTTTGGCAAAATCGGTGACTCACACTTCGAAAGATTTGGAAGATAATTTTAAGATTACATATAATGTCAAAAATATAAAAAATAATTTATTTAAATTGAAAATTAACACTATTATAAAAATTAAGAAATGTTTAAGTGCGTATAAATTTAAGAGCATGCAATTTAAAAATTTATTTTGGGATTTAATTAATTTTAGGCTAATTGGTAGAGATGATTTACAGACTCAAACTCTGCTTTAATTTTTAAATGGTTTTTAAGTTATTGCAGAGATTTTTTGCATAGTAAAGGTTATTTTACTTTGTAAATTTTTTATATTATTGGTTATGTTTAAGTAATTTGTATTTTTTTTTCGTTATTTAGTTTGCTTTGTTCATTAAAAAATTTAATATTTTTTTGTTGTTATAAATTATTTTTGAATGCAGGTTTGGTGGGCGTTCAGAAACCTGAAACATTTCTATTTTTAAAGAGGGGGGTGGGGTTAGGTTTCGTCTGTCCTCCCTCTGAAGAAGAACAGACTATTTTTTCTCGCCTGTATTTTGTTGATTGTTTTTTAATTCTTTATCGTTAATTGTTTACCTTTTTGACATACACTCTATCCTTGAAATTTTGAATTTTCATTGCATAATGTGAAATATAGATATAGATAGATAGATAAACTTTTTTACTGATGGTAGCTTTGGGTCTAAGGGTCATGATCGGTTTAAATCTGCAAAAAATTTTCAGAAATTGCAACATAAGTGTGCATTATATATGAGCTGCTTAAGCGCCAATGGTGCTGATATTTTTCATGAATGAATTGATACTATCTATATCTATATCTATATCTATACTATATACACATATATATACATATATATATGTGGTAAATTTTTATTACATTCAAATGGTGGCATATATATTTTAATACAGTTAATGGTTACATATATATATATATATATATATATATATATATATATATATATATATATATATATATATATATATATATATATATACATATCAGCTTTTTTGTATACACAATAACTTCTATAATTCTGCTTAAATTTTCTCCAAATTGAGGGTGTCAAAAACTGAAACTGCATTGTTTGATCTTTGTACTTGCAAATGTAACCTCAGCAAATGCATTCGCTCTATTGACAAAAAAGTCCTGGCACTAGAACACGAGTTTTTGCTCGACCAACGTAGACCTAGATTGATGTAAATTGCAGAGTGTGACAAAAACGAGACTAAAAAGCTTAAAAATCGATTAGAAAGAAAATCTATGTCACAAACTTTAATGCAGGTAGTTGTAAAAAAGTTATAAAAAAGAAATGCCCCTGTGGTCACAAGCTCATGAAAACAAAGACAAGCATTGTGGCAGTTCTTGTTTTACTTCTACATTTGAAACACGTTTTTGGACTAGTATGAAGAACATTTATTTGAAAATCACTATCTTGGCATGATGTGTGAGACATTGAATCATTTGTACCATCACCAGAATCAATGTTATCAAAAGATTTTAAGTTTTCATCCCCAGTCTTATCTACAACTACTTGCATTAAAGCTTGTGACCTAGATTTTCTTTCTAATCGCTTTTTAAGCTTTTTAGTCTCGTTTTTGTCACACTCTGCAATTGAGATCAATCTAGGACCACGTTGGTCGAGCAAAAACTCGTGTTCTAGTGCCGGGATCTTTTTGTCAATAGAGCAAATACAGTTGCTGAGGTCACATTTGCAAGTACAAATATCAAATAATGCAGTTTCAGTTTTTTACTGAAAGCTAGTTACTGCATCTTTGTAGGAGTTAGGATACTTCCTTCTAGGCCTGAACACTTTTTAATATTCTCAAGCTGCCCATGCAGTTTTAAAACTATAAATATTGTGTTTTTAGTGCTACAAACAGGAATTAAAGCTCTTTTCCATATTTTCTCAAGTGTTAAAGCAACTCTTAACGCAATTACCTTCTTTGCAGGCTGATTTATTCCCTCTTGTTTCATTTCAATGCTTATCCACTACTGAAAATGCTTCAAAACATCCATCTTGGTTGGCAGAACATTAAATTCACCCACATCAATAGGTTGTCCGATAACCGGCCTGTTGGCAGTTTGTCTAGTAAGATGCGGTTTTTTTACTCATAATGAACAACAACAACACTCACTGAATTGATTCTTACAGCAAAACTATCGCACTAAAATACAACCGTAATGCTCGCTCGTGAGCAGACGACTACTGACAAGTCTACGCGTTGATTCATAGGCGTCGCGTTACCGCGGCGCGATAGTCTGGTCACCCCATCACTTCAAGTTGACATTTGACATACTGAAATATGATTTATTATTTCACTTATTTCAACAATTCCAATCAAGCCTAACGAGACTTTAGTTACATTTAATTTTTAAACCAGCAACAACACAAATAAGAAAGCACTGAAAAATGTTCAAAAATTCGGTAAAATTTACGACTTTTAGGCCTTGTGCGGTAGACCTAAATGTTGTGCTAAGTATTTGAAATAGAATTTCTATCGTTTTTTGTGCTTATTGTTAGTGGAATTTTAACTTGCAATTGAAAAAAATAGTGTTTTTTTTTTTTTTTTTTTTTTTTTTTTGTAAAAGTTTATTTTTTAAGTAAAATATCTAAACTTTAGGCCTTGTGCGGGAAACCTAAATATTTTCTTAAAAATCCAAATTTTTTTGTGGTAAGTTTTAGTGTCTAGTAGCAACTTTTTATCGACTTGGAATTTGAAAATAAAAAAAAGTTAAAAATCGTACAGCCTATATGCCCATTTATATAAGCTTATTCATGTAAGAAGTTCATGAACCAACAGGAAAACAGTAAAATACGGCAACTAGCCAATATGAAAATAAAACAGATATTGCAATCAAAAGTGTGAATAAATTTTGATAGTAATTAAAAAAGAAGCAGATTGATTTTATATTTCGGACAATCTTACAAAGGGGGAGTCGCAAATTCATTATTAACAATATTGTTAAAATTTTTATAAGTATAAAATGATTCAAGAAAGCTCTGTTTATGTAAGGAAGTGGGTTTCGAAATCATCTTCCTCCATATAATTGATAAAGTTTCCGTTATTCTATGCTCTAAAGACGGTATGCTAAAAACTACCAAGCCTAGCTTGTTCGAAGTTTGCCTACTCTAGAATTTTAAATGATTTTTTAAAATTTATATTTTTCAGCGACAAGTTGTATATTAATAATGATTCACTGGTTTCACAAAAAACACAAAATAGTTAATCTAGGATTTGTAAATTTATGTTACGCGTTAGCTAACTGGAAATTATAACCTCTTTGCTGTATATTTGATCAATGAATCTTTTTGTAATAAAAAGTCAATAAAGGTCTAAATGTGAGTACATTTTCAAATAAACTGGAAATTTAATTGTTTTTCTACCTGGTATTTACCAGCCATTTTCTAACTCTACAATTTCTCTCCTACCATTACTAAAAGTATTTTACAAAAATATCAAGGGTGCAAAATTGATCTGTATTACTTACTAAAGAATCTTCTCAGTTGTAAGTAGTAGATTTGGGTTATCAACAGAAAGATCGTGTCATGTACGTTAAAAAGTGCAATAGAACTACCCGTCCGAATTCAACCGTTTTCGAAATATCAGCACTTGAAGGGTGAATGAATAAATAAACAAATTGACAGGCGAGTACATAAATTGTTCACAAGTTAAAAATTTCTTGGCATTATTTTGAATCCTTCTTCCAATACATTTTCCCAAGATACGAGCAAAATCTTTTACACCCACAGTTTTCGCGTACGATTGCATTCGGAAAGTTTTTGCATCTCTTTTTGTTATTTCCAGCACTTTGTACTTATGCAAATTTTCGTTCAAATGTGTGGCGTGATGTAATGGATAAACTGTATGCATATATGCTGTGTAAAATAGAAAGTTTTTCTTAGGCTCCGTGACTTACAAACAACTTATATACCTGCCTGTCAATTTATTTATTTATTCATTCACCCTTCAAGTGCTGATATCTCGAAAACGGTTGGATTCGGACAGGTAGTTCCTTTGCACTTTTTAACGTACATGACGAGATATTTTTTTTGATACCACACTCCTCCAAATCAACATCTTACACCTGGGAACGTTCCTTAGTTAGATAATAATAGTTCACTTTGGTGATATTATTTCACACAAACAAGAGTAAGTATATTGAATAATTAATTGTGAAGCAACGGAGTGTCTTTACTCTGAAATTTATAAATGATAATCTATGTTTGACTTAAAAAGATTGTATGTGCATTTATTACTGAAAGTGTGGACTGGGACCGAGCTTTTTTTATGTAAAACACGTTTGTTCTTGGGAGTTCTATTCCTTCCTAAAGTTTCTTGTACTTCTATTGACTTATCCTGCATAATGTGTACTATAAAGTTCACCTGGCGATTCATTTAAAGATACAAATGATCTCTAAAATGGTTTCTAACCAAACTGAAATTTAATATGTGAAATGAACAAAAACGTTCTAAAAACTTTTTTAATTTAGCTTTTTATGCGTTCCCTCGTATGTATACAAGAACGATACTTTCTCTATTGGAATTAGATCTGCTATGCTAATCTAAAAACTTTAATTATTAGAGTGTTTTACACTGTAAATGTCTGAATTTCAGACACATAAATGTCAGAAACGGATGGCATGTAAACCGAGTATGCTGAATAGGATCTAGTTTTATTGAACATAAAAGTTTCTTCTAGTGAGCTCTTTTCCTTCCAAAAGTTTGTTTCATTCGTACTGACTCATCCCGCTTATAACTTACTAGAAATTTAGCATAGAGGTTACTTTAAAGATATAATTGCACTATAACGAATTTAAAGGCGAAATGAGCTATAAAAACTTTTAAATTTCGATCTAAGTTACGCTTTTTACAAAATTTTACATAGTAGTTAACCCTTAGATAATTCGCCTTTTATCCGACATATTTGCAACTTTGACTACAAATCACTAGCAGCTCCATCTATGTATGTGTTGTTCAAATACAAATTTCTTATTTAAAAATAATTAATATTTTTACATAATTAAATGTGTTTAAAATTAATTAAAAACAATTTAATTGTGCAATTTATAATTAAAATGCCTTGTCAAATAAACCAAATTTTGATCCAACAATACCAGTTGAAAAGAATAAAATCTGATGGCGTTATTTTTTAAAATATCAGCAATTTTGTAACTCTTGTATTGTACGTTTTCTCCTCATTTGTATAGTATTTTTTGCGATTACTTATTTGATTTTTTGACACCAGGCCTATGCAACATCTGTCGGGTCATATAGTGTGATTTATGTTAGACTTTGCCCATATTAGCATTGTTAACAAACTGCACGAATATTTCTATTTTATGAAAAAAAGATATTTTATTTATTTATCACTTTAATAAGAGAGAAATAATAAAAATAAAGAAATAAAATAAATAAATAAATTCCAAATTTTATCATGTGGGCCATATGTGCACAAATGGTTTTTTTTAATTTTATATTGCTATAATTTCAAACTAAATGGGCTTAAGTTAATTAATCTTACCTACTGAACACTCCGAAACATTTTTTATAATAATAAAATTTTTATAAAATAAAATTTTACTTTAATAGTTTAATTGAATTTCATTTTCTTTCTGAAAAGCAAATTCTAAATTTGTGTTTGGTGCAGCTATGCACGAAGCATGATATGGACAAGATAAGTATTATTGCAGTCTTTGGCTTATTCCTGGTCTGGGACAGATATTATGGTACATAATAGAATTTATAACGTTTTAATGTATGCGCATTAAAACATTAGAAGTTAATGTATGTTAGATATTGCACATAATGCAGTAAGAAAATTAAAAAAAAACTTCATTCAGTTTGTATTAGATTTGTTAAAAAATGATTCTCATTTCAGTGAATGTTTCAAGGTTGCTTTTACTGTAAATATTTATTAAAATTATTTAAAGTTATTAGAAATATGTAGTTACATGTATAAAGCAAAACAATAGACGGTAAAGCTACTGTATTGCGTGACCAAATATTTTATAAAATCCTTTAAAATAGTTTAAATTAACTCTCCTTTAAATATGTTTTCATAAATACAAGAAATATTTTTTACAAATTTTGTGAAGAATAATTTAGTTGAAGAATAATAAAATTACGAGACATTTTCAAGAATATTTTTTGCCTAATTTCATCATTAAAGTTATTTATTACGTGTAAAAAACAACACACCGAATCATTAGTTGACAAATCTGTCTTTAAAAACTATGCACTTAAAAACTTTTCCATGTCCTTTAATGTTTTCTGATAACAACCTTACATTCTGAAAAATCTCTTTGAACTAACGACCTCGAAAAATAAAACTCAGATTTTCGGTCTCACTAAATCCGGTTATTTTTAAGTTTGTAAAAATAATGAAATCTAAATTAACTGATTAATGAATTCCCAGAATTTTTCTTTTAAGAATAAATGATTATTTTTTTTAATTGAAAATAAAATGTTACACGTCTGTCATTCTCTTAGAAACATTAAAAATGCAGACATAGAATAGATATAAAATTTTTTTTAAATATGTAGTAATAACTTGTATTGTAATATATTAATGAAATATGTGTAATCAAATTATTTTTTTCCATGCATATAATACGTCATACAGATCGTAATCGCTTATGCCGATTGCTGCCACAGTCGCAGTTTTACCACTTATTGAGTCTATAAATTTTATTTAACTTTGTACATAATAAAATGTTTATTTTTTAATTCAGTGTCTTCTAAGATAATATTGATTAATATTTTAAACGGTAACATTCGATATATAAAATTTTAATAAATAAATGATTAATATCACATTAACCCATCATTACATAATTTGTTCTGTTTTTATTTAAAGAAAAAGAAATTTATATATCTATTTAATAATAGGGAAAATAGTAAAATAAAATAAATTTCAAATATTGAGCTAAAATTTGATATTTTATGGTGTGTACGCTATGTTCACAATTGGTATTTTTAGATATTGTACTGCTATATTTTGCAATTTAATAGGCTTATATTAATTAATTTTATCTGCTTAACACTCAGCAACTTTCTTTATATCAATATTTTTAAATATTCTTTAGTAACAATTAAACTAAATTTTGTCATAAAATGTATAACATGAACTTTAAAATGTTCAGGTTTACTTAAAAGACAATTAAAATTATCAACTATAGATGTTGATAGTTAATTTCATTTAAAAACATCTTACAAGGAAGGTCTCCATACGGGAATACTCCGAAAAATCTGGAAAATTTACAGAATGTTCTTCTCATGTGGATATATACGTTCATAAAAAAATTTCGGCGGAACCTCCGTATCCTGTCAGTGAAAAAATAATGAAACATTCGTTATTTGGCGATTTATCATCAGTTGGCGATGAAAATCAATTTCAAAAAATGGTTTTTTTTATGTCAAATGCATTTTAAAGGAAAAAAGTTTCATGTTCAGCGTGTATAGATAAATTAAATATCTTTAAATTTACCAGTTTTAATTTGTTTTAAATGTAATTTCGTTATATAATGTTATTGATATGTATTTATATTCAAATTTAACCATCAAATTTTGAAATTTGAATCGAAATTCGACTTTAAATTAATTAAAATTATTTGAAGTTCAAAGTCCAGTTGAGCATTGTCAGTTCGATTTTGTTGCTATGGAAACAGCTAGCTTTTATTTTGAGTACGCTTAAATGTATGAAAATAATTTTACTGAATAAGAATTTTTAAAAGATGAAATTTTTTTTTTCAGAGGTAAATTAAATAACTACAGCAACAAATAATGTATACATATGCAATTTAATATATATATATATATATATATATATATATATAATATATATTAAATTCTCTCATTGTTTATGTGTAAATTCATCAAATACCATTTATGTGGTTTCTAAAAATCCTAAACTTTTCAGTTGAAATAAAATCGTTTGCTTTTGGCGGGGAAAAGTGCTGCTCGTCAAATCGTGTGACAGTTTGGTCTTTTCTTGCCAAATATTCGAAAGTATTTTATTTTTTTACGTGTTTTCTAATGCAGTTCCGCCGCTAATTTTGACTGATCCTTTATTACATACATAATTAGTTTAATTAGATTTTTTTTTCAAAAAAATCTGAGTATACCCAGTATGGAAACCTTCTTGTTAGTACTTTCTAACCTTTAAGCAGGCTCTTCCTCAGAGAATATTTTCTATTATAATAGAAACATATGATTCCGTTTTGAAAATGAACGAGACTCGTGATTTGAAGATTGAATTAATAGTATTTCAGGTGAACTGCAAAAAGAAATATTTAATTGTTGTACCATAAAATTTTTTATAGGTCATTTTCACAAATTGTCAGGATTTTATTTTCAGGATGTTAACCCATAAACTCTATATATTATACTATGGGGAATTACACACTTCATTGCTGTTGTATAGGATTTCTATGGATTCTCTTATATTGTATAATTAATAATTGGATGTTGGAAATATGATTTTCGTATGATCAAAATCTATTGTGATATTATGATTGAGATATAAATGTGAGAGAGCAGTAGAGTGGCGACAAAATTTTATATATACTTTATGTTCTTTTATTCTTTTTTTATTTTCTATTGGTTTTTCCGATGTATTCCATTAATTTATTGCAATTAGTTCTAAAAGAAATGGTATATGCACCTGCTAATTCATCATCCGGTGTTGGATCGATTTTCGTGCAAATTGCATCTTTTAATTTCTTTGGTGGACATGATATTAAATTTATATTGTGTTTCAGTAGAGCATACCTTAATTTTTTGAATAGACCAGGAAAATAGTTAAACTTTTTGTATATCATTTCTTTTAATTTTCTTTTTTGATAGTTTCATGAAAATTAAATTCATGAATAAGTTTATTAATGAGAATTGTTGAAAATCGGTTTTCTTCAGCGATATTTCTAATGGTATTAAGCTCTTTTTTTCTGAATATCTATCTGAACATACTTTATAAGCACGTGTAATGTAAAATTTGTAGGCTACACTTTTATATAAAAATGGTGATGAGATATTATATGGGATGGTATTGTTTGATTAAATTGGTTTCCTACAAACATTCCTGTCATTGCTGAGGTTTTCTTTGTTTTTAATTAAATAAACGTCAAGAAAAGGTAAGCTTCCGTCTGTTTCAATCTCAAGAGTAAATTTTACATTATCATCAAGCTCATTTATCTTATTAAGGAAAAAGTGTAATTCGTGTGTATACTAAAATTGTACTCGAGAAGTTTATACTAAAATATACATCCTGTACAATCCGTGGTGCAAAGAAATTTTTTTATTAATTTGCAGGTCCAGAAAATTGTGTTCCAATAGATAATAGTAAAGAGGGGAAACATTGTTTGGGGAGTGGTGTTTTAATTATATTAAAATGTTTCACATTTTATGAAATAGATATAACCCTAGTAGCAAACCAATATCGGCCCAACTTCAGCCAATATTTCATTTACTGGAAATATTGCCAATGAAACAACAATATTTCCCCAACATTAGGAAGTTTACATTTTGCCCTTATTTAGCCAATATTTGCAGCCAATGTAAAACCAATATTGGTGTTTCATTGGAAATATTACCAATAAAACGCCAATATTGTACAAATGTTGGCATTTCATTTTAAATATTTCCAATGAAATTCTAATACTTACCCAATATTGGCGTTTTATTGGCAATATTTCCAATGAAACTCCAATATTGGCTGCAAATATTGGCTAAATAAGGGTAAAATGTAAACATCCCGATAATGGAGCAATATTTCATGCCAATATTATGCCAATGTGCCAATATTGCTCCAAGATGTAGCCAATATTGGTCCAATATTGTTTGGCTACTGGGGAAGTTGCTGCGGTTTACTACAAGTTACTTCCTGTATAATATAAAGAAGATAGTATTTACAACAACAAATAAAAGATTTCGGTTACTATACATATACAATATCTGAAGTACTGTATGCTATTACACCAAAATCTGTATGGTTTTAACGTAGTATGAACTCACCTCATTTGCTACGTCTGACGTGCAATTTCCATCTTGATTAATTATGTAGAAATATTTCAAACATGCTAAAAATTATATGCATTAGTGGGATTTACTACAAGATGTTTGCAATAACATATGTTGTACATTCATTTTTCACTCATTTTCAGGATCATATAAAAGATTGTGTATACAATACTGTATCGAAAATGTTTCTTTTAAGAATGATTGCTCAATTTGCATTTTTAGTTATCGTATGCCATTTTAAGTTTAATAAATTTCCCTCTATACAAAGTGTTGCGCATAAACTTTAAAGATAATATACAGGGCTACACAAAAGAATTCGTAAGGATTGCTGAGAATAAACGTGTATTGTTATACCTAACCCGGGAAAACTCGCTGCATGAGATTTTCTTTCTCCATCGAACCTAGACTCTTATTTAAAGCACATTTCATTTAAGTAAAATTTCAAATTGTGATTTCGATTACTTTACCTCTTTCGTGAATAAAAATACTAAGCCACACAGAAAAGTTGATATTAAGTGAATGTAAAGTAAAAGAAAAGCAATTGCTCACCGTGAGAGAAATTCTCACTAGCGAGTTCTCCAGTGTTAAAGGTGTTTTTTAATAAATTTAAGCTTTGTTTTTCAAGTTGAACTAAATTAATATGCTGAAAAATGTTGGTAGCTTATAATAAAATCATATACAGGACTATTCAAAGAAATGGTTACATGGGATATGGATTTTAAAACCTTGAAGTGTGATTGCAATTGTTTAAATAGTGTTTTCCAATGAATTAAATTTTAGCTTAACATGTGAAGTGTATCAAAATCTGTGTATAACATACAGGGTTGTATAGAAGTAATCAAATACTTTTCCCTCTTTTGGTAGGAATTTATGAAAGTGAGTCATCTCTGATCCGCGTTTTCTCACTAAACTAAAATTCATACTAATCAATAAATAATATACAGTGCTCCACAAAATAGTTGGAGTGTCTCTCCAAATACGGGCGGTGATTGTTGAAATCTGGTTTAAAAATGTGCTATACAATTTTATAAAATGTTTACTGCTTTTTTTAATATATTGACACTGATCTTTGAACTGAACAATGTTTAATCTAATTAAATATTGATGCTGATTAATTTTTGTGTAAATCATTTAACAGTTGGTGCTACTATGCTTCATTTCTTACGATTTACGCAACAGTTGTGTCACAAGAACTAATGCACGAATTTTAATAAAATTGATATTCAGCTCCCCCTTGATATAAATTGATGCTGATTAATTTTTGTTGTAAATCGCTCAACAGGTGGCGCTGAATGTCTCCTTTTTTACGATTTACGCAACAGCTGTGTCCCAAAAACCAATGCATGAATTGTCATTAAACTTGAAATTCTGTTAGTCCTTGGTATGAATTGATGCTGTTTATATTTTGTTGTAAATGGATCATTTGGTGATGCTGCTATGCATGTTTCACGATTTCCGAATAGATTTAACTCAATAATTAATGCACAGATATTCATAAATTTAAGATTAAACTAAACTTTTATATTAACTGGTTATGTTTAAGTTTTGATGTCGATACCCCAACAAGCGGTGCTGTTATGCTAAATTTTCCCCAATTTCCGCAATAGCTCTAGCTCTAGAACTAACGCACATATTTTCGTCAAATTTCAGATTCAGGTATACCTTGATAAATATTATTGTTGCTAATGTCTTGGTGTAAATCAACCAGTAGGTAGCGCTTTTATATTGCATTGTTCCCGATATCCGCAATAGTCCTACCTCAAGAACTAATACACGGAAATTCATAACTTTAGAATCCTCACGATGGGCATAGAAATGTCATTTAAATTTAGCACGGTGATAGTGAATTTGGAAGTATTAATATGTATGTTGTGTAAGAAAAGATTCGGGCTTTCCATATCCGACTAGATCCTAAGTCTATTTCTGAATAATTTATAATCTCTGAATATGTCAATAGCCTTTATTATGTCTGTCAAATTTGAACTTTCCATGTTTCATAGTTTACAAGAAAAACGATTGTGATAAACAGACATAGGAGTAATCTTATAATGGTTCCCTTTTTACTTTTTGTGTACGGAAACCCCCTAAAAAGATAAAACAGGAAATTTCAGGTATTTCAAAATTTCTATGTTTGTACTTTTTTTCCGACGAATTGATGCTGTTTATATTTTGTTGTTATTTTGATTTTATTTTGATTTGAATATTCTTCATTTCATTTCACTCGCACAACACCTGTAAATATCTTGAATCTTGAACATTTTGATTAATCCTTTATCTAACGAATTATGAATTATGAAATTTTACATTTTAAAGCTTTTTACGTAAACCGTTTAAATTAAATAAAAGGATTTACATAATCATTTAATAAATTTTTGAAGGCTTAATTAAATTTAAATTTACACGGAATTTGGGCAATATTTAAAACCTCACTCAAATCATTTATTTTAAAAAGTTTTCTTAGTATTTTTTAGAATTATAAAATATACAAATACGATATTCCTACAATACAAATACAGAAATATTTCCGAATTTAAAAATACCCAAGACCCTCCCTCAGCGCCAAGAAAGCTGAAATGGTACAAAGGCAAAAAAAAAATCATCGTTTTAAAAAGATTTTTGTTTTGTGCAACCAATAATGCTTTTGGAGCAAAATAAAGTAATGTATCTGTAACCCATTCTAAACAGTATTACAACTAATTGATGTATTAAAAGAATTTTATAATAAAGAATTTTTATGGTACTTATAAGTATTGTCGGTAGATAAAGGGATAAGGTGTAAGTAATTTATTTTAAATTATGTTTTACTTTTTTCTACAATACGGTAAGTTTGAAACGAATTACCCATTGACAAGACTCAAAAACAATCTGGAAGACCATTTTTGCTACTTTAAAAATGAGTTATTTGATCTTTAAAGAAACTTTCATTTTGATGAAATGATGTTTGTCGTTGTTTAAACTTCAAAGAGGATAAAATATCTTGAAACAAACATTTTGAAACAACTTGAAAAAAAATCGTTTAGATACAAGTTTGTACCAAGAAAGAATTCGTTCAAAGAATTCATAATTACTGAAGTTCTTTTTGAAAGCGTTAATTATTTCCTGCCATTTAATAGAAGTAAAGGTAAGCGTTCTAGAAACTTATTTGAAGAAGACATTATTGTAACTTTCTTCTCTCTTTTTAAGAAGAAATTGTTGAATTCATAAAAAAAAATTCGACTTCCGGATTTCGTTGGATTAATACATTTTAGAAGGTCTTGAAGACGATCTGTTGGTTTTTAGAAAATGTTTGTTTGTATGTGACAAGCATTTTGTTGACACTCTATCTCAAGAATTAATGCACGGAATTTTACAAAACTTTAGATTGAGTTAGATCATGACATAAACTGGTGCTGATTAGTTTTTGGTGTATATAGTTCGACAGGTGGCGTTGCTAAGCTGTGTTTTTTCATCATTCCAATAATAATTATATCTCAAGAACTAATGCACCGATTTTCTTCAAACTTCAGTTTCAGTTGGTCTTGATATGATTGATGACTCAGTACGTTTTGATGTAAATCGTTTCACAGACGTCGCTGCTAAGCTACTTTTTTTGCCAATTTCCGCAATAGATATATGCCAAGAACTATTGCACGAATTTTCATCACCATTTTCATCACCATTTGAAATTCCGGCATACCTTGATAAATATTGATGTTGATTACGTCTTAGTGTAAATAGTGTGAAAAGTAAAGCAGTTATGCTGCATTTTTTACGATTTTCCCAGTGAAATTATCTCAAAAACTAATGCACGGATTTTCATCCAAATTCAGATTCAATTAGATGTTGACATAGATTGTTGCTGATTAAATTCTGGTATAAATCACCCAGCAGTTTGCTCTGTTATACTGCATTTTGCAGGATTTACACAATTTTAGCAAGAGTCATAAATGAGTAGCTAACGCACAGAATTTCATATCTTTACAATTCTTATGGTGTCTATGGATTTTCATTTTAATTTAGGCACTGTGCTAGCTAATTTTGAACTATTAAACGTGTATGAGGTAAAAGAAAATTTAGGGCTTGGAACATCGGACGCGTTTTGAAGATTATTCCATTATCTAATTATAATAAAACGATGTGTAACATACAATTACAGCGGAGAAAAGTGCAAAAATACAGAAGTTTTTATAAATGTGGAAAGGATGTTGTGAGAATTAGAATTTATTTTAATGGTGATGCGAAGTTTTGTTTGCGGTGTTTAATTTACTTTCTTCTATCGTTACAAGAAAAAAGTATCGGATTCGACAAAATTTTCTAGCTCCGGCTTTCAACGGATTTACAGGTTTATGGGTCAGAGAACTCCAAAGACATATTTTTACAAAACATCATTATTTTATAAATATTAAATACTTGTACTCTATCAATAATAAAAGATAGTTCCACCATTAAATTTAACATTAAAATTACTATAAAGAAAGCTGTTATTTAAATCATATTCAAAAATAATCATGAATCGCTTTTGAAAACTGCTTTTTATACAACTAAAATAGTAGGGAAAGATAGGGATACTGGAGCCACTTTTTAAATTTTAAATTTTTGTTAATTTTTTATAATTACTTATAACAAAATAAAGTATTGAAAATTAAAATTTGAAATTTTTTCTTCAACTGAAAACCACTGGCTCAAGTATCCCCCTCATGGGGATACTTGAGCCATGGTGAATTCATACTTGAGCCAGTATGGAAAAATACCGACAAAAGTAAAATTTTTCGCTTTATTTTTGCACAAATATTTTACAGAATGATAAATTATGATACATAAACTCCTTCAAAACCAATTGAGAACACAGAGCTAGTAATACGATAATTTTTGTCGTTATAACTGGTGGTTGAAGGATCATTTCAACTTGGAATTATATTGATGGTAGCAACATCCTCAGTTAGGGGCCATTTAAATTTGGAATCTGCAATTCTTTGAGCAAATTTAATTTTCAATTCATCTTCTGAAATGTTAAGCACTTGTCCAACAAATCTTTTTACAGTTTTCTTTCCGGCATATTTTACTAGCAATCAATCACCAATAGAAGGTTTTCTGTTCATATTATGAACATCACTGACAGAATTTTCATCTAATGACATTGTCGAACTCATGCATTGAGTAGCTGTCGAAATCTGAGCCAGATGTATTATTCCACTCTTTCAAACACTTTTTTGAATTCAAAATTTCAGATCTTTGGCGAGATGTATGAAGAACAAATTCAGAATGGTTGTAACATCATACATATTTTTACTTTTACCTGCATGGTAACTCAGTAGTACCCTCTGTTGGGGACAATAGAAGTCATTTCTTACATAAAAAATTTACAGTAACAGAGGTTACAATTTTAATATAAAATAGTAATCTTAATATATTATATTAAAAGTAAATATTTCAATATGTTGGACTTTACTAATTAAAGTATTAGATTATGACTTGTAAAACAGTTTAAAAGTTTATTTTAATGGAATGACAGTTAAATTGGAAACCATGTTTACATTTATCTAGACAGGCTATTTTGTGAATTAAAATTAAAAATAAAATGGATATTTTCATTAAACAATATATACATTTTTTAAGCATTTTTCACTATTTTTTAAGTCACTATTTTTTAAGGAAAAAAAATAAAATAAAAAATCATTCTCCCTTTTATCCAGAAAAAAATATTAGTGAATATAAGAACTTAATTTTATTTTTTGTTTGTTTCGCCCATGTCTAATTTCCTAGTGGGGATGGTTGAGCCATGGCTCAAGTGTCCCAGTTCGCACTGGCTCAAATATCCCCATTACCACCATTTATGTTTATCAGAGTTTTACTTAGTAAAGTATGCAGCTATTTGAAATATTTTAAACTCAAAATACAATTGAAATTATGCTTTTAAATATATCTAATTTGTTGCAACTTTAAACAGAACTTTGATTACAAAAAATTAAAAAAAAAAAAAAAAACTTGCAGCTAAATATTTATTTCAGATGGGGAAAAACAACTATTAATCACTATGCTTCCAAAATGGTACCGAGATATGCGATTTCATTTTTACATGTTCAGAACTATAAATATGCTACCATATTGCCAGTTTTAGAAAAAAAAATTAACTAAAGAGATAATTGGGGTGGCTCAAGTATTCCCACTCTTTTCTATATATTTCCACATCTGAAAAGCATATTTAATTACATAATTTAATTATGGCTAAAAACCTTCCTTAAAATTGTAAAAAAAAAGTTTTTTTTAATTAAATAAGTTAGACAATAAGATATAATCGAAGGGGAAAATCTGAAAGTGAGATGGCGCACTAGCCATTAGTGAGAATTAACGTTTAAAAGAGGAAACTTAATATTAAAACATAAGAACTGTTTAAGAGGCTTGTTTGTTTTGGTTTATTTTATGACGGCCGATTATCAACACGTGGGATATAGACCCGAAGAGTAGGGGGTGCCCTAAGTAGAGGTCTTTATAAGGGAACCTAATGCGTATTTACCCATCCAAGGAAATCCAACGTTCGAAAAAAACCACGAAAAACTCGGAACGATTAGGCCAATGACCGCGACTGAGTTCGAACCCAGCTCCTGTAGTCTACAAGTTTCGAGAGCAGATCCTCTCGGCCACTGGTGGGACTAGTTTAAAGGATTATGGAAAAACTCGACAAGTAAAATGAAACGGATTTTGTGAACTATTTAACATGGCATATTTTACTTTTAAACAGAAGTATAAATGAAAAGCAAATACAGTAAATATACACATTATAATTCAAATAAAATTCAAAAGATATTACTTTTATGCATAAATTAGTTTTAATAAACTAATTAAATTTTAAAATATTTTTTGAACAGTAATTCAGTTTCGAATACTTTTCTAAAAAACTTAAAATTTGCTGTGGCATCAGAAAATAATCTGTTTTAGAATTATAAAAATCAATTTTCATTTTGGTTTAGATAAAAAAAATAATAAACAGATGTTTAAATAAGTTTTAATCTTTCTCAAAAAAAAAAGTTTAAACGAAGCGTATAATGTTAAAATGTTTCAAGAATTTAGTAAATGTTCGATGAAAATTTTAAATTTTAAATTTTCTCAAAACAAAACAAATTGCTTAAACGAAATTTAAAATGACAAAATTTCAAAAATTTAGCAAAAGTTTAAACAAAATTTAAAATTTCTCAATTTTTCAAAACTCTATTAAAACAATAATTTCTAAAATCTTTCCCTCCAAAATTTTAGCATTAAAATAGAAAGAAAAAAGTAAAATATTTCTAAAAAATAAATTTTATGGGAGCTACCCCACAGAAAAAAATTCGGACGCTGTGGTTTGAAACATGAAATTTTTGAATAGCCGACGTATATGCTGACATTGATGTGGAATCATATCTAGCCTGTGAGAGAAATTCTGGACATGAAGTTCAATTTTGAAATTTAAATCGCACAAACAGGCTTATATCATTAATTAATTAATTTATTAAAATTTTTTTAATCAAAATAAAAGTAACCAAGATTGTCGAATGTCGATAGCTATAAATACGACTTCAGAATAATAGGCGAATCATAAATATAACAGGATCACTTGTTAACACAACACAAAAATTTTATTTACATAATATTAACGTACGACAGGCAGTGGTTGGTACACTGCGCTTACATCCATTCAACTGGCGGGAAAAATTTTCGTACATCAACAACATTCTGCGCACAGTTGCGCCCTCTAACGACAATTGCTATGTGCGAAGGAAACACTCCCCCGGCGATTGAAATGACAGTTTCAATATAATGAAACACATAATTTTGCAAAAATTATCGTACAAGAAAATTATGAGACATAAGCAGTTACATACACAATAATAATAGGATAAATGTACTATAATACTAGGTTAAGTACAGGAATAATATTTTTGAGAGTTTACTTAAGATAAGAAAGGAAATTTGTTACTCAACTGGTAAGATACTGATGTCTTTGACATTTCCCTTAAGAATTCGACGATCTGGTAACTGTAAATTTACCGTTCTCACTATATTATCTCGTCCCTTAAAAACTTCAACTATTCCATCAACTACCCATTTGGCAGAAGGTACATTTTCCTGCCTTATTAGTACCAAAGTTCCTTTCTGTACATCATCTTTTTTTAAATTTCCATTTACTTCGTTCTTTGAGAGTATTTAAATAATCCCTTTTCCAAAGTTTTACAATTCTCTGGCTAAATTTGGCGGCTTTTTTCCCATTTTGATAGCCTGTTTTCATTAATATTGTCTAATTGTGGTTCGGAGATCGAAGTAATCGGTCTGTCAATTAAAAAATGGGAAGGGGTCAGAGTTTCAAAATTTTCGAAATCTGTGGACAGCGGGGTAAGGGGCCGAGAGTTTAAGACGCCCTCAATTTCAGCTAGAATCTTTAAAAAGTCTTCCAAAGTGAATTTTTGATCACCTATTACCCATTTTAAATGAAACTTAAATGATTTCACCCCCGCTTACCAGATGCCACCAAAATTCGGAGATTTGGGAGGAATAAATTCCCATTTGATACCTTCATCGGTTAAAAAATTACATAATTCCTCATCTGGGAAGCTAACAAATTTATGAAATTTTTTCAACTCTATGTCAACTCGAATAAAAATTTTTGAACTGTCCGATAATATTTTTTCACATTTGCCTCTTCTCCCAAAGAAACGTTTTAGACTAGCTATAAAGGCCTGAATAGTCAGATCTGAAACAAAGTCTAGGTGTATCGCCTTGGTAGACAAACATACATACACTACGACATAAATTTTATTCAATACACCCTTACTTTGATTTTTAAATTTAACGGAAAATGGGCCACAATAATCTATTCCTGTTACTCCAAACACATAATTAGGTGTTATACGTTCCCTTGGCAAATCAGCCATCATTTGGGAGCTGACTATAGGTTTGTTTTTGAAAGAAATCACATATTTATGCACGATTTTGCGGCAATTATTCCTGCCATTAAGCGGCGAAAATTTCTGTCTAACATGGAAAAGCAAAGCTTTTGGACCTAAGTGGAAATATTTCAGAGGAAAATAATTCAATATAATATCCGTTAACTTATGATTAGAGGGTAACACAATTGGAAAGTTTTGAGTTAAGTGGCAAGTCTGAATGACTTAAGCGTCCCCCAACTCTAAACAACCCGTCTTATCCTAAAAATACATTTAATGAAGCAAGTATACTTTTACTATGAACTGTCTTACCCTTTTCCAGACAATTTAATTCCTCTGGAAATTCTTGTCGTTACGCTGAACATATTATAACCGATTCAGCACACTTTACCTCATCCAGACTTAATGGTTCACTTTTTCTCTTTTCAGCATTGGAACAGTTAAAATAAAACCTAAAAATAAAACTAATTATACAAATTAATTTACTAAAATTGTTAGTTAGTGAAAAAATATTATTAATAACAGAATATTCAGCAGAAAAATTTAGAGTAACTAAACTATTACTAATATTGGTCTTTTTTAGTTCTTTAACACACATCTCTTGGTCTGATATGACTAAAGATTGTTTCTTTTTGCACATGTCTAAGTCTTTCAGGAACTCTGGACCAGTCCACCATATAGGATTCTGAACAAGATTTTCGGACTCTATGCCTCGTGTTAAAAGGTCTGCTGGATTCTCGGATCCTGCGCAGTGAAACCACCTAGATGAATCTGTCAGTGACTGTATTTCTTTAACACGGGTCGCCACAAACGACTTCCACTTATTTGCAGATCCTTTGATCCAGTACAAAGTGATCTGCAAATCAGTCCATAGGTACACAGAAGAGGATCCCTTGCGATCTAATACGTCTTTGACTTGACAAGTCAAGCACGCTGCGAGTAACGCACCCAAAAGTACCAATCGCGGAAGTGATTCCTTTTTCAAGGGTGCCACATTACTCTTAGGTGTAATCAAACTGATGAAGGATTAATTATGGAATTTACTTGAAAATATATGACAGCACCGTAAGCTTTTGGACTAGTATCAGAGAAGGTGTGCAGTATTAATTCGTAATCAGAGTTTTCCGTGGAACTGAAAAACATTTCTTGAAATTCTTAGATTTGCTAAATGAGGTAGTTCGGAACATCATTGTACTCACATCTATACATATAATAAAACAGTAGGACCCGGTGTGTCTGTACATTGAAGATAATTGACAAAAATGGAGTCAGGGCGATAAAAGAAAACCAATGAAACACAAAAAATTTTTTTTTGAATTTTTTGTCTGTCTGTCTGTCTGTCTGTCTGTCTGTCTGTTTGTTCGAGGTTATCTTCGTAACTACTGAATGGATTTTTATGCGGTTTTCACTAATGAAGAATGCACACTCCCGGGCAGTGTATAGGCTTTGTTTCATCAAAATCGGACAACAGACAAAAAAGTAACAAAAAGAAACAAAAGAAACTATTAGGTGCGCTGCTCACGTTTTTTAGTACATAACGTTTTTTAGTACATATAAAATCCAATAGATGTCACTGTGCGATTTTAAAACGCGCTATCGTTATGTTTTCGCCAGTCTACTTAAGTATGAGAAAGTTTCAAGCTGGCTGTCGTTCCATGTGGTTTAGCCGGTAGAACGTCAGTGCGCCATACTGATGGCCCGGGTTCGATTCCCAGCATGGAATTTTTTTTCACTATGTTGGCATTAACGCCTATAAGCAATTAAAAGAATTTGAAATATTGTATTCAAGGCGAATTTTCTCTCTGGGAAAATTTCCTTGCATTAATATGTCAGTGTAATTTTTTTTTCGATTTAATTTTTTTTTCGAAACTTTGTTTTTCTTAAAAAATTACAGTAAATATTTGATATTTCCCAACGTTTTTTGAATGATCGACTTGCTTTTTTTTTTTTTTAATGTATGTCTGAACCTTATCTAACTACTTCTTCAAGATTTCTTTAGATAAACCGAACAGCGTAGCGGGCGAAGGCCGCTAGTCTTTATAATATTGGGGGTAATTCTTCATTCCATGACAAATTCCTAATTCAAATTTCTTGTAGTAAACGTTTAACTCTAATAGTAAATGGTGATATTAGACCCAGGAATCAAATATTTTGCCTAATACTTGTAAGATAAAACGTTTTGTATTTTTTGTCTTGCTCAAAAATTCTAATAAATTTTCAGTTTCCATCAAAAGTATGTCCTGTTTAGGTTGCCACGATAGGCCTAAAACTTTGTATGATTTATTAGGTTCAAAGGACTGAGGTAGAGTGCTAAACCCATTCTTTTCCCACGTTTCCATTACTAGTTCGTTATTCGTAACCCATTTCCTAAAATTGATACTCGCCTTCTTCATAATTTGGTTTGATTGTTGAGAAATTGTCAATGCATCTGAGACAGTGTTGTCCCGGTCACTAAATCGTCAACATAAATGCATTTTTTTAGTATTTCAGTTACTATTGGATATTCTTTTTTAAATTTACTAAGATGTTGTTTAATTGTAGCTGATAATAAAAAAGGGATTGAATTTAAACCAAAAGTTAGTCTTAGAGATCTGTAAATAATAATCTTAAATGTATCACCTGTGACAGGATTGTCTTCTATAAACATAAATCTTAAGACATCTCTAACTTTTTCGTTTATACAAATTTGTAGAAATGCTTTTTCTAAATCGGCCAAAACAGCAATTTTGTTGAAGCGAAAAAAATCAATAAATGAAATATATTTACGTTAAGATTGATTACGGCATCCAAACAGTCATTTAATGATAACTGTCCCGCTTCATGTGAACTCGTATCGAAAACAATGCGACATTTTGTGTATACACTGTCTTGTTTAAACACTGTATGGCGCGGTAGGTAAAAAATCGGATTGTTAGAAAATTCTTCGGATTCAGGAACAATTTCAATAAAGTTCATTTCTAAATATTCATCAAAAATTTTACGATAATTGTCATATAAACATGGATCACGTTTCATTCTTTTTATGAGATTACAGAGTCTAAAAAGACTCTCTAATTTTTCAGAGATTAGAGAAAAGAGATTCAGAGATTATTTCAGTTACCTTATAATTATTTTCAAGATTTTCCCAGTCCCGTTTCCACGGGAGACTAACTTCATATCTTTCATTTTTGAAACACAAAATTTCCTGGAATTTTTCCATTATTTCTTCGGAATTTACACTATTTGGTTGGTCTTTTATACCCAGTTGCTCTAATTCCCCCCCCCCCCAAAAAAAACCTCTCAAATCTAAATCTTTGTTTTCCTCTAATAAATGAAACTTATATTTACTTGCATTTTTGTCATAAATTTGGCCTCCTACAATCCAACCTAGCTGTGAGTTTTGCAAAATTATTGAACTATTAGGAATTTTGATTTGACCAGATAAAAGTAATTGGTAATAAACTTCTGATCTCAGTAAAACATGAACTCGTTGTAGTTTGAAAAAACGTGAATTTGCATAATTAATGTTCTATGGTAAGTTCAGACTAGAAATGTCTACTTCACTTGAAGGGGTTAAACCCGTGATTTTAGAAACCAAAAACATTTTACTGGAATTTTTGAAACTCCGATCCTTATTTGTTATTTCTACATGAATTTTCTTTTTTATTTTACAGACAGAATCATTTAATCCTGTAATTGTGTAATCAACATTATATTTTTTTTAATCTCTATATATCAGCAGCATACGTAGAAATTAGGGAAACATTGCTTGCAGTGTCTAAAATAGCAACGAAAGAATGATATGTATCATTAATTACCTTTAAGTAAATCACATCTGTTGAAATTAATCCATAACTTGTGTCAGATGAATTAGTTTGTTTATTGTTACCTTGACAGTTTAATGATGTAATATTTGACCTACATTCTAATTGATTTGAATTTATATTTTCCTCCGTTTTCGATTCTTAGTGATTTACCATTTAATCACTTTGTTTGTTTTCATAAGTAATTTTAGAAAAATTGGCGCCGTGAAGGCTACTATGGTGAGTTTTAAAACATATTCTGCACTTTTTATTTAATTTATTGCACCGACTGACACCGTACATACTTGAAAGACAATTAAAACATAGATTATTTTTTTTTACTTGAGTTTATTTGTCTTGTGGTGATAATCCTAAATAGCTCTTACAGCGATATAAATAATGGGACTGGCTGCATAGTTGACAGTTAGGTTTCTCGTTCGATAAAACAAAACTTTTTTGTTTATGGGCAATTTCAGGTTTCGATTTTATAACAGAGCTGTTTTTTTAACATTCTCGAGTGCTTGCGCTCGTTTCAACAAAAAATCAATAAATATTTCCCATTCGGGTAGTTCATTACAATTAAGGGACATTTCAAATGCCTTTCTGGTTTCAATATCCAATCGTTGTAAAACAAAATACATTAAAATGCATTCGGACAATTTATTGCCTTCTAGGCCTAGTTGTCTGAGCGCTCTTAAATGGCTCCTTAAATTATCAACTAAACTACGGATCTCTCCCTCATTCTCAATTTTTATTTTGTTGTAACTTAATAATTCAGAAATGTGACTATTTACAATGAGTCTTTTATTTTCAAACCTTTTTTTAAAGCTTCGAATAGAGAAGTATATTAATCATCAATATTCTGTAATTATTTAAGAGGACCTGTGAGTGCGGATCGCAAATAATATAATTTTTGTGCTTCATTTAATTCGATATTATCGTCAATTAAAGTGGTGAACTGTTGTTTAAAATTCATCTACTCAGTGTGTGAAAACACTCTTCACGAAGACATTCTGGCACCAGCAGCCGCTGATTTTCAGAACATTTTTCTTTTATTTATTTTTTTTCTTTCTTGTGCAAACTTAAACCTGATTGGTTATTTTACGATCTTTTTTATTAATGTTCTTTTTGTACCTTTCAGATTTCGATGTAGTCTTACCTAGAATAATGACCAAGAAACATGTAATAGCTGTGCGCGCGTGTAAATAATCAATTTTTTGTGTGTTTACGTTTTGTCTCTTATTTTTTGATGTGGATTTTTTGTCTTTGAAGACTGCAAAGAATTATGATCCTGAACACCGTACATCCCTCAAGAACCCTCGAGAAAGGTAGGAAAATTTTTATATTATTATTTTAAGAATATTTTTCTACTGAAATAACGATTTTGAAATTAACATGGCATCCCTGTCGCGGGATGTACGGTGGTAATATATTTTGAAACAATTAAGAATTTGAATTTTGAAATAAACTAATTAAGTAGAGAAAAAGAAAAAAATGGCTGAGAATTTAGAAACACTTAAAAAAAGAAGAACTATTTTTCGATCGGCTGTTACGAAAATTCTAAATAAAATCGAAACTTCCATAAAATCAGACGATGTGTCTATCGAAGAACTGCAAGAACATGTTGAAACATTGACCGACAAATTTAAGTCACTTAAGACAACAGATAATTCAATTGAATTATTAGTCAATCCCGATGATTTAGAGAAAGAATTAGAAGCCGCTGAAAAGTATAGCGAAAATGTAATATTATGGAAGTCACGCGCAAATCAGAAAATTAGAGAATTAAATGCCGGATTTTTAAATTTAAAATCAAAACAAGAAAGTAACAAAGAACAATTTTCAGACAGTACCTCAAATGAAAAAGTGGATAATTCGGTAAAAGTTAAGTTACCGAAATTGCATATACCAATATTTGATGGAAATATAAATGAATGGCTTTCCTTTTGGAGCAGTTTTGAATCGGCCATTCATGATAATAAGTCGTTAAATAAAGTTGATAAATTTAATTATTTAAGATCGCAATTAAGATCGACCGCTTTAAACACAATAGAAGGTTTTCCTGTTTCCGAAAAAAATTACGATGCGGCTATAGAATTGCTGAAAAGTAGGTTTGCTAATAAACAATTATTAATACACAATCATATTAGTAATCTTTTAGCTATCAAGCCTTTGAGAACTTCGAATGATATATATGCTTTCCGACAATATTTTGATAAATTATCAGTAGAACTGAGAAGTTTGCAAAGCTTAGGAACAGATTTAAAGAACATTTCAAGTGTATTATGTACAACCATTTTGAAAACAATTCCGAAAGATTTGTTAATAGAACTTAACAAGTCCGATAATGAAAAGGGATTTTATGAAATTGAAGAACTAATGAATTTTTTATCTACTTGTTTAAAAGCCAGAGAAAAGGCTAATTTAGTAATAAACCCAATGAACGAAGATAAAAAGTTTTTTATTCCTCCTGAAAAGAAAAACTTTAATTCGTTTCGAAATAACTATAAACAAAAAAATTATCCAACAGCTAACGATTTAGTGTCAACGAACAAAAAAGAGGATTTAAACGTAATAAACTGCGTTTTTTTGTGAATCATTTCATCACTCATCGGTTGATTGCGATAGAACTAATGAGTTATCTATTGATGAAATTAAGAACATTCTAATGAAAAAGGGTGCATGTTTTAAGTGCTTAGAAATGAAAAAACATTTATC
Organism: Maratus speculifer; assembly: GCA_964019185.1. NCBI lineage: Eukaryota > Metazoa > Arthropoda > Arachnida > Araneae > Salticidae > Maratus > Maratus speculifer. The sequence continues at coordinate 139,052,341 of OZ025298.1, forward strand.
GCGTTTTTGCAAAAAAAATATAAAATGCCGTATTTGTAACGGAAATCACAACACGTTGTTTTGTTACAGAAACATAAAAAAGGAAAAATCTAAACAACAGACCGAAGTGTCGGATACTGCCCTTTTTGCGAATGAAAACTTGCAGAAAGAAGTTTATTTACAAACTTTATATGTTTATGTTAGAAATAATGGTTGTGAATATATAGTACGCGCATTGTTAGATACGGCGTCTTCTAAGTCGTATATTTCAAAGTTCGTAGCCAATAAGATGGGATTAAAAAGTTTAAGAAAGGTCAGAATTACTCACGGGTTGTTTGGAGGTACCGAAACAACGGTAGATCATAACTGTTATTCTGTTAATTTAAGGGGTTTAAGGGGAGGTAAAAAGATAAAAATTGAGGTAATGGAACAAGAAAAAATTTGTGCTAATGTACCCAAAATTAGAGACATTCGTTGTATTGCGGAATTAAAAGGAAAAAAAATATTTTTAAGCGATATCTGCCCTGAAGGTAAAAATTGTTTATATGAAAGAAATTTGAATGAAATACATGTACTTTTGGGAGCAGATGTTGTGGGAGAACTGTTTACAGGTAAAATAGAAAATTTATCTTGTGGTTTGGTTGCGATGCAAACAAAACTAGGTTGGACTACTATGGGCAAAATTGGCGGAAATGAAAGTGATAGTTCTCTTTTGGTCCTTTCATTATATGTAAACGATGCCAAAATTACAGATTTGTGGAATTTAGATTCTTTAGGCATAGTAGATCCTGCGGAAAAACAAACTAAGGAAGAAGTCCAGAAATTAGTTTTGGAGCATTTTAAAGAAACCGTAAGACGCGAAACTGATGGTAGGTACAAAGTTTGTCTTCCCTGGTTAAGTGAGCATCCTCCTATTCCAAGTAATAAAGATTTAGCGATAAAACGCCTGCAAAATAATATTAAGAATCTCCAAAATTGCGGTTTGTTGAAAGATTACGAAGCAGTTTTAAATGAGTGGGAAACGGAAGGGATTATTGAAAGAGTGAAAGAAGAGGAAAAACTTAACTCCAAAGTCCATTATCTCCCTCATAGAGCTGTAATAAAACCTAATTCTACGACCAAAATTAGGCCAGTATTTGATGGATCAGCACATGTTAAGGGTTCTGTTTCCATAAATGATTGTATAGAGAAGGGACCTAATTTAATTGAACTAATTCCGTCTGTTCTAAATCGATTTAGAGTGGGAAAGATAGGTATTGTAGCAGATATTCGTAAAGCTTTTTTACAGATATCACTGAATGAAAAGGATAGAGATTATTTACGTTTTTTCTGGTGGAGAGATGGGAATTCAGAAAACCTTGAAATTTATAGACATTGTCGGGTTGTCTTTGGGATCAGTTGTAGCCCCTTCCTTTTGGCCGCTACTCTAACACGTCACTTAGATGAAGCACCTGAGAACATTAAAGATGTTGCTATAAAACTTAAAGAATCTTTCTATGTAGATAACTGTGTAGCTAGTGTAGAATCGTTAGAAGAGTTAGAATATTTTCGCAATGAAGCACGGAAACTCTTAGCTTCGGCACAATTTGATCTTCGTGGTTGGTGTCATAACCGGTGCGAAGAAATTGGATTAGGCTTTAACGAAAAGGGTCATTTGAGTGATGCGGCTGAGGATAAAATACCCTTACTTGGTTTAATGTGGGACACCAAGAGTGATACATTGTCGTGTGATTTTCGGAATTTTAAATTGGAAAATGAGTGCATCACTAAAAGAACAATTTTGTCCTTAACTCATAAAATATTCGATCCCATCGGTTTCACTTGCCCCGTGACCTTAATTCCAAAATTACTTTTACAGAAATGCTGGAAAATAAAGGCGTCATGGGACTCCAAGCTGCCCGATGAGATAGTTAAGGAATTTAGAAAATGGACTAAGGAAATTAATGATTTGGGAAATCTTGAGATCCCGCGAAGATTGTCTAACTTATCTCTAAAAGAGGGAAACTTATCTTTACATATTTTCTGCGACGCTAATAAATTTTCTTACGCTACATGCATTTATCTAAGAAATGAAGTAGAAAATCGTGTAACTTGTCAACTTATTCAGGCTCGTTCTAGAGTAGCTCCTCTAAAGGACATTTCCATTCCACGCCTTGAGTTATTGGCCTGTTGTATTGGAGCTAGATTGTCCAATAGTATTAAAAACGATTTGAAATTAGAAAATGTTGATACTTACTATTGGTCAGATTCAATGGACGTGTTATACTGGATAAAACGGGAAGGTCCTTGGGCTACATTTGTAGAAAATAGAGTTAGAGAAATTCGAAAGCTTACCCCCAACACTTCATGGAATTTCGTACCTGGACATATGAATCCAGCAGATTTACCGTCACGCGGTTGTTGTGCAAAATCCCTTATTAAATCTCAGTGGTGGTTAGGGCCATCCTGGCTTTCAGAATCAAAGGAAAATTGGCCTAGTACTAATATTTTTCCTAATATGGATATAGTGAATTCTGAAAAAAGAAAAACTATTGTGACCGCTCCTAATGTAGAGAGTGATGAGGCACAATTTTATAATCGCTATTCTTCTTACAATAAAATTTTGCGAGTTACTGGTTGGATTTTGCGATTTTACCAAAATTCGAAAAGGGGTAGTACCGACAGAATATTCGGTCAATTAACACACAACGAATTAAAAGCAGCAGAAACAGTATTATTAAAACTTGTGCAAAAAGAATCCTTTGTGAATGAACATAATCAAAGGCTGAAATGCCTGAATATTTTTACAGATTCGGAAGGAATCATACGCGTGAAAACGAAGATTTTTCAACGAGAAGATGAATTCAATTTTAGATTACCTATCTTACTCCCTTCAAATCATTACGTCGTAGAACAAATTATATTTTCGAAACATTTAGAATTCGGTCATTGTGGCGTACCCTTGTTGATGACTGCGTTACGAGAAAATTACTGGGTACTGAAGAGTCGGAAAACAATCAAAAAGGTAATCGGCAAATGTATCATTTGTAAAAGACACTCAGCAAAACCACCTGATGTAGCAGAAAGTGTCTTACCTCTTGATCGTGTCAGAGAAGCCGCGATTTTCGAAATAATAGGAATCGATCTGTGCGGGCCTCTTTATTTGAAAAATCAAAGTAAAGTCTGGATTTTGATAGTCACGTGTGCAGTTTTTAGAGCTGTGCATTTCGAGCTATTGACAGCTCTTTCAACCGAAAGTTTTATCTTAGGCCTGAAACGTTTTATTTCTAGACGAGGTCGTCCTGCAATAATATATTCAGATAATGGCACAAATTTTACTGGCTGCCACAATTTATTAAAAACTATTGACTATGAAAAAGTAAAAGCGGTTACTGCGTTTTCACGTATAGATTGGAAATTTATTCCACCTTCTGCACCTTGGTGGGGTGGATTTTGGGAGCGGCTTGTTGGAATCCTGAAACGAATCTTGAGAAGGGTATTGGGCAAGTCGTCTTTAAATTTTGAAGAACTACATACCGTTATCTGCGATTGTGAAAGTATTATAAATGCCCGCCCCTTGACGTATGTTACAGACAATAATGAAGATCTTGAAGTTATAACGCCTTCAATGTTCCTACAGGAAAATACTAAAATAGGTATGCCTGAACTCGAATTTCTAGACCACAAAGAAATGAATAAACGATACCATTATAGAATTAAAATTAGAAACGATTTAAAAGCAAGATTTAGAAGCGAATACCTCGGCACATTGAAATGTTCGATCTTTAGTGGGAAAAAATCAAGATCTTTGTGTGTAGGAGATGTTGTCCTAATATGGACGGAAAATTCTAGCCGAATAAACTGGCCTCTTGGTAGAGTTGTCGAACTTATACCTAGTCAAGATGGCGTTGTGCGTGTAGTAAAGTTGAAGACTGCAACTGGAATGCTAATTCGTCCCATTAAGAAACTTTGTTCTTTGGAGGTGAATGAAATCGCCGATAATCAAAGTGATTCAGTACTGCAGAAGCGTTTGACTACTCGCCATGGTCGAATTGTACGGCCGCCCGAAAGACTCCAACTGCAGTGATTGAGTTCTGTCCCCTAATGAACTCAAGGTGGGGAGTGTGAAAACACTCTTCACGAAGACATTCTGGCACCAGCAGCCGCTGATTTTCAGAACATTTTTCTTTTATTTATTTTTTTTCTTTCTTGTGCAAACTTAAACCTGATTGGTTATTTTACGATCTTTTTTATTAATGTTCTTTTTGTACCTTTCAGATTTCGATGTAGTCTTACCTAGAATAATGACCAAGAAACATGTAATAGCTGTGCGCGCGTGTAAATAATCAATTTTTTGTGTGTTTACGTTTTGTCTCTTATTTTTTGATGTGGATTTTTTGTCTTTGAAGACTGCAAAGAATTATGATCCTGAACACCGTACATCCCTCAAGAACCCTCGAGAAAGGTAGGAAAATTTTTATATTATTATTTTAAGAATATTTTTCTACTGAAATAACGATTTTGAAATTAACACAGTGTAACGACCCGAAAATTGGGGTAAATTAATAGATGGGAATTTAATCTTTGCCTCATTAGAACTGTTTCTATCAGCAATAGAATTTCTACTTTCATTAATATCAGGTAGAGGCTTTATTAATTGAATTAAACCTAGATTGCTATTGGAATAATTGTAGCAGCATATGTTATTTTATCTGAAAATCACATTTAATTACATGATTTATTTTCATCTAAAAAACTAAAATAAATCAAATGACGAAAAACTTGCAAAGATGAAAATTGACGAAAAAGTGCAAAAGATCAATGAAATAAGGCCATCGAATAATAAAAACTAGGCATCTTCAAATCACCTGTCTTAATATATATACAGGGTGTCCACTCTCACCGGTGGCCAATGGCTAATTCTAAATTGTTAGTCCTATGAAAAACGGTTGAGAAATTAGCCATATAGCTGTAATTGCAAAAATGCCTTAAAAATTGTTTTTCAAGCGAATGAGGTAACAAAAAAAAAAAAATTACTAAAAAATTACGAAAATTAAATTTTTATTCGGTTTCCCGGTCCTATAAGTGATACTTAGTAAAAATTTTCCATCACTTTAACAAGCAACAAAAAAAGGTCGCATTCATCTAACACTAAAATTGGCCGAGTTATGAAACTTTGAATTTCATGGTTTAAACCACTTTTCTGTAACTGAAAACGGATGAGTTGCTCTAAGCTTTAAGGGAACGTACGCTAAGTGCTTAAAGTGTTATAAAGATCGTCCATTTCCAACGCTGTCCTAATGGATAATTCCTAAACCGTATGTCACAGACATATAGTTCCAATTACAAAATTGTTTTAAATGAGATAAAGAAGTATTTTTAAAGCAATTTAACTTAAGTTGCAGCCACCACATAAGTTATACGGTAGCGTTAATTTTAATTAATTAACTTCTAGATCGGTTAAAATAATTACACTGTAAACTTAAACTCCAGTAAAAAAACGGAAAAGGTACTGGCAGCAGAGTTGCCGTATCTGATCCATTAAATCATGGAAATTCTTTTTCAAGATTTTTCCGTTTCCAAGACTGAAGTGTTCCGTTTAAGACTGGAGCGTTTCCGTTTTCGAAACTGGAGCGTTTCCGTTTTCGAAACTGGAGAGTTTCCGTTTTCGAAACTGGAGAGTTTCCGTTTTCGAAACTGGAGAGTTTCCGTTTTCGAAACTGGAGAGTTTCCGTTTTCGAAACTGGAGAGTTTCCGTTTTCGAATCTGGAGAGTTTCCGTTTTCGAATCTGGAGCGTTTCCGTTTTCGAATCTGGAGCGTTTCCGTTTTCGAAACTGATGTACTCCCTCTGGGAAACTGACATACTCCAGCTGGAAAACTGAATTATTCCAACTGGAAAACTGAACTACTCTAACTGCAAAACTGAACTACTCCAACTGGAAAACTGCAACGCTATGATTTAGAAACTGAATATTGTTTTTCAGTCTAAAATTTTCCATTTCAGAAAGAAATTTCAAATTAACACATGATTATTTTCCATTGTACTAATTAATATTTTCAAATTTTACCTTACTGATCAAAACTTATTGGCATGTAATTAGTTTCGTATTTATGTCGGTAAATAGTTATTTGTGACGAATCTTTTCGGTGTATTTTACTAAATTTTTTTTAGTTGTCGAAGTATTTTAAAAATAATGACCGCATGTGTTAAAGTATTAAAGAAATACATCAAACAATATCAATAATAATCAGGCATTGTATATTTACATGTGTACAGGGCCTGGTTTCCGAAAAGGTTAACCTTTGGCCCATTGCTGATGGAGAAACAAAAGAATTTAGAAATGAATTCTTAAAAATGCTTTTTTCTGCAATTTGCTCAACTATTTTTTACTCCTTGGTTATCCCGTCGACCAATATCGCCAAATTGTACAAATCGTCCAACTATTATCCAACTTACTCAAATTCATGCATTTTTTCTTTTGTATAACAAGAGAACAAATAAATTAGTAGAACATAAATAAAAAAATAAAAAGGTCGAATTAAAAATCCCTTGACGACTGAATAAATACCTGCATTGTGTTTAATGCAAGTGAATGGAAAATTTATGGTAATCCCTAATTGGCATTTAATCTTGGCATTAAATTTTTGGCCGACAGGATTACCAAGTAGTACCAAAAATTTTAAGTTAACTTGAAAACTGCATTGCATTATCTAAAAGCTTCGAAATATACTCTAAATAAACTAAAAAATTTTTCCAAAACAAATTTTCCAAAAAAAAAAATTTCCAAAAAAAATTTTCTTATTACAAACTGGCATTTTGACATTTCTCCTTATTGATCGAAATTTATTGGCCTATAATAGATTATATATAATTTATGTTAGTAATTATTTGTAACTAACTCTTCCTGTATGCTTTTCTTAAAGAAAACCTTTTTTTTTTTAGGTTGTCAAAATATTTCTAAAACTGGATGTCTTAAAATTAAAATGCAAAGAAAAAGAAATGTAATATCAGTTTTACTATAGACGTTCTTTGGTTTAGGGTTAAAGATAAAATAGACATTGCAGATGGTATTTATGTACATATTTACTCAAAAACTAATTATTTTACTTTTTTGGTAATATTTAAATTGGAGAAAAAAATGTGGATGTATATAAACTGTTTTCCATTTCCGCAAATTCTGACACCCCTGTTGATTTTTAGTGTAAAATAAACTCTGCAGAACCACAATTACTTGCTGCTGAAACATTTAAATATATTAATTGTGTTTGTGTACAATTTATTGAACTGGGTACAAGAATTTTCTTTGCTGTATTGCCAAGTTTTGAAACAAAAATCAGAAAGTTAAAAAAAAAAAAATCAAGAAATCTCCAAAATATTCATTAATAATTCTTTATTAATAAATTAAATATCAATCACAAAATAAAATGATACATTGATGATTACATGCTAAATTTTTCAGCTTAATGTTATAATTTATTTATTATAACAAATAAAATTCATATCTTGCATTTAAAGAGAAAAAATTGAAAATTTACTTAGAACCATGATGTTTTAAAAATAAATCATATATTGACATGAACTTTTATCATATCAAATACTAACAAAATACAGCGACAATCAATAATACAGAAAATTCCGATTAGAAAATCAGAAGGAATATGTAAAAAGAATCAGAACTCTAAATAAAACAACAAAAGAAATATCTATTGTTACATTACAAATTAAAGTGACTTTCGAAGTCTCTGAGTCCATTTATTAGATTCAAAATAGGTTTTGCTATAGTAGTATTGCTCCTTCCTTTTATCCTAGGTGTTTTACTTCCTTTTTCCGGATTAATATCGGCAAATATTCTGAAAAATGAAAATAGGAAATTTTGTAATAAAAGACACTTAAAAGATGTGAAATTACGCATTATAAAAAATTACCACAGTTACCTTTTATTTTACAGCAGCCCTTTTTTATATAAAAAATGCTGCAGGCAATATGAGAAAAAATTCTAAGGTAACTCACATCAGTAACTTACACTCTTACATATAAGGATTAGAATACACACCATTGCATAGAAATTAAATTTTGGAACAAAAAATACTTCAAATTAATGATCAAGCTGCACTGCATTTATATAGAAATTGATTAACCATTTAGGTTAGGTATTTTCTGATGTTCAAATTGATTCTTAGGCGATTACTTTAATAGATAACCACTCTTTTTACAATTAAATTCTGATCTTTTTATATTTCACCACACACATAGTATATATATACACGCACATTCCCACAGTTTTAGCTTATTTACAATAATTGTAAATTCCTTGTGGGATTTTAAAAAAATAAAAAATGCTTAGTTCGTTAATATCTGTAAGTATACTGGTCATTTATAATCAGATTAAAGCCATTAACATCCAGTAAGTGATTCATACATATAAGATGTTCAGTTTTCTTTGTATCTGTTCTGTTCACCTGTCAAAAAGTGGAACCTCTCTAGGAAATAAAAAGTAATACAGTAAAACCTCTAAATAACGGACACCTCGGGAACGCAGAAATTGTCCGCTATAAGGAGGTGTCCGCTATTGGGAAAACCTCAGAGACATAAAAATCGCCAAGAAATGCTTAATAGTTCATTAATTGATATTTATGTTCTTAAATCTTAAGATTAATAAGAAATTGAAATTATTTTTTTACAAAAAAGATTTAAATAAAATTGTGCACACCTTTAACTGCTGTTTATTACATTCTTACATACAAAAAACCTGTTAGAAAAGTTTACTTTTACTTACGATTATGTGTAATTTGTTTTTCATGTTATGTTATAGAGTTCGGGACGGGGATAGGGATTTTCAGTTTTTGACATTAAAACCATAAAATCTTCCGGGGGGAAATAGACATTTGAATGCTCTGGGATCTGTCCCTCCCAGACAACTCCCCGAATTTAACAGTGAACGTGAAAGAGACATTTCCTCAGCCCACCTTCTTCATTTATCTGTGATCACAAAATTTGTGACACATTGCCCTGATAAATTTAGAGACTTTTTTACTTTGCTTTTTTTTCTTTTTTTCTTGTTAAAAATAATTTTTCATCCTTTATCGCCGAAAATACTGTCCGCTATTTGGAATGTCCGTTATTCAGAGGTTAAACATACGAAAATGTAGGTTTTGGGAGTGGGGATTGGAAAACTGTCTGTTAAATAGGGGTGTTCGCTATTTGGGCGTGTCCGTTATGGAGGTTTTACTGTAGTTCAAATATGAAGAAAATAAGACAAATATCCTGTACGCCTGATATCATTTACAATTAATTCCGGACTTGCACAGTATGCCTGGATTTCAAGGAAAAGATCAAAAATACTCTATTAGAAATATCACGATTCTTATTAAAAAAAGGTATCAAATTAAATGTATTATGGTTCTCTCTGGGAATAAACATTTTCTTTTTTTAAATATTTCATGTAAAAATAATAAAAAGGAAATGCCATACCCATGCAAGTAATTTAGAAAATTTATGACTTTTTTTTTTTTTTTTTTTTTTTTTTTTTTTTAGCGTTAACCGTTTTTCTATGCTTTCTAAATTGTATTGAGCAGAATATTTTATATAGAGAGAAACATACTTTTAATAGACCGAGTAAATACATTTTAGCTTAAATTTACTTCAGTGAAGCTTAAAAATACTGTGCAATTGCGAGTGTATAAAGGATTGGATCAAACACTTGAAACATTTTCTCCTCCTTAAAATAATCCTGTATAGAATGTTGCCATTTTATATCTATTATGCACATGTGCGACTGATGATAAAGCAAAATTCTATAATGGTGCATTACATACCTCCCCCCCAAGACTAATAGAGTCACGTGATGTCCGAATGGCATAGCAGACAAAAAAAAGGGACAAGTAACACAAAATCGGTTTTCATTAGGCTCGTGCGTGACATGTCACAATGTGTTTTCATAAAAAAAAAAAAAAAAAAAAAAAAAGCTTGAAGATAGGAGGGAAAGAATAATTTAAGCTTCCTATTCCCAGAAATGCTATTGCACTTGGCTTCAGAATGCTTTTACGCGCTCCGGTAAATTTTAACACATACTTAACCCTTTCATTCCCATGGTAAAATACGTTCTAGAAAATCCGTAGTTCAACGAATTTGAATTTACACCAGAAAAGTTCAATGATAAATTTATCTTTATTTAATTATGGAATTTTTGCTATTACATAAAACAAGTATTTTTGTTTTAAATTTCTGGTATGAATTCGAAATATCCAAATTAAATATAGAAATAAAATAAACAATGTCATGATGCCATTTGGACTCACTGGGAATGAAAGGGTTAAATATTAACCTAAAACAGGAAAGTACCAAAAATGAGGTCAGAAAAAAATTAAATCCTGAGGAGATCACATCATAATACTTTATTCTGAAGTTTTTTAATATATATATATATATCATATATATGTATATATATACACACACACACACACACATACATGACTATTTGATTACAGCATTGGACTAATTTATTGTCTTCAAAGAACATTGTTATGTCAGGAAGAACAATTTTACTATCACTGTTTTGAGCTTCTAAAAATAAAACTCTCCAGTCATATTTTTAACTTAAAAAGGTTACATATTAAATACAAATAGTTTCTTTGCTTGTCTTTATTTAATTTAACAGCTATATGATTAAAATAAATTTTTAAATAAGTAATCTTTTTATAAGAATGTATTGATCTTCAACATCGGGCATAGCAGGCCACCCACTGTGGGGACACCGTAGTCTACAGTTCACTCTGCATGTCATTCAAAAATTTTCAAAATCTTTAATAAATGATTAACGTTCATAAAAGAAGCGTTTTATAGTAATAATTTGTAGTAACTTAATAGTTTATAAACTAAAGTAATACAAATAAAACATACATAGGGACATATGTTTTGTATTTACTGCCTTTGAAAAATAGTTTATTGATTGAAGCCTTCGATAAAAGAAAACTAAGTTCTAAACTGTCATTCACTTCTTTTTAAAAGCCCCTCACGAGAGGGAAAAACGTATCAGTCTTGTAATGTTACCTGTCTAATTTTCTAGCATGAAAACAAAACATGATGACTCTGCAATCACTATAATTATTTTCCTAGTTATTGGAAATTGGCTATTAAAAGCACCTTGTTAGTAGTCACATTCTAGCCATTTTCCTCCAAGGAGAGTAAAAAATTTTTTGATTACATCAACGAATCTACTTTTTATGGGTGCAAATTGCTCTAAAGCTAACTACTCTAAAAGAAAAAAAAAACCCGCTGGGCAATTATTTTTTTTATAAAAAAATGCTGTTTTCTTGGTAAAACTCCTTGAAAAAAATCTTTAAAAATTCCAACAATGATGGGCATAAAACAGATAAAAAATGGGCGTAAGAGTCTGCTTATTTCTGCAATTTTGACAAAATTAGTGACTTTTCTATCAATGCTCGTCTACCTCCCGCTAGCCAGAAATGACAAATTTTGCATTTTCCTCCAAAACTTGCACGCAAGCAAATTAACACAGGAAATTAACATTCTTAAACAAAATGGACGTATTTTGTAATCCCCCCTTTCCTTCCACAGCATGGAAGCCAGAAGACTTTCAAGTTAAAACTGAAAACTTTACCGAGTACTATACTTAAACAAATGGACATGGGCTGGAATGTTTCATGGTTAAAGGTTGATCTTATACAATAAAAAAGTTAGGTTTTTGCTAATATAATTGCAATCATTTAAGTACATAAAGTAAAATTTAATATCAATAGTATTCTTGCACCCATGTTCCAGAGCCAGAAAAAGTAATTTATCAAAATAGCATGTCCAAAATAGCATTAATTACAAATGATGCATATAGCAGTTAAAAAACATAGTTCTGTCAGTTTAGTCTAGAATCAACATTATGTTTATAGTAACATTTATTTGTTCTTTTCAATTTTAGATAAGCATTTAAATTTTATCAATAATTTAGTGTTTAGTAATTTTAAATAAAAATGTAACCACTTTGAAACTGCTCCTAATGACCGCTAATGAAATTTACTATTTTTACTGCTTAACTGTCACCCTCTGTTATAATTTGAAATTCACATGAATTTTCACAAATAGAAAAATAAAAATACCTTTGAATAAAATCCAGTGTTAAAGCTGCCTTTTGTGGATACTGGATATTGAAAACGAAGAAAGATAAAATACATAGAGCAACTGCATCTTTAAAATTATTTGTCTTCAGTGAGACAATGCCATCAATTACGATCCAGTATTCTCCAGATGTAAAAATGTTTCCTCCTGTGAAAGGACAAAAATATAAAATTTAGTGACTTCATTTAGTTTCAATTTAGTGTTCAAGTATTATCAAAACGCTCTATACAAACACACACAACAGTGTTTCTACAATGTTTGGGTTTTTACATAGTATAAAGAGACTTCTGCCAAATTGATTTTTTTACATGAATTTTCTTTGAAAATTAATATGAATTGAGGTTTTAATTAGGGATGTACCGAAAAGCACTTTGGTCGAGTGTTCGACCAAGTAGTTGTGTAATAACTGTCGATGTGCGCACGAAGTGAGCTTAAGAGTAACATACGTCTTGAGCATGTAATCATATGTTTATTAATTTTTTTCACTATTTCCGCGTTTATTCTGCATGAAAATCAATCTTCAAGATTCACCTAAAAAGATTAATACAGCATGAAAACACTATTAATTATATGAAAGTAGATGATCCAAATGAAAAGACAGCATAAAGTTATTCTTTGGAAAATTTGCAAATGTGCAGGATAATTATGGCGCTAACACTAGATCAGAAATAAACATTAAAAAATAGTTAAAAAAGAGATAGACTTTATCAGCAAGAGAGTTACTGAGTAAAATTGGTTGTTAACATGGAGGAAAATATATAGTAAAACTTCTCATTATGTGCAAGGTTTATAAGAAAATTCATATTCATATTTCAAGTACCGATTACAACAAATTAGTTTTATCTGATGCACAAAATTTACAATTAAAAATATAAAGTAAAGGCCGTGTTATCAGCATAATTAATGCTATAACAAATTTAAATATTAAAAATAATTTTTCATTTGTTTTAAATGTTATTTGTTAATTTTTCCTGTTTTTAGAGAATGTTTTTGTAATAATAAATAGAAAATAAAATTCTATAATGGAAAATAGTTTTATTAGTTTTAAGAATGACATTTGTATATTAACTAAATTTTGAACGTCAAAAGTTTCTTAATTTTCTATATTTTGTGGATATTTTTATATACTAAATATGTTTTTTTTTTTTTTAATAATTGCTTCTACTATACATTTTATATTAAAAGAATTTGAAAAATTTATTATAAAATTCTTTTTCGACAGTAATAAAGCTTAAAAATTTAAATTCTTACAACTACTCTGTACTCAGCCAAAATTTAGAAGAATATCGAGTACTCGCCAATTGGCCGTGTTAGTCTTTTGAAATTATTTTAAAGTTGTTGTAAGTACTATTACACATACAACCAACTTTCCGATTTTCAGAAGCCCTTATAATTAGCTTTAACTGAACTTTGCAATAGAAGGTAAAATCTAGATACACCTCTCCCCACACACACTGATATTACATTTCGAATAAAACTGGGTGTTTAAATACATGAGAAATATGGTCACAAGACTCCGGCAAATCTAATTACCTCCAGTAACTAAAAAGTAAATATCTTCCCACACCAACCCTTCATTTTCGAGTCTGTCATTTTCTTCATATATATATTTTTTAAACTATAGAATTATTAAAATCAATCAAAAACATTTTTTTGAAAAGAAGTCTCATTCAAAATTACTTGGGATTGTAGATTCACCTGGGCAAATCTTTGGAAATGTTAGTTTCGAAAAACCATCATTGCTGGAAAAGCTCAGTCTTTAATAATGGTACCTATCTATTTAAATATTTCTCAACTTTTATAAATAACATATATAAATCAAATATTACATACCTGATGTTGCGATAAAAGGGGTTAATCTAGAATTATTCGTATCTAGATCTTTTTGACAAACTGGATCCTAAAAAAAAAAAAAAATCATTAATAACTTTTTATGAAGTACACAAATTATAACAATGTTTTAGATGACTCCAGGTTAATATTGAATGAAAATAAATACTGTGAAAATCTAAGAAAACACTATTTCAAAGTTCTATAAATCTATACAATTAGCTGCTCATAGGTCCCAAAGCAACCCTCCACTACCTACCATCTATATAATTGTCGTCACTGGCAACCCAAATATTAGACGCTCTGCTTAAAATATGCTTAACTTTGACTTGTAAAAATTATATTCAAGATTATTGAACCCTCTGAAGTAACAAATTTTGGGGGAAGGAATGAAATTATTTAATTTCAATTTGGAGATTCAAATGAAAAAAAGATCTAAAATAACATGCATATTCCATTTAAAATAACTTATTAGTTACGCTTTTTTTATTTAACAAAAAATAGTAAGATTAAAAAAATATTTAAATCATATTTAACTTTTAATTGTACTTTACTAAACATAAATAAATAAGTATTTTAGAAAATACAGAATATTGGTTATATATACATGTAAACCAAATCTATCGTATATATTTAGGTTCGTTATAGATCTAATTAAAAACATTGAAAATACTTTTTATGTAACAAAAGAAATATCAATATTTCCCTGTAGGCATAAAAAAAAATAGAATATGCTTTTATTGTATATTAGAAAAAGTTTGAATAGCTTAAATTGAATAGGTATGTTAGCTTATTACAGATACTTTTTGTACTTGTATATAAAAATTTTCACATGATAAGTGGGTTGGATTGTATGTAACCATTCAGAGTATGAAAGTTAAAGAAGAAAGGGTTTAAGTTTCAAATCAAATTCTTATTGTGCCCGAAAATAAATTATCAAATTAAAAACTTTTACTGTGTAAATATAAAAATACTTTATACTGTTATTTGGACTTAGCCGAGTAATGGATTCGATCAGTGTTGAATTAAGGGGGTGGCCCGGGGGGGGGAGGACGGCAATGAAATGTCTTCCGAGCCGGAATTTTTAAGATTTTGGGTTTTCAATGGTCAAAAAGTGCCCCCCTCCGGAGCTACAGAAGTACCTCTCGGAGAAAGATGTCTGAATTCAACACTGGATTCGATATTCGGCCGAAGCCAAGAGTTCGGAAGATAGGCCTATTACTCGCCCATGGCCGAATAACCACTGCATCACTAATTTCATGCACAAACTAAATACTTATAATGTATATGTATAAATGTACTACTCACCATGTTGATTTGAAACACTTCCTCTTGTTCTTCGCCAAAATAGGCTGGAAGTAGAAGAATTGAACCTAGGATTTCTGCATCATTACATCCCATCTCTTTTGCAGCATTGATTTTCTTCAAACATTCCAATACATAATTCTTTTTAGATTTGCAATTAAAAAAATTATAAATAATGTTTCCTTTAACGTCAATATTTTTATATATTTTATCAGAAATCTCTTCAATTCCTAACAAAGTACTAGCATGAGCAGTGAAAAAGTTATTTTCAAATAGCACAGGCCACTCTTCTTTTATATTTTTCACAGAATTTTTGCTATTAGCCATGCACCTCTGTGAAGCATATGTTATATGCATCAATTCTTTGATTTTTGATTCATCTCTTATTAATTTTCGACTTTCACTGATAAGCCAGTTTTTGTGGGCTCTTTGACTTTCTTTGCTTTCTCCCAGGGGCAACTCATTTGGCTGCCAGTTGAAGCATCCATAACTGTTTCTTGCAGTCTTTTTTATAATTTTGTCGGAATCCACCTCAAACAAATCTTCAAAACCTTTTCTACGTTTCCTGTTTTCTAAACACGCCTCTAACTTCAAAGCAAGTGTTGTTCCACCATCTGCTATAATTGTATTCCCACATCGGTCTTCAAATGTAGCCGGATACTTTCGAGTAAATTTTTTCGCAATATTTTTTAAATTCTTTCTTCCAGGTGTGGGATTAAATCTTGAAATTTTTTCTGCAACCTGACGAACTACTTCTAAATAAATACATTTTCTCAATCTATGTTTTTCTTCACAAGCTTCAAGTACTTCTTTAGAAA
The DNA here is from genome assembly GCA_964019185.1 of Maratus speculifer. Taxonomy (NCBI): domain Eukaryota; kingdom Metazoa; phylum Arthropoda; class Arachnida; order Araneae; family Salticidae; genus Maratus; species Maratus speculifer. Next base: position 139,068,383 of record OZ025298.1, read on the forward strand.
ATATATTCCAAGGAATATTAAAATTTTCAGCCCAATTTTTATTAATCTGTCTAAACTGGAACAATTTGCTTGTAGATGGTACAGAAGAAGCTATACATGAGTCATTTATATCTGATGAACTTGAAAATTGCATTGCGATAGGAGAATTTGATATTAAGTCGTTATTTTCCGCAAATTCCACATTGTCAATAACAACAGGTTGAGATGCAGCTTTTCTGGCAGAACAAAATTTGGCAAAAAAAGACAACAATTTTTTTAATTGTATGGGCTTCAAAATATCTATTAAAAAAGATTCCTCGACATATTCACAGTCGTCTTCGATGACCATCCCGAAATCTTTTAGGCGATCTATAACTTTCTGTATGGTGTCTTGCTCCACACCAGGTAAACTTTTCTGAATTAGTTCTTCCATACTAAAATTTAAGAATTGAAAAAAAATTATATCCAAGTAACATAGTAAATATAATTATATATGTACATTTATTTTTGTGTTTTATATGTTAAAGTATGGGACAGCCCTTTATAAAAAATGCCATATTTAAACATAGGAAATTTGCGAGTGCTTTTTTTTTAATAAGAAGTTTCAATGATAATCACTAATTTTTATTTTAAAAACATCCAGTTATCATAAAATATTCTAATATATATAAAATAATAATTATAGTCAGCAACTGCATGTTTTAATGAAATGAAATCTTCAGAAGAGACTGAATATAAACTTTAAAAATAATCATAATTATTAAATATCAATTATAATCATCAACTATTGAATGTTTTAATGAAATTAAATTATCAGAAGAGACCAAATATGAATTCAAAGGATAGTAATCTAGTAATTCCTCAAAGAAAACAGATTTCAAAGAAAGAGTTTCCCCATTTTCCAAAATATACAAATTTGACTTGGAAGAATAAGATGAATTGTGCAGATTAACAAGAAAGCAAATTTTATCAGTGACTGTTAAAATAAATATTATCTTTCCAAATATTATTTTACTTTCATTTCTTGAAATTGAGAGAAACATGTTTGCTTTGTAGCTTATTCCCCTGAAACAAACGCTCTGAGATATTACTGCATTTCCACAAGCACCAATTTTTTCTGCAATTATATTTTGTACATTTTTATCATATAAATCTATATGAAATTTTGAAGCAGATTCTGGCAATATTGGCTGATCATTAAAAATTTCACCAGTTGCAAGAAATGACTGGAGAAATTGATGTCTTTCAGATAAGGTTTTTGTGAGATTTTTGAAATTCTGAGCATGTTTAACGCATTTTTTGAAATAGGAATGTTTTGCTTCAAAGCGCATTGTCCATAATCTCATAAGAGGCCCAAATTGCTTAATTAGTTCAGGATAATGAATTAAGTAATGATGCTTAGGACGAAGAGATACGTCTGGGAATGCCTGTACTCTCGCTTCTAAATAATCTTCTATGAGATCTTGCAGAAAACATATTTGTTGAACAGTTACAGATGGTGCACACACAATTTCTGTTATTCTATGAAGAAGTGTTACAAGATCCAATATTTTACTTTCTTGAGACTTAAAAACATCCCAAAAAATTATTGGGAATAGTCGCAAAAATGTCCAATTTTGTACAGCATGTCCCGATAATTTAGTGCCTTTTGCATTAATTTCACAAGGTTTATCGCTGCTATCTGAGGATCCTAATTTAAAATTGGTAATTTTTCGATTGACAACATCTATACTCGAAATATGCTTTTCTTCAACTAATCTTTTTACAAATAAAAAAAGATCAAACGATATTACACCTTCAAACAGATCATGTCCAAGGCAAGGTGGCAACCCTGGCTGGCAGACATGAAAGTGTTTTAACTCATTAAATATGGAATTAAATTTTATTCCATTTAAACTATGTATGTTTAAATCTGATATAACTTTCAATGTGTTGTTATAATTTTCCTTATTTCTTGGTTCAAAATGTTGAAGATGGAAATTTTCTGAGAACATCTCTCTTTTATGTACTAAGCAATAACGGCAAGAATGTGTTGCTGAACTAAAATTTTCTGTAAAGCCACCTATACAGTGGCTTCCCAAATTATCTTCCATTATTGCAAATAATGAACCTTGGGTTATTTTGTCTTTATTATTAATTCCATCTTCAAGCAATTTCAAATCTTCCATCAAAGGTCTAAAAACTGCCTCATGACCAAAATAATCAAAATCTTTTTGTCGGCATAACAAAATTAATTGTAAAGTCTCAACTTTGGAACGAAACCATGGGTAAATGTTTCCTAATGTATAATAAAGTGCAAGAATTTTGTGTTTTGTTTTTCCAGACCCTAAAGGATTAACACTTTCAAAGCTATCCTGGAACAAAAGAATTTTTAATGTACTTGATTTAAAAAACTTATTTGTAGCATAAACTGTTCCATCTTTAAAATCTGAAAGTATTTTATTGTTGGTAGCTAATGGATTTTCTAATTGTTTAACAACAGATTTATTGCTAATTAAGGTTAAAATACTTTTGATTATTGGTACATAATGAAATGTACATGCTCTGTTGTTTTTATTTTTTCCTAACATATATTCAACAGGCTCAACATAATAAAAATTTTGTATGAAATACAATCGCCTTTGATTATTAGACCTCAGCATACTGTTGTCTGAAAACACATCAGATAAATTATTGGTCACAAGATTTACAATTTCATTAATATGAGCTTCCTCTATTTCTTTAATTTTCTTTAATTCGGTTTGTAGTTTTTGCTTTAAGCTTTCATTACACAACTCATGAATGTCTTTTATTTCATTCAGTATTATATCTATTTCAAATGCAGGAAGATGGTGTTTTGACATCAATTTTAAGCATAATAAGCCTAATCTACTCTCAACAGCACTTGAAGAAATTTCTATATTTTCAACCTGATTACTGCATACAACAGAATCTTCAACTAAGTCATTATCAGCAGTTTCCTTAAGCTGAGTAAAATTGTTATATGCATGTTGTTGGGTATGTTTTCTGGTTAAATGGGAAGAAAATGTTGATCTGTTACGAAATTGCGAATTACATTTTTCAAATGGACATGTAATAACTTCTTTTTTTCTAATATGATTTTGAAGATGCTTAATTACTTCATTCTTACTGGCACAATGAGTCTTACATGCATCAAGAGAGCACTGATAACTCAAGCTCTGAAAAACATAAGATGAAAATTTATGGTCTCTTGAGACATGAGCTTTCAGAGAGGTTACTTTAGTAAATTTCCTTGAACACTTCAGAAAACCACATGGATAGTTATATCTGTTTTGATTTTTATGAGCAAGTTGTAAGTGGATAATATAGGGTTTTAATGTTAAAAATGATGACCTACAAATTTTGCATTTTAACTTGTCTTTAGAAGCCTCATTCATATTCAAAGTATCATAGAACCTAAAAAAATGAGTTTAAAAGGAATTTACCGATATAATAAGTTCAATTTAGCATGTAAAATCAAACATATATACAGTGGGTTTAAAAAGTTGTTAGCAGAATTAGAAGCAGGAAAATTGTATTAAATCGTGCCTAGTTTTATGTTTTAGATGACAAAACCCTATTTTATAGTTGCAAGATGATACGATGAAGCTGGAATAATTAAAAAAACTGCTCTTTTAATTCATACTTAAATCTGCCAAATATATCATTTGTCCTACAAAAATATCTTATAAATTATGTCGGAGCACATTTGTGAAAAAATAGTGAAATATGAGAAGTTAAAATATTTAAAACAGGAGTATACAGCACTTTCAAGAAAAGATCCAAGAAAAGGATTTTGGTCTAACCACCACGTTTTCCTTCCCCGCAGAGTATATTTACAAAGATAATTTTATAATAACCTACTTATTTTAAAAATTAAAATTAGTAATTAAATATGTAATAAAATCTACTTTGTCAAATACCAATTCATTGAAATCGCGAAAACTGAAAAAAAAAAAGTTTTATATAAAGTTTTTATGCCCTATCATCCTTAGACTATTCTATGATTTAGCATACCCACACGAGATGATTTTAACCGTTAACTGCTGTGACAAAAATTGTTAGATAACTACTGTGAGTGGTCTGTCAGCCGCTTAATCTAAGATGAATAAAACGTTAAATTAACTCTCAGAATACTATTTTTGTACTAAACTTTATATGCAGTGCTATTATAAATAAAATTCAGCTATTTAAATATCTCTAGGAATAGTAATAGGGCTCCAAACGGAACAAAGTTTGTCCACTATCTGTAGTTAAACTAAAAATTTCGAGTTAAACTCTGAAATTTGAAAGACGCAGCGGTCTGTGAGACCGCTAACAGCCGTTAAGGGTTAACAATACTGTGCTACGCATACATCTGAGAAAAATGAGCAAACAATCTTCATTGGGCATCCGGGGCAAATGCTTCTTCTGCCTGCACCCTACCTAGTTTCGGCCTTGGTATAAACTTTATTAAATATATCCCATTTGCGTGCAATCAGTAGTACCCACTTAACCAAAAAGTATACATCGTATTCCAAAGTAATCTTTTTTATTTTTCGTGTCAGTATTTTTAGAAGTATCTTTGGCACTTCTTTAAAAAAGGAAATTGCACTGAACATTTCCCTGTGTTTCTATTTTATTCCCGCAAAACATTTCTCGAACTAAAAGTTCATTGAAAAATACACTGCTTTGGGATTAATTGCGAAACTTTTAAATCGGGAGATGAGTGGTTTTAAAAATCCGCTCTGAAATGTTATGAAAATTAGTATATATACAGAAAAAAAAATGAACCTGCAAATAAGTCATTATCCCTCTTTCCCCCCAAAACACTGTCGCAGTTTAAAAACTGAAATTCCTGTCATTTACCATTTTAAAATTATATCTAAAATAATTAAACTATTGATCTTGAGATAATCTCAATAAGTAATATTCTCAATAAGCGAGTTATTTGCAAAAATATAATTTTAAATATTTATACTTAGCTTAAAATTTCAGGGTTTCTAATATGATCTTTTAAATAAAAATCAAAATAACTTTTTTTTAAATCCGATTTTTTTTTTAAAATTCTCAATCAGTATTATTGTTTTACATGACTTAATTTATAAAATACAAATTGTACACACATGCGTGTTGTAACTATTACTAATATATTAATGCTACACAATTTACATAAATGATTCAAAAAGGTAAAATTTTTAAAGGTATGGAAAAATTATTACACAAAATGCATGAAAAATTACAACTCAGATTTCGAAAATTAAACCTTCATTAGTTAGAAAAAAATAACTGCAGCACATAATAATTCTAAACATATTTGGAAACAACTTGGTACAGTAAAACGAGTTTAACAGATTTATCAGTGGATTTCTAATTTTTGAATATACCAAACCAATGACAGAAAATATTTGATGTTATAAACTACTGAAATATATTAAACTATTGCAGTAAAAACCTATAGCGTGAATTCTGCAATGGCCTTTTAGATAACTGTCAAGGCCGAAACTAGTATTTTTTTTTTTTCCACACGGGATAAACATTGATTTTTGCGCCCCTCTTCTGCCCCGCAAAATATATTTAGAAAGAGAATTTTACTAATTTTCTAATAGCCGACTTATTTTAAAATTAAAAATATGTAATCATAAAGTATGCAATAACCTGCGTAATCTTTTATGTCAAATAATGATTCATTAAAATTTTGCAAACAAACGAAAAAAAATGCTGCTTTATGCAGTATCCTTACACCATATCACTCAGATTCTTCCGTGCTTTGGCATACACCAGACAGGATGATTTTACTATATGATGTATACCAAATAGACATAAAACAATGACAAAAAATATACTTGGTGCCTTTTCGTTCCCCTACTCTCCACCTTGGGCTTAGGAGTTCATTCGAAAAGAAACTAATTTAAATCAATGATTTTTAATTAATTTAAATCGCAATTTAAATCAAGCAGATTTAAATTATTTAAACTATTTTGAAAATAACTTTACCAGTATACTTTTAAAATTCTGGTAATAAATATGAAAAACCATTTGGTATAAAAACCATAGGGTTTTTATTCCATTACTATAATTTTCATGTATTTCTGGAAATGTGCGATTATTTGATGTATTAATAGAAAATGAGACAGTGAATGGCTAAGAATAGAATATAGAAAAAATATAAAGAAAAAACTGCAATATGGTAATCATAACACGATTTAAAAAGATAGTTGCTCAATAATATAGTGTTCAAAATTCAATACACTTAACCGGTTAAAAAAATAGATTTAGAATTTACGTAATAAGTAAGAAAAACGATTTTTAGGGGGGGGAAAAAAACTTTCTTATAAAGCATGAAAACACATGTCCCACTTTTCATTAATCTTAAGCTAAAATTACTGGCTGCTGGTTTTACAGACCACTGCTTTTTTCAATTTTTATAGTTTAACTTTCATTTTTTAGTTTAAATACAGACACTACCTAAATTTTGTTTTATTTGGAACTTTAATTCCAGCACCAAGGCACTTTTATGTAGATGAATGTTAATTATAATGTCTTGTACGACAATTTTAGTACAAAAACACCATTTTATGAGCTAATCAAGCCTTTTTTTCATTTTTTGAATTTGCGCTCATACTCTAGTTACGTATACACGATACTTTAAAGGTTAAACTTGCTACCTGCATACTAAATTAGTCTTGTACTAAAAAAAAAATTACAAGTAAATAAAGATATAAAAAGGTTAAGTAAAACCAAATTCTCAGTAAAATTTTCGCTAATGCTTCATGCTTCCTCGCTGGTAAAGATTGTTAATGATATTTCAAATTAGAAAACATGCATGACGGAAGCTTTTATACTTATGTTAAACTTTTAATATGTAGGAAAGACTGGGGCACATGTGAACATGGGGCAGATGTGAATATCGCATTTTTTTCACTAGTTACATTATCTTTTAGTTGAAAAAAATATCAAAGACCACACTAATTGTAGATATATGATATTTTTTTTTAACTTTTCGACATTTTGTTTGGTCTCGGTAGCTAAAACACTGTAAATCTCAGTTCCAACTTACTAAGAGAATAACTTTATTTTTTTATTTTAAAGTTAGTATTTAAACACTTACTATGAATACTAATAAATGTTTTTTTATATAAAAAAAGTCTTCAAAAATTTAGAAATGTTAATGATTTGTCATTTTACTTTAGTGGCCATGTGGGGGCACTTGTGCATAGACTACTTTGGGCAGATATGAATAATTCATAAGTGGCCAAATAATGTCAACTTCAATATCTATAATTTTAATGCAATAGAAGACTTTTTGATCAGAGTTAGCAAGTTTTTGACAGTTTTAACCATGATTTGAACCGTCATGTCAAAAACCTATATTTATGTGTAAATAAAAATAGTTATTTACACATATATAATCTACCTATATTTATATTTAACAAGTAAAATTTATTCGCTTTTAATAAAGAAAATGTTTCTAAGTATGTTGTAGAATAAATTTAAATTTTTAAAGAAACATACTTTGAATATTAAACAAAACCTCAGATTTTGAAAAACTTACCATTTGTAACATTATTAAATTTTAATGTGTTATTCAAAATATGCAAGGATATCATATTATAAAGAAATTTATAACCAAATTTAGTGTACAGTTTAAAATAATGTTAAAGATTAGACATGTTTCGAAGTCAATTAGGAACAGAAAGAAAGATATTCAAAACTGGTTATATGCTATGGGGCAAATGAATTAAATTTTTGAACTAAATTTCTACTTTGATAATTTTCATTTGGATCGATTTCGATTATGTAATCAAATTAATTGGAAGTATTTAATGAATGTTGTATTTTTTAAATTATGTATTTAATTAAATAATAAAAACTACATAATATTTTGTGTTTTAGAAGTATTTTACAGATCAGGGTAATATTTTTTTTTCTGTTTTGACTTTCACAATTGTTATTTTGGTTTTTCAGAAAAATCAGTAATTCTGAATTTTAAATCAGTCATTTTTTGAATTTATAACTAACATAAAGACAATAAAAAAACTCCTTTAAATAAATATCTGAATATTTATTTACGATATTCAGCCTATTTATTTACTATGCTGAAAAATTAGCTTATACAAATACTTATGAATTTCTCTCCCCCCCCCCACTGAATACTATAAAATTTTGTTAAATATCTTAAATATTCAATTGTTTAATAATTACTTTTTGTCTTACCTTGCTATCAAAGTAAACATTATTTGTATTTTTAATACTATTAGTGTGTGTGCTGTCGCTGTGGGGTGGGGGAGTCGTGGGTTAGAGATAAAAATGGTTTATAATGATGTGCAATAATCATATATATAATAAATAATATGCATTAAATTCAAATTCAAATTAACCTGTTGGATATTGATATTATGTATATAATGTGTGTAGCATAAAAAAATATTAAACACATATCAAGTTCCACACTTTTGAAAATCCGGCATTTACAATACTTCATTCGTTAACACTTACAAATATTAGCTGTGTCAAAATGCATACTAAATAACTTTAGATTTTTTTTAAAGTATTGAAATGATAGTAATAATAAATAAACAAGATCTTTAAACAGTTTTTGTGCAAATATTTCTGCATGTCCATTTCGAGATAAATTTCTGAGATTTGAAATCTATCATTTTTACCTTAATTTTTATTATTAATAAAAAATATTTAAAGACCTGCTAATTACCCATAATATAATTAAATTTCAACATAATGTATGGCAACTGTTGCTAGTTTTAAAAATTAACAACTTACTCCAGTGACTCGCAGCAGATTGTGACTCTACGGGTTTTTGACACTTTGGGCTTTGTCATGTCAAAAAACCCTTTTTGACGTCAAAAACCCAACCCTGTTATTGATCATAAAACATTTGATTTTGAATTGAAACTTCCACTAAAACATATGTCAACAAGTACATAAGAGCAACAATCTCGTTTACGTTCAGTTGTAATTTAAATAAATTTAATGTTTTCTAAAAATGTAATAATGTTATGCAATATTTTAATAAACGGTTTGCTACAATATTTTTATGCATTGTTAATACAAAAAGTATTGCGTTAAACAATTTTGTAATTTTTTTTTTTCCCAAACTTGAAATGATGACTTACATTTATCTTTGAAATAGCTATGTATATGATGCTTTAAATAAAGATAGATATTCAGTAACATCTTAAGAAAGTAACATTTTTAAACTCATAGCTACCATAAAATCCCGCTCATAAGCAGCTCAACCCCCCCCCCCTTTTAAAAGCAAAAGATGTCAAATTTGGAGGAGAGATTACGATAGAGATTTTTTTTAACAATCATTAAAAACCCTTCTTTATCATTAATTTAGGAGCAAATAAGACAAATAAATGGGTGAAGATCTTTCAGATTAGTCAATTTTCCGATTACTTTTATTTAAATACCTCTCTCTAAAATTTCTATTAAACACAAACCCCTAAGCAAAATTTAAAAACTTTGTTTTTCAAATTTGCTTCTTTATTTTGTTTTATTTTAAAAATAAATCTGTTATCAAATCCCCTCTCCCTTCCCCCAATCTACATAATTCCGTTTTATAATCCAGTGTAAACTACAATTATGTGAACTATTGTCATATGCCCCAGTCTTCCCTATAAAGAAAAAAAAAATTACTTTTTTCCACCGAAGAAAGAAACATTAAAGATGTCTACCTTGGATATCATGTAGGCAGGGTTTTAGCCAGTTTTTGTCATGCGATGGTTTAAACAAATTTTAATCATGGTTAAAACTGTCGTGTCAAAAATGTCAATAAGTGTCAAAAACCTTTTAAATAAAAGTACAAAAATAATTATTTAACAGACTTACAGACTTTAAACAATGAATTTTAAAAGAAATTGTATAAACAATTAAAATTGTGGGACTATAAACTGCATAAATATACTCTTGAAATGTATTTGCGGGTGATTCTACGATAAGAGGTTCAAAAACATGAAGAATTCGGCCAAAAAGAAAAGTTTGAGTTTGATCAAAAACCTTTAAATTATGATTTTTGTCCCGTTTATTTACTTTTTCATATAAGAGCAAGTCACTTTATACATATTTTATAACTTTTTCTGGTCAGTGACTCGCTCCCCTGGCAATTATCTTGCCAGGGGAAATACGGCAGGGGAGAGACATTTTCATGTAAATTCAAATTTTTTAACTGACTGAATTAGTTTTTGGGTTAATTGTGTATTTCACTGTAATTACTACGGTATTGTTTAATTATGGCAGTAAATGCAATTGAATTAAATGAATATTATAACTTTTATGACTTACCAGGGAAGATACACGATCATCGTGCGAAGCCATTACATCGCACGGTCGCGTCAACTAAAAATGACGACACTTAAATGGCTTGTGCGTTTAACATTGCTAACTTCAAGCCAATATATGTCCTTAAGCGCTACTTCCGATATAGCCATCCTTGAATTTATATTTGTTTCAGCGGAACGATATTTGACAGGGTAGATACACAAAAAAGCGGGACAAAAGTTAATTAAAAAATTATTTGTAATTAACAATTTTTTTTTATTTTATAATACATAAGTATAATTACTTAAATTCCAATTAAACATATTTTAGCTAAGCATCTGACGGAAAAATAAATGTATTGTTTGAAAGTTAAATTTAAACAGGCAAGGGGACATGCCGAGGGAGAGACTTTTTTAGACTTTGTAAGAAATTTCAGAAAAATGTGTTTTAATTAGGCATTCAATGGTGATTTTATTTAATAAAGTACATTAATATGGTGCGATTCATTGCAAAAAAATAGCAACATATAGAATAAAAATCTGTTTTAAACGGATTGCGTACAAATTACCTCTTATCGTAGAATCACCCTTTCATAAAATATCGTAAACTGCAAATACATTATTACATGGTTTTATTGAAAAATTGTAAATAAAAGTTACCTAAATCATATTTATCGATTTAGTTTATCATTAATGTATGCCTTTAGGATGAACACTCAATAAATCCTTAATATTTTTTTAATCATTAAAATTATATAAGTTTAATCTAAATTTTGCATAGATAAAGATAAATTGCATAGATTTTTCCTTTTTTTATGTCTAGAAGCAGAATCTATCACAATTGTATCATATAAGCATATTTGCATTCTTAAGATGGACGATATTCGAAAACTCTCTTCCAGTACAAAACATTGATATTGCAGCAAAACTAAATTTCCCCCCCCCCTGTTATGTTCTTATGGACGCGGTTGTTTAAAGGGTTACTTCACTAATGTGAATGTAACTTCCTTGTAATAATGTTAATTCAACAGGAGAATTTTTTAAAATATCTTGTTCTAAATTTCATACTTTAAAATGATTTCTTTCAAAAGTAGAATTGAACCCTCCCCCCCCCACACTCATTCTGCAACGTTAATTTCATTGTAGAAATTTCATTTAATAAAATATTGAAATATTTTAACATGTTTACTGAATTGGATAGTTGATCTCTACAAAAGGCCATTTTTTATTTTTTTCATTTCGCTTGAACATTATTTTTTTTTAACTCATTATTAGGATAATCACATTTTTGAACCATGTTTCAAACCAAGTTAAACTATTTTTCCCCCTTACTGGTATGGTACATTATTCATTTGTTCTTAACAGGGGTCAAGTTAAAGCTGTTTTCTGTGTATAAAAAAACTTCAACAGTAAGATTGTTGTATTTTGTGTCGGCCGATTATCTACGCTATGGGATATAGGCCCTATGGGGAGGGATGCCCTTCGTGGGGGGTCTTTCTAAGGGAACCTAACCCGTATTTACGCAAGGTTCGAAGAAAACCTTGAAAACTCCGAACGGTTAGGCCGACGGCCGCGATTGGGTTCGAACCCAGCACCTGCCGTCTACCAGTTGAGAGGTCAGACCCTCTCGGCCACTGGTGGGGCCTTCAACAGTAAGAAGTGATTGTTAGTCATTAACAAAAATGAATCTTTGGATAAAAGCATTACAATATCATATTTTATAGATTTATCGTAACATTTCTAATATTTATTCATTCTTTTCGCAGTTGTAAAAAGAGTTTTATTTATTGTTCTGTGTTTATGTTAAATGAAAGGGGGGGGGAATGCTGCAAAAATAATTAGCGATAGATTAGTAAGTGATAGATTACATTCATACATGCATCCATCCATCCATACATACACACACACCAAGCACATGCAAAAAAGCCACAATAGAAAACCATATAACTTGGAATTTTATATTTATACACCGTGTAATCTACATAAGGTGCCTTAAAAATTATATTTTTTAACAATTCCTATAGTATCATAATTTCATTTTGAAATAATTTATCACTAAATTCTTTTCTCAATAAAAAAAAAAAAAAATTATATTCTTATTTATTCTGGATCTGTCCCCCTCTTCTCAAAAAAAAAAAAAAAAAAAAAAAAAAAAAGATTATGCTGCACAAAAAATATTTGTGTTTAAGATTGCATATGTATATAACCTGTTTTGGATATCAGGATCGATTTCATTTTTCAAAATGGTTTATTACAAAAAGTCAGTCCTGCCCCCCCCCTCCTCTTTCATGTATATATTATACACTATCTACCAAAAAGTATTTGTACACTTTCAGTTTTTTACATTTTGTCAAATATTTAAAAATATACTGGTCGGATTCTTCTGGAACTTCAGAAATATAAAGATTATGTTTCACTTTATATTTATTTACATTCATTTGTTAAGCGGGTAATTAGGGGGCCGGCAAAAAAGCATAGAATAATAGAAATATTTGGGATCGCCCTGTACATGAAAATGCACGAAACGACTTATCGCTTTAGAATACAAATATATGAATACAGTAGAATATGTACACTAATTTTTGTGAGAATAGCATGTATATTTATGGCGATAGAGCGATTTTTTTGAAAAATTCAAAAAATTCTGGTATGTTTTTTGTTTATATCATGCTGGGTTTTTGACCAAATTTAACGCAAATTTCAGAAAAATTGGCAAAATGCAGTAGAAAAAATGTAGCGCAATTGGAATATAAATATATTAAATATTTTATGAAATATGAGTAGTTGTATAAAATAATTTTAATCTGCGCATGCGCGAACTAGAAAAAAAAATTTTTACATCATTTAATAGTCAATTCTATGGAGTGACTTATAAAAAAAATCCAATCAAATATCGTGAAAATTCAAAAAGATATCATTATTTTAGTGAGATGTTTTTACTCTGCTCTCTAAAAACGGCTGAATCTTAAGGGATTCTCCACAAATTGACATTTTTTAATAACTGACTTAAAAAAAAAAAACTAGTATTGAATTAATACAATATCAAATACAATAATGCTGCTAATAACTACTTGACAATTGTGATAGAAAAAAAAGAGCTTTATTCGCATTCAGGGCCAAAACTAAGAGAGGGGGGGGGAGAAGGGCATGTGCTCCGGGCGCTAGGATGAAAGTGTTCCAAATCTATCTTTCGTTTGGCGATTTTTTTCATGGCTATGTTTAGCATAATATTGTTAAAATTATTATATCTGGGCTATGCTAAAGCATAAAAAAATCTAATGATGATGGCTTAAGGTCCCTGCCCCTACGCGCGAAGATGCTCAGGAGCTAATGCTATTCCTATGGGGATGCATTTTTCTAACTCTTTTGCATTTGGACATTTTTAAATAATATGTTTTGCATTGGATAGCGAAAGTCATTTTCAAGATCGCTCCGTGATTACTTTTTCAATTTTGGCGTAGATATTTTTATAATGTCTCTTTAAATTCCAAAAGCGGTTCTGAAAGTGAAACTAACTTTATAAAAAATATCTATGACTCAAATCGAAAAAGTAGTCAAGGAGCGATTTTGAGAGGGACTTCCGCTATCCAATGCAAAAAAAAAAAAAAAAAAAAAAAAAAAAAAAAAAAAAAAAAAAATGAAAATTTCAAAATGCGAAAGAGTTATTAGAAAAATGCCTCCCCACAGGAATAGCATTAGCTCAGCAGTGTCTTCGCGGGCAGGGACAAGGGCCTTAAAGATCCTGTTGAAAGTAGAATTTTTTTGATTCGGTTTAAAGTATCAAATTGGAGTATTTTAATAAAGCAGAATACGTTATTTTATATTACATATTTTAAGTTTTAAAATAAGTCGGCTCTTAATAAATTGGAGAAATTTTCTTTGTAAATATGCTTTGCGAAGGAGGGGGAAAGGGGTATCTTCAAAATCCACGTTTGCCTCGGGAAAAAAAAGACTGGTTTTGGCCCTGTTCACATTTAATAATTTGTAGATCCTCCTCGAGAGGCAATTACAGCTGCGACTCTCCTGGGCATGCTCTCAACTAGTCCTTGTATTACATTTAATGGTATTTTATTCCACTCTGTTTGCACAAGGCAGGTAAGCTCTTTTACTGATTTTGGGCGTGTGTCACCCGCCTTAATTCGACGATCCAACTCGTCCCAGAGGTTCTCTATTGGGTTCAGGTCTGGGCTCTGGGCAGGCCACTCGAGTCGATGCACTCCATTATCAGCATACCACTCCATGCTGGACCTCGCTACATGGCAGCTTGCGTTGTCATCCTGGAAATAACATGGGTCCAATCCATAGTATTGCCACAACGTAGGAAGTACACTGTTGTCCAGTATATTACAGTAGGCATCGGCATTGAGCTTACCATGAATTGGGACCAAGGGTTCTAGTCCGAACCAGGAAAAACAACCCCAGAACATAATTCCCCCTCCGCCAAATTTAACTGTGGGCACAATACATTCTGGTAGGAGGCGTTCTCCAGGCAGACGCCAGATCCAGACTCTACCATCAGAACGGTCGAGGGTGAACCTTGATTCATCACTCCAGAGAACCTGTTTCCATTGCTGTACAGCCCATTGCTGGCGTGTTTTGCACCAACTTAACCGAGTTGCGCGGTTGGACTTGGTGATTAAAGGCTTATGGGCGGCAGCACGGCCATAAAAATTAAGTAGATGAGCTTCCTTACGGATGGTATTCATGGAAACAGCACATCCTGAAGCTTGTTGAAATTCTTGGCGTATGTGTAACATTGGTTGGTTGCGGTTCTTCCGAATTTCTCTAGACAGAACCCGTCGGTCTCTATCTCCCAGTTTCGTCGGTCTGCCTACTCTGGCCACATTCTGACAATCACCATTCAGCTTCCATTTTCAAATCACATAAGCCACAGTCGTTTTGGGGTAATTAAGCTCGCTAGATATGTCGATTTAAGATCGGCCATTTCGGTGGTACCCGATGATCACACCTTTCTCAAAATCAGACAGCTCTTTCTTCTTGGCATCATGCATGCGATTGATGTCAGTGTTGTTTTCGACACCACATTTAACAGTGGAGAACTTGACGTATTTCAGGATCGCAGATATCGGCATTTGCATAAGAGCAATTATCAATTATGTATCAATAGGTAGATTTGACACAAATGCTTCGATTTTTTATAATTATTTTTATCCTGAAATAGGTTCGTTCTGTTAATTATCTAAGAAAAGAAGTAAATCACCAGTAAAAAACGTAAATGGAGATTTGGCAATTTGCGTAAAATCTGACGTCATTCAACTGCTTTCAGAGACCAATTGAAAATCAGTTCACTCCTATCCACAATAACTTTCTGAATTTCCACGAAATTCGATCGGATTTTTTTATGGGTAGCTCCATAGAGTTGAATATTAAATTATGTAAAATAATAAATTTTATCGTTCACGCATACGCTGATTAAAAAATATTTCATACAAATACTCATATTTTAGAAAACTTTTAATATATTTATATTTCAATAGCACCTTATTCTTTCTACAACATTTTGCGAATTTTTCTGAATGTGGCTTTATATTTGGTTGAAAATATTGCATGACACAGAACATTTTAGAAAATATTTAATATATTTATATTTCAATAAATTTTGGTGAACTCCCCCCCCCCTCCCTTTTCTTCTTTGCAAAGCAGCTGCAAAAGTATTTGCAAAGAAAAATTTTCTAATTTATTAATAGCCGACTTATTATAAAACTTAAAATATGTAATATTGATTAAAGTAGTCTGCTTTGTTTAAAAAAAATGATACCTTAAAATCGTGAAACCGAATCAAAACGAAAAAAAAAATCTGCTTTATGCGGGATCTTTATGCCATCATCATTAGATTCTTCTATGCTTTGGTATAGGAGAAATGCTTTGAATGGGACGATTTTGACAATATCATGCTAAACAAAGACATGGAAAAAATCGCCAAACAAAATGTACATTTGGGACACTTTCATCCTAGCGCCCGGGGCACATGCCCTTTTCCCCCAACCCTCTCTTAGTTTTGGCCCTGAATGCGAATAAAGCTCTTTTTCTGTTCTATCACAATTGTCAAGTACTTATTAGCAGCAATATTGTATTAGATATTGTATTAATTCAATACTAGTTTTTTTTTAAAGTCAGTTATTAGAAAATGTCAATTTGTGGAGAATCCCTTAAAATTCAGCCGTTTTTAGAGAGCAGAGTAAAAACATCTCACTAAAATAATGATATCTTTTTGAATTTTCACGATATTTGATTGGATTTTTTTTATAAGTCACTCCATAGAATTGACTATTAAATGATGTAAAAAAAATGTTTTTTCTAGTTCGCGCATGCGCAGATAAAAATTATTTTATACAACTACTCATATTTCATAAAATATTTAATATATTTATATTCCAATTGCGCTACATTTTTTCTACTGCATTTTGCCAATTTTTCTGAAATTTGCGTTAAATTTGGTCAAAAACCCAGCATGATATAAACAAAAAACATACCAGAATTTTTTGAATTTTTCAAAAAAAAATCGCTCTATCGCCATAAATATACATGCTATTCTCACAAAAATTAGTGTACATATTCTACTGTATTCATATATTTGTATTCTAAAGCGATAAGTCGTTTCGTGCATTTTCATGTACAGGGCGATCCCAAAAATTTCTATTATTCTATGTTTTTTTGCCGGCCCCCTAATTACCCGCTTAACAAATGAATGTAAATAAATATAAAGTGAAACATAATCTTTATATTTCTGAAGTTCCAGAAGAATCCGACCAGTATATTTTTAAATATTCGACAAAATGTCAAAAACTGAAAGTGTACAAATACTTTTTGGTAGATAGTGTATATATAACCATTCATTCTATAACTTTATATGAACCATTGAATTTAACAGAAAATTACTACTGCAACCAAGTGTAGAAAAAAGCCCCATCAAAAATCCACATTAAAAAAATTGGCCATTCAGTCATAAAAAAAGAAAAAATAATTTTCCGATTACTTGTAAAATATTAAAATTAAACAATTGTCATTTAATAGAAGCAATGTTGTATCTTACTATACTAACAGCAATACTTCTTTTTTTTCTTCGGATCGTATTTAAATATATATATATATATATATATATGTTTTATACTGTTAAAAAAACATTTAAAACGCGGTTTAAACCTATGTCAAGTCAAAAACTGTTTTATGGCGGCTTAAAACCAACCCTGCATATAGGTCTAACGTGCTGTCTCAGAAACAAATATAGAAAGATTAGAATACTCAACACACATTTAAAATACATTCAATGTTCATTATAAAATATAGTTACAAAATGAATCTGAATAACTTACTTTTATTAGAAAAGTATTTAATTTAAATTGAAGTTAAATAAATTGAAACTATGTTAAATGTACCAGACCAAACTGCTTTAAAAGCTCAAGATAGTAATGATATGAAGCATGAAGCCAAGATAAGATATATATCTTCTTAACTGGTATGAAGACGTCTTCAGTTTTCTTCTTCTCTCGAAATATGCATCAACGTTATTTATAATTAGCATAGTTTTAAGGTGTATGCGGCATCTAAACGTCAGCATCACCTCAAATGATCAAAGAAATCCATTCTAAACACAGCACAAACATCATTAACCAATGATAACATAAACTCTACATGTCTGTGTCGGAGATATTCCGTTTATGGTGCGTCCATTGCCAGAAACGGAAACACTCAATTATCAGGTCAACAGAAAATAGAGAACTTCCGGGAATTCCCGGAAAGCTAAGAATTTTTTCAAAAACGGAGTTTCTCAATAAAAAAAATTAAAATTCACTGAATAACACCTGTAAAATTCAGGACACTTTTTTACAGTGTATAATAATTATCTTTATCGAGAAAATCAAAATTTAGGAAATCACGAAAAAACTTTAAATGCGCCCATTGGTTTGCATTATAAATTTGGAGATTATAGTGTAACATTAGTGCAGACTGATTTTACAGAGACTGCAGTATTTTTACATATGTTTTATTTTGAAGGGAAATGAAACTGTTTTTTTTTCATAATTTTATTTTAAAAAGGTGTTTTATTTTGATAGGCTTTTATTTTACTTGTGACTTTTTTATGTATGTTTTCCTAGTTCAAAATTTTTATTCAAATTTTAACTCACTTCAAAATATCTGATCCAGCTGCAATTCGCAAACTTATTTATATCCAATGACAATGTAATATTAATACAATTTTAGGTGCGTACCGTTTATTTATTTTATAGGAGTACACCGAATTCTATTAGGTTAAGTAAGCTAATAGAGTTTTAAATACGTATCATTTTGTAACAAATTGTGCTTTTCATAATGTAATTTAACAAAATTTCTGTTATTTTTTAAATTATATTTGTAGAACAAATTGTATATTTTGCTTTAATATGAAAACATCAACACAAATTTAAAAACAATATTGTAAAAATCATTTTACTCTCATTGTTAATGTTAAATTTTACATCTGACGTTTATTTTTATTTCCAGTAAATTTGTGACTCAACCCTATTTTGCAGCAAAAAAATATACTTCAACTTTAAGCAGCTATTACTGGGTCAGTTTTAATCGCAGAGGAATGGGACTTTTTTTGTATTACTTGTTAGAGTAGTGGTAAAAATTTACTAATTATCAATTATAGTGCCGGGGGAACGAATAAAAATTTAATTTTCGTAATTTTTTACTAAAATTTTTTTTGACCTAAATCACTTAAAAAACAATTATTTACCTTTTTTAAAGCATTTTTGCAATTGGAACTATATGTCTATAGCTAACTGTTTAGAAATTAGCCATTGGGCACAGTTGAGAGTGAACACCCTGTATATATATATAAGAGCTATTTTACAACAATTTTTGGCTTTAAAATAAAAGAATTACAAAGCACGTGGAAAATTGAATCTATTAAGGGTGTATTTCGATTCAAACTGCTTATTTTCTGATTTATTTTTTAATTCATTTTTGCTCTCAAATACACCAAACTTTCAAATTCTTTGGAAAGTACACAAGGTGCCGTGATTGTCGATTCTTTGATAAATGCAGAAAATATTGCAAAAAAAGCAATCAAAAACGGCATTTCGAAACGATTTTTCCCAATTAGTAGATCTGAGAACGAAAAAAAGGGTCATACTGAAAACGTAATTGTTTATGACTCAAATTCTAATGAATTGAGCCTAAGAATACATCACACGGACCTCACACGTCCCTTCAAGAATCCCCTCAGCAACTTTCATGTTTCTACTTTTAAAAATGTGTCTGAAATTGTATCGAAAAATTTCGAGCTGTTGAAGGTGGAAAAGCGTTTTTTCGAATACACCCTTAAATAACGAAGTCTGTTCCAAGGGGAAAATGCCAAACTCCTACGTCGCGCGCTGAGATTTAAACCAAGTATGTGCCTTTTGATTAGCAGGCAAATGCGCTAACGAAGAACAATCTATCTTACTCAAAATACTGTGCTTAAAAATCTGTGTTAAATTCTAAATTTCAGAAATGATAGTGGATCATTAAATTAAATCATTTAATAAAAAGTATAAGAGTTTTCAAAATTTTATAATATGTTTTGTGATTGGTGGTATTCAGCTATATGTATACAAAATTTCAAATCTCCTAATTATGAAGTACCTAAGAACAAATTCTGTGTCAGAAAGACAGACGAGTGAAATTAATAAGATTTCGTCAATTGAACGAAACCCCAGAAATCAGATTTTCATAATGCGAGCCGTTTGTAAACTGCATGTGTTAGCTGAATGTGAAGTGAATGTCACTGCACGAGAAGTCGATGTACAACAGAAATACCAAAAATCGGGTAATTCCACAAAATCGCTATCACGACGACAATATTTAAGGAAATGTCACTGTTTTCAACTGGAACTTGATGCCCTTAACCAAAAACTTCTGCGTAAAATTTGCGTGAATTCTATGCATAAATTCGTACACTTTGGACTGCTCCAATGACTGAAAAGAAAAAAAACAGATATTATAACGCTTTATTTTGAGGAAATTATTATAGTATAAGAGATTAAACCTATAAAGTTTTGATTTCAACTTGGTTTTATGTTGTCTCTAAATTGAACAATAAAATTACAGAACTTGCAAAAACATTTTTTTTAAAACGGCCTTAAGTCAATAGCCTATATTTATGTTTTTTAATAGCAGTAAATACAAATCAAAACGTTTCTTACTATGGTAAATAAATTTTCATTTTTCTTTGTCTGCTTATTTTAAACAAAATTTATTTGTAGAGAATAAATCATTGTTAAATCTTTGTGAAAATTCTGCATTACAATAACAGTGTGGATTGTGGATCATTGTACTGGGTGGTCCAACATGTTCTTGTTATAATGTCCAAATACTTCCTAAATTTTTTTAAGCATATTAACTCTTAAATGAAATGAAAATAAATATCTGACTTTTGAAGAAAAATTGTTTAATCTTATTTTTTTATTACTATATAAACAAGAAGGAAATTGATTGTGAAGCGTAGGAAATGAGGTGCGTTCGTACTTCAACGAAATTAAAAAATTCAGATCTTGCTGCGATAGCATACATCGTACATAGTAGGATAATAGTATAAAGGTCGAAAAATCTTTTGTGTGTTTTTGTATTTTTTTTTATTATTATTATACAGAAAGTAAATTGTATTAAACTGCGGCAGCGTATATCAATTTCATAAAATATGAAATAGTTTAATATAATTAAAACAGACCCCAAACAATTTTCCCCATATACCATAATGTAGTGTTATACTTATGAGTAGCCCTATAAAATAATTAAATATATTCTTTGTATCATAACACTAAAATATATATTTTTGTGTCTACTTAATCTATTCATGTCTGTTCTATTATATTCAAAAAGTTGTAAAATCATTAAAATGTACTTGTAATTAGTTTTTCCTATTGAGCGTAATGTGATGGCATGCTTTTGATTGTCTCTGTAATTAAACTATACATCCGATTTTCATAAAATATTAAATAACTCGACAAAATTATTCAACAATTATCTATATTAAATCACAAACAATTTTGTTCAGTAGTTTTTGCTCTATTATATGTAAACAGACAGACAGACGGACGGACAGACTGAACGATGACTATAATTTGTTGTAATCCAGTGCAATGATTATCAGTTTCATAAAATATTAAATAGTTTAATACTATTAAATTAATACTACCAAATGCGTACCAAATAATGCCTCAATGTATAATTATGCAATGCATTACTTTTTGTGGCCCTGTAATAAGAAATGTTATTTGCACCACAGAATGTATATTATAGTATATACTTCATACATGCATATAAAATTTATTATGTTCGAAAGAGTTTAAGACCATTAAAATGCACTTGAAACTTTTTCCCCATTGACTGAAATGTGTCGGAATCATTTTCATTGTCCATGCAATTGAAATATTCATCCGATTTTCATAAAATTTGAAATGATTCGAGAAAATTATCTAATAATTATTATTTTAAGTTTGAAACGATTCAGTTGGGAAGTATTTGCATTTTATATGCAGACAGACAGACGGACGGGTTGAACGACATTTATAGTTGCTACGTATTTACATAATTACGATCGCACCTGAAAATGGGTGATAAGGAAAAAATTAGTCTTAGAAGAAGAAATAGAAGAAGAAGAAGCATTAGAAGCCTAAAAAAACAGTCAGGATAAAATGGTTCATTCTCATCTAACTGTATTATCTAATGGAGTCAAGTGCTGTAATCAATCAGCCTAAAAAATGCTTTTAATTTATATAGCAAATAAAATATAAGTAGTGTTCCAATGTGCCCTAAAATGCTTCTCATAAAAATCGAATCCACTATAATTTTTAAACTGTAATTTCTGAAATTGAGACTTAATCTGTGATTTCTAATTAGTTAATTTAAATATTTAGGATCACATCTTGAAGAAAGTATTCGAAATTTAGATATTTCGTGTCCATGACGACTTGGGAAACCTTGTTTGTTTTGATTTACTCTTGAAAGGCACTTAAAAATAAACTTACTTATATAAATCAGGAAATTGTTAGAAATTATTGTAAAAATTATGCTTTTCGCACATTTTTCATTCTTGCTCTGAAAAAAAAATGATTTTGTTTGATTGAAAAGTAATTGTTTGTAAAAATTTCATTTTAAAACTATTTACAGAATTTGTCGCAAAAAGTTCTCCAAATCTTATTATTAAAAAAAATCAAGTTGTATCTTTTAAAACCTTTTACTGCTTTTAAATCCTAAGCAAATATTTGAAAAGCACCTTTCTTGTCTTTTTTGTTAAAATATTTGCGGAAGTTTACAAAATTATTTCTTTAGAGGAATGTTTTAAAAACTTTTCTTGGAAAATATTTAGCTACCGCATACAATATTTCCACATAGGTAACATCTTTAGGTAACTGAATTTTTTGAACGATATTTTTAAAAAAAGTGGTATTTAATAAATTCAGTTTTAGGAAAATGGAATGGAAGTTTAAAATAATTTAGTTTATCTGAGTTTAAAACTTTGATAAATACAATTTAAGATATCTTGTTTAATATTTCTATATAAAATCTACAATAAAAATCATTTCCCTGAAAACATAAAACTGTTGGGTGTTAGAAGTGCCCACAGATTGATTTTTTTATATTAAATACACTAAAGTACAAAAATAAGATAATTTTCAGATTTAGTCAATTAAATCCAGATTTTAATGAAATTTGATTTGAAGATATGTTGATATAACGCAAATAAAATAGCCTTTCGACAGTTATAATGACATGCATGATCATACTAAAGACTCATCAGCGTTAAAAGATCTAAAACAGAGTTTACAATATTGAACTAAAAATGGGTTAGCTAGGAGATATGATCCATCTTTACAGTTATTTAGCTTTCACAACGCTGTTTTCAGACTATGGGATGTTCCAGGAGATGGAAAGCGAGTTAATGTTTCCTACTTTAGAACATCACAGACATGTTCTATATGGGTTTAAGTGTTGAGATATGGTTGGACAATCTATCAAGCGAATATTCTCACTTTCCTATATTTCGTCGACCAGATTAGTTTTTTCTGTGCGCACGAAAAATCAAACAAATGGTACCAATATATCATCTCTACACTCCACACTCCTCACTGATCGTTTTCTAAACATATGGAGGATTTGTGCCCCACCAACATTATATCTGCGGACACTATCAAACCTCTGCTGTTATAGTTATATATTTTTGAGATGTTAGAAGGCAGGTAGCGCATACCTGGTTTTCTTCCGAAATCAATACGTCGATTAGTTTTCCGGCTGAACAAAGTCAATAAGTAAATGCCCCCATCCTCACCCCACCGATGATACCTGGTCCAAAGCCCATGATATTTGAAAGTTTTAAATGGCTTATCCTCTGTGCAGACGTGATAAGGACGCAAGCAGCAGGCCTTATTGTAAAAAGCCCCCTGTCTCGAAGTTTCCAGATATCCGTAATATTCCGGCAGATGGCAGCACAGACAACTACCTCATCGAGTTCACGAATGAAAATCTAGAACTAATTAAACATCGATTCGCATATTAAAATGCAATCGTTCTTCCATGTCATATATTAGTAGAAAATAATACCCGAAAAACCCGATTTTAGCAGTTCACTCATAGCTTTAGCATTATGTTTTCCTATTCCCAACCCTCACAATTGTAAATAAATGTCACCGAATGTTGCAAGAAAACTCCAAGATATTTGAAGGAAGTGCGAACAAACAAAACGTAAAAATTGTTCTGCTCGTTTATGAATCTTTTTCTTCTGTCCACATCTATGCTTTCGTATTGGATAATAAAGAATGGCATATCTTTTAACTTTATTCAATATTTTCTTGAAGTTTGACAAAATACGAAATTGATATTGCCCGAATTTTATTTAAATGATCTTAATTATGTACCAGTGAAGTTTTTAAGGAATATTCGAATTATGATACGATGTATGAAGTAAATAATCTCAGACACTAGGTTGAGCAAAAAGTTCTGGAAAATTTGTGAAAGTTGCTTTGTTATGCGCAAATTAACAACAAAAGCAACAAGGACTATTCTTTAAAGACCATGACAGGCCAGAAATTTCTGCTATCATTCTGCCAGATTCCGCATTTCTAGGATGTAGCATGGCGGTACCTTGGAATTGAAAAACCCTTGACACGATTTTTGAACTTCATTAAAGGATTCCAATCGACGGCCCTTTAAAAAGTCTTGCATGGCCTGAAAGAAGGCATAATCTGATGAGCCACGCCTGGGCCGACATTTCAGCTCTCTTAAAACCTCAGCTACAAAATAACTCAAGTTGAGCCGACATTCACTCTTCTCACGATTCGAAAGTAGAGAGTTGAAAAGTAAAGAGTAAAGAGTCTCTCGTAAAGAGTTGAAAAAACATTGTTGAAAAATTTCAAACTATTGCTATATTCGATATAGCAATATAGGATTGTTTTATTTGAACCAATGAAAATTATCCATAATACAATGAAGTAATCGTTTTCTATAAAAGCGGTGGAGTGACGACGCAGAAAAAGTTTCACATTTTTAACAGTGAACTCCAGTAAGCAAGTTGCTTATAATCAATTTAAATGAAGATGAGTTAATTTAAATAAACAAGATAAATCAAAATGAGTAAAAGTTTTAATAAGCAACTCATTCAATATCCAAGAAATTACAGCTCTTTCCTGAGAAGCCAAATCCACTTTTACATTTTAAGAGTATAAACCCGCTATACATATACCACTAGTACATATATATGTTGCAAATTCTGGTAACTATTAGATCAAAAATTTCCCTATACTTTTTTCTCAACCTAATATTAAGAATATTGTGCATATAAAATAATAAAAAATAATGATAAAAGTGTCACTCTATGTTGTAAGCACAATGCTGTTATTTTCAACAAATTTTACACATAATTGAAAAGACGTACATATATTTTTTTAGAATGCAGCTTTTGCTTACATTTAAAGACATTCTACGTTAAACAAAATTCCATAACATTTTGAAATTTAGTGTATAATCTCGTTTATTTTTAATACAGTGTCCAAGGAAATATTCAGATTTTACTTTACAATGTATTGTACTACTTTTTTCAAGTTTTACAGTTATTAGCATTTTGATTGTCAATAGTGTTTAAACTTAAATCAAACCAAAATTCATTTATTCAATATTTTGTATAGATGTCTTTCAGAACAATGGAAAATATTGCTCTGTATTGTTTCGCAAAATAACTTAAGCTTGTTGAGTGTACATTGATTGATAACTGTTTAGAGGTGTTGCATTGTCTCAAACTTTATAAAACCTTGGGTTAAAATACCAATACTTTTATTCCATGACAGTACCTGTTCAACTTGAAAGACTTTTTTGGAAAATATCTGAACATCAGGTCTGTATGCTCTGTTTATCATAATATTGCTGCAATTTAAACTTGGCAAAATGTAGCCCTTTGTACTAATGGAAAAAAATCTTCGGCATTGAAAAAAAAAAGCATTTTTAATGATTTAAAAAATAATAGTTATTCTTCAAAATAGCGTAACAGAATTTTTTGGAAATTGTTTCCGCAGGTTTGTGTTTCATGAATTTATTTCACCTTGTGCTGCAATTGCAGCCATACCAATATAACTTCCAGCTAGGTATATCCTGCTAGCTTAGTTGGCAAAATTTTGGTGCGCATAACCAATGATCCAGGTTTGAACCCTAGTTTGGATATTTTCCCACTGTGCTGGTTTTACGCCATATTAGCAATGTGAATTCAAATTCAGGACTTAAGTATTCGTATTTACAATTTCTTGGGCCGTTATTCAACGATTAAAAATTCTAATACAAATTAAATTTATTTATACAAATAAAGATAAAAGACATTGTTATATAATTAAATAATATTAATTAATAATAAATATAGTTTATATCTTCTGCATTCCTACAAAAATTATATTCAGTCTTAAATATTTGACTTTCTATGTTCATAGATCCCAGTTTCTATAATTATTCTATTACAGATTTGACATCTCAGACCTTTTCGGATATCGTGAATCTAATTTGACTTTTTAGGAATGACAATTATCTATCTTTTTATATACGCTATATGATAAAATATTTGCGATTTTTAGACATTAGAATGAAAATGCATGGAAAATTACCTTAAACTCCAGATATATAATTATAATAATACAGGTCATATATTACCGTGAAAGTTTGTTTCCCCGAAACCCGTAGGGGATCGTCTACAAATTTAAAAAGAATGAATATCTTTTGAATAACCCTGTCAAAACTAATGTAACAAACTCGTTCAAGCTGTAGGTTCCCCACTAAAAAAAATCTGTAGTAAATCTGTAGTTAATTGCCCCAAAAATCTGTATAAAATCTGTATGGATTTGACCCATTCTGTAGATATTTGTAAGAATATTTTACAAAATTGCACAGATAATTTTAAAGTATGGCTAAATTTGCAAAAATTCTCCAGATTTCTGTAAATTTTCTGAATAAAGTGGATATTTCTTCAGATAATCTTAAGATTATTTTTAATGGGGTTATGATTAAGTAGTTTATTGTAATAAAATATATTTATTTTTATGAGGACAGCATGTATACTTGTAGAAAAATTAAGGTTTTTATTAAAACTGACCAAATTTTTGCCAAGTTTATTTATTATCATTTACAGAGCTCTTAATAAAAAAAAATCAGAAAATATGACAAACAACATTGAACATAATAACCTGTAATGAGAATTAATTTATAAAAGAAATTGTACGAAAAATGAACAGGTGAAATAAATAATTTTTCACTGCTCATGGGAGAATGCTATCAAAATTTCATTTGCATATTGTAAAAGCTAAATATACAGAATAACTTTTGTAAAAGTCTCAAAAACATAGCCTGAAAATCTGAAAATTATCATCGATAAAATAAGCTCAAAATCATTTGTTCCCAAATTGAAAAAAACAAAAACAAAATAGTGGCTGTACCCATGTATAGGGGTACGTGCAATATTGTATATTCTACATTGACACTAATCGATGAATATATGGATCCAGCCTGTCATCATTTTGCTTCAATTTAAAACAACTGATTTTGAGCTTATTATATCGATTATATTTTTTAGATTTTCAAGGTGTGTTTTTAAGACTTTCACAAAAGTTACTTTATACATTTAGCACACACATTATGCAAATTATATTTCGATTGTATTCACGCATATGCAATGGAACATTATACAGAAAACCTGCTCATTTTTTATACTTTTTTATTATTTTTTAATTCTTATTACAGGGTTTTGTATACAATGTTGTTTGTTACATTTTCTTTAAAAAAAGCATTTTTTATATTAAGCACTTTGCAAATTCTAAGCAAAAAACTTAGAACTTTTTAAATAAAGATCTTTATTTTTCTACAAGTATACATACTAGATATACTTCAGATTTCCCATTCTGTAACGAGCAGAACAACTATTTTCCAAATAGTTAATAACTTATAAACTTAACCATATTGGTTCCATTCTACATAATGCTGCCATCCCCTCCCTTCTATTGTAAGGTTATGTGAACAACTGGGCTAAGATTTTATAAGATTTTTTTCAGCTATCAAAATCTAACATCCAATTGAATCAAAGTTTGATCCTTTATACACTGCTGGCCATTAAAATGTTTACACCAGGAAGATATGCCGATAACAAAATGATATTTATTGCACAAATATATGATGATAGGTATAACAAGTGATTAAATTTTCAAGAAATTTGGGTGCACAGATCCTGAGAAATCGGTACTCAGAACAACCACCTCGGACAGTAATAACGGCACTTACACGCCTGGGTATTGAGTCAAGCAGATATTGGATGCTATGTACAGGAACAGATGCAGCTTTAGCACGATGCCACAGTTCATCAACCCTAGTGACTGGCGTATGGTTATGAGCCAGTCGCTCGGCAACCATTGTCCAGACGTTTGCTATTGGTGAGAGATCTGGGGAACGTGCTGGCCAGGGGAACAGCCGAAAATTTTCCGTATCAAGGAAGGTCCGTACTATTCCGGAAAATTAGCGGTAATTATTCTATTGTAAGATTACGTGAACAACTGGGCCAAGATTTTACAATGTGTCTCTGTGGATTCTGGCACTTCAGCTATCAAAATCTAACATCCAATTGAATCAAAGTTTGAACCTTTATAAATGAGTTCAGTTAGATTCATTATTTCAAACAAAAATTTAAAAAATTAAATGATAATACTTAAAAATAATGTATGGATTTTATTTTCTTTTTTTTAAGGATCCATTCGCCGCATATATTTTCGGTAACGGGGCTAAGGCTTGCGTTTGTCTTTCGTAACATGGGGCATTAAGTCCTGTTTCAAAAAGTGTAAACAATTTTTAATCAGGTAGATCATGTAAATTATATATCAACTGCAGAGCGTTATAAGGGAAATGTGTAGCAATAAAAAGCATCAAATGTGAAGTTATTAAATTTATGTATGTAGAAAAACATAAGAATTAAATAGTATTATATAGAGTATAGTATTATAGAATAAATGTATTTTAGTATAGGTAATAAGTATACAATTTGCATAGGTATTTTCGGTAAAAAAATAAACAAGATATTTCTATAAACAAACGGTTACTTAAGGACTTAAGTGTCTCGTTTTCTATCTCAATGAAAGTTCGATATGTCCAACAAAATTATTTTTTATTAGTTTCGATGATTTAATATAATGATGAGTAAATATTTACAGATAACTTATAATATTAATATATTTGTAAGCCTAATCTTTAAAAAAATTTAATAAAAATGCATAACGTATTTAAAAAAAAAAAAAAAAAAAAAAAAAAAAAAAAAAAAAAAAAAACAAGAAACTTGCACCAAATTATCATTTTTTAAGAAAAAAAGAAATCTTAATTATCACAACCTATCACAACATTATCACACTAAAGTTAAGATTGAGTTGACACGTTATTTTTGAAATAGAGAAGTGAGTACAATGTTGACAAAATTAAAATTTAAAATACATCAACAGTTTTTTTTTTTAAATATCTTATGGCCCAGTTACCGTTGCTTACTCCTGCTAGCTGCAGAATCTTAAATCTTATACATATAATTAACAGGAAAATCAATCTTAAAAACTAATAAATTTTTAAAAATAAAGTGTTTTTAGCTGAATTGATCGCTACTACACCACCCTACTCGTTACAATTTTTTTCTTACAACGCAATGTATAACTGCATTAGCTTTCTTAAAATTGAATTGTAAAAATAAATAGTGTTTTAGTTCCTGGGAGATTAAAGAAACATATACTATGTCAGACATTCAATTAGAGTGATTAATGACTTTATGTTAGAAAATGTTAACAAATATCATATTTCAGGTATTGTAATAAGAACAATCCAACATAAACTATTCTTAACATTACAAAATGCCATTTTTTAAAGAGACAGGATATAGGAGATTTATGATGTTATGTTAGAGATAGAAAACTTTATTCTTTAAAGTCATTATATTATTTATAGAACTTGTCTAGTTTCCAAGTATTTTGAAAACAGTGTCAAGAAATAATCTTTAATGACAAAGGAAAATCTAATTTTAAATCAATTGTCTGTGAAAATCTCCCATTTTGTCACGTAGTAAATTTCAATTTATTGTATTTTAAATTACAGTTTATGAGGACTGCTCAGAATGTAATGAGAATAAATTTATTATCTTGAAATGAATTATTAATGTATTCATTCCTTTTGAATAATTAAATTTTGCTGCCAATATTAACAAAAGACGTTCGTAAAATTCCTGTATGGGCTGATTTATTTGAATATCAAATGTCTAAATTCAAGCTTGTTTTGCTGTGCATAAGAACAGAGGTTAGTCTTCGAATCTATAAAGCTCCTCATAGATGTAACTTTATTTTTTCCTTTTCACAATCCTCAATGTTTTCATTCTTTTGGGTTAAAGAAAACACAATGGTAAACCTACGAGTCAACCGTTAAAAATAGGTTTTTAGATATATTTTTATTAAGATATGGCTTTTTAGACCGATTGAGTTTTAATATGCAAATCAAGATTTAACTAATCCTAGATTTTTATCCGTGAACTCCAAGGAGCGATTGCTGTGTTGTCCCCTCCCAATCTAATATTCGAAGCTTACATTAAGGTCCTGTAATACTTAAAGGTATACGTTGACAATAGTCAACGCCAACACAAATTAATTAATGTTTCTTATGCTTACGTAAAGGTTTGAAAAAAGCCAGTGCAACGTTAGTAATATTTTTTTCTGTCCAGCGCTGATGATTGAACATAAATTATAAATTAATTAAAGATTTTTTTTTCTATAATACTCTTCGTCGACTGTTTGTCTACCTTCCTGTAATCTTATCCTTGCCTGGATGCGGGGATTGTCTGTGCTGCCGCCTCCCAGTCTATAGTAGTCTCTCCTGATTTTAAATAGAGCAGAGACTTGGATTTTGATACGTATATACGTTTTGGGAAAACATTTACCATAAAAATAGCAATGGGATTAGAGACAAAAATAGAAATATTGTGCTAATAATTTTTACCATCCTTATATTACCGAAATATAACAATAATTATATGAATCGAATTTCAATTTAGCAATGATACCTATGCAATGCATTTAGTTTCTTTTTATTGAGTTTCATCCATATAAGCGAATAAAAATTTGTAAAATTTCAATGTTTCTATTTATTAATATAAAACAGTAAGTGTTCTATGTAGGTATAATTCTAAAAAAGCAAGTAATTTTAACAAAATATGAAACAGACTTTAAGATATTGTCTCCAAACTTGGAATTTTTGTAGAAATTCTACATTTAATCGACTGTATCCCTAATCACCTATGAACCTTATTTGAAGAGAGATGAACCTGACGCACTTTAACACCTATCCATTAACCTGTATTTAAATTCATATGCAGAAATAAATAACTGTACAAATGTATGTATAAAACACTTTTATCATCCATACACTAAAATATTACTCTTTTTATTCTATTATATATTTCTTTCATCATAAATAATATTGTGGCATTCTTTTGAAAGAATGTTAACACACAGGCTCTCCCATACCTGTTTCTAGCCGTTGGCGCTTTCATATCTTTAAGTGCAGGAAAACACAATAATATGCGTTTTGATCAACTAATAAAATCAGGTATGCAGGTAGTTACAACCATTATACGAATTGGCAGACCAGTGGCATTTTACAAGTTAATCGAGTTTTGTTTTGTCCTGCAATTTGCGACACCATGCCAACGTCGAAAATTGACATAATACTGATATAAAGAATAGTTTTAGTGAAAACCGCAAACGATTTGATAAATTTGTCCATTTTTTATAATCATTTGAAATTTGAACCCCTCCCCCCCTGAACATAGTTCAGTTCGCGCTACTTAACCGCTCCCAACGATTCAGATTTTCAGCTCAAAATTTATGTCTTAAGCTTTTAAAAGCTAAAGCTTCTAAAGCTTATTTAAGCTTCTAAAAAATTTAATGAGATGCAAAAAATAAAGGAAAATAACAGTTGTTCGTTACTCCAAAGTCTAAAGCGCCCTCTATCGGATTTTATAAAATTTATTTTCAAGACAATACTGACATAAAGAATAGTTTCAGTGGAAACCACAAATCAATCGACCAATTTTTCCTTTTTTATAGTTATTTGAAATTTTGGACCCTAAAATTTAATGGCGGCTATCGCCTTCGTAAAACGTTTGGGACCATTGGTTTCCTATTTAATATTATTTGTATTGATGTGTAATATCACCCCTTAAAGTTTTACACAATAGTTTAGATACACCCTGTATATACAGAGAGCTTCATAAAACATGAGAAAATTTTTAATACAGGGTGTCCAGCAAATAACGCCCTTATTTCAAAATTAAATTTCTCTAAAACAAAGATCGATAGTAATATGCGGTAAACGGTTTTTTCATTAGGTAAGCTGTAAAAATCGTATACAGAAAATTCAAACAGTGAATATTTTGAAAAAATTGCGTTCTGATTGCATAGAATGCTTTGATTTGATATTTTTCTTGTTTTAGATTGCCTGCAGAGAAATAATTTTTCAGCTTACAGTACAATATTTTTAAGATTTTTCGAAGTAAATTTTTAGACTTTTGAAATTTAAAAAAAACTATGAATTTAGCACTTTAAGCTGAGAAACATATTCTCTGGCAGCAATCTAAAGCAAGAAAAATGCCAAATTAAAGCGTTCTTTGCAATCAGAACACAATCTTTTCAAAATATTTACCATTCGAAACGTCAAACGTTTTTGAAATTTAATTTTGAAATCAGGGTGTTATTTGCTGGACACCCTGTAGGTGGTAGTACTTATATAAACAATCTACTTTAAAGATAGAATGTAGGAAAGTAAGTAAAACGCAAAGACACTGGCACACTAGGAAACTTTGATCATGCAAACAATAATTCTCCATGTCTATAACGAGTTATCAGCAGAAAACGGCACTAAAGACATGCAAATGTGAAATGAGGAAGAAGAACGCAAATGCAAAATTCTGAATCGATTTAATACACAAAATCCGCTGACCTTCTGTGAAATTGTCAATCGGGTTAGGAACGTATTTGAAGATTTTCCCTTTACTGAGATATAAATGTTTACTATACATTTGATCTACGGAATAACTACAAATTGAAATAGCTCAGATTTTTACCCACATAGCATGCATGGTCACAGTGACGTCACAGTGACGTCAGTGTGAGTCACTGTGGTCACGTCACAACTGTGACCGAAATGCCCCCCCCTAAGTGACGTCACATTGTGACTGAAATGTGACCTTCTTAGAAAATTAAAAAAAATATACAAAAATTCTTCAAAAGATGTTATTTAATAGAAAAAATATTTTTCTGTCAATTGAAAAAGTTTTTGTGACGTCACTGTACCAAAAGGCCACCACTCAGTGAAGTCACATTGTGACTGAAATGTGACCTTCTTAGATAATTTAAAAAAAATACAAAAATTCTTCAAAAGATGTTATTTAATGGAAAAAATATTTTTCTGTCTATTGAAAAAGTTTTTGTGACGTCACTGTAATGCCACTGCAAATAACGTACGTCACGTCACATCTGTGACCAAATGGCCACCACTCAGTGAAATCACATTGTGACTAAAATGTGACCTTCTTAGAAAATTAAAAAAAAATACAAAAATTCTTCAAAAGATGTTATTTAATGAAAAAAGTTCTTTAATGTCAATTGAAAAAGTTTTTGTGACGTCACTGTAATGTTAATGCAAATAACGCCCCTAATAGCATGAATTCTAATGAATTCTAGTCCCTAATGAATTCTAATTACATATGAATATTATTATTTACAAAAATGGTTTTACAATTTATTTTAACTTGAATTGTTTTGAAACTAATAAAAATAAAAGGTAAAAATACATAAAAAAATTCTTTAAATGAAAAAACTTAATCAAAGACACGCTCATAAAATTATTGCATATTAAAGTTCCTAAAATGCTGTATAGAAAAAGAAAAAACAAAACGGCCATGCGCGTGGAAATTTAAAATCGTCTGCAAACGAAAGGATCACGGAGTATGAAACTTACTCCGTGGTTTCTTACTCCGTGGAAAGAATAAATAAACGTAAACAGAAATATTTTAAATTGATGATAGACGCAAGAAGTTAGTTGGCTGGGATTTATGGGAGTTGTGGATAGTTTCGTATTGATACGGATTTAACAATTTAAACAAAAAATCTACTACAGCTCTTCCAAGTGGCAAAATATAAGTCCGAGAAAATTAATGGGGCTTTGACTGTGAAAATGATTTGGTCTTTGCCACTTTAATTATTATCGGATTTAGTTTGTGCGACAAAAAGAATACAACGAATGACTTCGATGGAATTATTATTGTTCTTAGAACGATTTAAATTAGCTACTCAAAAACATGCTATAAAACATTAATTCTCCATTAACTTTATAAAGTTTAATACATTCATTATTTATTTTGTTGACATAGAACACTTGATTATTAATAATTTGGATTAGGTTGTTAAAGGTAGTGATTTTAATTGCACTTTAATCTGCGTTGTTTCCTTATTTAAAATATCTGGTTAAAATAATATGTTTCCATAAACATAAAATCTTATATTTTATAATAAAGAAACTTTAAATAGAATAAAATTAGTTGCAAACATCTTTTTTTAATTTTTGTATTAAGTACCGTAATTTCGGGTGTAATTTTTTAAAAAACAAAAATATCTAGTCAGATCGCCGTAAATATTTATCTTCAATCACTAAATAAGATTTCTGGGTCCAAAAAGAATTGTTTGATCTGAGGCTTATACACCCGAAATTACGCTATTCTTCTGAAACATTACATAAATTTATTTAAAAAATTACATATGTTCAGAAGAGGAATTTATAAGAGAACGAGAAGAACAATTAAAAGAAATCGTAGATGTTTCATATTAAACAAATAATGATTGTTTAATGTATTTTTCAAACTGTGAAATGTTATAAAATTTCTAAATGGATAGTGGGTGAAAACGTTTCAGTTGTAAATATTCTTATTGGAATGTTTTCAAAAAGAACTAGAAGTCTGAATGAAGCTAGTATGGAGAACGGTATGAACGGTATGAACGGAGAAACGGTATGAAGCTAGAAATTAATAACTGTACTTTATTATTTATTTTTTATTCTAGACACTTTTATTATTTCCTTTCTTGAATGATTTTACAGAGGTAAATTTCACAATATCCATTATATGTAGTATTAGTATACATCGTGATTAACACTAGAACGCCCGGAAATTTTACTCAAGTTTGATAATAATATTTCTCACCAGATTTTTTATTCAACATTATTTAATTGATTTATTTAAAGTAAATCCTCGTGGTTTCAATTTAACTTATTTCTGGAAAAAATGTCTGACTCGAATTGAAATTTAAACACATGGTCAGAGTCGAATCGATTCCTTCCGGGCGTTTTAGTGTTACAGTGGGTCTCTTATTTATAATTACTCTCTAATATTATAAATAAAATATTAATAATTATATATATATATATATATACAGGGGTGCAAAAATCTAGGCGCCAGTGGCTAATCTCCCACCACAAAAATTTCAAAGTCTTCTTCGCTCAAAATTTAACAGCAATCTTACTAGAATTTAACACGAAATATTAGATAAAAAGAAATGAAATAATTTTAATGGTGAGAGACTGCCTGCTGGCGCCTAGATTTTTGCACCCCTGTATATATATATATATTGCAATAAATGAAAATATTTAAGACAATTGAATATTCGATCTCTAACAATTATTTCAAACTTCGCAATTTGTTTTTCTAATAAGCATTAAAATTATCTAAGAAACACTTCCTTTAAGAGCCCACAATAGTCACAGAAAAAGTACTCAAAAAGACCCGGATGATAATCTAAAGTCTATGGGAGCGTTCTTTTCTAATATCTCGTTCAAATTTTAATATTTTGACATGAATTTTTTGCATAGGATAGTTGAGGACGATCCACAACCGGCCTAGTTTTTATTTTTTCAATTTTGGTTTTAGATTAAAAAAAAAAATACTTCAATTTTCAAAACCGGTTTAAACCGGCTCTGAAACTGAAACTATCATAATATAAAAAATATATAAGCACAATCGAAAAAGTAAAAACTAGGCCGGTTGTGGATCGTCCTCAACTATCCTATGCAAAAAAATCATGTCAAAATATTAAAATTTGAACGAGATATTAGAAAAGAACGCCCTCATAGACTTTACATTAGCGCTCGCCTTTTACCGCGTGACTAGTGTACGCTCTTAAGGTGCAGCCCTAGTCACAGAAAAAGACCCGGATGTTTATGTAAAGTCTGTAGGAGCGTTTTTTTTTTTCAAATATCTTGCTGAAATTTTAATATTTTTACATGATTTTTTTTTATATAGGATAGCTGAGAACGATCCACAACCGGCCTAGTTTTTACTTTTCAATTTTGGTTTCAGATTTAAATATATATATATATATATATTTTTTTTTAAATTTCAAAACCGGTTTATACCTGTTCTGATATTGAAAATATCAAAATATAAAAAATATGTTAGCAAAATTGAAAAGGTAAAAACGAGGCCGTTTATAGATAGTCCTCAGCTATCCTATACAAAAAAAAACATGCAAAAATATTCAAATTTGAAAAGAACGCTCCCATAGACTTTTTATTATCATCCGGGTCTTTTCTGTGACTATTTTTGCACCTTAAAGGAAGTGTTTATTTGATAATTTTAATGCCTATTAGAAAAACAAATTGTTAAATTTGAAATAACTGTGATAGATCGAATATTAAATTGTCTTAA
Source organism: Maratus speculifer (assembly GCA_964019185.1). Classification (NCBI taxonomy): domain Eukaryota; kingdom Metazoa; phylum Arthropoda; class Arachnida; order Araneae; family Salticidae; genus Maratus; species Maratus speculifer. The sequence continues at coordinate 139,104,899 of OZ025298.1, forward strand.
ATATTCTCATTTATTGCAACAGAAAAAAAGTATCATTACATTTTGATTCAGCAACTTTCTTTTGGTACATTCTTTTTATCGCAGCTCCCAAGTTTTAACTGAGATGCATCGCCAAAGTATAATAAAATTATAGATGTGAGTGACTTTACACTACATAACAATGTTCATAACTGTATAATTGTATCCAATGTGACTTCACAACATTGACAATGCTGCCACCGTCATAAAGTTAGTGACAAATTTGTCACAAATCAAAAAATAATCGCAAACTGTCTTCACAACCTTGTCACTCTCGTCACAAAATAGTCACAGTTTTAATAACAATTTTGTCACAAATGACACATTTTTCACATTTTGGTCACACCGTGACTTCACAAAATGGTCATAATGTGACGTCACAAACGAGCTCTAAAGCGGCCATAACGACTTCACATTTTAGTCACTGTGACTTCACATCGACGTCATGTGACGTCACATCGACGGTCACAAAGTCACAATGTGACTTCACAACGACGTCACCATGTCTTACGGAGCGATTTACAAGCGATATACAAGGGCGATTTGCCATCTTGTTTTTGTAACTTAATCGTTCTCTGTGAGTTTTTGCCCCTTGTAGCAAACCAATATTGGTCCAACGTTGCACCAATATTTCATTTATTGGAAATATTGCTAATGAAACACGCCGATGTTGATTGTATATTGGCATTTCATTAGAAATATTTCCAATGAATTACGAATATTTTACAAAGGCTGGCTTTACATTGGAAATATTTCCAATGAATTCCCATTATAATACAAAAATATTTCATGCCAGTATTGCGTTAAGGTGACAATATTGCTCCAAGATATAGTTCAATCAATATTGTCGAAATATTGTCCCAATATTTTTTAGCTACTGAGAGCCTTGCATAACAACACCTTTCTCGTCTGTTAACACCTTTGTATTTTATTTCTCACATGTATTCTTTGATGAAAGTTGTTTGTTTAGAAATATATGTACAATCAGGTCTTAAAATCTTTCTTATCTTTTATAAACATCCTGCATATATAGTTTTAAGCCTAGTATACCGGCCATTCTCAACTTATTTACCAACCGTTACCAAATATCAAGTCTGTTACTGCACAAGTTTTTAAGGATTATCAATTTTTCACCATTCTACTTTTTTTTATTCAACTAAGAAACCAATATGCTAAAAGTTCTAGTATAATTTTTATGTGATCAAAATCTAGTGACTAAGATTGACTCTCATTTCAAATTAATTTAGGTATTATTGATAAATATCACGTTTTGAAATTTAGGGACATATGTCACTTCAAATTAAGTTGATTTTAAGAAATTTAATAAATTTAAAGCTGAGTATTTTCAGTAATTTTCTATGGTAACGGACTTGTCAATTTGCCTTACAAGCCAACTCAAAATAGCATTAATAGCATATTATATTATAGGGCAAAGTACACAACCTATTTTTTTCATGTATCTTAAACATGTACTTTAACACCAGTCTCCATTTTTAAAAGTAAAATTTAAGTTTGAAAAATAAGAATAAAATTCATTACTACATTTATTTATTTTAGAACATTACACTGCGTAAAAAAAGTAGAAGGACACTAGACTTTTTACTAATAAAAGCACAACTGATTAAGTTACCGCAAATATCTTTATTTGCCTAACAATTTATAACTAAATGAGTATAAATTCATAATAATCCAAAATAAATTAAGAAGATAATTTGTTTTTCATAATATAGTTTCTGTTGCTTACATGAAACTCTGTAAAAAAGTAAAAGGACACATAAGTATTTTATATGAAAATTAAAATATTAATAAGAAGTTTTTTTTCCATTTGCCTTTATTACTTGAAAGACTCTGTTTGGCATTGAATCGTACAGTGCTTGTATTTCACTTTGACAAAAGTTGTCCCAAACATCGTTAAGTGCATTCTGAAGTTCGACAACAGATTCGTATTGTTTTCCTCCACTGTATACGCGACGAACTAATGTCTCCCATATATTTTCAACAATGTTAAGGTCAGGGCTTTTATCTGGCCATGGCAAAACGCGGATATTATTTGTGTGGAACCAGTTTTTAATGGCAGTAGCGGTGTGAATCGCTGCTCCATCTTGTTGAAAAATCCAATCTTCTCCACCTAATTCTGAACCATAAGGAAGAAGTTCAGATTCCAACAACTGGATGTAATCTTCATGATTCTGTTTACCATGCAAAATGACTAGACTCGTTCTTCCACCATATCCAACTGCTAGCCAGACCATCAAACTCCCCCCTCCCATATGTCGAGTAGAATACAATTCTTCCGAATTCTTGATACAATGCCAATAGTATTGATATCCATCAGGACCATCCAAATTGAACTTTTTCTCATCTGAGAAAATGACAGAAGTCCATTCCGTGGTCCAAGACATGTAGTTTCTCGCCCAAGATAAGCGATTGGCTATATGCATTTTTGTCCATTTTGGATGATGTTGTCTCTTCTTGAAAATAAAGACTTTAGACTTTTTTATATAGTTATATACAGTTTGGCGTGACACATGCGCTAGATTTGCTCGTATTCGGACCTTCGAAATTGTGGAATCTTTTTTTTTCAAATCTCGGATAATGTTTCTTTCATCACGAGGCGTCAGTGTTTTAGGTCTTCCTGTCTTTTTTTTTAGTACCGTGATGCTCTGGATTTCTAAGATAGTTGGATATTGCAGTTTTACTAACATTAAGCAACTTAGCAATCTCTCTGATGCTTTTATCCTCTTTTCTAAATGCTATGGCTTGGCCTTTTTGAAAATTATTTAAAGGTATTCCTTTCGGTATTCTAAAAAAAAAAAAAAAAAAAAAAAAAAAAAAAAAAAAAAAAAAAAAAAAAAAAAAAAATCAACCTAAAAATGGAGAGACATTTTTTTTCTTTGATGAAAACAATAAAATAATAATGCTTACTTACATTATCTATAGCAGAAGGGTCCAAAAAATTCAATTTTCCACAGCTGTCCTTCTACTTTTTTACAGTGAAATTTTTAGATAAGTTCATTTTTCTATAAATTAATTGTGGTAGCAATTAATTTTTATTTTCACAACAAAAGAATGCATATAAAATTATGCCCTTAAAAAAATAAGATCGTAAATATAAATCACAATTAAGTTAATTAAAAAATTCGAGTGTCCTTCTGCTTTTTTTACAGAGTGTACATACAATTATTTTAGAGTCTGTATAAGAATTCTTTAGAGAATTCATAAGGAATTGCAATGTTTTATCACTAAATTATGAAGTGTTGTAAACAAAGACCAATAATAGATTTTTCTAAAATAATAACAAATTAAATATTATGTAATATTTATAGAATGTACAGTAATTATTATATGAATAAAAGAAGATTTTTTTATATCTTTCGTCACGAATCACTGGTGTCGACAAAATTTATTTTTGTCACGTTTTTTACTTTTAACTTATTGATGCTAAGAACATATTATTGTGATAAAATTTTATGCGTTGCTGTCTTCGTCGCTCTCTAATTTATCATTACGTCAAAAATTTCTCATTTTCAAGAACACTTACAGAAATTATAAAAGTTATTTTGACCTTGATTCAAAAATGCTCTTGCCTTAATGTGTGTACACTTCTCTGGTGTATATAATAAAATATTATATATATATATATATATATATATATATATAAATAAGAATATGCCTGAAATAGTTTTATTAGTTCATATATCTATATTATAAAGGCAAAAAACACCTGTGCGTAACGCATACGTCATTTTGCGAATGGCAATACCATGAAATGAAATTTGGATTTTTAATTTTTGCTATTGATAATTTTAAAACTTCTAAACATCTCACATTTTCGCTTTTTACGTCGTAGTATAGGGAAAAATATGTACTTTTGAATGCAATTTGTTTGAAAACTTTATCTTAATTTATATTTAAGATATTTTTTTGTTTCTAATACCATTTTTGTCATTGTGGCAACTCCATGTGACAATGGCAGTATTTCATTTCTATTCAAAGGAAAAGAAAAAAATCATGCGTTAAGCATAGATTATGAAGCACTAGCCAACACTTCATGAAATCTTTAGCAAAACTTTGTTATGTAGGGAAATAAGGTTACTGTATATAGCCAAATATGTAGTCCAGACAACTATATATATATATATATATATATATGTATGTATATCTGAGAAAATTTAATTAAGCAAGAAAATGTGTAGCAGATTGAAATTTCTCTTTCAGCAGTTTATATTTATTGAGGGAAACATATTTGAATACTTTATTTCAGTCCTGTAGTTTACCTTGTACCTTTATTTTGATTCATATTAAGCTAAAATTTATTTTAAACTAAAACACTCTTAAAACTACTAAAATCACATTCTCAGAAAATATCATTCATTCGTGTCTTTGTATTCAATTGTTTGCGTGGCCCTGTATATAATTTTATTTATATTCCGCAAACATTTCTTAGTAAGTTGAATGCAATTCAGTGTGAAAGCGCAAAACTTATTTAAAAATCTTTTTTAGGTAATTTAAGCTCATATACAGTAACGTTTGCGACCTCATTTGGGTAACCCTGTATATCAGCTATAGCATTTATACACAAAATATAATATGCATAATTGAAAAGATTAAATAAAAATTATGGTGTAGACGAATTATGGTGTAATGAAACTTTAATGTAATTTCGGGCACTTCTATTGTTAAATAATATGCGTAAATTCTTCAATTTTAAAGATGAATTAATCAAATTTCTAAAAATTCTACGTATTTGATTGTTTACGAAAAAAATAAAGTAAATAATACTGAGTGAATTTAAATTGCTTTTATAAAGTGAAAGGGGCGATAGACACTGTCCAAAAGAACAATACTTAAAATGAGGCATAACGCCGAAAACCACTCATTTATCATAGAGGTTGTAAAATGATCTTTTTAACATTTTTCAACAAACTTGAAAAGTGTTAATGCTTTCGGTTTGTTTGGCTGTCTATTCGTCTGTCCGTCTGTTCGTACTAGAAATCTCGTAAATAGACTCGGATTGCTATGAAATTTTAGAACGTTATTGAAGTTTATCCTAGCACGAACCCTATTGAAAACGATGTTTTTACCTTTATTAGTTTATTCACAGGGACAGTCAAAAGTTTACCGTTACATTACGGCCTATGGGAAAAAATCGTTTCAAATGAATTTTAAAGATGTTACACCTTATCAAACATATTGAAATTTATATGCATGTACATGCACAAAAAATGAATTTGTAAACTATGCAGTGAATAGAACAGTTATTATGCATTTGCAGGGATACACAAAAAAATTCGTTTACATAATAATAAAGGGGCGAGTTGCTTGCAACACATTTTAATTATTGTAAACCATTTCATGTATAATAAAATTTATACATGTCGCTGAAGCTTAATATGAGTTATTTCGTGCATAATACGAAGTGCATGGCAATTACAGGGACACACAAAATATTTCAAATAGTACATTCTATCCGAAGTACTGTATATAATGGATGATGGCTGTTGGATGGATGCAATGCATTTTTAATTATAATATGCGCTTTTAAGTTTCACTACATATGTGCATATCATATGGTGTGTATAAATAATAATTTAGATATACAGGTTTACACAAAAAATCCCGGAAAGTTTGTTGAATATGAGCGTAATTTACTTAAAGGAGGTTTTCAAATAAATTATGCATTTTTATGTTGAACTTCTCTCAGTTTACGAAGAAGTGTTTGTAGAATTATAGATAAAATGATACAAGAGGGTCGCGCAGAGAGCTGAATACATGGTCGTCTTTCGATGATTATTTCTGTAAATGTGATTTAAGTGATTTAAAGAGAATTTTTGTGTGAACTAAATTTCAGAAAAATACTTTCGTGTATTAAAGGCACTAAGTAAACTACAGGGCTGAACAAAAATATTCAAATATGTTTCCATTTGTTAGTAAAAATTGCTGAAAGTAAAAATTTTAAACAGCTAGACGTTTTCTTGCTAAATTAATTTCCCCATTATATAAACTACATATGAATCGATAGATCTAATACTGTTCATAAGTAATGAAATACATGTTAGGCTATGGACAGTAATACCTTTTTTCCCCTGACTAACGAGGTTTTGATAAAGATTTCATGAGGTGTTGAAAAGTATCATAATATATGCTTAATGCATGATTTTTCTTATTTGTTTATAACTGAACTCGGGCTAAAGGTGATAATTTTGAGACTAATAACATCATTGCAATGAAAACTTAACGATATGTACCTTGTTGCATATGAAGTGTGATAACATCAGGAAAAATACATGAAAGATAAGCTTTTCCAGCAATTGTTAATACTCCATGAACTGGCAACCACAATCCACAATGTGGAACGTAAAGTGCTTAATTCTGGCGCATTTAATGAAAAATTCAACCACACTATTTTATTTTTTCATACTTTCAAGAAAAATGGGTGTGTCTGTTTAAAGCTTTTTTTTACATTATATGTTAATTCTCAAAAAGTTTTTATTCCTTTGTTAAAAACGACGTCACATGCTTCATGATATTTTCTGCGAGTTTCTCGAACTAAATGTAAGAATCGACTCCATATTTTATCGCAATTTTCTAGCATCTTGCTACTTAATATTACCCCTGTGATTTTGTAAAAGCAATTTAGTCTCACCGTGTATATAGAATTATCCAATTTTACAACATAATCGTTAAAAGTTTAAGAATATTAAGTTGTACTCATTCTGAAATAATTAAATTCCCGACCATCATTTATAACTGCATTAGCTTTTGCTATTAATAACTAATTTAATCTATCTCATTAATAATTAAATCGATAGCGAATGCATGTGCTAGTTTCTCACAATAATTGAATTGTAGAAAATTTGACTGGATGATTTATAATTTCCGACTGATAACTGTTGATACTTTTTTTGCTTAATTAGACACTAAATGAATATAATCCATTTGTGCATAAATTTTATCGGAAATTAAGTCCTATCAATCGATACTATATGAAGTTTACGTTTAGTGATCGCTACATCTTGCAAACCCACAGCTTCTCCGAAAGATGAATCGGAAAAGAATTAAATTTTAAGTGGGAGCATATTCTGGTCAAACATCATTTTAATTAATTTGAAGGAGCAAAAAATAGTTACAAAATATTTTAAAAAAAATACTGAAGTTTGATCGCAGATCAAGAGGGCTGAATTTAAGTAACACTATTATTATTTCTCCCTTCTACGAGAAAAAAAAAAAAATATTGGACTCGTAAAAATGTACGAATTCGGGTCTTCGATGTATTTATACGTTTTCTGGGGTCAGAGACCCCGAAAAACATGCTTTTACATAATGTCTATCTGTATGTGGCATAAACTTTGTGGGTACTCTTTCACAAGAAATAAAACATGGATTTTCATAAAACTTCAGATTCACTTAGCCCATGATATAAAGTGATGCAGATTACATTTTGGCGCAAGTAGTTCAATAGGTGGAGTGATTAAGCAACATTTTTCATTATATTTGTGATAGCTTTATCTCGAATGTATAAACTAATGTATGAAGTTTAAATAAATTTCTTATTATCAAGCAATTTTTTCATAAATAGATTCTTTAGAATCCTCGTTGTGGACATAGATTGTCATTTAATTTTGGCCCTGTGATAGGAAATTTTGAAATATTAACATGCACCTGATAGGCGAATGTTTTGGAATCGGAACATTCGAGTAACTATAATAATTATTATTTTGTATTTATTTATTGATGTTGTGTCAAAATAAAAAATATTCATAATATTATCGAGTCTTAATAATAAAATTTTTATTATGGTACGAAAAAAAAAAAAGAATTTTGCAAGTGCTTTTGCCCAATTTTGAAATCCAAATTCCATATTTTTGATTCGTCCTTTCTTATGTATACATTTATTTAAGCTTCTTAATAAATGAAACAAAAAGAGAATTGTAAAATAAATAATTAAAAAATCAATATAATTAATATTAAAAATCTATTAAAAATACTACTTTTTTATTTAAAAGGATTTTTTTGTCAGGTATAGTGTTTAGAAATTTTAATATTTTATATTAAATAAACTTTTCTATCAAAAATTGAACCGACTTCAAAAACTACTACAAAGTGAAAAATATTTTTTTACATAATGATAATAAAAAATTAAATTAAGAGCACAGTATTTATCATGCGTATTATTATATTTATAGACATTAATTTGATTTTTTAGTGTCAGTGCCAGCCAAGCCTTTAATTTTTTAGACTTTGCATTGGATACTTAATTTAATTTTTGAAATTGGGTTGGTTGGCACCGACTCCAAAAAATCAAATTAATGTACATAAATATAAAAATACGCATGGTAAATACTATGCTCTTAATTTAATTTTTTATTACTATTATGTAAAAAAAAAATATTTTTCACTTTGTAGTAGTTTTTGAAGTCGATTCAATTTTTGGTAAAAAAGTTTATTTTTCTCTTTTTAGTTAAAAGTTAAGGATTTTTCAAGTCAATTAATTAAAATTTTAATATGGAAAATATATTGTAAATTATCCATGGATGTAATTTTTTTTAGGAGTGGGGTTCGAACGCACGCTCTCTTTCCAGCACTAGAGCTTAAATCTGGCTCCTTAAACCGCTAGGCCATTACGACTGTGCTCCAATCTGCGAGCTTATTCAAAGTCTATGTTATTTTTAATTTGCGAAGAATCACCAATTTTATTAAAATTTGCCTCATTACTAAAAAAGTACAGAACCAATTTCGATGAAATGGAAGTGGTGCCAATTCGAGAATATCCTCTTTTATTTATCACAAAAACCAAATTAATCGGTTGGATAGTTTCAGAGTAATCGGTGAACATACATAGAAAAAAAAATACAAACGCGTCGAATTGATAACTTCCTCTTCCTTTTCTGAAGCCGGTTAATAATAAAAATTGTAATATGGAAAATGGACATAATTTACATGGATGTAAATTATGTCGGAAGTGGGGTTCGAATTCACGATCTCTTTCGAGAAACGATTTTCAATCTAGCGCCTTAGACCGCCAGGCCATGCTGTCTATACTGCACTCAGCGTAAAGAATTCAATTTTTCGAAAGTTTATTTTTTAATATTTTACTCAACTCAAAATTAAATACGCATCTCTCACTTTAAACAGTTTATTCTGATGAGTAAACTCAACTCAAGCTCTTTCGAACATTAATAATTTCACAAAACACAACTCCAATAAAAACCGTAACATTTTTTCACACAACTCATTAAAAAACATTCTAATCAAACTCAAAACAAAAAAAATATTGTTTCACACAGCTTAGGTAAAAGCAGAAGAATTAAACAGATAAATTCATTTATCACAAAAAATCGTTTGCACAGAAAACTTTTTACATTTTAAAATAATTAGGTACATCTTGGTTGCTAGGTGACAAAGTCAGTAGAAAATTAAATAGCATTTTATCAAACATACCGCCCCTCTTGAAACCTCCGAGGGGGGTTTCAAACTAAAACACTGCAATTACAACCATTGTAAAAAATATAAATAACAATACAATTAAACACAATATATATGAGTCACAGTTAAGTTAAATTTAAGCAAATATTTAAAAAATTTTACATAATACATAATAAATAAATAAATTTTACAATAATGAGCATTTTCTTATAAAAACTGAATTACTTTTCAAGAGGTAATGCAGCAATTTTGGATACTGCTCTTTTATATATTCCATTTGGGGTTTTTATATTCACAACTCTTATTCTATTATCATTACCAAAAAATACTTCTACAATTCTCCCTAATAACCATTTAGACACTGGAAGATCATCTTCCTTTATTACAACCATATCTCCTATTTTGAGGTTGTTTTTTGATATCATCCACTTATGCCTTTGCTGCAATGTACTTAAATAACTATTTTTCCACTTTTTCCAGATGGTCTGAACCATTTTAGTGGTCCTTTGCCATAAGTTAAGTCTATTATCTTCAATATTACTCAGGTCAGATTCAGCAATGGCATTAAGTGGGCGACCAATAAGAAAATGTCCCGGGGTCAAGACCTCCAAGTCATCAATATCTGTACTCAAGGGAGTAAGCGGGCGCGAATTTAAGATACCTTCAATTTGGACAATTATAGTTAACATTTCTTCATAAGTTAATTTAGAGTTGCCCACAACACGTTTAAAGTGATACTTGAAGGACTTGACTCCCGATTCCCATAAACCTCCAAAATTTGGAGCTTTAGGGGGAATAAATTCCCAAGCAATACCTTCAGATATCAAGTAATTAGTAAGGTTCTGGTCTGGTTTGTTTACCAATTCATGCAACCTTTTAAGCTCTACATTAGTCTTCACAAAATTGCCTGCATTATCACTGAAAATTTTTCGAGGTTTGCCTCGTCTGGCAAAAAACCTCTTTAATGTTGCAATAAAAGCCTCAGATGTTAAATCATTGACTAATTCCAAATGCACTGCCTTTGTTACCATACAAATAAAAATACAAACATAAACTTTATGATAAATACCTTTACGTTGACCTCTATATCTAATCAAAAATGGACCACAGAAATCAGTTCCTGTGCAATTAAAAACAAAGTCTACATTTATTCTTTCTTTTGGGAGCTCGCCCATAATTTGCTCTAATAATTTAGGTTTGGCCCTAAAGCATGTAATACATTTATGTACAATTTTTCTACAAATAGCCCTACCGTTTAAAGGCCAAAATTCTCTTCGAACACAATAAAGTAAATTTTGTGGTCCTATATGTAGATATTTTTTGTGATAAAACTCGATAATTAATTCTGTTAATTTGTGTTTAGAGGGCAGTACAATTGGGTGTTTTTGGGCATAATTTACCGTGCTATTTTGGAGACGACCTCCAACTCTGATTAAATTATTTTTATCCAAGAAAGGATTTAATGAAAGTAATCTACTATTTTTTGGTAACTCCTTACCCTTAGATAACAATGTGAATTCAGAACTGAACTCTTTTTCTTGAACAGATTTTATGATAAACTGCTCAGCTTTCTTCAATTCATCAGATGTTAACTTACCTAAATACCTTTCTTTTGGCTTTTTGACATTCTGAATGAACCTGAAAACATAGCTAAGAATTCTTATTAATTTAGCATAATTATGACTCAATTGCAAAAAATAATCAATAAAAGATGAACAGTCTGATATCAAAAGTGAAGTCTCTGAAAAAGTCTTTTTAAGTTCACTTCTGTATAGATCATTATCATTTTGCTCAAGTTCGACAGTATTTAAAGAAGGTTCAATTTGTTGGGTTAGGAATAGTGGACCCTTCCACCATAAGTTACTCTGGAGAAGTTTGTCTGGATCTACACCTCGTGACACAAGATCAGCAGGATTATCAGAAGAAGCCACATGTCCCCAATGACTGATATCAGAAAGATTCTGAATCGTAGCCACACGTGATGACACAAAGGTTTTTAAGTCACACGGCTGTTTTCGAATCCAACATAATACAATAGTACTATCTGAATAATAGTAAACAGATTCTTTAGGAACTTTTAAGGTTTTGGCAATCTTATTCATCAATTTGGCTAATAAAACTGCACCACAGAGCTCCAAGCGAGGAATAGTGATTGTTTTGATTGGTGCAACTCGACTTTTACTGCAAAGCAACTGAGAAATTTGCTCTCCTGAAGAATTTGAAGACACAGCATACAATGCCACACCGTAGGCTTTCTCCGAAGCATCTGAAAAGCCACAAATTTTAATTTGCACTGGATTATTTGTAAAAATGTATCTAACAGCACTTATATTATTGATGGCTCTTAATGATTCTAAAAACTGCAACCAATCATCAAGCACAGCTGTAGGGAGATTTTCATCCCAATCAATTTGCAGTCTCCAGAGTCTTTGTAGGAAAATTTTTGCTTTCGTCACAACTGGTCCAAGTAGACCCAAGGGGTCGAAAATGCGAGCAATATTTGACAGCACACTTCTTTTAGTTACCTTGGTTTGCTCACTGAATGATACACTAAAAGTAAAAGTATCATCATTGGAATTCCAGCAAAGTCCTAGTGCCTTAGTTTCACTCATATTTTCAAAAGTGTAATTCTCATTTTTAAAGGATGGCTCCATTAATTCTGGATGATTACTAAACCATTTATGTAAGTTCATGCCACACGTATTTAATAGTTGAATAAGCTCAATTTGCAGTCTCTTAGCCGATTTTAGGTCAGCTGCTCCAGTCAGGACATCGTCCATGTAAAAGTCTGATTGTACCACACCAGAGGCATACGGAAATTGAGATTCACCATCTTTACCAAGCTGTTTAAGGCAGCGCATGGCTAAATAAGGGGCACTAGTTGTGCCATATGTGACTGTACATAGTCTATAATATTTCATCTCACCATTTACAGAATCTTTCCAAACTATGCGCTGTAAATCACGTTGACTTTTATCGATAAGTATCATGCGATACATCATTTTTACATCTGCTGTAAATGCATAGCGGTGTGTACGAAATCTAATTATTATGCTAAACAAATCATCTTGAATGACACCTCCATTCAGCTGTATGGAATTTAGGGATTATCCGGATGAAGTTGCATGTGAACCATTAAAGACAACTCTCAATTTTGTAGAACTTTTATCTGGGCGATAAACAGCATGATGAGGTAGATAATTCGCATGTATTGGCTCATCTGTTTTCTCTACTTCCTCCATATGGCCTAACTCTCTATACTCTGCCATAAATGCGCAATATAACTCTAAAAGATTTGGATTTTTGACTAGCCTATTCCAAAGTGAATTTAATCTATTTTCCGCAAATTGTTTTGATTCTCCCAAAGAACTAGGATCTTTTTTCAACGGCATTTGTACTATGAATTTGCCCGTTATATCTCTCTGATGTGTGTTTATAAAGTGGGTGTCGCATGCTAATTCTTCTGTATTTCTCAATGGTGTACTTTCTTCTACTCTTTCAATTTCCCAAAATTTTTTCATTTCGAAATTTAAATCTGTTTCAGTAATTAACCCACAATGTATTTGTTCCTGCTCGTTACAATCGTAAACACTCCCACTTACTATGCAACCGAACACCGTATTTTGCAATATTAATTTAGAATTTGGTGACTTCATACGACCCACCTTTATCAATTCTAGAAATACTTCAGCTCCTAGCAAAAGATCTATTTTCCCTGGTCTATTAAATTCAGGATCAGCAAGAATAATAGACTCTGGAATTCCTAGCTCTGAAATATTAATATATTTCGAGGGCATAATTTGCGAAATCTTTGGTATGATAAGGAAATCTAATTCTCGGCTATAATCTCCCGAATTATTACTGATCAAGGCAGTAGTTTTATTTTTTACCGCTACAGAGGATCCACCTAAACACGATACCGAAATATTACTTTTTTCTTTTCGAATTCCTAATCTTTCAACTAACTGCAATGTTAAAAAATTGCTCATTGAACCATTGTCCAATAAAGCACGCACCGGAACTTTATTTCCGAATTTATCTCTCATATAAACAATAGCAGTGGAAAGAAGAACTGTTTTAACATTATTCGATCTCACATTTGAAGTACCAGTGAAATTTTGAATTTGGTTATTTAACTCAAATGGTATGGCGTCAGCATTTAACGTTGATTTACTTTCATTCGTCGACAATGCATTTGGCACTTCCTTATCACTATAATTTTTTGTGTTTCCCACCGCATTGGAATTTCTCTCACGCCTATCAAAACAAAGAAGTACATTGTGGCGTTTATAGCATTTTGAACACGAGAATTCTGAGTTACATTTTTTGACGCAGTGGAATTCTGAAAGACAGTTAAAGCACATATTGTTTTTTTTCACAAAATCTACTCTTTCCTGTACATTAAATTTTTGAAATTTAGGACATTTAAAAACACTGTGATTTTCCTTGTTACATACAACACATTTGCGCATATTTTTCTCATTTAAACTCGCAACCATGGATGTTACCTTTGAAAAGCTATGCTTTGTTTGGCTTTCGTTTTGAAAATTTCGCTTTGTATTTACTTGTTTGGACGCACTTAGTGTACGCGCGTGGTCTCTCAAGAATTCTAGCAATTCAGTTAAACTCGGTAAATTATCCCGCTTAAGATGTCTTTCCCACCACATTTTTGTATTTATATCTAATTTTTGAGCCAAAATATAAGCAAACATAGTAGTAGAAAACCCCTCAACTTTTTGTTCTAAAATCTCTAACGACCTAATACATTCATTTGTTATATCTATTAGATTTAATAATGCTGCTGGGGACTCATTCTGAATAACAGGAATATTTAAAAAACGTTTTAAATGCGCGTAAACTTGTTCTCTCGAATTCGAAAACCGTTCTTCCAAAAGCGACCATGCAACTTCATAATTAAAATCCACGATTGAAATAGACTGGATTATACGAAAGGCATCTCCTCTCAATGAAGACTTCAAATATTGTAATTTCATTGCCCCTGACAAATTAGAATTTTCATGAACAGTAGCCTTAAATATATCCTTAAAGGATAGCCACTCATGCAAATTACCCGTAAATACAGGAAGAGTTAACTTTGGCAATTTAATGTTATTATCAGCCTTTGTGGCGTTTTCTAAATTAACAGTTTGCACTTTCATTTTTGACAACTTTTTTGTAAGTTCAAATTCCATTATTTCTAAAATTTCATTAATTTCTTCGTTTTCCTTAATAAAATCCTCAATTTCATCTTCTTTACTTATCTTATAAATAGACTCAAATAACTCAGAAAAGTTTTTCTCTAATTTATTCCGTTTCTCCTTTATGAGAATTAATTCATTTAATTCTAGCTCAGTATTCGATAATTTTTCTTTTAATTTTGTCAAGTTTGTTTTGAAAATTTTCTTTTTTGCTTTTAATTCTTTCATACTCATTTTTAATGAATAAAAATTAAATGGGTGCACTTACCCCTCTTGGCTCTTTAAAAGATGAGTTCTAACATCGAAGAAATAGCAAAACAGCACAAAATATTCACCAGTTATCCTTCAATCATTGACGTAGAACAACTCGCTGATTTTTCTCCGTAGAGACGGACCATATAAAGAATTCAATTTGTTCGAAAGTTTATTTTTTAATATTTTACTCAACTCAAAATTAAATACGCATCTCTCACTTTAAACAGTTTATTCTGATGAGTAAACTCAACTCAAGCTCTTTCGAACTTTAATAATTTCACAAAACACAACTCCAATAAAAACCGTAACATTTTTTCACACAACTCATTAAAAAACATTCTAATCAAACTCAAAACAAAAAAAATATTGTTTCACACAGCTTAGGTAAAAGCAGAAGAATTAAACAGATAAATTCATTTATCACAAAAAATCGTTTGCACAGAAAACTTTTTACATTTTAAAATAATTAGGTACATCTTGGTTGCTAGGTGACAAAGTCAGTAGAAAATTAAATAGCATTTTATCAAACACAGCGAACGTATTCAACACTTTTAATTAGCGAAAAATCACTAATTTTATTAGTTTTTATCTAATAACTAAAAAAGTACTGAACCAATTTTGACGAAACGGAAGTGGTAGCAATTCGAGATCATTGTCTTTCATTTAAAAGAAAAATAACAGAAATTGGTTGAATAGTTTCGGAGTAATCAGTGAACATACATTAAAAGAAATACATACGGGTTGAATTGATAACCTTCTCTCCTTTTTGGAAGTCGGTTAAAAAATGAAACACATAAGTCCGTTAAAAAGCTGTTTCACTCAAGCTAAATTACCCACGCGTTACTGTTAATTCTCTGGACAGTTTATTTGAAACATCTTTTTTTTTTTTGGCTGGCAGTAACATGACATCACTAACTACTAAAATTAACTATTGAAAGTATCAAAATATTTTACAGAACTGCTGCAAATGCTGGATTTTGCATTCTCTCAACTGAACTACAATAATATTATTTTCGAAACGATAATTATTTTCTTATTAAAATATGATGAATATTTCCGTATCAATAGAGAAACCCTATATATTATATCAGATCCATTGAATAAAGTTAACGAGGACTGCACACATGCTGTTATAGCATTTATTTGCTTCAGTTATTTATCTACTAAATAAAGGGTAGAATGCTATTGATTTCAGTTGCTGAATAGGGACTTTCATGAATGCTTTCCAGAAGTTTTCTAGAGGAATATAGAGAAATAGATATGTTATTGTGAGAACTTCATTTTTTATCTAAATGATACAAATATCGTTACACAAATACTGATAATATACAGTGGTGGTCAAAAGTTTCAGGTCAACAAAATATTTTCAGTTAATTTGTAAGTATACCCATATGAAGAGGAATCTCAAAATAATATTTATAAATGTTATTGACATAGTAGTTAGGAACTTCTTTATGGAACAACATATAAATATCAATAAATTTAATTGACAAAAAATTGCACAAAGGAAAACGCATATTCTCAAAAGTTTCCGGCCACTTTCGCAAGTTTGGAAAGAAATTGTTCTGAAATAGAAAATAACAGTGATCATCAGCATTTACAATTATTATTTTATAGTCATGCTTTTAGTAATAAGTACTGTGGCGCTGCAACGTGACATCGATTTAATAAACGGTCGAAGATCGTGTATGTTAAGTTTTTTCTGCACTACTAGCAATTTTTGGAAATTTCTGCTGTATTAGAATATTTATAATTCCACACACGTTTGCAGAGTTCTTTCTAAAGTGGTGGTCAAAAGTTTCAGGTCAACAAAATATTTTCAGTTAATTTGTAAGTATACCCATATGAAGAGGAATCTCAAAATAATATTTATAAATGTTATTGACATAGTAGTTAGGAACTTCTTTATGGAACAACATATAAATATCAATAAATTTAATTGACAAAAAATTGCACAAAGGAAAACGCATATTCTCAAAAGTTTCCGGCCACTTTCGCAAGTTTGGAAAAAAATTGTATTGAAATAGAAAATAACAGTGATCAACAGCATTTACAATTATTATTTTATAGTCATGCTTTTTGCAATAAGTACAGTGGCGCTGCAAAGTGACATCGATTTAATAAACGGTCGAAGATCGTGTATGTTAAGTTTTTTCTGCACTACTAGCAATTTTGGGAAATTTCTGCTATATTGAAATATTTATAATTCCACACACGTTTGCAGAGTTCTTTCTAAAGATTTTCTATTGGATTCATATCGGGTGTTTGAGCTCGCGATTTCAAAAGCGAAATTTTTTTGTGGGAAAGCTTGACAAGCTTGCATACATTATTTGAGTCGTTGTCTGTGGTGGTTACTCCATAACCCCCCCATATGTTTAGTTTAATTCAATTTTATTAGCCATTTTATTTCATATCACCTTCCTTTTTATTAATGTTCTCAATTTAAATTTAATTTCGGTTTCGCTTATTTTCATTTCGTCGCCTGTAATGTTTTCTTTCTTGCTTAGCTTTCGAATGTTCCAAGCCGGTAAAATTCTGTTTGAAATCATTCCTTCCGGTTTTAAATTTGTTCGAGAACATTCTCGCTAGTTCTTTTGGGTGGAACTTCCGTTTATTCGGACACACCCCTAACCTATCAAATTAAATTTCACAGGTGACGTATTTCAAGCCGTTAAGTACATGGCCACCGGCTTTGGCCTCCCCTCTTAAGATGGTTATCAATTTTATTCTTATTAGTTACATATCTTTTCATACTGTATATTGTAATTTGGCTTAGTTTTTCCTCACCCCCTCTGTTGCTCACTGCCAAATTGGCGTATTTTGCATTTACAATTACCCTTTCTCTTTTTCCCCTGGGCTCGCGGCCACCTGCGTCAGTTGCGCCGATAGACACCTGCTGTGATGGATGCAGTCGTATGATTGAAAGTTTTTAGTGTAATTTCGGGGCAGAGGT
Organism: Maratus speculifer; assembly: GCA_964019185.1. NCBI lineage: Eukaryota > Metazoa > Arthropoda > Arachnida > Araneae > Salticidae > Maratus > Maratus speculifer. Next base: position 139,122,749 of record OZ025298.1, read on the forward strand.
GCTCCCCCGTTAACGAAGGATGGAACGGTTTTTTTTTGTTATGTTGATATTATTGCGATGCTGATTTTTAAGTGCGGCAAAGAAAAAGTGCTGCCCTCAAAATGCATCTAGGAAAGTGATGTTGATTTCTGTTAAGCAGCGAGGAGCAAACCTTTTGTTTCAAAGGATCCTGAAAGTATTTTTGTTGTGTACTCTGTTTGGATATGCGTATTAAATGAGATGACGTCGTGAAGCCTTTTATGTGTTGCTCTATTGATGCCACTTTTAACTAAAGAAGGTTGTCGACATGTTTATTCTAAATAGTTTTATTCTTCATCTTTTCGTCCAAAATTTTCGTCAAATATTTATGTGATCAATTCTTCAATTGTGCTTTTATATGTTCTCAATCCTCTGAAAAAACAAGCAGAGATGAAGAACGTGTGCTTTAAGAGGTGAACATTTTTCTCTCATCAAGTGAAGATGTTTGATTTTCATAAAGTTTTTACTTCATTATTTTGCCCAATTTTATATATATAATTTTTGAATACCCAAGAGGCGTTATGAAGAAAATATTGGTTTGTATCTATGCAATATGAAGTATAATATTTTGTTTTTTTTGAAAGTTCATATTATGAAAGTTGCTCTTTTTCAAGAAGAAATAATATTATATTCTCCTTTTATGTCATGAGAAAATTTATAATTTACATCCTGTTGAGATATCTAAAATATATTATTGACAAAGAATTTTTATTGCTTAGAGATAGCAATTGTTGTGATTAGCATATATTATGATATGGTTTTTTATGAAAAGAGAGATTAATATGTACGAGTCAAAATAATATAAATATGTGAAGAAATATTTATTCATGGAAAAAGTAAAACAAGTTCTTCATGAAAATAAAAATAGTTTTCTTCAAATTTTGTGTGCATAATAATTTCTTGTGCCTATTGTCTGGATTTATTTGTCATCAACAGCCAAGGACTTGACAGGTAACTTTTTTTTACCTTTTCAATTTTATATTTTTTTAACTTTATGTTTGACATTTTATGTCATCATGGATAAAGATATTTCTATTGTTCTAAAGAAGTAAGGATGGTCACTTGGGTCGTTTGCAGGCCCCCATTCTCCGCGATGTGCTGTCATTATCACGATCATTTATTTGGCCTAATTGTGGGTAGAGGCAAATAAAAAGTGCTGAAATTAAGTGTTATGTTTGAGAAAGTGGAAAAAGCACTTTTTATTTGCCTCTACCCACAATTAGGCCAAATAAATGATCGTGATAATGACAGCACATCGCGGAGAATGGGGGCCTGCAAACGACCCAAGTGACCATCCTTACTTCTTTAGAACAATAGAAATATCTTTATCCATGATGACATAAAATGTCAAACATAAAGTTAAAAAAATATAAAATTGAAAAGGTAAAAAAAAGTTACCTGTCAAGTCCTTGGCTGTTGATGACAAATAAATCCAGACAATAGGCACAAGAAATTATTATGCACACAAAATTTGAAGAAAACTATTTTTATTTTCATGAAGAACTTGTTTTACTTTTTCCATGAATAAATATTTCTTCACATATTTATATTATTTTGACTCGTACATATTAATCTCTCTTTTCATAAAAAACCATATCATAATATATGCTAATCACAACAATTGCTATCTCTAAGCAATAAAAATTCTTTGTCAATAATATATTTTAGATATCTCAACAGGATGTAAATTATAAATTTTCTCATGACATAAAAGGAGAATATAATATTATTTCTTCTTGAAAAAGAGCAACTTTCATAATATGAACTTTCAAAAAAAACAAAATATTATACTTCATATTGCATAGATACAAACCAATATTTTCTTCATAACGCCCCTTGGGTATTCAAAAATTATATATATAAAATTGGGCAAAATAATGAAGTAAAAACTTTATGAAAATCAAACATCTTCACTTGATGAGAGAAAAATGTTCACCTCTTAAAGCACACGTTCTTCATCTCTGCTTGTTTTTTCAGAGGATTGAGAACATATAAAAGCACAATTGAAGAATTGATCACATAAATATTTGACGAAAATTTTGGACGAAAAGATGAAGAATAAAACTATTTAGAATAAACATGTCGACAACCTTCTTTAGTTAAAAGTGGCATCAATAGAGCAACACATAAAAGGCTTCACGACGTCATCTCATTTAATACGCATATCCAAACAGAGTACACAACAAAAATACTTTCAGGATCCTTTGAAACAAAAGGTTTGCTCCTCGCTGCTTAACAGAAATCAACATCACTTTCCTAGATGCATTTTGAGGGCAGCACTTTTTCTTTGCCGCACTTAAAAATCAGCATCGCAATAATATCAACATAACAAAAAAAAAAACCGTTCCATCCTTCGTTAACGGGGGAGCACCTCTGCCCCGAAATTACACTAAAAACTTTCAATCATACGACTGCATCCATCACAGCAGGTGTCTATCGGCGCAACTGACGCAGGTGGCCGCGAGCCCAGGGGAAAAAGAGAAAGGGTAATTGTAAATGCAAAATACGCCAATTTGGCAGTGAGCAACAGAGGGGGTGAGGAAAAACTAAGCCAAATTACAATATACAGTATGAAAAGATATGTAACTAATAAGAATAAAATTGATAACCATCTTAAGAGGGGAGGCCAAAGCCGGTGGCCATGTACTTAACGGCTTGAAATACGTCACCTGTGAAATTTAATTTGATAGGTTAGGGGTGTGTCCGAATAAACGGAAGTTCCACCCAAAAGAACTAGCGAGAATGTTCTCGAACAAATTTAAAACCGGAAGGAATGATTTCAAACAGAATTTTACCGGCTTGGAACATTCGAAAGCTAAGCAAGAAAGAAAACATTACAGGCGACGAAATGAAAATAAGCGAAACCGAAATTAAATTTAAATTGAGAACATTAATAAAAAGGAAGGTGATATGAAATAAAATGGCTAATAAAATTGAATTAAACTAAACATATGGGGGGGTTATGGAGTAACCACCACATTGTCTGTTAAAACAAACATTTATAACCACAATTTTTTCTCTAATAAGGCGGCAAATGATTTTTCAATATATCTTTATACATTGCATTATTCATCTTATTGCGAATTTCAAATAATGGATCGACACTTTTTGAAGAAAATGCTTCGCACACAGTACATTTTTTCCTTTCACAGTATATTTTTCCCTGATCAATAACTTTGCCGCATTCATATCAGAAGTGTAAAATTTAGCGACAAACTAATCGCTCATTTACGAACAATAATTGTTGAACATCTTACTTTTGAGTTTAAAATACACTATTCACGTGGATACATTCACAAGCATGGCTAAAAACACTTTAAAGATAGAAGTAAAGAATGAGGAATGGCCGGAAACTTTTGCACATGCGAATTTCAAATTCCTCCTCTTTGCACCAAGTGTCTTCAGTATTCAATCAAACTGATTACGTTGTGCGATGTCACTAACATATTCCTAATTTTTGGAGCAATTGCGCTTTTTCTTTGCTAAAACCTTCTGGTAAACAAATTAAAGAAACTAACTTGCCGGAAATATTTAACCGCAACTGTATATGCCTGATTTTTTTTTTACTTAAAAGATTGAAAGCATATTTTGTCCCTATACTTGATTATGTCAAAACTAAAATTTTTCGATATTTAGAAATAATAAAGAGCGATAAAGATGAAAAAATAAAAGCGAATGTTATGCCCCCTTTCCATACATTTTTAATAATATAATTTTGGCAGTTGTTAAAAAGTGAACTTTGTTTATTTGGCAAAAAAGGTGTTGTCAGCAGTGAATGAAATTGGACTCTGTCGTGAAAAAGAATAAAAAAGATAAAATGCTTTATGTATTTGTTAATAATAATTAATGAAATGGAATAAATATTCAATTAGGTTCTTTTTCAAATTCCGGTACTTTTTCAAATGATGTGATTTTTTTTTTTTAAATAAATTAATTTCGTTTCTACTACAGTAATGGTCTCATTACATTTGTTAAATAGAAAAGAAAAAAAGAAAAAAAAAGTTTATAAGCATTCTTTCCCTAAGGATCTGCTTGCTTAAAATCAATTATATAAAAATATTTATTTAATAATATTGCTTACACATGTGTAAGGTAAAGATAATTTTATATGGCATTAAATTATTTAAAATGCTTTTTTTTATTACAAATGTTACAAAAAATGATGTAAAAGATTATCATAAATTATATTTTTTAATATGAATACGAACTGCTTGTTTAAATAACGTCATTATGTTGCAATTGCACTAAATGCTTGATTCACGAAAAAATTGCGTATTATATTTTTTGATTTCTTTATTATTAGGTGCGTTCGTAATTATGTAAATACGTAGCACCTATAGTTGTCGTTCAGTCCGTCAATCCGCATATAACAACGCAAAAACTACCCAACTGAATCGTTTAAAATTTTGAATAAATAATTAATACATAATTTTGTCGTGTCATTTCAAATTTTGTGAAAATCGGATGAATAGATCAATTACAGGGACAATCAAAATTATTCCGTTACATTACGGTCAATAGGGAAAAATGTTTCAAATGCATTTTAATGGTGTTAAGCTCATTCGATTATAATGGAATACATGAATATATGAAGTATATATATATATACTAAAATATACAATCAATTATTAAGTTACAGTGCCACACAAAAGTATTCCACAAAAAATGTACACAGGAAAACATTGTTTTGGGCGTATGATAATTATATTAAACTATTTCACATTTTATGAATATGATATTCGCTGCTGAAGTGTAATAAAAGGTTCTTCCTATATATTTACAGGAACACAAACAAGATTTCGAACGCTATACTGTATCCGAAGTATATATATATATACTATAGAGTATATATGTATATACTGTATATACATACATACTATACAGTATATATATATATATACTGTATATACATACATACTGTATATATATACATACTAGTATATATATATATACTAGTACTATATATATATATATACTATATCCATCTACTATAACAGCAAGATATGAATATTTTTCAAAGTTCGTTATCGTACGCACGAACCTCATTTGCTACGCTTCACGCGCAATTTTCAACTCGTTTTAATGGAAGAAGGTATGCAATGAAGTTAAAATTTTATTAATGGTTTAACCTATGAAGTTGGGTATACATACTAGTATGTTGTTTATTCTAAATAAACGAGAGGCTTTGCTATATTAAAATACATTTATGTAGACGAAGACACTGCATTAACAGTATGCACAAAAACCTCACAATTTAATAAAGAAATTATGCTGGAGATTACATATTATCGCGTCACACCACGCATCTTTCGAACAACCACCGTCCATCCTCTTCTCTGCGATTGCCATTCGGCGTTTTAAAAATATGTTCTTGGGCCATGGAGTATAGGTGACCTTCACACCTTCTCTCCAGTTTCCACATGTTGGACGGTGTCCCACACTGTGGAACTATTATAAAAAGTTCTACCAAAAGTCCTACCTTAGAGGCCTACTTAAAAAGTCCTATACTTTTTCCCCCATCCCTCGTCCCATCGAGATAATTTACTTGAAGTGCTTATATATATAAATTCTCATACACTATATCCCAATATATATATATTACAAATACACATTAATATTATACGCATACATATTAGAAATATCCTTAACTACCAATAATAATGAAATAATACAAATTATAATTTATATATGTATACATATTTTTGAACAGCTAAATATATATATATATATTTAAGTAAAATACATTAGCACAAATACTTTTGAATGGTGTTTATCATAGAATAAATCAAATCTCTATTGTGTTATATTGTTATATTACATTCCTCTTTTTTTCTCGTTTTAATGTTATACAGATTTTAAAGTTGTCTGGCATTTTTAAGATTATTTTCCAACAAATTCTTTACTAAATGTCTTTTTTCAATGTTTACTGTTAATTCCAATGGATCTTCTGGAAATTCATAAAAATCATCTTCTTCTAATGATGTCTTTAGTTTTGTTACTCTGTTCTTCTTTTTCATAATCTCATGTTTCATTTTGTAAAGATCTGCTGTCGATTTCATAAAGTATGCATCTTCAATTTGCCCGTAATTGATAACAGTCAACAAGAAACCTGCAGTCAATTTATCTGAAGCTTGCACGAATTTATTTAGTTTTTCTTCAAAGCCTTCTTTATATTCTTTGATTTTTTCCTTCAACTCCTTTATAGTGTCAAATGAAATTCTTTTTGACTCTTCAAGTTGATTAGCTTCTTTTTCTACAGCTACTACTTTTCCAGAGATAATAAGATTTTCATCTTTTGTAGCTATGCATTGCAATGGACAGACTATTTCCGTAGTAGAAATTTCTATGGGATCTTTCTTTAATAATTCTTGTATTTGCTTCCCTGCATTGGTTTCCACAATTTCTGGTACTTTATAAAAATGTGGTTGCTTTCTTACAACACCAAGTTTGAAATTTATGCTATGCGTACCAACATTGCCTCGATTCAGTTCTTCATCAAAAACCACTCTATATTCTTCGATAAGTTCTATTAGTTCTTTTTGTAGTGCTATTACTTTTGAAGATGATTCACTTAAATTCTCTTTATTATTTAAAAGTTCTCGAATTTCTATTTTCAAAACAGAATTTTTCTTTTCTAATTCTTCAAGTCTAGAAGATAATGCTGGCAGTTATCCTGGTTAACCTTTAATTCATCAGTTAACTTAAAAGCTTTTTTCTCCAATTGAAGTTTTGATTACTCTGATTTTCATAGCTCTTCAGTCATCTTAAAAACTTCTTGTTTAAGTGAATTAATTTCCTTTTGTAATTCATTTAATGCAGTTTCTTTCGAGTTTAAATCTTTCTGGGGTGATTCGAAATTTTATCTGCAGTGCTTAAACTTTATTCAAGGTTATTAAATTACCTACAAATTATACCTCAAAAACAAACAAACAATCGAAAAGTTTTTAAGTCGTATCCAGTGCTACCAAAATGGTCCGCGAACGGAGCACCAATATATTTGTACACAAAATTTCATGGTAGGTTTCTGTAGCCTCTCCGCCAGAATTAACCCCCAGAGGTGATTTCTGTGTAATTTGCAAGGAAAATCTAAAAAGATTTTTTTTCTAAAAAAGGGCTGGTGTTCAGTTTGCAGCCTATTTCAGAGCCCCGCATATCATATAGCAGAATATTAAGGGTGTATTTCGATTCAAACTGCATATTTTCCGATTTATTTTTGAATTCATTTTTGCTCTCAAATACACTAAACTTTCAAAATCTCTTATTTGGAAAGTACACAAGGTGCCGTAATTGACGATTCTTTGATAAATGCAGAAAATATTGCAAAAAAGCAATCAAAAACAGCATTTCGAACCGATTTTTGAGAACGAAAAAAGGGTCATATTGATAAGATAATTGTTTATAACTCAAATTCTAATGCATTGAACGTAAAAAGACATCAAACGGCACCTCATACGTCACTTCAAGAATACCCTCAGCAAGTTTCATGTTTGTACTTTTAAAAATGTGTCTGAAATTGTATCGAAAAATTTCGAGCTGTTAAAGGTGGAAAAGCGTTTTTTCGAATATTTTATTTTTCTTATAGAATCGAGAAACAACGAAACTAGCAGAACACAGAAAGAAAGGCGACTGAAAATTTGAAATCTGGTATTCAAAATTTCTGCAAAAGTTGTTTTACAAGATTTTTTTTTTCGTACAATAATAAAAGTTTCGTTATTCTTTTTTACAATTTAAAAAATATATAGATATATTTTATTTCTATAATCATGTACAATCATATATACTTCCAAATCATATCCAAAAGCATAACTCAATAATAGTCTAATTTAATTATAGATTTTCTGAAACACTATATTGTTCGTCATTTCAAATATTTATCATTCTCCTGTTAGTTTCGCTTCATTAACATATTCAAGTAATCGTATTTTAATTCTTTTTTATTCGCTCTCTGAAGAAGTAGTTGGTTTGCCAGATGTAAATGTCACTAAACATAATTCCCGTGTACTATTAATTCAGAGCAATTAATTACCGATAAAAATTTACGCTACAGTGGATTATATTAGCAGTGTTGGCTAATCAAGTAGAACAGTATCAACAGTTCTGAGTCAAAAGTTATAAAATATCGAACCAAATTTCTAAAACTCAATTGGAAAGAGAAATTAGCACATGTACTCGGTAACAATTTAATTGATAATAAGAAAGCATAGTTTCGTTATTAATATAAAGTTTTTTTTATAGAGCAGTTAATGATGTGTGTTAATTTAATTATTTCTGATTAAATTCAAATGAATATTCTAAAATATGGATCATTTATCTTGTAAAACTGAATAATGAATAAAGATATTTTTCTTCCAGTTTTAAATTTTATAGAAAATCGTATAAGAACATTAAATTATTGATTTTTTTTTCACTGCACTTCAGAGTTATAGAATTTGCGCATATTATTTAAATACAGTGAAATATGACATTTTTTGAAAAATGTATTTATTTTTAATTAGATATAAAGGTAAATGTGAGTACATTTTTATTTGTTGGAAATCGGAAATCTAAGCCTAAGTTATACTTATATTTTAATATAAACCAGAAATGTATAATGAGAAACTATGAATAAACTAGAGAATCATCATAAGAGTCTGCAGGTTTAATTTATAGTGAAGGTATGTTATTTCATCTAATTTTGTCGGCATTAGGCCTAAAATTACAAAATGTAGCTCCTTATAACACATCAAAATAAATAAAAAATTATTCATAAGATATTAAAAGAAAAATAAATTAGAAGAGAACACTTCAATCATAGATAACAATACCAATTATTAACAATTACAGTTTCACGTTTTAATTGAAAATTAATTGAAGAGAGAATCGGATTAGAGAAATTAAGAAACCTTAAGCCGTGGTTTAAATAAATAAAAAGCAGATATTTAATACAAATAGAAATGCTTTAGATGCCGGTGAAAAAAAAACCGTTGAGTAAAATAAAATAAAAAGAATTTTGAAGTATACAGTAATAACTCAAATTTACAATTATTAGATAAGGAAAGAATGTAATAGCTTAAATTTTATTAAAATAAAAATAAGATTAAAAATATAGTTAATAAATAAATTAGTAAAAATAGAAAAAAATATTGATTAACTTTATTATTTAAAAATAATTATTAAAAAATAATGATAAATGGGAATGATAATGACAAATTTCTTTTTCTCTTACATGGTGGCCATTTATCGTGTAAGTTTATCTTTTTCATAATTCAGTTATTGTTTTATTATTTGTCTAGTATTTTCATTGAACTATCTTTTGCATTGGCGATTAATCGGGCAATTTAGAAAATTAAAATTAGAAAGAAAAGAACCAGTTTTTACCGATGAAAAAATAAAAACGAAATGAAAAATGGGAGTGGAAAGATAAAGAAATCCAGAAGTTTGTCATTTCTTAAGCTATCAAGTCTAATTGGATTTATTTTGTATCTTCTCATTAATATTTACAACTTTTATACTAACAAGTTTTTAATTGGACCAGTTCTTATAGCAAAAATAAATTAAACAAAAATAGGAATTATATAAAAAACCTCAAATCCAAACTTCTTATATTGTGACTCATTTTAAAACACATTTTTGATTTTAAACGCAGCCAAATTGCGGATCCTCTTATTTAGGAACTATACATTGTGACGCATTGGCCATTTTTTTGATAAAGGCAGAATATATTTCACAAAAGGCTTCCAAAACGGGCATTTTGAACGGAATTTCCCAAAATGATCGTGATTAAAAAATTGAGGAAGTATTAAAAAAAAGTGCTTTTTTTCTGACTCATTTTTAAATGAATTTTAGCTCACAAAGGCATTCAGTTTACAGGTCTTTCTATTTAGGAACTATGTAACGTGACGTACTGGCCAGTTTTTTATATAAAGGCAGAATATATTTTTTAAAAAGGCTGCCAAAATGGGTATTTTGAACAGAATTTCCTGGAGCGATCGTGATTGATAAATTGGGGTATTCAAATAACAAATAGCATATTTTGACTCATTTTTAAATTCAGTTTCGCTCTCAAACGCATCCCATTGACAGGTTCTCCCATTTAGGAACTGTGTAATGTTCAATATTGGTCAGCTTTTTTGGTAAAAGTTGAATATATTTTTTTAAAAAGCTGTCAAAGTGGGCACTTTACAGAAAATTTCCCGAAGCGATTTTGATTAAAGGATTGAGGATGTATTCAAATAACAAACTGGTTATTTTATGAATCATTTTTAAATTCAGTTTTACTCTCAAACGCATTCAATTGGCAGCCTTTTGTTATTTCGGAACTATATAATCTGTCCTATTGGTCGACTTTTTAATAAAGTTATTTGAGCCGAATTTCGCTTAAGATGATTCTGATAAAACCAGTTCTAACAGAAAATTGAAATTAAAAGCTTTTCACGAAAGGCGAAATAAAGTTGTTAAACTGGGTTTATCTCTAATCTCATTTTATTTTGTTGTTGAAATGAATTCGAAATCTACCTCTGCCGGTAGGCTAAGCCTACAGGGATTTTACATATTTCAAACCTGCCATTGTGCCCGGTGTGGTAGGAAAGACGACAGCAATGCCAACTCCTAGTACAAAGTGCCGTATCTCCTAATGATCATTTCACGAATTTCTAACACAAAATATGAATATTAGACCAAGTGTAACAAGGTAACCCTACTTGTCACAAAGTAACCCCCATTTTATGGTACATTTTCATTCTTAAGGTTTTTTTGCTTTTATGCTCTTTTTTACTTCTACATGTAAAGCTATGTGCCTTAATTTCGTGCTACACTAAAATCAAGCAAATTTTCTTTTGCCACTCGTGAAATTTACTTTTGTAGAAACGTGTCACTTTCTTGTGGGTGAGCAATATAATTACATATGTGATCACCTATATGCCATTGGTTACTCCATAAATAAACTGATGTTCCTCGATTGAACCGTCGTGTGGTTGGTAAATGCGCCATCTTTCTTTTCAACAACGGATTGAATGGATGTGTGTTCGACTCTCGAGAAAATGTTTGCTTTTTTTTTTCTTGAGGGGAGGTGCAAGAAGCTGACTATAAAATTAAATTCAATATACTTCTTTCATTGAGCAAATTTATAATAGATCACTTCCAATTTAATTCATTTCTATAAAAGAAAAGGCTACATTCAAAACAATTATAATTCAAGAATATTTTAAAAATTTAAATACAAAAAAAAAAAATGCATAGTTCAATTACAGGGACAATCAGAAGTATTCGTTACATTACAGTCAATGGGAAGAAAAGTTCCATGTGCATTTTAGTGCTCTCTTAAAACGAAAAAGCTGAATTAACTCAAGTTGAGCTGAAATCCACTCTTTTCCCATGTTGAAAGGAACCTTCTCAAGAAGAGCTAAAACAACTCAAGTGAATGAGCTGTTTTTAATCAACTCATGATTGAGTGATCTCTATTTTACTCATACTTGAGTGAAATCAAATCAATAAAGGTTAAATCCAGTAGTACTTGAGTGATTTGTAATCAAGTCATACTTGAATGAAATGAAGTCATTTAAGACTGAATCTCGTAGCACTTGAGCGATTTGTAACCAAATCATACTTGAGTGAAATGAAGTCTTTAGGATTAAATCGAGTAGCACTTGAGTTAGCTGCAGCCAACTCGTATTTGAGTGAAGTGAAATAATTTAAGGCAAATCCAGTAGCACTTGAGCGATTTGTTATCAATTCAAGTTGGAGTGAAATGTTGTCATTTTTGATTTAATCCAGTAGCACTTAGGCGATTTGTAACCAATTCATACATGAATGAAATCAACTCATTTAAGAGTTAATCCAAAACTCCTTGAATTTGTAGAATTGAACAAATTCACTCTTAAGAAAAGCAAAATTGCTTAAAATTACAAAAATCTTCAAGCGATTTCTAAATCGTCTAAATAAAATCACATCATTTAAAACTAAATTCAGTAATCCTCGATTAATTTTTATCAATGAAATTCAATATAACATGGAATTATTGCCACATTTTAAAGTGTTGCAATTAAATTCTCATTTCGGATTTAAATTTCTGTTTATTGACATTACAAGGGTATATATATATATATATAAAGAGAGAGAGAGAGAGAGAGAGAGAGAGAGAGAGAGAGAGAGAGAGATTGGAAAACTGTAACATGGATTCTCCAATGTTTCTTCCAAGTCTTTAATTAACAAGACTTAAAACATTCTAATTTATATGACTGAAAGTTCTCTAATGAATCATAAAAACATTTTTTTTTTCTTTCTAATTCAATGAAACTGTTTCCTATGTCAATTTAGGGGAAAAGGCAATTGAATCGTTATACAAAATTAAATAGAGCTTACATGAATTTTTTATTATTCTGTCAAATCAGAAATTTTTAACATCAGTATTTTCTTTTGTTAAATTTAAAAGTACATATATTCATTAAATTGAAAATACTGGTGATCTCAAAATTGCAAATTTGAAAACACTTATTCATGCAAACTGCCTAAATTTGCATAACGATACAACAGCACCCGAACAACATTAAACAGAATATCAGCTTCTGATGCTGTGGTGCTAATGGGATTTTTCCTTTCTTTTCTAGGGCAATTTCAAGTTTACATATTTTCCAATGATACTTATAGCTTCAGATATGCTTATATACAATTTTACTGATTTAATTGCAAATAACAAATATTATTTTACTAAAAATTTACGATTTCAATCAAATAAACCAATCTTAAGCATCTTACTAAAAAAATATTGAAAAAATAAACTTGATATCAGCCCAACGACTCAACTTCAGCACCACAATGTCAGAAGCTGATTGTTCCGCTTAAGAGTTTAGATAATCCTATGCAGAAGTTATTTTCAAATATCTTGTTTGGATTTTAAAATTTTTACCTTTTTTTTTGGGGGGGGGGCATAGAATATTTGAGGATGATCTGTAAGTGGGTTAGTTTTTACTTTTGCAATTTTGGTTAGTTTTTTTTATATTAATAGGAGTTTCAGAACCAGTTTTGAAAAATAAAGTATTAAAAAACATAAAACCTAAATTTAAAAAAGTTTCCCCCCCCCCCACACACACATGGCCAGTGCAGGGTTTAAATAAATGAAATTGAAAGTATTTTAAATGGATAAACATCAACCCATGATACCTTGTTATAATTATTCCTCGATTTAAATCTCAATCAAAATCTTATATTTCTTAAACTGAGTAAATTTAAAAAAAATATTTTAATTCTTTAGTTTGAAATCTGAAATGGCTTTGAAATCTTAGATAAAATAATTGTTACCCATAGCATTTATATAAGCACATTGCAATTGGGAAATGTGGAGGAATGCCATTAAAAAACTTGTATAGCTAAAATTTGCATTATGGACAATTATTTTATTGTATGAAGAACCTTCAACTAAATATTGTAGTACAAAAGTTAAATGCAGAAATAACTGAGAAATGGATTTATTGACCATGTGCAATTGTTCTTTATATCATTTAAAACATTTGTTAAAACTTAAATTTATATTCAAGAATAACTTATTTCTTCTTAATTAATCTTTTAATTTTTTATTGTATTCAATGTTTCTTAAATCAACTAACTTTTAAATAAATATAAAAGCATAAGACTGCAGCATTTTATGTCAAAAATTAGAGCCAAATGTGCAATTTAGAATGTTGCAAGAAAGAAAAAAAAAATCTAATTTTATTTAACAACAAAAACATTTTATTTAGCAAGAACAAAATAAACCTAACATTAATTGATAACAATTCTTTCCAACATCAGATAAACAAGTTTCAATAATATCTTTAACAGGACCTTTATAAATATAACAGTCCATATGCATTAAACATTAAATATATAAAGAGCATATTGTAATCTGTCCACTGGTTTGTCCAACTTTTAAAATCTTAGGCAAAATAGACGCTTTCTTGAAGAATCTTGAGATTAAATAAGATTGTTGAATTTGACTCCTCACAGTAGAATTTTACTGCTCCATGAAATCATCTTCCTGTGTTAAAAGAAAATATTGAAATTAAGTTAAATAGCAATAAATATAATGTTAAGGAATGATTATGAACATATTAAAATATTTTGCAGTTTTCAGATTAAATGTTTTATAAAATTTCCCATCCATAGTCTAAACAAAAAATGAACCATACACTAAAAATTTTAGCTTTATAAATATTACACTACTGAAAATTCAGCCAATCATGAATAAAATGGAAATTGAATAAATAAATCCTGTGCGATTACACTTATCTGCTTGTTTAAATCATGGTGTTACTTCTGATACAATCTTAAAATAAATCACCATTTTAAAAACAAATTTAAAATGAAAGTTCTTAAAGCAACATTATAAAATATTGTTGAAAATTCACCTTTGTTGCTACTTTCAAAATGTATCAGCGTTGGCAAATACCCAACCAATACAGGTTTTTGTGGATTTTTAGTTGTTTTTCTATATATTTGCATATTTATATAATACAAAATAGAACCTACAACAATTAGACCAGGGTTGGCACGGTTTAAACCAATTGGCTTTAACTATGGTTTAAACAACTGTTTACTCCTTTTGGTTTAAACAACGGTTTAGTTTAAACCAACTGGTTTTTTTCTAAAAAAAGAAAATTGTTTTTTTTTTTTTCAGAAGAAATCTAATTACATTTTCTCTTTTTCTTAATAATTTATGTATGTCAGATTATTGAATATAAATAACTTCTATTTTTAACACTTTATATCAGCAATAAGCATTGGATGTAGCAGGTTTAGATGATTTTTTGGGTATAGGATTAAAATCAGTCTGCATTGGTGAATATATTTATTTCTCTTTAGAAAAAGCTTCGAACATGTGAATTGATCTAATATAAAATAGATTAAAAATATTCAATATTTAATAGAAAAATCTTAATTTTTTGAAAACTGTAGATTATTTAACGCAATAACATAACACAATCCATAAGATTTCAAACTGTAAAGGAAATACCCAATCTTAATTGGGGAGGTTATCTTAAGCATTAAAATCAAAATATGAAGTCAAATAAGAGAGTTTTCAAAGATTGGATGCTACTTATAGCATTTTAAAAATAGTGATTTTTTCCCCCCTGTTAGTTATCTACTAAATCTATGACCAAAAATGTTGACTTCAAATTGTCATTCAAGAAACAAAATCTCAAGAAGTATTTGAAATTTATTATTTGGATAGCTATGGGGAAGAATATTTTATTTATCAGACTACTTTCAATTTACATTAAATACATAAAGAGCATATTGTAATCTGTAATTAAAAGATTAGTTATAAAGATTTTCAAAGTATCAATTCTTCACTGTATACAGCACTTTATTCTTAGAACATAAGACAGTTTGCTAATACTGTTTAAATTAAATTTTAATTTCTTTTATTTTTTACATAAATTTATTGTAAATATTTAATTTAAATCATTTTAAAATGAAGTTACAGTTTATAATCCAATGTCTATTTTTATCAATAAATATGCATGTATATGTAATGGTGATTTTGAATATAGAGACACATAACTCATTGATCTTTAAGATTTTAGTCAAGCTGTAAAAGAAATTCTTCTTGATTAGGAAAATTACCCGGGTGCAGGGGCCTCGCTAAGGGGGGGCAGGGGGCAGGGGGGCCCTCCAAACATTCGTAAATGCTGTTACACTTGGCGAATTTAATTAAAATTTTAATAAAAATTGTAGTACATTTTCTATTTTTGATAGAATTTGCAAAAGTTACAACTCTAATTGGAAATATTATTAAACTTTTTACAAATAAGAACTGTATTACATTTTCTAAGTGTGGTAACTTGGCAAAATTATAAAACGAGTTGGCAAATATGAAAATTTGACTTGGCAATTTAAGGTCTTCTCCCCCACCAATTAAAAGTCTTAGCGATTGCCCTGCCCGGGTGTCATCCTCTAAAGGGTGACACCAAATCTTTATTTGCAAATAAAAAATACAATTTTATAAGATTTTGGAGTCTAATTAGGAAATAAAATGAGATTTTTAGCTCACGATGCAATACAGCTAGTTTTTTTTCTTTGCTAAAGTGAAGTTTTATACAGAATGGTGTGTCTAAATAAGATATGCACCAGGGAACAAAAACCAACCGATTCAACGAGTGGGTAACAAAAGTAAACTTTAAAAGAAAGAATTTTCTTCTACGTATAGACACGGCATTGACTTATGCAGACTATGGGTCGAATGATGATTCATTGCTGCGGTTTTTTTATGCAGAAGGACAAAAGGTAAATAAGGAATGGTAAGGTTATTTTTTATAAGAATGTAGAATTGAGATTGAAAAAAATATGACAGATTGGAAAGGAGGAGGAAGAGGGGGGGGGGGCTTGACACCTTTTACATCTGTCCCGGGATGTCACCCATCCTAGCTACACCACTGCACACCCACTTCATCTCTGACAAGTAAATAAATTTTCCTGCCTGAGAAAACCGTACCAAACACAAACCATAAAATATTACCTGAAAAAATAATTATAAGAAAATATTGCATTAGTCCTTACTATCTGTTAAATAAATTATCGGAAATAAAATACGCAATTTTATAGTTTTAGTTTACATACTACATACTTTTTTATAAAATAGTAATTTTCCATTTTATTATGCCAAAAATTTTGTATAACTGCAAAAGAAGTTTGGTTTATTTTACATTCTAGTAGGAGTGTGTGTGTGAAGAGGGGGGGGGGATGGTTTAAAATATTTTATAGAATTTTATGTAGCAGGCTACTGATGACTATTTCTGACCAGTAAACTTTCATGCGTACTGGTCTTTGGGACCAGTAACTTTTTTTAAAATCAATTCTACCACTGGGCTATGCATAAAAAATGTTAAGGGAAAGGGAAAGCAATGATATTACAAGGTATTTTCTAAAGAGAAAGAGGATTTTCTTTTTGGTTATCGTTGCATAATATTTAGGAAATAATACTTGCATTTTTCAGTATAGAAAGACAAACTTTTGTCCACTCTTTTCGTTTTATTTATAAATTCTCATTTAGATTTAAAGCTACCTGGGAAGCAGGCACAAGAAAACCATTATTTCTGCATGCATTATGTAACAACTTATAAATATTAAGCAGATTATTATAATACAGACCATGCATGCAATAATTTTGTCCAATAAAAGTATGAAACTTTGCCAAAAAAAACAGTAACACAAGTTCAACATTAAGAATGAAAAAAAAAATCTTGGAAATGTGTTCAAAAACTACATATTATGCCATATATGTAGCCTCTCTATATAAATATATATGTAATCCGGAGCACGTTTTTACTAAGACACTGCAAACAAGAAGTAAATACAA
Organism: Maratus speculifer; assembly: GCA_964019185.1. Classification (NCBI taxonomy): domain Eukaryota; kingdom Metazoa; phylum Arthropoda; class Arachnida; order Araneae; family Salticidae; genus Maratus; species Maratus speculifer. The sequence goes on from OZ025298.1 coordinate 139,140,078, forward strand.
TGTTTTGATAAATTTCTATGAATAAAGATATAATAATTACAAAACTTTAATACAAGGCAATTAAATAACGAGATATTTACATTGCATTAACAATTTTTACTCTGATTAAATATACTAATTTATTTTATTAAAGCACGAAAGTTTTGTAGCAGCACTGTAACACCAATTATTAATATAGAAATGCATTAAACACATCCTCAATATTACCGCGTGACACGACATTTTAATTTCAAGGTATGATACTGTTATGAATTTTAGTCTGTTAAAAAGAGAAGGGAAAGTTATTAAAAGAAAGCATAATTAAAATAAAATACTTATATAAAACTTACTTACTTCGTAAAAAAGGCATTTTCAGCAAATTGTGTAGCGAACGGCGGAAGAAGTCTCCATCTTATCTTGCAAGATCACGTGACGAGTCAGCGGCGAAAATCAGCGCGGAAAAAGAGCTGTTTCATTATTGAGTTGAGTTGTTTAGTTTTAAAGCTGTATGAGTGGATTAGAAAGAGAAAAAATCAAACCAAGATGACTGAATCGGTTAAAAATCAACTCATTCACGATCCAATAAATTAGGACTCTTTCTTGAGCAGCCAAATCCACTCTTTCGTTTTAAGAGAGTGGTGTTACACTCAATCGAATATAATAGAATTGGCATGAATCTATTAAATATAAACTAAAATATAATTTCAGTACAATCTATGATGCAATGAATATTTATTATTAATTTTCAGTGCCACACAAATGTATTCCACTATTTAATGGTATATGAGGACACATTGTTTGGGGTGTGTTTTAATTATATTACAGTCTGTTTTACATTTTATGAAAGTGATATATGTTACTGAGGTTTAATACAAGTTACTTCCTGTATAAAAGAAATGCATATCGTATTTACAGGAACACACAAAAGATTTTGTCTCTTATATGTATCCAAAGTACTGTATACTATAACAGCAAGATCTGAATATTTTTAAAACTTCGTTATAGTATGAACGCACCTCATTTGCTACACTTAACGTGCATTTTATATTTTGCCTTTATACTCTTTCTACAAATAAGGTACCTATTTTTTAGTAGTTTACACTATTGTTATTTGTTTTTTTTTTTTTTTTTTTTAATAATGAAATTTCTGCTTTCTATTGTTTTCTTTTTTTTATTTTACAAACTTACGAAGCTATTTCAGCTGTATTTCTATTTTATATATTATAAATATTTATTATATACATCAGTAACGTGTATAAAGCACATTTTTCAATCAAGGTTGAATTCATTTTTATTATTTGCATAAACGTCTTTAAAATAACCAGAATTTGGCGTAATGATAAATTATGGCACTATGAAGACATCAATGCATAAAGTTTTATCACTATAGTGTGTGCTTAGCATCAATAATGTTAAAAAAAAAAACAAAAAAAAACTGACCAAAAACGTGATAAAAATATATTTCATCGGGAACTCTGAATTGTCACGAAAGCTATAACGAACTTTCTTCATTTATATAATAAATTCTGTCTTTTATTTAATTAGTACACATCGTTTTTTAATCGTTTAATACTTACAGAAAGTAACTTTGAAGTTTGCGCCAAAGGGCGTTTGATGCAATAATAATGCAAAAAATTCGCTTTGGAATATATTCCTTTATTTTAAAATTAGCATAATTGAAACAGTTTACTGTAAATTTTAATGCTATTTTCTTATAATTTCGTATGTTTGTTCATCAAATGTTTAATATAATTTTTTTCGCCATTTTAAAAATATTCAATTCGTATGATAAATTTACCAATCAGCTTGATTGTGATAAAATAATAATATATCTACGTATCCATCGTTATATCGAGTTCCTTTACCTGCGGTTTATTCTGCCGAGCTCTCTAAATGACAAACCAGATGTTATGACCAAATAAGATTATCTGGACTAAAAATGCCCGCCGGTTGTCGCTCAGTTAGCTTAAACGGTAAATCTTTGACCTTGAAAGCCTAGGATCTGGGTTCGATACCCGGCATGGGCGTATTTTCGCTCAGTTGGAAATATTCAATTCAATATAATATATTAATCCAGATCATAATGTTTCGTCGACTTACATTCTAGTGTTGCACAGGAATACTCCTAATTTCTTGTTTAGAATGCTGGGAAGAATTAATTATCAATTAAGATGAAATACATTTATGGAAATATAAATGAGTATTATTCTATTTCAAACACAAAAATAATCATGCATGCTAATTTCATATATTATATATAAAATGATGATACTTGGAGTTTAGCGTTGTTATTAAACATGAAAATGTGTTGTTTCTTTTTTAAAAATGAATTCTAAATTAATGAGAACAGTTTTCAGTAATGAGTAAACAATAATCTTTGTATTTCTAATAAACCGTTTTTTTTCAAAGAAAACTGTTAAGAAAGAAAAACAATCTTGTTGTAAAGACTTTTTCAACTACATACTTAACCCTTTCGTTCACAGTGGTTTAACTTAAGGATAAATGCTCTGTAATTTTATTAAGTACAAAATTATATCTCTGTTAAAAAGTTTTTTGATTCGACGATGAATCGACGATTACAGAAAATTCATCGTATGTGTATACTTATATATTTTTAAGAGTTTCTGATTGAGAGGAAGAAAGCAAACATAGTATGCTTTATAACATAGTATGCATTATAATTTGAGCTGAATTTGATTTACATGATTTTAAAACCTCATTCTTTCTCAAATTTACAAAACATAAGTAGAAATAAGAGCGTTTTAATATTTTTAAATCTTCTTTGTGAAACTTTGGCACTGATCCACACTGTAAAAAAAAAAAAGGTCGATCTACTAAAAAAACTTTAGTGATCCTTGTAATTACTAAAAAATTTTTAGTAATCTTAGTCTGTTACAAGAAAATCTGTAAGAATTACTAGAAAAAAGTTAGCAACGAACAGAGTTAATAGTTTTTTATTTTTAATAGCTATTACTAGAACGCACTTGGTGTGGCCTTGATAGCTTAGTGGTTATAGTAACGGATTCCAGGCTAAAAGGTCCCGGGTTCGATACTGGCCACGGCCACATACGCCCCGAATGTATGTAGTGTAAGTACTCAGTTATTAAGGGATTATGAAAATCCTGTCGGAGCAGGTAGCGAGTTTGGTGCTGCCATCTATTGCGGCTTTGTCGAAAATCTTTTGATGATACTGGATGTAGCTCGAAGGAAGCTCCTGCCTTTCGGGCGCAAGTAATGATTATTAAAAATAATTTTGGAGCTATTACTAAAATTTTCTTGGTGGCTCATACTAAAAATTTTTATGTTAGATATACAAAAAATTCTTTTGTTCAGTTTACAAAAGAAATGCTTGTTTCAATTGCAAAAAAAAAAAAAGTTTGTAATGGTTACTAAAAAATTCTGTGGAATACAAATTTACTAGAAAATTTTTAGTAACCTCTTCAATTTTTTTTCTATAGTGCATGGAAGAGCACCATGCACTTTAAAAATAACTGATATAAAAGATTCCATATAAGAAACGCCTTTCTAAAAAAAAAATAAAAAATCTATAAAGTTATGTTATAATAATATGTCATAAAATTTCAAATGATTCGACAAAATTATGCAACAATTATACACTTTAAAATTTTAAACTATGCGGCTGGGTATGCTGCAGACTGATGGACGGACAGACAAACGGACGGACGGACTAAATGACGACTGTAGGTGTTATGTATTTACATAACTTCGAACGCACCAAAAATCATAATCTGAAGGGGTTTTAGTATGAATATTTGATAATATAACTAAAATTATTTTTAGTAAGAAAATAAATATATTTACATAAATTTTGGTGTAATTATAATGGTCTTTTGACGCACATACCACTTTCTGCTACTCATTTTACCTCTTGAATTTAATAAAGGGGCGAAAATAAAAAGAAATTAAGCAGTCTTCACATTGAAAAAAAATTGATATTTTAAAAAATTATAACGATAATGATCATTGATCAAACGCATGAATTTATTTTTATTAAAAAGTATTTAGTTAGAAAGAATAAAGAATTCAGAAATAACACTTTTTATTAGATAACGTAAACTACGTAGCCTATCTGAATTTTAAATAAAAAAAAAATATTTCATTAAGTTAAAAATTCACATGAATTTGACAAGATTCAAAACTCTTCAACAGGTATTACAAAATATTTACTTATATGTATTTATTACTCTTGTATGATGTCTTTTGAAGTAGATTAATAGTTCTTGAAATTTTTTATTAAGTGTATAATATAATAAATTGAAGTTCAAGTAAAGAGAAAAGCAAAATTTAATTAACTATTGAATTTTACAAAAAAAAAATTTGTCATTTTGAAGTGGACATTTTTTTTTTTTTTTGAAAAATTAAAGGTAAAACTTTCTGTATAATATAATATTTCTTAATTGGGCTGTAAAACAAAATTAAACTATTTTTGCTTTATAAAATATTAATGTTGTTATATGGTGTTTAAGTCTTTAAAATGTAAATAAAAATGTAATGGTATATTATGTAGAATATTGTACAGGATTTTCCCAAATGATTCATCGTATTTTATACTAATACAAGGTGTCCCTGAAAATTAAATACTACCTTGAGGGAAGTTAGAGAACATCGTTAGGAATTAATATCACGTAAGAAATCATGGGCGGAAAACGATTGGTGGTGGTGTATGCGAGCTGTCGCGGTCGGTACACTGTTGCCAGCGGACTACTTATTATTATTTCAGATTTCTTGATAGGCTTACAGAGGTTCCCGCACCTGCTTGGCGCCGCATGTGGTTTCAACAGGACGGGGCGCCATCTCATTATAGTTGCGTACGTGACATTAGGGCCGGACATTTCGAAACAAGTGGAATGGAAGTGAGGGTCCTGTCGCTTGGTCTCCCAGATCACCTGATTTATCTTTTCTGGATGTTTTTTCTCTGGAGTATCATGAAGAGACAGGTGTTACGCACGCCCGTCAAATATGAAATAGACCTGGCTGCACGAAATTCCATTGCTGCTGCTACGTTCGGTGGAACGCCCGACATATTGAAGCATGTCCTCCACTCCATGTCGCGTCGGTGTCGTACGTGCACACCTACCAGTGGCCGGAATTTCGAACGCATACTGTGATTCTTTTGTGTCAGACTTTTTATTTATTATTGGATTTTATCTGTATAATAGATCGTTTTACACTACATTCTGTGTTGTCACCTTTCTATCTTTGTGTCGATTTGTGCCGTTACGGTTACGTTTTCTGCCAACCTTTCCTATATAATTATGATTTCTAAAGATGTTCTCCATCTGAACTTCAAATCTGTACACTGCACACTCTGGGACACCCTGCATGCATAGCGACGTAAACGAACCACAACGACAGGTGTTACATTAAAAAGTACACATACTCATAAAGTTTAAAAGTCCTTTTTGTGGTTCGCGTTAATGAACGACTCATTTCTGGTATGATGGACATTCAGGGAAACATGCTATTGAACGTTTGGACGGAAGTGGATTATCATTGGAATGTGGCTGACTAAATGCGCGAATCTGGAATATTCATAGCTTGTACCTGCAACTTTGTGAAGGTATGTAATTTTTCATGTATTTCCCGTCATTAAACTCCATACAAATAAACTGTCTTTTTAAATCATTTTGAATCACTAGGGCTAACCCTGAATAATTATAAACAGCAGAGGAGGCCATGTTATTCAAATTATGCATGCCGTCTTTTACCATGTTTTTGTATTTCCCAGGTAAAAAAATAGCAAAAAATCTTTTTAAAAAAAGTTCAGGTAAAATACCGGTATTTGGAACTAAAGTTTCTTAAAGGTAAAAAACCTGCATTTTCCCGGAATATGTGAGAAAACAAAGATTTAAATCGCACATTTTTTAGTTGTACTCAAAATTAACAACAACCACTCCTTCCCCCCATTTTGAAGTAGTAGGTATAGGAATCCAGCGGAAAAGAATAAATATTAATTAATTAATGAGATAGTTAGAAATTAGTGTTTTACGGCTGGATGGATAGTACGGTGGGTACGGCGTAATCATGCCGAGCTCTGGTAAAAACAAAAATGCCGCACTAATTTTTTTTAATTTTAAAGAAAATTAATTAAAATAGTTAATTTTATCTAATAATTAGTCAATTTCCCAGTTTTTATCTAAAAATTTAAAAAAATATATTTTTGTGAAAAAATGAAAAAAAAAAATTAAATATAATCTAAGTTTAGAAAATAAAACATGAAAAATGGAGAAAATGGTTAAATTTTTTATATAAATGCATATAATTACAATATATAATTACTGGGTACATTTGAGGCTGGTGTATAGTCTTGAAGTTTTAGAATCTTTTGATTTTTTTCAGAGTTCAGAAACTCCACGTGGTCGCTACTGGGTCCGACTTGCTGCCGGCAGGGGTGAATGGGACGCTGTCTTGGGTATATATATATCTTAGTACTTACCCCCATTATTCTGAACTTAGCGTATGACCAAGCTCGATTTCGAATTTTTTAGCTCGAATTCGAACATGTGGTTCTATATTAATTTGGAAGAAATAATAATAAAACTTTAAATAATGCGATAATTTTTATAAGAAAATGTTTATAAACTAATCCTGATTAAAAATTAGACTATTGAGATGATTTTTACATGATTTGAGAATTTTTAATTTAGAATTTAAGCTATTAAATACTTAGAATTTTAGAACTTAGTATCTGCAAGGGCCGATAGAATCAACTAGCAAAGGGATGTGATAGTAATTAATTACTAATAATTTAATTAAAAATTGTGCTAAAAACATGCAACTTACCTCAAAATGTAGCTGGAATACTCTCGCATCTAAATCAATAGAATAGCTCCGTCGCGCGGGCCGTGGGTCGCGCATATTCTTGTATTTTGAAGAGCATTTCTAGAACACGTACGCACGTAGCAAAACGAAGGCTTCAACTAAGAGACTGTAAATATTCACTAAGTAATTAAGTCCCTAAAGGTAAATTGAAGACTATATTTTCATTCAAAATACCTGAAGTATACTTATCAAAAATCTGCTAAGTCACTAAGGGTAAATTGAAAGCCATTAACTTGCTGATAAAAGCCTCTATACAACGTTTAAAAATCTGTGCATTTTGTTTCAGTTTTCATTTTTCTTCAAAATACCTGAAGTGACCTTCAAAATACCCGATTAGTAATTTGGAAGTCAGATAAATGCCTGCATGAATTCTTTTAATAAACAGTAAATTCCCGCAAATAAACCTACACTTTTAATTTGCCTTCAAAATCCCTGTAAAATGTTATTTTTTAAAGGTTTTTTGCTGATTTGTTTGACCTGGGTTTATAGCATTTTTTCTGATAAATAAAGATTTCTATTCTCAAACACATGGTGAGAAAGAGAATTCTCTGTTAAAAAAGCAGTAATTGCAACTTCAAATTAGTAATATTCGAGAATTTGATGCCTTTAAACTTCTTTAGTGTTAAACAATTTATATTTCTCAAGTGGATATATATTAGAAACTGTTAAAGATCACAATGTTGAAAAGACCTATAATGCATATTAATACAATATTTTGAAACACATAAATATCAAATCTGTAAGATAACAAATGGGTAAGTGTGATTGCAGATCGCACAGATGGTTTTATTTAATACTCCTTTTGAAAACGAATTATACTTTTACCAATAAATCCAAATTGTTAATTTATAATCATTAAATTCTTACACCTTAATGATATCAATAATAAATTTAATTCTAAAATAAATAAAAAAGGGATTTATTTATTTTAATCAACTTAAAAATGCTAAAATCAAGTTTTTTTTTTAAAAAGTCAAAATTTTTTTGAAAAGCTGAAATTAAAAAAATAGCGGAGATATAAATAAAATTTTAAGTTTCCAAAACCAAAAAAAAATTTTTAAATTAGACTTAAAATGTTGAATCATTAAAAAAAATTAGAAAATTTAAAATAGAAAGAAAATTGAATTCCAAAAAATATTGTGAATTTCAATAATTATTTACCACAGCATAATAAACCGATAAATTGGCAAAAAATATGAAATTTCTTTTAATTGAATCCATCCGTAAAAGGAAAATTTCAACTTCCAGCACCGGGTTTTGAACTAAAAACATTCTTTTTCCTACTGGATGCTTTATCTCCAACCTATGATGTCTACACGAATATGTTGAAATTAAAGTTCTCTTCTAGAATTTATAAATCACAAAACTGCACGGATAGTATTGGTAAAAATAATTTAATTAAAATAATAAACTTTTTTGAAATTTTATGATTTGTTGTGTGATGCAATGTATTCAGCTGTAAGTACACAAAATTTGAAGTCTATGACTTATATAGTTTTCATGTAAGTACTCTGAGACAGACAGACAGATGAGTGGGATGAATATATTTCTAGGGATTTATCAAATAAATGGAACCCTGAAATATCAATAAAATGTTTTTAAACGTCTATTTTTAAGTGCATGTGATACCTTTAGCAAGGGAAAAGATACCAAATTCATAGATAAGATAAGATTATTCAAAAGAAAATGTTACCATAAAATATTCTTTTCCTAAAAAAATAAATGTTTAATTATTTGAAACACATTAGTTCCTTCCATTTTTTTTTAATTTTTCGTATTGTACGATAGTCGCAAAAAAATGCATATTTGCCACCGGCATCATCGATGGATTTTAAAATTAAAAAATATTTTTCGTTTCTCAAAGTAATATAAATAAAAGCAAAGAAGAAACTTAATTTTAAAGTTTTGAAATCTTTTAAAAGAGTATTAAAAAGGATTAAAATTTTTACTAGTCAAATGCATAAAAAAATAAAAAAATAAAAAAGCTTTGTATGGTTCATAATTTGTATTAAAATAACTATGGAATATAATAATTATGTTATTTCAAATTGAAGAGGAAATCAAATGCATTTAAAATTTTAATGGGGAAAGAAATATTTTCTATGCTTTTTAATAGAAGAACAAGATTTATGTTTTTATCTGCTTTATTAAATTAAAATGTTAACCCATGATCTCCATAGACACTTTTGAAAATAAATATTTGTAATACATTACATGGATTCATTTATTATTAAAAATAGTAAAGAATTTATCATTCTTAGACTGCTGACCGCTAGACAAATGTACACACAAATAATATGTCAAATGATAAAAGAATTAAAACATCATTTAAAATTTAAAGTTTAAATAAAGTTTCGATCTAACACTTTAATTCTAAAGTCCTTTTTAATTTGTTGTGATAGTCGAAAATTAATTACTTTCAGATAATAATCTACATCGAAGATTAAACGGGTAAACGCTTACACTTTATTCCTTTTTTCTCTGTTATTATATTTGAATAAGCGCTTGTTCGGTACGTTCTAAAAGATCTGACCGTTAGCCATTAATCAAGACCTAATCAATCGATAAAGTTAGAGTATGCACTCAATTTGACACTTTTGCCCTTTGCTGGATAATACTGCAAGCACAAAAGAAAAACAACAGGTGGGAAAAAGTGCAGTTCATAGTGATTTGTGGTAGACTTAATTGCATCATATTATGGTTTAAAGATTTATAAGGTTGACTGTGTCTGATTCAAACTCAGGACTACAAGTGTATCCTTTGAATGTACAATAAAAAAATTTCTTTTACTTTGCGATTTCGACACACTGTAAAACAAATGCGTAAAGTTAATCAAGTATTTTTTATAGGAAATTGGGATTCCTAAAGATTTTTATGTAACGGCAATAACTAAAATTCATGTAACAGATACACATTGCACTGAAAATCAAAAACTGTAAAAAGTTATTAAAAATGTTTTAGAAAACTCGTATGTCTAGAATTTTTTATGCAACCGAACTCGGGTTACAGATAAAATTTTTTGGAAGGTTACTCTAATTTTAGTGGACTTTTGTAAGCTTTAGAAAAAACAACTTCTGGAGATTTACATCTTTTTCTATACAGTATACAGATAAAACTTTATTAAATATACAGATTTTTATAACTTTACAACTGCATAATTTACAGGGCCTTTTTTTAGAGTGCAGTCAAATTATTTCCTTGCTTCTAATATTTTTATTATTACAAAAAATAGAAATATTTAAATTGAAGCATACTAATCGCTTCAATTTTTTTCAAAGTATTTCAATGTACTATTTTCTAGCTATGCGTAGCACGAGATTAGAGTGAAAAAGTGTTTTCATAAGATAATCTTTTCATAAGAAAATTTCAATATATTTGAATTGAAGGATGCTAATATCTTTACGAATTTCCAACAAAGAATTTATGTTTAATATTTTTCATAATATAATAGTAAAAAAGACCAACGACTTAGATTATGTATATTTTTTTTTTTAGGTCTCTTTAATGGAGTCCATAAAAATAGTCTCTAAGAGTCAAAATTATAAAAGTGAAAGAAACAAAATATTATTTTAACAAAAAATGGAAATTTTCAAAAATTATTTTAAAAAAATTAATTTTTTACTACTCAAACGGCAAAAAAAGAAGTATAAAACGGAAGCTTTAAAGGAAAAAAAAAGAAATCCCTTCAGGCAGTTGTTATATTAACTGTTGTGTATCATAAATTTACAATTCCAAATAGAACGTGGCGTACCTGCTGGGAGTATATGAAAATAACATCAGAAGAGCCGGAAATCGCATAAATTGTAAGCAAAATCGCAAAAAGGTTAGAAATGACAATGTAAACTTTATTGATTTATTCTATGATCGTAATAAGAAGATCCCTAATGAAAAAAACTCCTCCGGCTTCACCTATAAGCATAGGTCGATTTCGAAAGTAGAGACTATTTTCATCACTATAAAACTTTATTGCGATTAGAGATAAATCCAGTTCTTCATTGAGAATGAGTTCTACAGATCTAAAACTTTTGTGAAAATTCTAATATACACGCATACACACACGCACGTTATGGAATATATTTAAAAATAGCGAAAAAAATTAGGAGAGCCTCAAAATGTTAAAATGTGCCAAATTAATCCATAGTCGTATTTTTATCATGTTTCAATGTTGTTGTTTTTTTAAATGAAGAAAAACGATGAGAGATATCAACTTTAGATGCCAGATAGATGCATATCAACTTTATTATGTTCGAAATACTGTAAGACCATTAAAATGCACTTGAAACCTTTTTTTTCAGTAAACGTAATGTATCGAAAACCTTTTGATTGTCCTTGTAATTTTCAATTTTCTCTATCCATTTATCCATTGATTAGTGTCAATATAAAATACACAGTATGGCACGTACTACTATATTTGGATACAATCCCTCTTTTTTTTTTTTTTTTTTTTTTTTTTTGCTTCATTTTGGAAACAATGGATTTTTAGCTTATTCTATCGAAGATTATTTTCAGAATTTTCAAAATATGTTTTTAAGACATTCACAAAAGTCGCTCTATACATTTAGCTAACACATTATGCAAATTTAATTTTGACAGCCTTCACGTATGCAATAAAAAATTATTTAGTAAACTTGCTAATTTTTCTTACAATTATCATTATATTTAAATTCTGATTAAAGTGTATTAAGTACAATTTTCTTTGTAAATATCTTCGGTAAAGAACGTTATTTTATATTAAGAACTTTGAAAATTGTAAGCAAAAAAACTTTTGGACTTTTTTTTATAAAAAGCTTGATTTTTCTACGAGCTTAATTTTCTACATAAGCTTAAGCTTAATTTTGCTAAAGCTTAATTTTTCTACATAAAATATTAAATAGTTTATTACTATTAAAATGCATACAAAACAATGTCTCAATATATAGGTGTGCAATAAGCACTTTTGTGTGAACCTGTAAATCAATAAGAAATATTATTTACAACACAGATTGTACAGAATGTAAATTATAGTATATACTTCATAGATGCATATCAACTTTATTATGTTCGAAATACTGTAAGACCATTAAAATGCACTGTAAACCTTTTTTCCCAGTAAATGTAATGTATCGGAAATATTTTCATTGTGTCTGTAATTGAACTATGCATCTGATTTTCATAAAATTTCAAATGATTCCAGAAAATTATCTATTTATTACATAATTTAAGTTTCAAACGATTCGGTTGGGTAGTTTTTGGGTTGTTATATGCGGACAGACGGACGGACAGACAGACGAATGGGCGGATACCGGGATTCCGGTATTTTTTCCCTTCAATTCAAAACAAACGCGACGTATCTCCGTTTCCGCGATTGGAGGAGATAACGTCACATACATACAACATACTTACATTCGGATTTCAATAGTATAGATTAGCAGATTTCTCCCGCTACGCTGGTCGCTTTATCTAAAGAAAACTTGAAGGAACGTACTTCAATAAAATAAAAAAAATATTCAGATATTGCTATTATAGTATACAGCGATTCGGTTACGGTATAATGATCGAAATCTTTTGTGTGTTCTTGTAAATACTATCTGCTTTTTATTATACAGGAAGTAACTTGTGTTAAACCGCAGCAACGTACATCAATTTCATAAAATTTGAAATAGTTTAATATAATTAAAACACGCCCCAAGCAATATTTCCCGGTATACCATAATGCAGCCTTATACTTTTGAGTAGTTCTGTAAAAAAAAAAAAAAAAAAAAAAAAAAAATTGTATCATATATTGTACAGAATGTGTATTTTAGTATATACTTCATAGATTCATGTCAATTCTATTATATTCGAAAGAGTTTACCATCACTAAAATGTACTTGAAACTATTTTTCCTATTTACCGTAATGCGACTTTTCATTGTCCCTATTATTAAACTATGCATCTAATTTTAGTAAAATTTTAATTGACTTTACAAGATTATTCAACAATTATAAATTTTAAATCTCAAACGATTTGGTTGGGTATGTGGACAAACAGACGGACGGAAAGACTGAACGATGACTATAACTTGGTGTAATTCTGTGTAACGTATATCAATTTCATAAAATATTAAATAGTTTAATACTATTAAAATGTGTACCAACTAATGTCTTAATGTATAATTATGCAATTGAATACTTTGTGTGGCGAATGTAAATCAACAAGAAATATTATTTGCACCACAGATTACAGAATGTATATTATAGTACATACTTCATAGATGCATATCAGCTTTATTATGCTCAAAATAATGTAAGAGTATTAAAATACACTTGAAACTTTTTTCCCCTTGACGGTAATGTATCGGAATCCTTTTGATTGTCCCTGTAATTGAACTATGCATCTCATTTTCATAAAATTTGAAATGACTCCTCAAAATTATCTAATAATTATATATTTTAAGTTGTAAAAGATTCGGTTGGGTACTTTTTGAGTTGTTATATTCGGACAAACGGACGCACAGACAGACGAATGGGCAACTCGGGATCCCGGGATTTTTTCCCTTCAATTCAAAACAATCGCGACGTTTCTCCGTTTCTGGGCTCGGAGGAGATAGCGTCACATACATACGGTCGAATAATAACAGTATAGATTAAATCCCATTTAACTTTTATTTAGATTCGCACCAGATACTTTTTATTAAGTTTAACTTTTATTGTTTTGATGAAAAGAGCTGAAAAATTATTTTCTTTTATTTTGAAATAAAGTTTTTCAGATTTCCGATGAGAATTAACCATTACAAAATTTCAATTATTTGCCCCTCAAAGGGTTAAATATATAAAATAATTCAAAATTGGTATTAGGTACATTTCATGTTATTATCACGTGTGCTGAATTCACCTCCATGAGCCAACTTGTACTAAAAATAGAAAGTAATCTCAAAATATGTTTTTATTGCTTATGACATATGCAAAATTAATCATTGGAAAAATACAAACATATAGATGGAACAAAATTAATTTGAAAGAAATATTACCATAATGTATTCGTTTCACAATGAAAACTTCTTAATATTTAAACTGTAGCATGCTAGTTCCTTTAAAAAACTTCTGTTAAAGTGTTTCAATTCCATATGTTTTATCGTATGATTAAAAAAAAATGAATTTAGAATTGCTTCTGAAATTAATGAAGGGTTTTAAATTCCAAATTGAGGGGGTATTTTTTCCAAAAGAAAAAAAAAATGTGGAATAAAACAGCAAAAACTTAATTTTAATAAGGGATAAAAATATTCAACAAAGTATTAAGGAAGAATTTTTTAACTACACATGTAAAGGAACTATATGTACTGTTGTTATGTATGCTACTATTTATACTAATATTATCTATGCTAACACTATGCTACTATATATGCTACTGGTCTGTATTTTCTATGTATTATGTTTGCAGCTATATATTTTTTATGTTGCTATAAATTTAATACAAAAATAAAAATCTGTAGTAAATTTTTATTTAACTATTGTATTTTATAATTAAATGATGTCAAATTTAAGACGCGTGTAAATTTATTTTTAGAATAACTAATAAAAGTTTTTATCCCTTTATATTTTTGTATGCTAGAACAAAAATACCCGTTTTTTACATGCTTTAAAAAATGAAATGCTGATCTTTAATTAAAATTTCTTTAATTAAAATATCTTTAATGAAAATTAATTTATCAAGATATTTTTTGTCTTGATATACAACCAAAATTTATATGTATAACAAGATATTTTAGCATTCATTTCCAATTACAAAATAGTACTTGCTGTCTTTTCACTGCTTTACAATTAAACACTTCTTTCTAGATATATTTTTTTTATAAAAAATAACTCTTGTACAATTCAAAGCCTAAGCATAATTAATTTTTCAAATTGAACAGAAATATGTGTGACAAAATGTTCTTAAAATTGCATATTTAAATTAAAGAAGTGAAAAAAAAAATGTAAAAATGACAGAAGTTCAGACAGCAACAAAAGTTCTATCGATATATTATTTTCCTAAACATCTTCCAATGTAGTAAAATGAAAATATACTAATCCTTTTACAACTTAAATAAAAATAATTTTGAGTACTTAATATTTTATACTTACATTATTTGCTGAAAACATAAATTAATATTTGCGCATGGAGTAACTGGATGGATTAATTTTCGTTTTCTTTTAATGTCAGTGAAACCAGCAATATTTCAAGTATATAAAAATTTCAACGGTACACTGTTAAAAATAAAGTTCGAGGTTTCACCAAGAAAATTGTTAAAAGTAGCTAGAATTTAGCTGCAACCAAGATGGTGGTGATAAGTTTCACCGGTTTATTGGTGCTTTAAAAAATACCATTACATTAGTGAAATATTGAACCGTGATTCAAGATTTTTATATATCCAATTTTCTGGTGATAGGTTGAACCATGATTCAGGATTTTTTTAAATCCATTTTTCTAGTGAAAGGTTTAACCATGAATCAGGGTTTTATTAAATCAAATTATCTGGTTAAAGGTTGAACCAGGATTCAGTGTTTTTAATCAAACTTTTTGGTGATAAATCGAACCATGATTCAGGATTTTTTCTAATCTAATTTTCTGGTGAAAGGTTAAATCGTGATTCAATGTTTTCTCCATTCCAGTTTTCTGGTTAAAGGTTGAACCATGAACCAGGATTATTTCTAATCCAATTATTTGGCGAAGTATGGAACCGTGATTCAGGTTTTTCTTTCAGCTAACTTTATGGACAAAAGTTAACCAGATTCTAGGGGTTTTTTTTCTTCTCATTTCAGAATGAAATGTTCAACCAAGATTTTAGTTTTTAATTTATCTTTTTATGGTGTGATAATGAGCAAAATTTCAGATTATACAAGATTATGTTCTGTAGGAAGACATTTGAAAATTATTAAAACTTTAATTGATACCATTGTCTTTGAAACATTTAAAAATAGATGTAAACCAGTTTGTTATAATTTCACAAAGTAATTGCTTTTCTTTCTTTTACAAACATTACCATTATGTCCTTTTCCATTTTGGAACATATCTCTGTACTCATAATCATTTTAGTGTTTGCCAGTTCACAAACTATTCATTGAGAAAATATTGTATAAAATAATTTTCTTAGATTTAAATACATACCTTGTTAGCTATATTTTATTTTAAAATCCAGGAAATAAAATATATTTTAACTAAACGTTACTTTAAGTAATGCTGAATGAATTTCTTTAAACAGTATTAATTTTTGTACATGTTTGAGAAAAGTTATTTTCTAATTACTCAAATATTATTTTAATTATCTGTAGGTTTTTTTTTTTTTTTTTTTTTTTTTTTTTTTTTTTTTTTTATGGAGATCAATTTTGGCAATCTTGATATTACATTTTTCAATATATATATATATATATATATATATATATATATATTGGGGAGATCAATTTTGCAATCTTGATATTACATTTTTCAATATATAAATACATACATATATATATATATATATATATTGTGTGGAAATCAATTTTGCAATCTTGATATTACATTTTTCAATATATATATATATATATATATATATATATATATATATATATTGTGTGGAGATCAATTTTGCAATCTTAATATTACATTTTTTTTTTTTTTTTTTTTTTTTTTTTTTTTTTTTTTTTTTTTTTTGCAAGACAAAAAAAATAAACGAATATATAAAAATAAAATAAATATAATAATCATTAGAAAAATATATTTTGACATTTTCTTTTGTACAATTCTTACACATGAAAACGTCACATATTTTCAATAAAAAGTTATTAAATTTATGAATAATTCTTTATTAATAAAGAAATTAAGTGATGCATGACTAATACATTAAAGAAGTCAATTCGCAATATAAAGTTATAATTTATTAATTTTAGAAAATAAAATTAATGAGATTTTGAAGAAAACTTTGTTTCAATTTATGGATTTCTCATGGTTTTAAAATAATTTTCAAGCATGTTTCTTTTAAAAATTTACATTGCACTTAGCTCGATTATGTAAATTAACTCATTTGAATGTAAAGGAACAAAATATGAAGCATTTGTTTCGGGCTAAATTCAATAATGAAATCAACACTTTTCAATGAGTAAATGAAAAATAAATATAATGGATACACAATCAAAATATATGCTTAAACGCTGAAATAATCAGCATTAAAAGGTAGATATAAATAATAGAACCCTTTGGTTAACCTCTAGTATCAACCAACACAAATAATAATAATAATAATAAATTTTAAAGCTTTTGTTTTTAGCTCACAGGCTATCATAGCCTGAGAGCTTATGTGCCCGTCCGTTCTGTATGTATGCTCGTACGTTCGTTCGTGCGTAACGCGATAAATCATGATAAAAATATCGGATCCACTTGAAATTTTGTATATAGGTATATCCTGATAAGGCGCTTCCCTGATTAGTTTTTGGAGTTCATTCGATATGTATAAGAGGAGTCATGCCCTTTTCCCTTAATTGATATAAAAGGGATTTTCATGCAGAATTAACAGTTTTCGTTCAAAATTTAGATATAGGATCATTCTGATGAGGCGAGTCCGTGGCTGTTATTAGGTGTTCATTGAATAAGTATAAACAGGGGGAAGGGGGCTCTAATGCCCCTCCCCTTAACTTTTATAAATGGATTTTTCAAGCAGAATTGTCAGATTTCGTTCAAATCCCTGAATAGTTTTGGAAGTTTAATGGTTAAGTATAAAAGAGGGGAATAACTCCTCTTAAATTATATAAGTGCTAAATGGGCTTTTATTAAGAATTATCCGATTTGCTCTGAATTTTGGATATAGATTTTTATATGATAAAGCATGTCCTTGATAATTTAGGAGGTTCAATGATTAAGTATAAAAAAGGAGAAAGGGGAGAGTTGTTTTCCCTTCTTAATGTTTTTTTCGAACGGAATTAACGAAAATACAAGGCTGTAATATACAATTAGTATGCGTAGCCTGTGAGCTCAATGCCATCAGTTTAACTGGGCAATATTCTTTTTATTTAAATACACAATGAGTTTCAATGGTAGGTATATGAAATATTTACTTTGTTGGGTTAATTTAATAATAGCAGTGTCAACACAAGCGACTATTTGTTATTACTTATATAATTTCTTTTTTTCAATTTTCCTAAACAATAATAATCTATGACCCCAGTCGCAGAAAATTTTCTAGGTGTCTGCAACAGACACTTCAGGGGCAATAAAAAATAATCTGCAGGTTAAATATTTTTACAACTGAAGCATTAATTAATAAAATAATCACTTATATGTAGTGTTTTTAGACATTTCATAAATATTCATTGATAATAATCATAACTTTTGTATTAAGTAATTGGGAGCTAAAAATAATATGAACTAAAATAAAGGTTTGATAAAAGGGAATCTGCAAAAGAGAAACTAAAATTTAAAATGGCTGTCTCTTGTCTAAAACTTTCTGCTACAATTTCTGTAATAAAGATTTTGGTACTACTTAATTATCCCGTCGACCCATCTTGCTAAATTCTATAAATTGCCAAACCAACAGCCAAATTATATATATTAACAATTTTTATTTTAAATAACTAAAAAGACAAATAAATTATTAGAATATTAGTAAAAATACAAAGTTGAAATAAAAATCACTTAATGGCATTTTAGATGTGTGTACCATATTTAACACCATTTAACGTGAGATTTACGATCATCCATTGTTGGCATTAAATATAATAGTTTGGCGATACATTTTTGGTCGACGGGATAACCAAGTAGTACCAAGATTTCTTATTTATTATTTTTTTAATAATAGTGGTAGAAATGAAAATATTTGTTAACAGCAGCCTTGCAATATCTTAAAAAACAGTAAAAAAAAGTAACACAATTCAGCTGGTTTGTGGTATGCCGCAACTTTTATTGAAAATACAAATTATACAGGCTTTAAAACATATGTATGTCAGATTAACATTCATTAGTATAATATTCTTTTACATACAGAGTTCTTCATAGACAAGATTCTACTGCACTCTGACTATTCACTTTAAAAATAAGTTCTCTCGTGCCCAAATGAGGATCATGAATACAAGGTCATCAAACATAAAGAATTCTTGAATCTTGATATATTCTAATTCAGGATTTTCAGTTGGGTAAAATGGAACAGCTCCAAACATCAGTTAAAGTCTCCACCTGTTTTAAATGAAAGGATAAAACTTTAAAGACATTTTTTTTTTTTTTTTTTTTTTTTTTTTTCAGGCATAACAATGTTAGTCAAATATGCAGAAATATAATAAAAAAAATCAAATTTCACATGGGAAAAACAATCAAAATTTTAAAACAGTATGCATTAATTATTAAACTATGGGGTACCAATGTAATTGAATTTATAATCCTTAAAAGATTTTTCTCCCCTTCTCCTCCTGTAAGAGTTAGGCTGAAAAATCACTGGACACAACTTAGTTGTGTTAAAAATGTATAAAAATTATTAAAAAGTGAAATTTAATAACGCATGTATGAAGACTGCATGTTTTATCATTTTTAACTGACTGTGACTGGTAAAATATACAATTTTTCAGCAGCCGATGAACGAAATTTATAATCATTATCAAAATTTACGATTTTACCTTGCCTGATCAAACGTTCTTTGTTTATCAAACGAAAAACACAATTTTTACACATCAATCAACAAAGTTTTTATTTCATCTGAAACTGATTGATTATTTCATAATTTTTCTGTACTTCATTGACAAAACTTGTTATATTTCTGCCAGAGTTTAATGATATATATGCATGCGCACGCCATGTACAGAAAATTTTAGGAAAGAAAAGAAAGTCCCAAAAAGTTTAAAATATTCTCCCAATTTTATGTATGAATTATTTACTTTTAGCACACAATCAAAAGCAGAGTTTGTTTTTCAATTTTCCGAAAATGTAAGGTTTTTGTTGCTGAAAACTTTAAAAATTCACCAGTCCGAAACTTCGAACATCAAAAATTGCAAAGTTTGATAGACAGTTGTCGTAAAAAATCAATTTCGTCAATTGTCTGCAGAAAAACAAAATCTCCAATTGGCAAATTATCACAGAGAAAACATAAATTTAGTCAAATTCTGCAGAAAAAGCGTAAAATATCGTCAAAGGGTCACAAAAAAAAGGAATACAAAATAGCGAAAAAAAATTGTCAAAAGATTGAGAAAAATGCTAATTTCTTCAAAAGAACTTGAAAAAGTCAAAAATTTCAACAAAGAATCGCTTTGAAAAGTGCATTGCAACAAACAATCGCTTAAAAAAACTTAACTAAGAGCCCCACGTAAAACGCGAATAAAAGTGAACCCAAATGAAAGTGAATTTCGACAAAAAGAATAAAAAAAAGTGAATTTTGTTCAAGAATTGAATAAAAAACATGAATTTTTTTCCATGAATCGCATACAAAATGAATCGCTTTTTGTGGCAGAGTGTTCACACCATTAAATTAATTTGCAGAAAGTTTTTGATCCACATCTAAGTGCACAGAAAGTTTTTGGTTTTATACAAGTCTGATTTCTGCGCCTTATCAATGAAGTTAACCATTTTACCTCGTTTGATAGATGAAATTTGATCTTTTAAGCATACCATCAACAAATTTAGAATTCTTTCCCGCAGCAAACTGATAAAACTCATGATTTTTTCTCCAGAGAGACAAAACTGATGATTATTCTACAGTAAAATTTAAGTTTTCTCCCCATTTATCAACAAAATTTATAGTTTTGCTGTGATCAATCGACATAAAAGGCAATGTTTCCTACTTTGATCGCTGAAATTCATAATTTTATAATAATTGATGAAATTTGCATAGCTGGCAACTTTTACGCATCTTTGCTACCACCAAAATTGTACAAAAATTTCCCATTTGTTTAATCATAAGATTTTGACTATTAAATAAAACAATATTCATTATATTTTTTTGTGGTAGAAAAAATGCGTAAAAGTTGGTAGCTAAGAATTTGCATTTTCCACCCTGTGGCGAATTGACTGCAATTGATCGATTTAATTTTCATAGTCAATCAACAAAATTCGACAACCAACAATCCCCCCCCCCTTCCCTAAGGCAATTGATAAAATTTGCAATTTTTTTTTACTTGTTTAATGGACAAAATGTGTTAATTTTTCATGCTTGGACCAAAAAAATTGTCAAAATTTGACAATATATCTCCCTCCCCTCCCAATAAACTGGCAAAACTCACGTTTTTCTAGAATCTAACTGCCTTTCTGATGCAACTGTTAGATTCATTTCTTTTTTTAGAAGTAAGAGAGGGGAAAAACATAAAATGCGCCCATTTATCACAAGAAAAATCGTTATTTGATTTAAAATAAAAAAAGGGGGGAGCAAATTTTGTAAAATATTCCCCAAAAAATCAGCAAATTTTATGTAAAGATCTCGAAAGAATGGCAAATTTTGTTACAAAGGTTGTGAAATAAACCTTAAATTTTGTCAAAAGATCACGAAGAAAAGCAAACTTAAGAAAAAGAGGCACAAAAAAGCAGATAGTTCTTGCCGGGAGTGGAATCTCCTCTCCACCTCTACACCTCTAACGTAACCTTTCAGAAAATGCTGTAAATTTTATTTTTTTCCTTTGATACTTTGACAAAATTCACACCTTTGTCTGCTATATTTTGATGAAATTAACGATTATTTCTACAATCCTTCGTCGAAATTACTGCTTTTGCCATGATTCGTATGCTTTTTCTAGGTTTATTTATGAAATTATATTTTTTTTTTTGCGAACAATTGACGAAATTTTTTGGTAACCATTATTTTCATCTTTTTTAATTCCTGATACTTTTTATTGCCTAATTTTTTAATTGATTTTTTTTTTTTTTTTTTTTTTTTTTTTTTTTTGAAAACAGATGTTTTGAATTTTTGCAAATTTCAGAACAGAATCATCCCTGGCTACGAAAACAAAATTACTTTTCATCTCTTTTAGTCATTTTCTTTGTGCATGTGGATAGAAGACATCGTGTCATCGACTGGGAATTTATCTATCAAGATTTGTCTACCACGATGCAAGCTTTCAGGAAGCATGATCCTAAGTGTATGAATGAGAAGACAAGTAGGAGACGTACATTCAGTATGGACGGAAATGAAGTAAATGTTGTGCTTTATCAACGAAGTGAATATCAATAAGTGAAGGACAAGAGCGCTAGTTTTTGTGAATGTGTGGCAAGTGGTCCGCTAGTTTTTTGAAAAGGGGCAACAGCAGACTTGTATAAAACCAAAAACTTTATGCGTACGTAATATTGGATCAAAATCTTTCTGCAAATTAACTTAGTGTTGGGTGTAATTCGCATTTTTGCGCAATTCATGGTCATGATTCGCGTTTTTTATGCAATTTATGAGTATAATTTGCGTTTTAAGGGCGATTTATGGACGTAAATCACGTTTTTTATGCGATTAATGAATGTCATTCACATTTTACGCTATTTGTGGACGTAATTTGCTATTTTTATGCGATTCAAGGACGTAGTTTGCTTTTGTTAGCTTTCTGTCAGCGAAATTCGCGCTTTTTGATCGATTTATTTATGTAATTCGCATTTTTATGCAATGAACTTAATTCACTTTTTTCTACATGATTCTTGGACGTAACTCACATTTTTTTTAAATTCATGAACGTTATTCGCGTTTTTTGCACGATTCATGGACGTAATTTGTTTTTTCTTTGAGAGATTTATGGACGTAATTTGTTTTTTCTTTGAAAGATTTATGGACGTAATTCACGTTTTTATGGAATTCGTAGACGTAATTTGCGTTTTTTGAGCGATTCATGAACGTAATTAGCGTTTTTTATGCGATTCCCAGGTAAAAAAGTCAGCAAAAAACCTTTAAAAAAAACCTTCAGGGAAGCTCAAGGTATTTCGGACAAAAAAACCTGAAAGCTACCTTAAGGTAAAAAACCTGTATTTCCCCTCCACATTTTTGTCCGAAATACCTTAAGCTTCCCTGAAGGTAATAAAACCTGCGTAAACCCTTGATACTTTGTCCGAAATACCTTACACTTACCTGAAGGTAATAAAACCTGCGTAATCCCTTGACACTTTGTCCGAAATACCTGAAGTTAGCCTTTAGCCCCGGTTACCCCCCCACTCCCCTTGGGGGGTGGCAAAATGGGGGTAGGGGGAAAGGATGTGCATAACATGTATAAGGAGTCACAGGCTTTTCCAACAATATGTCACATGTGAGGGGCAACAAAATTTAGAAAACTGTCCCCTTCCGGGGGGGGGGATGAGTGAGAAAAGATAAATTGTTGATGCATAACAAGATTAAGTGGTTACATGCCTTTCAAATGGTATGTCACAACAGGGATATCAGCAAAAGAGACCTGCTTTGAATCCCTCGAAAAATTATGCCCCTTGAAATGTGCACCCTCTTTCCCCCTTTCTTTGAAATTTTTAGATATTATAAATATTTATCAGAAAACCATAAAAAAGGATCTAAAATGATAAAAACGCTACAATTTTAAAAGCATATGAAAAGCAGAAAAAATAATGAAATTCTTCGTTCGTCCACAGGAAAAATCTGCGAAATTCATCCATCGACCCAATGAAAAAAATCCGAAGAATTTTGTAAATCAATTACAGCTGCAAATTCTTTTTAACATGTGGGAATAAAATGTTTCAAAACTCATAAATCAGTAATGCAAAAAAAATTGATACAATAATTCATTTTTTAAAAAAATTCACAATATTTCCCAGTCAATTATTTGGAAAAAAAAAAAAAAAGAGTTTCTTTATTCCGTTACTTTAAAATAATGAGAAATTTAACAATCTGTTGCAGTAAAAGAAACTCACCAGTGAATTGTGAGAAAAAAAAAAAATGAGATTTTTTTAGTCGGTGAAAGGAGAAAAAAAAATGCAAAATTTTTAAGCCGATTTCTGATGAAAAATCGTTAAATGAGTCACACTGAATATTGCATAATGAATAATAATTAATGTAAAGAAAAAATATTGCATAATGACATTTTAAATAGGGAAAAGTCACAAAATTCATCTGCCACAGGAAAACATTTCAAAATTTTACTGATAAAAAAAGTGTAAACAAACCAATTCAAAATATTTTTTTCTGAACAAGGTACATAATAGCCCTTTTCATTCATGCCCTTTTTTCTTTTTTAGAGCAGCTCTTTTTTTTTCTATAAACAACATAATTTTAGTATTGATTTGAGATAAAAATATCGGAGGGGGGGGGGAGAATTTTCAAAAAAGGGAGCAGTTGTATCTTGTTAAATAATTTATACATATATATATTTTTTTTTAAGTTCATTTTTCGCAATAAATTTTAATATTTTCTGAGACTGATTGATTTTTTGGAGATCTTCCCAATTCATTGATGAATTCAGCAATTTTTTCGCCTGTGATCAAATAAAGAATTTTGCTTTTTTTTTTTTTTTTTTTTTTTTTTAGAAATGTTATTTCTGTCATTAGGCTGCCGAAAAGCTTTGCAAAATTGTCAATCGTTTTTGTGAAAAAAATCGAGAAATTCACCAAACGGTTGGCTATGATGAAAAAAAAATTATTCAGTCTGTCAAAAATAAATACTAGTTTTGCCAGTAAGTTGTGAGGGAAAATAGGGAAACTCACCAACTGTTTACTGGTTAAAATGAAATTTTTGGACCACCTGAGAAGGGGGGGGGGAGGAATTTACACCTTGCCTGTCCTCATACACAATTAAAGTTATTGACCGTAATAGCCTAATGTGAAAAAAAAACCCTTAAAAAGTAAAAATTGTTTAATAATAATTAAAATGCTAGCAAAATATATGTGAACACTCCCATAAGATTAGCATTAGCTTGAGTGTTTAAAATCTTAAATATTCATGCAAAGAAACTGAACTATTACTTTTTGATTTTTATTACAGATTATATATATATAAAGTTTCTTTTACTTTCACATATCTCAAAAGGAGGCTCCCATAGATTTAACATTAGCTTGTGAGATTCTTTGTATATCATAAATTTAAATATATACATTTTTGTATGATAAAAAAAAAAAACATTATTTAATCTGTCAAAAAAAAAAAAAAAAAAAAAAAAAAAAAAATTGCCTGGTTTACTTACTGATTACATGGAGAAAGACAACTCACAAGTTTATCCAGTAAGTTGTGTGGAAAAATAGGGAAATTTGGCAGCTGTTTACAAGATAAAATGAAATTTGTTGACCATCTGCATCGGGGTGGGGGGGGGAGGAAACCTGCACCTCCCATGTCCTCATACACAATAAAATTGATCAACTGTAAGAGCCTAATGGAAAAAAAAATCCCTAAAAAAAATAAATAAATAAAATGCTAGCAAAAAATATGTAAATAACTTCCCCATAAGATAAACATTAGTTTAAGCATTGAAAATCTAAACTGGTCATGCAAAGAAATTGCATCACTAATGTTAAACCTATGAGAGCATTCTTTAAAAAAATTTCTCACTTGCATATTGATAATTTTAAATGTTTTTTTTTTCTTGCTCAGAACAGCAGAGATTGAATTCTAATTGGGCTATTGTATACTTTTTGATTTTTATTACAGATTATATATATAATTACTTTTACTTTCACATATCTCAAAAGGTTGCTCCCATAGGTTTAACATTAGCTTGCGAGTTTCTTTGTATATCATAAATATATAAATTTTTGTATGAAATGACTAACATATTCTTCATTTCCCCCCCCCCCCGCCTTTCATTTTGCCACCCTGGGCACATGTGGGAAGAAAAAAAAATGAAAAAGTCATACAAGTGTTGGTATAATATAAATAAATAAAAATAAGTAATGCAATATGTAAGCAGACATGGTACTGGCTAAGCAAAAAAAAAAAAAAAAAAAGCTTAACTTTCACAGCTTTAAGGACTTTTGACAAAATTAGCATTTTCTCACAGCGTTTTAACAAAATTAACACTTTTCTGTAATTTTTTAACGAAATTAGTGTTTTTTGTGAACATTTTACAAAAATTGTACTTTTTTCTATGATTTTTTCAATGACATTTATATTATCCATTATCCTTTAGCGATATTCACAGTTTTTCTCACCGTTTTTGACAAAATTAAAAAAATTACACAATCTTTCGAGAAAATTCGAGTATTTTCTGTGATATTACACCAAAATTTGTGTATTTTCCGCGATCTTTTGTCAAAATTTGCATACTTTCCAAGATCTTTTGTTAAAATCTACATATTTTCTGAGATCTTTCGTCAAAATCCACATTTTTTCTGAGATCTTTTGAGAAATTTCTCTTATTTTCCACGATCTTTCGATAAAATTAGTGATTTTTCTTCAATCTTTCAACAAAATTCATGATTTTCCACCGATCTTTCTTCAAAATACGTCTATTTTCCGTTATCTTTCTACAAAAAACTTCTATTTTCCTCGATCTAACGACAAAATTCTCATTTTCCACAATCTTTTGGCAAAATTTGCATATTTTCCTCGATTTTTCGGTAAAATTTGCAATTTTCTGTGATCTTTTGGAAAAATTCGTGCATTTTCCGAGATCTTTCACCAAAATTTTCATATTTCTGCTGATCTTTCAAATAAATCTGCATATTTTCCCTGATTTTTCGACAAAATTAGAATATTTTCTTCGATCTTTCGAAAAAGTTTGAGTATTTTCCACGATCTTTCAACAAAAATTTGAGTATTTTTCCTAATCCTTTAACAAAAGTCGCGTCTTTTTCCGTAATCTTTTGACCGAAATCGCATTTTTCTTTCCGCAATCCGTTGAAGAAAACTCTGCTAATTGACTGTTTGAAACTGACTATTTTTTCCCCCGATCGTTAAACATTTTTTGCGATCCTTTGGCGAAATTTGCATTTTTTCCTACAGTCCTTTGAAGAAATTTTCTCAATTTGGTGCGGTTATTATTCATGTTTTTGTTGTAATTACACCCCCCCTCCCCACAATAAGAAGGTCAACAAATTATAATGCATATTTGCAACGATCCCAGGGATGATAAAATGCATCACTGAAAAAGCAGAATTCACCATTTCTGCAGAAAAGTAGCATGTATGCATAAGTCAGCCCACAAAGACAAATCCAAAAACTCACCATGTTGTAAAATGGGTTGTAAAAAACGCAAATTTTGATAAATGACCATGAAAAAAATGGGAAATTTAAAACAAATTTTATCAAGATCCCGAGAAAAAGACAAATTTTGACAAACGATGCTGAAAAAAAATCTGCAAATTTTCTAAGCAGATTGCTAAAAATGATAAATATTGTAAAAAGATTACAAAAACAACTAATTTTGTCAAAGAATTTGGAAAAAACTATAAATTTTGTTTAAAAAAAATCCCCAAAAACAGCACATTTCAACAAAAATCCGAAAAAAAAAAAGAAATTTTGTAAACAGATTGCAAAAAAAGGTGAATTTCATTAAACGATCATGAGAAAACACCTCATTTTATATAGGTATCAGAGAAAAAAATGTGAATTTCGTTAAAAAATTGTGAATTTCGTTAAAAAATTGTGAAAATTCTCAGAAAAACAGTTAATTTTGACAAAAAATCCTAAAAGACAAAATTTGTAAACAAACCTAAAAAAAGGCAAATTTTATTTAAAAACGATGAGAAAATGACTATTTTGTTAAAATATTATAAAAAAACTACTAAATTTGTCAAGAGGTCGCGAAAAAACTCAATTTTTTTCCATGTATCGCAAAAAAAAATGTGAATTTCGTCAACTGATTGCGAAAAAAAAAGGCAAGTTTCGACAAAAAATCCCTAAAAAAAACAAATTTTGTAAACAGATCACGAAAAAAACCCCAGCAAATTTCATCGAAAGAAATTCTGCAGTTCTATTGCTTTTAAATATAGTGAAATTTGTTAATCGTTTAAAGAAAAATAAAATCATAAATATGGAAATTCGCTAATTCCAAAAATACAATATTTATCTTATAAAATAAATAAAAATTCACTTACCTTTATTTTACATCACTCGTACAACCTTCCAAACACGAAAAATCGCACCTATCGTTGATAGGTCAAAAAAACATCTTCAGTTTTGTTGATGATGCACGAAAAAAATTGCAAATTAAATACATTTGCTCAGAAAAATTGCATGTTTTCTCGGTTTATCGTGTGAAAAAAAAACACGAATTTCGTTGATCGTGCACGAAAAAATTGCGAATTTTGTTGATTAGGGACGAAAAAATATCACAAATTTCGTTGGTAAGGAACAAAAAACACAAATTTTGCGATGAAGCGCGAAAAATTTGAAAATTTTGTTGATCGACTGCGAAACAATCGAGTGTTTTGTCAGTTTATCAAAATAAAAAAATCGTGAATTTCATCTCGCAGCGTAAAAATTTGCAGATTTCGTCAAAGTTAGTTAAAAGTTGCAAGTTTTTGTTGATTGGACGCGGAAAAATTTGTATTTCGTCAACTAAGGGCAGAAAAAACACATATTTTGTCGATCGAACATGGAGAAATCGTGAGTTTTATAGATCGGATTGCGAAAAATTGGATATTTAGTATGTCAAACACGAGAATATCGTGAATTTTGTTCGTCACATGGGGAAAAGGTGTAAATTTTGCCAATCAGGCTCAAATAAATTTGCGAATTTTATCGATTAGGTTCGTAAAAATCAGAAATTTCATCAATTGGCTTCGTAAAAATCGCAAATTTTGTTAATCAGGTGCGGAAAGATCATGAATTTTCTCGATCGGCTTCATAATAATCACGAATTTTTCGTTCAGCTCGGAAAAATCACGAATTTCATCGATTATGCGAAGAAAAATTGCGAATTTCTCCGATCGACTTCTTAAAAATTGCGAATGTCGGCGATCATGCGAAAAAAACCCGCAAATTTTGTCAATCAGGCACGATAAAATCATAAACATTCATTGATCAAATGCAATAAAATCACAAAAATTCGTCGATCGGCTTTATGAGAATCACGAATTTTCTTGATCGACTTTGTAAAAATCGTGATTTTTTCTTCGATCGGCTTTGTAAAATAGTGAATTTTCTTGATCGATTTCTGAAGAATTGCGAATTTTGTTGATCGTTCAAGGAAAGATCATGAATTTTGTTGATCTTTCAAGGAAAGATCATGAATTTTCTTGATTCGCTTCATAAAAATTGCAAATTTTATTGATCGGTCTGGTAAAAAAACGAAATTTTTTCGATCAGGCGTGGAAAAATTGCAAATGTCGTTGATCAAGGCACGAAAAATTGGGTATTTCATTGATCAGGTATGGAAAAATCTTGTTGAGCGGCTCCTTCTTTGTTTTTCATTCATAAACTTCACATTTTTTTTTTCAGCACCAGCCGCTTATGTTTGTTTCTTAGCACTTTTAATAAAACAAAATTTACTCTTTTGAATAAAATCAAGGAGTATTATTACATCTTGAAAATAATCTTTGCTACAACTGCTACAAACATAAAAACTGCTGATACAATCTCACCAACCGAATTTGATATTTTGACTGGGTATGTATATTTAAAGGTATACCTCCCCCCAATCCCCTCTGAAACTATATTTTTTATCTCATTATAAGTCACAGATCATCTCATTGAAATCAAATTTTCTTCGTGTTATTGATGTGGCCCTGGAGTACACAGGCATAATTGTAAGTGGCCCTTCTCTTGAAAAGGTTGTGCACCCGTATCATAGAGCATATTTCTCCGAAATAATTTGCAGTCTACAAAAAAATACATTACACAGAAGGTGCAGGCAATTTCTTATCATATTTTATAA
The DNA here is from genome assembly GCA_964019185.1 of Maratus speculifer. Lineage (NCBI taxonomy): Eukaryota > Metazoa > Arthropoda > Arachnida > Araneae > Salticidae > Maratus > Maratus speculifer. The sequence continues at coordinate 139,169,567 of OZ025298.1, forward strand.
GCTGACTATTTACAACACAATTACTTTAAATCATTTTTTTTCAATTATCTATAAAACTATTTAGATTAATAAATTTACAAGTAATATTTGAAAATATCCATAAAAAGATTAAGATATTTTTGATAACTTGATTGACACTTATTTTTAATATGTCGGAGAAGTAAAATCAACATCAATACAAAAAATAAATAAATAAAAAATACATATATACATAAATTTCTTTACAATGAACAGGGCTAAATTACATATGGGTTATTTGAATTCCCTATAACTGACATTTAATTACCTCCTCGTCTATTAAAATATAAAAAAACAAATCTAAAATTAAATAATAAGAATAAAAAATTTCATCTAAAAATTCGCCCCCGAAAATACTCTCATTAGGTCTTTAATATTGAATAGCTAAAAATACACTGAATATTCATTTCTCGAAAGGGATTTTTTTTTTAAGAAACGTGGGACTTTCATGCATAAATTGTCGCCAAATATTAATTTTTAACTATCTTGTCAGTTTATACATTTAAAAAGATTAATAAAAGTAGACAGAATGACTCCAGTTTTAGCTAAAAGAGATAAATAAAATAATAAACAAACGAACGCAAAGCCAAGAACGACAGCAATTATCCCGCCAAACGCGCGGTCAGTTTGTTTACAAAGTAAAGTGGAGTTGAGAAGATTTCAGTCGCGACACCAGTCATGACATTTCGCTAGTATCAAACTGCAAACAAACGGTTACTAGGCTGTATTTTATATCTAAGTATTTTTATACTTTACAGGCAGTTGTAACATTTTCTATGATTTATATTTAAGAAGAAAAATGGATTTTCTTATAAATATCCATGTATATAACAGTAAATATATGGACATTTTATGTGACAAGAGTTGGATTTCGGTACAGGAAAGAGCGAGGGGATGAACATATTTTTAAAAACTTCAGGTGCATTTTTTGGATGGATCTCTCTGTCAAATATTATTTATCAAATATAGAAGTTTCAAGGAGATTTCTTATTGGAGGTGGAATGAATTTTCTTTAGGGAATTTTTGTGGGTGTTTGAACACGATTTTAAATAATGATGAAAGGGATTTTTAATTAATTTGGAGATTTTTTTTAGGGGGAATTTTTGTTAATTAAAATTTTTGTATGTATTAGAATGGGAGGGGCTATTTTACTGCGGAAGTTTGAGGAAAAATTATGAAAATTTTCAGGGTAATAAATAGATTAACAAAGTTTTGTGTTTTTTATTTTTTATTTATTTTTTTATTTATTTTTTTAACGAGGAGATTTCAAAATAATCTTGAGATTTTTGTTTTCTTTAAAGGGATATTTGTGGATGGGAAGGAAAAATAGTAATTTTAAATAGTAATTAAAAACCTTAACGAAGAAGCTTTAAAATAATTTAGATATTTTTATTTTTAGAACGGGATTTTTATATCGCTATTTTAAATTGAAATTTAATTAAAAATTTTAATGAAGGGCGTTAAGAATTTTCCATTTAACCGCTCACGGGATTTTTGGATGGGATTGAAAAATTGTAATTTCAAATGGTAATTAAGAATCTTAATGAGGGGACTTTAAAATAATTTGAAGATTTTTTATTTCTAGAACGGAATTTTTATATCGTTATTTCAAATTATAATTTAAAATAACTAAAAGTGTTAACAAGGGTAATTAAGAATTTTTTATTGAACCGGTGGAAGAAATTAGATTTCTCAGAATTATCTAAAATATTAATTAAAAAAATAATAAATATTAGGAGGAAATGCAAACATATCAAAATCTTAGATATCATAATATGCAATGATAAACCTCAATAAAACCTTTAAGTAAAACCTTTATATTACCTGCATGAGAAACAGTTTTCATTTTCCTTCAAAATACCTCAAGTGATTTCGAGAAAATCTTCTAAGTCATTAAAGATGATTTAAAGGTAATAATTTGCTCATAAAAACCTGTATGAAAACTTTTAAAAAGCTGTATATTTCTCTTAGGGAAACCTTTAGCTTTCATTTTCCTTATAAATACCACCAAAAACCTTTAATATGCCTGCAAAATCTCAAAATATTTAAAGGTTTTTTGCTGATTTTTTTACCTGGGTTCATGAACGCAATTCACATTTATTATGCGATTTATAGACATGATTTGGGTTTCAGCATTCTGCCGACGAAATTCACGCTTTTTGAGCAATCTATGAACATAATTCGTGTTTTACTACACGATTCATATACCAGGGTTGCTACTCTAATCTTGAAAAAAATTCCCTGTGTTTTCCCTGTACTGCAACGCATTTATTCTATGTTGAGTGTGCAAAAATATGTGCGTGTATGTGGCCTAATTAGAGATATTAAAATTTACCGTTACCCAATTAATTAAACAAATATAATACATTATATGATTGAGCAAATGAAAAAAGCCTTTAAAGTTGTTACGCTTATTATTGAATCTCACATTTTAATTTAATAATAATAAAAACAGTAAAATGATACTCAAACATTCTGCTAAAAAATACTTTGAAATATTTGTAAATGAATGTTAAAATATCTGAAAACTTTCTATCTAATAATTTAAAGAATATAAAATTTTAAAGTATCCAACAAAAATCAATTATCTTGAACATAATACCACAAAAATTGCAGAAATAAAAAAGAAAAGGAAAGAGGAAAAGCTACATACTTTATGCATTCAAAATAATATCTTTTTTTTAAATACAGGACACAGATAATATAGGATAACTTTAACGCACAACACTGGTTTACTTTTATCTTAAAAAATATCATGAGATAAGATTCAGCTTTCATTTTAAAAGCCGAAAAAAAATATAAGTTTGCACATAGTAGGAAAAAAAATCCCTGTGTTTTCCAGATTTTTTAAAAATTCCCTGGATTTTCCCTTTTTTGGGAGGGGATTTTAAAATTCCATGTGTTTTCCCGCTTTTCCGGGATCTGTAGGAAGTGTGGCAACCCTGTAGACATAATTCTCGCTTTTTTACACGATTCATGGGCGTAATTCGCTTTTTTAAGCGATTCATGGATGCAATGTTTTTTTTTTGAGCGATTCATGGATGTAGTTTTCGTTTTTTACGCGATTCATGCATGTAATTTGCATTTTTTATGGAATTCATGCACGAAATTCGTATTTTTTACGCAATTTATAGATGGAATATAGATGGACGTTTTTAATGCGGTCACTGGACAGCATTCGCATTTTTTACTCAGCCTTTGGACAAAACTCACGTTTTCGCTCGGTATTTTGTCGAAATGTTGGTATTTTACACGATTCTTTGTTAATATGCACGTTTTTTAGGCAATTATTTGTTGAAATGCATGTTTTTACGCGATTCTTTAAAATTCACGATTTTTTCGAGGTTTTTTGACGACATTTGCTTTAATAGTAAATAATTTGTTCATAAAATTGAGGGAATATTTTTATTTTTTGGTACTAAAAAAAAAATACAAAAATAAAAATTGTTTCTTTCTTAAAATTTTTTGCGAACTTCATAAAATTTTCTGCTGACGGCGTGCGCCTATATTATACAACTCTGAGCAACAGGGGCGCTGTTTTTTAAGCTAAAGAGTAAAAGGGGTGGAGCGCCCCCCTGAAACCCTCTGGGAGAAACAATGAATACAAACTATGAATAATTGCAAACATTACACATTTATATTCTAATAACTTTAATAGATCCATTATAAATTCCTTTGCAGACTCGTATAGAACCAAATACTTTCTGTGTACATAATATTGGGTCAAAAACTTTCTACAAATTAATTTAATATTTAACAAAATTACGTATTATATTATTTTGGCATAGACGAAATTTGCTTTTATTATGCCAGTGTATTTTGTGTGATTCACGGATGTAATTAACGTTTTTTTATGCGATTCATGAACGTAATTCAAGTGTATATGCTTTATGGACGTAATTCGCTATTTTTATGTGATTCGTGGACACAATTTGTGTTTCTTGAACGATCTGTCAAAGAAATTAGAGTTTTTTGAGTGATCTCTATAAATCAAATTCCCGTTTTTTGAGAGATTCGTGGACGTAATTTGTGTTTTTATGCTATTCATGAACACAATTCGTGTCTTTTATACGATTTATGATCATAATTTGCATTTTTATGCAATTTATGGCGTAATTTATGTGTTTTAAGCGATCTGTCGACAAAATTAGCACTTTTTGAATAATCTGTCTACGAAATTTGTGTTTTTTGAGAGATTCATGAACGTAATTCACGTTTTTTATGAGATTTATAGACTTAACTCGCTATTTTTATGCAATTCATGGATGTAGTTTGCGTTTTTTGAACGATCTGTTGACGAAATTCACGTGTTTTAAGCTATTTATAACCGTAATATGCGCCTAATTTACGTGACCGTAATTTACGTGAATCATGGATATAATGTTTTTTATGCGATTTCCAGATGTAATTTGCATTTTTATGCAATTCATGTCTAAAATGTAAATTTTTAGCATGGTCTTCGGATGAAATTCACATTTTTATGCCATCTTTGGATAAAATTTATGTTTCTCGCGCAGTCCTTGAAGAAATGTTCGTTTTTACACGATTATTTTTCAAAATGCATGTTTCTTATGCAATTCTTTGTTCAAATTCAAGATTTTTTGCGAGGTTATTTGATGAAATTCGCGCTAACAGAAAATATTTCTTACATAAAACTGAGAGAATATTTTCATGTTTTGGTACTAACAAAAAGTTGCATAAATAAAAGTTGTTTCTTTCCTAAAATTTTCTGCAAAGTTCATAAAATTTTCTGTGCACGGCCTGCATCTATATTATGCAACTCTGTTCCTTTCTCTCCAATAATGTTATAAATAAACCAAAATCCTTTAAAACACCAAAATATTTTCTTTCTTCTTGCAAACTAGTTTCAGTAGCCATTATACAGACATGCTACAGGCTCAGCAAGAAAAAAGCTGAAATTTCATGGCCTCACAGACTTTTAACAATTTTTTTATGAACATTTTGATGAAATTTCTTTTTTTTTTCACTTTTTTAACGAAATTAGCATTTTTTCTTGCTAATTTTCTCATTAAATATTTTTTTCTTGCATTTGAAATAAAACTAGTAATTACACAGTCCGCTATGCCAACATCATTGTCACCAAATGTAATATTTGACATAAAATGAAATATAACATTTGGAAAAAATAATAATTTTGAGGATGAGAAGAAAGTGAGTATCTAAAATAAAACAGCTTTTAAAAACTGCAGAGTCTGACCAACATTTAAAAAAATAAATAATAATAAGTACGTTAAACTAAAGACGGAAAAATATTTTGTACATAATTAAATAGAATCGATTTAAACTGCAGGTTTGAAATTGTAAATGTTTCTTAGTACTGCAGCGTGGCGTACACTGTTAAAAATCTTGTCCTAGTTTGAACCAAATTTTGGTGCTCAATAGCTGCCACTTTAAGATGGTGAAATGTTGAACCAATATTTGGATTGATGTTGCAGCATAGTTCCAATATTTGGAACGAAGTTGAAAAAGGAAGCTCCAAATGTTGGTACGAGATTTCACCATCTTCTGGTGGCAGCTACCAAGCACCAAAATTTAGTTCAAACTAGAGCAAAATTTTTAACAGTGTACGTAATACATATGTCTCACAATGCAGTAAGCATTTAATTTTTTTATTGAAGATATTCGTGGTTTTTTTCAAAAAACATTTTTAATCTTCCGTCTACCAGACGGGTCCATTGGACCCGACAGCAATATTTCTGGTGTCAATGGTAAAATGAGAAATTGTCGATTGACACCGGAATTTATAAAGGACTTGTCTAGATATTACGAATTCCTTAATTTAAGCTTTCATTGTAAAAGCAAAATTATATTAAAATATTACTGGTGCCATTTGCAAGTTTGGAATTAAAATTAGGTGTTGCCGTAGATAAATGGGTGTTTTGTCTGGTAGACGGAAGGTTAATCGTATATTTCCTAGGTTCTGAAATAATTTTGTTGTAGCTTTCTCGTAATCAGATAATTACGGAATGGTAAAATCCCTGTCAGTAACAGTAATAAATGTAAGTTATAATTATTAAAACAAAGATTTCTATTCAAAAAATAACAAGTTAAAAAGTTTTGCGACATAATGATTGAATATTACTATAAAAAGTTCACGTTCATTAAATAGCAAATGTTAATGTATGGAACATTTTGCAATAAAAACTCTTTGCACGATCAGGGTTTAAATAAATGGCGCGATACCACATACTGGAATAGTGTTGGTAAAACACACATAAAATACTATTTTTTTAATTTTTTATTTTTAGTTTTAGTTTTTGAGGCGTTTGTAGTTTTTTTTCCTAGCTGACACAGTTGTTTTAATTATTTAGCCAAAAGAATTCATAAAAATCTATTCAGTTTTATTTTTTTCTCTTGTTATAGTAACAGATGAAATTCTAGAAATTATCAATTAAAAATTTGAGTTTTTGGCGCCAAAAACATCATCAGTTTAGAAAACTGAAAAATATTTCCTGAACTATAAGACTTAAAAGAATTTGGCTTGCACCAATCGATTCAGCATACAAAAATAGAATAAAAAATGATATTAATCGAAAAATAACTGCAAAATCAGATTTTTAAGGAGTTTTTAAAAAGTTCGTTTCATTTTTATTTCCCTTAGGGGTGGAATTTTCGAAAATATCATTTAAAATTTGAGGTTTTGGCGCCAAAGACATCTTAAATTTAGAAAACTGAAAAATAATTCCTGAACTATAAAACTTAAAAGAATTTGGTTCGCACCAATCAATTCAGCATACAAAAATAGAATAAAAAATGATATTAATTGAAAAATAACTACAAAATCAGATTTATAAGGATTTTTTAAAAAGTTATTTTTTTAAATTCCCCTTAATGGTAGAATTTTCGAAAATCCTTTCTTAGCGGCACTCGATGTTATAAGAAATATTTTTATCCAAATTTTCAAGACTTTAGATTCGGTGGTTTTTTCTATGCGTTGATTTATGCGAAATCTATACTTTCTTTTTTATATATAGATTATGGAACGAATAATGTGATACGCGAAACTCTAATATTTAAAAACTAAATAATCATTCTGTAAAAACTGGTTCAACACTTCACAGCCCCCCTACTTGTTGAAGATTGTATGTATGGCATATCTCATAATTTTCATGTAAACTCTTCTAATATATTAATCCATTATGACATCAATATTTAACAATAAAAAACATATTTACATTTCTTTGTATAGTACAGTAATTTCGTTTCAGGGCTAGAGTAATCATTGAATTAAAAAAAATGGACAAAAATGTTCCCTCTGGGAAATTCAAATTTAAAATAAGATCAATATATGCAATTTTATGCTGAAATTAAACGTAAAATTTGTTGCATTTCAACACAATATAGAATTCAACTACTATGCTGCGGATTCAAAAAAAAAAAAAAAAAAAAAAAAAAAAAAGCATAAAGTTCATATTCCGTAATCCACAAAAACAAACATTTCTGTCAACAATGTGATGAAAAGTGTATGAGAATTACCAGAATATATTTAATAAACATGCCAAATCATACATACTAAATTGGATTGATTGTGACCTGTTTAAGAGCAATCCTTTAAACACAGGATAACAGAGCTTCCAACTGAGGTATGAAAGTCTAGATTTCACCTACATCAATGTGTCAAAATTAATAGAATATGCAATTTTTTCATGTATCGTGAATTAGCTCTTGAATTATAGCTACCACAAAAACCGCTAAAAATTCATAGCATAGAGGGGACAATTTTTATGTGGTATGTACATAAGCATAATTAGTGCTAAAGCAAAAAAATGAATATGAAGTTATTCCATGCATTAGTTAATGAGACATAGCTACCCCGAAAATCGTATATATATAAAGTAATGTGAAAAGGACATTATTCATTTACAGGTTCTTTACTAGCTGTAAAGCTAATAAATAGCATTTTCAACTTTGTAATAGCACATTCTCACTATTTGCACATTTTTCTGTTTTTTCTGATGCATTAATATCGATCAAAAAGTCACTAATTTTAAGCTTTCATATGGTTACTGGGTTTTATAAGTTATATTAAAGAATACGCTCTATTCAGGTAAAGTGCAACAGCAAAGATTTTTTTTATTATAACAAAAACTCACCGAGTTATGATACATTGATTTTTATGAATTTCGATTATTTGGGTCCCCAAACTATCCTCTATCTTTTTTTCTGAATTTATAAAACTCAGTAACCGTAAAATATCTTCAAAATGAAACGGTTAAAGATTTATGTAATAATTAGTTTATACATGTGTTCTAATTCCTATTTTATTTTGAATATTCATATTTAAAATTGGCTACGATTCTCCAATAGTTAAGGAATAAAAGCATGTCTCTAACTTAATTTTTACTGCATGTAGATGTATAGTAAATATAATTCAAATTTATCTATTTCAGAGTAAACGTAAATTTTCATTAGCATAATAAATAATAAACATAATAAAGCTGAAAACAGAAGCAAAAAATTATGTAGATCAACTGCGCAAAATTTGAAATGCTTTCTTGCTTTATTTTTTATAATTTATACTCACATAATTACTTACATTATTCAAAGGAACCTTTCATTATCAAAACAACTTCTATAATAATAATAATATTTATTAAACTTAGCAGACTATTATACTTATCTAACATGGTCTACCACACCCTCAAGTTTATCCCCTTTCTGAAATTATAATGTTGAACATCATTAACTATTTCTGATAGAATAACAGGACAACAAAATGCATTTAGCTATGATTGAAAAGACTATTTGAAGGTCAACCAGACTGTAAAGTGATTTATAGTTATATTTTTTATAAATGAACGAAGCAGTTACTCAATATCCATGATTTTACATTATTTTGCAATATTCAAAGTTACAAAGTGATAATTCCTATTTTTAAGCTTCCACTTTTAATGTGAATTATGACTGTTATTTAACACATTAGCTAGCATTATAAGTAAGTGTACCTGTAATGTTTCCCATAGGACATTCAACACTAATACAAGTGCCATCAATATTTTCAATTATGACAATTTATTGCTCTAAAACGTTACTATTGATAATTTATTATAAAGCATTTAAAAAAGTGCCCATTTTACCCCATATCCAGGTATATTTAGAGATTGTTTTGGGGCACAAAATGCATAGATATAACTAATAGTTTGTAACTAAAGATGTATAAAACTAACACTTTATATTAATATGATAAACATTGCTATGATTGGGAAGTGGGAACCTATTTGATAAGCTTTAAAAAATTTATAAATATCTGCCTTAAAAGCTACTGCGCCTTAATTTGTAGTATGTATATATACATTTACTAACTTTTATCTTTACAAGAAAAAAGTACTGGATTCATGAACATTTTCAAATTCCGGTTTTTAACGTATTTAAAAGTTTTAGGGGTCAGAGATTTTAAAAAACATGTTTTTAGAAAATATGCGTGAGTCTGTAAGTCTGTCTATATGTAACACGAGTTTAGTGGGCGCTATATCTCAAGAACTAATGCATGGAATTTCACAATACTTTAGATTCTGTTAAACTTTGATATAAACTGGATACAATTAGTTTTTGGCTTATATCGCCCAAAAGGTGGCGCTGTTACGCTGCCCTTTTCATGATTTTAACAATACCTATATCTCAAGGACGAAAGGACAGATTTTCATTAACCTTTAGATTCTGTTAGTCCTTGTTACAATATGCTTCCGATTGCGTTTTCGTATAAATCACACAACAGGTGGTGCTGCGGTGCAGCATTATTTATGATTATTATAATAGATCTATCTCAGAAAATAATGCACGAATTTTCATCAAACCTCAGATTCAGTTAGTTTTTGATATAAATGAATATTCTTCAGTTTTGGAGTAAATCACTGAACAGGTGGTGCTGGTATTCATGGTATTCATGATTATCACAATAGCTCTATCTCAGGAACTAACGCATAGATTTTCATCAAACATAAAATTCAGTTATTCTCTGATATAAATCAGTATTTTTTAGTTTTTAGAGTAAATGCCTTGCCAGGTGGCGCGTCTATTCAGTTTTTTTACAGTTTTTGCAATAATTCTATCTCAAATACTAATACACGGATGACATTTCAGATTCACGTAGAACTTGAAATAATTTATTGCAGATTAGATTTTGGTGAAAATTACTTAACAAATGACGCTGCTATGTTTCATTTTTTTGGAATTTTTAACATATATGAGATAGAAGAATGTTTTGGGATGTTCACAATAGTCACTTTCGACTATTTTTAATTTGTAGTTTGAGCTAGAAAGACTTTTATATGTGTGTCCGAATGTGCTAGTAAAACCTAACCATGTAGCGGTTTGAATATTTAGCAAGGATAATACAGGTCACGTCCATACCGATGCATTTCAAGCTCTTTGATTAATTTTTTATTTCTTGATAATTAGCAAAGATATTAGTTAAAATCAATAACGCAGACTCATCAAAATTTCTTATTTTTCGCGCATCGAAATATAGATAACACAGAGGATTGGGTCGAAAACTGCTCCTTTTTACTTCTCGTTTGAAACACCAATCGAACTAAACAACATCTATGTCCTTTAACATTTCGATCGATGCAATCCGTCGTACTCTGATAGGCAAGACTAAGTACCTATCCTTTTATTTAAAATACCAACAACATATTTAAAATTTACCTAATGACCTAAAGTAAACTAATTAACATATAACCATACAAAAATAACAATGAAGTTCCGACTATGAGATGAAAATCATACTTGCGAAAGTTAGAGAAGAGAACAAATGTCATTTTCTGGCTTAGTTGTTAGGTAGTGTCGAACACCTTCAGAAATTAGTTTCTCTCATATAAAACTCTGAAAACAAAATGGGAAAGATTATATTATTGGACATGGTATATTACCCCCAATATTTAGGAGTTGATTTTCCTGATATTTAAAAGAAATATTTCAACAAGTATAATCAAAAATAAAATATTGTTGGTTCATAAAAATTATAATAGTCAATACGGATGCTATAAAAATATAAGTTTTAAATTTTAAATATTCGAAATGAACCACACGTGTTGTACAAATATTACACTAGGCAACAAAAAAAATATTTTTGTCAGTTTCCTGGTTCTAGATAGTCAATTCCTACTAATTTTGGGTTGAAAAAAACGAATATGTAAATGAACATTTTTTATTGGCTCTTGTTTTCAGGATACAATACAGCCCACTTGAGAAAGATACACAACATCCCATACATTGATTTAAAAGAAAATTGAAGAAGAAAAAAATTCCTATGTAATAAATACAATACAAAAGGCACGTTTCACTAAACAATGTTCATTTTTCAGAAAGCAGTTGTTGTTTTAGCCTATTCTTGCAAACGTTTCCTTTTGAATTGCCTCTTGTATGTCAACGCCGGAGCATCTCTTGTAACAGTTCAATAGTGGTTGGCCAGCATTGACTCATCCCAACGACCCTGATATCAGCGTTCTATTACAGAGATATCTTTGTGAAACCTTTTACCGTGCTCGTAGCTTACAACTCCACAGTTTTTAGGGAGAAAATCAAGATGGGAGTGAAAGAAATGACGTTTCAGAGATATTTCCTATCCTAGGTCACGGCATTTTAGTAGGAGTTCTTTCACCAACTGTTGGTACTTCTAGGCTTTTCTATTGCCTAAAAATCCTCATACCACATATTTGAAGGCTTCCCAGGCTGCTTTCTCTTTCCCTTCCATAACTTTATCAAAAGCAGGGTCCTTCATTATTGTGCAAATTTGAGGGCCCGCAAAGATTCCCCCTTTAACCCTTGATTCACTCATTCTTCGAAATTTTGCTCTAAGGTACTGGAAAGCCTCTCCATCCTTGTTCATGGCTTTCACGAAGTTCATTAATCCCAGCTTAATGTGCAGTGGTGGAAGCAGAATGTTTTTTGGATTAACTGGACTCTTTTTGGACATTTCTCTTATCAGGATTTAGATTTCTTGAAGGCCATTTGTCTTTTGTATAGTGAAAGTTTCTATCTCGACTGTTCCACAAACGCAGAAAACAGCAGTACTTGGTATACCCTATTTGCATTCCCAGGAGTAAAGAAATTATTTTCAAGTCACCACAAACCTGTCGTTTATGATCCTCATATTTGATTGACTCGAGAAGTGATTTCACATTCACGTAAGTTTCCACCATACAAACGGAATGTCCACTGGGAATGGAAGGAATAATGATGGCGCTGTGTAGCAAGACTGCTTTCAAACTAAGTTTGGAAATGTCTATAAATAACCTCCATTTCCGTGGATCATGAGTTATGTTCATTGAATTCATCAAATCATTTACATCAGTGCAAGCAACTACATGCTCTTTTTTCTCAAAGAAATGAAGAAGATTCTTGTGACGAACCCTCTATTCTATGATCTTGATTTCTGGTTGGATTCTACACAGAGAATTCAGTTGAGGGGAATTACAGCTATTAGGAGTACCAATTTCCGAACATTCGATTTCCTATAAAACAGCCATAGTGAGATTTCTCAAGTTGGTTCCTACCTCGAAAACAAGAGCTAATCTCAACTTTTTATGTTGATTTTCGTGTTTAGCGAGACAAAATACTTCGGAAATAACTATTTTTGAGCCCGAAACATTTTTGATGTTGGTTAGTGTTATCTTCAAATTTGAATCATGTCTTTTGCGAGGCAATTACTTGTGATTTTTTGTGTTTTATTGAAAATGTTTCTAATGAAGTTTGAATACTGTAAAAATATTGTTTTTTTTGTTAACAATCTTTTAAATTAAACATTAATAGTGCTTCAACATTGCTTTTATTGTCTTTAGTTTATTTAAACTTTTCAGTATTTGCCAAATATTTGCAAATTGTCAACATACCAAAAATTTGCTATTAATTTCTTATTTAAAGCGCACACTCATCATTTAACTATTAAAAATTTTAGTTAAGTTTTAACTTTTACTTAGTTAACTTTTGTAATCCATCTCTTAAATACTAAATCATTAAGTTACAGAACAAAGCTACCTAATTCTCAGTTAGAAGTCTTAGAAATGCTGTGACATACTTAATGCGATGGAATAGAAATTAATGGTCATACCTTAAATAATGAATGTATTCTATCTATATTATAAAGGGCAAACGTATCTATGCATAACGCATACATCATTTTGCGAATGGCAGCACTTTGAATTTTGAAATGCTATTTCGGTTTTGCAATTTTTGGAACAGCGAATTCGGAAATTTCTAAACTTTCTAAATTTTCAATTTTTTTACCATCGTATAGGGGAAAAATGTCTTTATAAATGGAAATTGTTTAAAAACTGTACCTTAATTTACCTTTGAGATATTAATTTTTCTGTAGTTTTTAATATCACATTTGTAATCGTGGCAACAAAAGCATTTTATTTCTGTCAAAAGCAAAGGGTGAAAAGTGCTGTATTACTAGATTACTGTATTCTTTTCGTTGCAACTTTCTTACAAAAGGTAAAAAAAATTAATCTATATGTGTGATATATATATTTTTTATGGAAATAGTATTTTATTAACTTTAATTTAAATATAATTTATTTAAGAGTTAGACCTATCAATATAAGGTGCATTTTTTATTTTAACTTATTTTGTAGGCTTAGTATAAATCAATGAAAAAAATTCTTCTTAAATATTTTCTTTCGTCGAAATTTGACGGGTTCTATCTTGTTGATTTTTTTTCCAAAATAAACAGAATACAAATTCATAAGAAACTAGAGCATTACAAAATATTTAATACAGTAAGATGCATTCAGTGGGAATGCATGTTATACAAAATATCTGTAGGATATTTACTGATAAATGTGAATTTATGTATGTTTATACAAATTCCAGATATTCAAATTCAAAGATAGTTGTTGTAGACAAAACGGGGAAAATAGCACTCAAATTGTTTTAACAAAGAGTTTTTGTTAAACGCCACACTGTAAAAAATGATTGTCAAATTCTCGCCATTTATTGCAGTAGATCGTTACGTAATATTTCGTATATACAAATACTGCAAATATAACGGTAGATTTAACAAGTGCTTCCAATTTCAAGATGCGTTCATGCAAATAACCAATCAAATCACATCGTTCATTTTACAGACCGGGGCGCAGTGGTTCCAAATTGCGATCAAGTAGCCAAAAATCATTTCTAGCTTTCTGAGTGGTTGTATATAATTCAATTCTGATTTTAAAGGACTTCTAAATGACGCAACAATGTGAATTTAAATTATATTTATTTAAGGGTCACCAAGAAGGCGCAAATTTTATTAAAGTTTAATTTTCTTTTATACAAGATTATTTTTCCTGGAATGAGATATTTCCAATTTTGAATATGATTAATATTTTCTTTTTTAAAGCAGATCATTTAATTCCGTCGCCCCAGAAATTTTCATTTCCCCTCTTTCACATTCTCTAAAAATATAGAGTTTGAAAATTTATATTTTTTCTAATATTATTGCAAAGTAACATGTACCAATAAAGAATATGAGCAATCAATAAATAGCATATATAATCAAAATGATTATTTAAGTTTCGTCACCCTCATATACTTCTGTGTTTTGCGTCCCGCACCTACACACAAACGTGAAATATTCCTTTATTCCATAAAGCTTTAGAGCATATAAAATCTAAAAAAATTTTTTTTAAGTTTTAGATACTTGTATTAACTATGAATTAATAATGTATAGTACAATTCATTAATTAGATTATTTCCAAAATTTTATTACCCCCTCCCTCCTCCTTCTGTTGCCTCTCTCTATTACATAAAGAATAATACTTATGAAATTCTAATAAAACTAGTCGTTGGAAGCCACCGTAACAATTACCCATCATGAATATGCATAATATAATTCATGAAAATAAAACATGTGTTAACTATTTATACAATGCATTGCATTTCCAAAAACAAAATTTAAATGTATATTTAAATATTCTTAATATACATAATAATGCTCTATTAATGAATTGCTAATGAACCAATTACAATAAATTATAGTGAAACCTGCCTAAAGTGACCACCCTTGGGACCAGCTAAAATGGTCACTATATAGAGGTGGTCATTTTATGAAATGTCTTTGAATATGGCACGTTATTGTTTTTTATCTCAAAAATTAAACAAATTAAAATATACATAAAAAGAGCACTATATTAAGTAACGAATTGATTAATTGACTAACAAAAATAGTTATTAAATTACTAATTTAAAATATATTGCATAGAAGGTAATTAACTTAAAACTCACCTTATTTACTCTGAATTCAGTTGAAGAACTTCCATAGTGATTAATTTAAATAACACAATGACAAGATACACTGTAAATAATATGCATTTTTAGCTTGATTTTACAGTACTGGTCAAGAAAGAAAGAAAGAAGAATTCTTGTGATTTTCTTAAAAATTTATGTTCACTTACATTTGTTAATTTTAAATAAGATAGTTTTAGTAATTATAAGGCACTTTTGCGTTAACTTTCAGCTAAATCATAAACATTCAATATATAAACGCAAAAAAGTTTCATATAGTTATTAAAACTATCTTAAAATGAACAAAAGTAAATGAATGTGCATAATCAAAAGTGTCACAAAAATTCATATTTTTTGGGCAATTTTGTAAGTACAAAATCAATGTTTCTATGATAATAATAATCTATTCTACTTATAAGTTTCATTTACAGCAAAAAAGTCAGAAATTTCTCGTTGCATCTTTTTAGCAACTATACCTTCAAGTTTCCCCAATAAATTCAGCATTGATGGATAACTATTTAAGGCATACATTTTCATTGTTGATCTTTAACATTTCTATGTCGGAAACTTTCAACATTTTCCCCGATTTCAACTTCATCTTCACTGACACAACCGTCTTCATTTTCAGTTTCATTTTTAAAGTCTCAAATTTCTTGTTTCAAACTTTCTTGATAAACCGAAACATTATGCATTTCGGGATATCACTGTCAAAATTCGTGAACATTTCAGCATTCACTGGTTTATCTTCAAAAGGCAATTGATTTAGAATATTTTAATTATTCGAAAGGCTATTGTCATCATTGACAGACTATGAATCACTGATATCTTCAGAAATTTGTTGCGAAATACCAGATATTTCAAGGCATTTTAAAATTGTACTTTGACGTGCCACGTTGTATGAATCATTAACCAACATTATGACTCGAGGACGTCTATACGTAAAGGAGTTTCATTTGCTGATTTGTATTCTTCTGCTCTGAAAAGTATAGCCTGGAGCAAGTGCTTTCTCGAATATAATCTGTTATATTATTTGATCAAGGGCTGTATATGCGATGTGGTATTAAATGGTTGGAACTTTATTTTTAAATTTGAAAATGACTAACCACTTGGGTTGCACAGTTATTTATAAAAAATAGAATATTTTTCTATCTTTGTTTCATCTGTTTGTTTAAATGAGAAACCCATTCAGCAAAAAAAGAGGAAATCATGTTGGATTTTTTGTTTTCATTCTACGAGACTAGTAAATTCTTGGGTTAATCTTTTTGAATCAGCATAGTTTTTTGGCTTTTTCCTTTGCAAGAGGTTTTAACTTACCATCTCTTCAACCGCAAGTAAGGTAAATGGCAATTCTCTGTTTAAAAAATTTTCCATCCACGCATTTATCTCCAGGCATTCCTGATATTATGTTTGGAATTGCCCGATAAAACAAATCAAATTCATCCCCATTGAATGCTTCTTCTTTCTTGTAATCCTTTCGCAAATCAAAAATTTGTCTTTTAAAGGAATCTTCTGTTTTCATATCAATGTTATGAGGCTCGTCGCATAAATTTTTCTCAGAAATATTATTTCTTTTTTGAAAGATTATAAAGAACCATTAGAAGTAGTGAAATTTTAGCTCCTTCTCATAGCAAAGGTCCAGAAACTCACGCATTCATCCTAAACATTTGTTTACCATTAAACAATTGCGTGATTTGCATCAAAATAATCGTTTTGAATTTTTCGATTCTTTGACTCATTTTATTTTGCTTTAATGTTCACAGATATACCGATTTTCTTTTAAAAGTATTGCTTATACAAGTTTTACAGATTTTCCAATTTCCAGCTGCTGCTATTTGACTATTATTATTTTTAGAAAATTAATAATTTCAATTTTATCATTTAAAGTCTTTTATGGTTTGGACATTTTACATTCTTTATGAGAATCTAAATTTAAAACATCCAATGTGTCCATATTTTAAGAAAAATTAACTGTATTAAAAATAATAACTTGACTACCAAATCAATCAGAAAACTACAAGTTCATGCATCTTAAATTTAATGTTAAATGCTATAAATCTTGCAAGCAGTACTAGTACAATGACATAGCATATGCAGATTTAGTTTTAGAATTTCAAAGAACATATGACAAAGAAATCCTTTTTTAAAACAAACTCGAGCAATCGTCATTTTGTTTCCTCAGATAAAAATAGTACTAAGAAGATTTAGCTAGCCAATTATAGCAGATGCAAGAATTCCTATCCTGGGATCCGTCAATATATGTGGTAGAAATATTCTTCATTCTTCTCTTACCTCGAGAGAAAAATGGGAAGGGAAGGTCACCTTAGAGAGACACAAATATATATACAATAAAGGACAAACTGGTCACTTTGGAAGTGGTCACTATAGGAGTTAAATTCTTGTATATTTTTATGGATGAAAATAAAAATTTTGAAGAATTGTCACTTTAATGTTTTAATTTGAAAATTTTAGGCATGCAGAAAAATGGATGGTCTCATTTTACAGGTTCAAAGAACATTGACAATGACAGGCTATCTGGTCACTTTACACAACAGACTGATGGTCACATTACCGTAAATCTCTCATATTATTTTACATTATTACGAGTAAAATTTTGAGAAAGTGGTCACTTTAGTCAGATGGACACTTTACCAAGGTGGTCACTTTAGCACGTTCCACTGTATATAAAACGCCAAACTACTCAAATAGTCCCGAATTACAAGAAAAAACATCCTTATAACTCCAAAAATAACAATTTTATTAACTACCAATTTATTGCGTCTGATTACACATCGGGTCAATCCATTTCAAGTGGTCAAGCACTGGTCGCTCGACCATTTTTAAAAAAATCTGAAAATTTTTGTACAACAGCCCTAACATGATGGAAGTTCAAAATGACCGTTATTTTAATTTTACTATTTTTTGTTTGTGCATGGCGGCCATCCTTTTTCATCGTGTGCAGCGATTTTCTCAGATCCTAGGATACACAAAATTGTAAATATCTCGTCTTTTATTTTCACAATTAAAATAGGGTTTGCAGCATTCTATTCAGAATGAAATAGGTTAAATGTATGATGGTAGAATAATTTTGGAAAATAAAATTTTACAGGTAAAATTTTAGCACAAAATTTAAGATTTTACCAAAATCTATCCGTTTTAAAGAAGAAATTTTTCATGCAAGGAAAACTGTTACACTTACACAATTTTTTCTACAAATAGGTCAAAAGTGCGTGTACGCATACACCAAGACCCAGATCTGGGAGTTGATTTCTCTTTGCAAAAAAAAATTCCGAAATTATTTAAAAATTTAAAAAATCGCACTTTTTAGGCTTTGGTATCTTTGGTGGGGCACTAAATAAAAATCTGAAATTCTGGCCTTTCATAGCATTGTGTAGTAGTGTTATGTACAAAAAATTTCAAGAAGGAGATTTGACTACAAGCTGAGATATGGCATGGACAATATGCGAAAACAATACTGCCAAACTACTGTAACCTACTATGTAATTGTTCAACAAGGCTCTCAATCTTACACAATTTTTTCTTGAAATAGGTCAAAAGTGCGTGTACTCATACACCAAGACCCAGATCTGGGAGTTGATTTCTCTTTGCAAAAAAAAATTCCGAAATTCCTTAAAAATTTCAAAAATCGCACTTTTTAGGCTTTGGTATCTCTGGTGGGGCACGAGATAAAAATCTGAAATTCTGGCCTTTGACAGTATTGTGTAGTAATGTTATGTACAAAAAAATTCAAGAAGGGGATTTGACTACAAGCTGAGATATGACATGGACAATATGTGGAAACAATACTGCCAAACTACTGTAACCTACTATGTAATTGTTCAACAAGACTCTCAATCTTACACAATTTTTTCTTCAAATAGGTCAAAAGTGCGTGTACTCATACACCAAGTCCCAGATCTGAGAGTTGATTTCTCTTTGTGAAAAAAATTCCGAAATTCGTCAAAAATTTCAAAAATCGCACTTTTTAGGCTTTTTCCAGCAGATCTCTGAATTTTATTCTTCTCATATTTATTTATTTGTTAAAAAAATGGAGTTTCATATGTACTTAGGTAAGTGCAAAAAACAAAAGGCATCGTTTATTTTTATTACATTTTTTATGTAACTGAAGCATTTAATTTAAATTAGCTATAAAGAAAGCTAATAGTTCAAATGTACGAAATTACTTTGTATTAAAAACTTGTTAATAAACTTTGTACATTAAATGATAGAGCAATAAGAATAACAAATTTTAGGTATTAATCGTGTTGCCCTCGTTTGTGTTTAACTAGCTCACAAATTCGATTTCGTCCATTTTAGAGTAAATTCATTGCGCTAATATTCACAACGCTAGATATTTTTCTTATGTAGCAATGTTAATCTACTACAAAAGTCAAATTCAATCTTCGAAATCTAAAATCTACTCGATGAAAATATTTATCGGAATTCTGTGGTTTAGAATCAGTTCAGCCATCGAGAAATTGTATAACTTTCATTCGCGCACAACAATTTTTTCTGTTGTTGGCGTGCTTGCGTTTATAGGTGCGTCTGTCCGTCTGTCTGTTCGCATATAACAACGCAAAAACTATCCAATCGAATCGTTTGAAATTTAAAATATGTAATTATTACATAATTTTGTCGTGTCATTTCAAATTCTATGAAAATCGGATGGATATATCAATTACAGGGACAATCAAAAGGATTCCGTTACATTACGGTCAATGGGGGAAAAAGTTTCAAATGCATTTTAATAGTTTGAAATTTAAAATGTATAATTATTACATAATTTTGTGGAGTCATATCAAATGTTATGAAAATCGGATGCATAGATCAATTACAGGGACAATCAAAATTATTCCGTTACATTAAGATCAATGGGGAAAAAGTTACAAATGCATTTTAATCGCTTGAAATTTAAAACGTATAATTATTACATAATTTTGTCGGGTCATTTCAAATGTTATGAAAATCGGATGCATAGATCAATTACAGGGACAATCAAAATATTCCGTTACATTACGATCAATGGGAAAAATGTTTCAAATGCATTTTAATGGTGTTACACTCATTTGAACATAATATAATTGACATAAATCTATGATGTATATACTAAAATATACATTCTGTACAATCTGGGATGCAAAGAATATTTATTATTAATTTACAGGGCCACAAAAATGTATTCCACTGAATAATGTTATTCCGGGAAACATTGTTTGGAGCGTGTTTTAATTATATTAACCTACTTCACATTTTATGAATAAGATGTATGTTAATGAAGTATAATATAAATTACTCCTTGCATATTTTCAAGAACAGAAAGATTTCTACCACTATACTGTTTCCAAAGTACGCTGTACTATACCAGCAAGACGAAGCACGAACGCACCTCACTTGCTACGCTTCACGTGCAATTTCCAACTTGTTCCATTTCATCTGAATTTTTTGTTTAAAAAAACTGAACAGTTAAATTTTTAAATACGAGGAGTATAAGAAATTTTATCTAAGTGCACCTGAAAACTCTGTCGTAGAAATACATCATTTGACGAGAAAAAAAATCTTGCAAATATATTGCCGTAAGATATGCATTTCCGACTCAAATTATCATCCAATAGTTTGATAAATTTTTCTTTATATCGGCATTATTAATCGTTAGATTTCTGTATGTCCCATTGTCTTGTTTTTAAAAATTTATATATATATATATATATATATATTATTTAACTGAAAGTTC
Organism: Maratus speculifer; assembly: GCA_964019185.1. Lineage (NCBI taxonomy): Eukaryota > Metazoa > Arthropoda > Arachnida > Araneae > Salticidae > Maratus > Maratus speculifer. The sequence continues at coordinate 139,190,544 of OZ025298.1, forward strand.
TTCATTTTTAAATGAGTCAGAATTAGTTATTTTTAATTTGCTCTATCACTTCATGTGTTGAAAGACGTGTTAAAAATTAAAACAGAATAATATTTAAGTATCGCAAGAAACTCAGAAAATATGAGCACTTGGTTAAACACAATTGATTCTTAAGTAGACATATAAATAAATAAATCTAAAGCAAAAGTGAACACAATTTTAGAACACTTACTTTACACCAAATTAAAAGCATTAATGTTTTGTGAATTAAAAAACTTTAGATACAATATTTTTTGTATTTTGATTGCGTTCTTAATATGTTGACAAAGTGATGCTAACTAGAATAAAGTTCTAAAAATAGTTTTGTAAATTGATGATAGTGAAATAATATTGTAAAAAGGGTTGATGAAAATATGTTCTTACAATAGTTTTGCATTTCACAACACTTTGTCACCAAATTCACAAAGCATTTTAAAAATCACAGAATTTAGAACACTATAAAACAGCACATGTAAAACGATTTCGAAACACTTTGTACATGATGCTTTTAAAATTGCACAGTTTAAAAAATTAAATATTTTGAGATATGTCTTCAAAACACAGGTTCCCCTCTTGAAAATTTTAACAATACTTTTTTCACAATCTTTTTATTCGGCAAAACACATTTGAATAATACTCACATCACAATCGAAAACGACTTCAGTTAGAAGTTTTAATTATTATGTTCAGTTTCTTTTGCAAAAGTGTATCACGAATTCGCAGTGCATATAATACAGGAGAGAATATACTTAAATAATGGAAAACGGATAATTCCAACAATTTATACATTTGTATTTATAGCTGTCTCATTTAGTAGGAATTAAGACGCAACACTAGTGACAGAAAAAGACCCGGATGATAATTCTAAGTCTATAAGGGCGTTCTTTTAAAATGTTTCGCTCAAATTTTAATATTTTACACGCTTTTTTTTGCATAGGGTATCTGAGGACTGCCCACTACCGGTCTAGTTTTCCCTTTTTCGATTTTAGTTTTACATGTCTTATACTGTGATAGTTTCTCTTACACAACGGGTTAAAACTGGGTCTGCAAATTAAGCATTTTTTATTAAAAAGTCTGAAACCAAAAATGAAAAAGTAAAAGGTAGCCCGGTTGCAGCTCGCCCTCAGGTATCCTATGGAAAAAAAAGCATGTAAAAATATTAAAATTTGAGCGAGATATTTGAAAAGAATGCCCCCATAGACATAGCAATACCATCCGGGTCTTTTTAAGTCACTATACTGGGGCTTTAAAACATAAAATAAAATTATCTAAGATTTTTTTTACTATAATTTTTTAATCACAGTGTGGAGTGAAAAGTGGGTGCTATTTTCTTAGCCATGCTGGTTCTCCAATGTGAAATGAGTAACTTTACAAAAATTATTACTTGGAATACGTAAATACCTCTCATGCGAATATATCAGTAATTTAGCTTTTTATTGAAAGTGATTTTATATTTACAATTAAAAAGTAATTATGATACGAAACTCTTAGTCTACAAGTGACACGTGTATGTTACGCAAATTCCTTGCATTTGAACACCACTTTCATAACGAGAATTTCCTTCATATTTTATCAAGCATTTTAGCGATTAAATACAAATAAAGAAAATGGTGCTCAAAGAATTAATAGAGGTTATGTGAAATATAATATCCCCGATACTTACAATCTAAGTAGCATATTTCAATTTGGAATGAGCGCCAGAAATCAGAATTTCTTTATAAAATATACGGCAAGTGTGAAATTAGCAAACTTAGCACCTTTCTAGATATAGTTCATATAAAGTCTATAAATGTTGGTACTTAATAAATCATATCAAATTTCAAGGTTTTTGTAGAAAAAAGCCTGTTACACATACGGGCAATTTAACCATAAATATATTGGCGATTAAGATGGTATTATGTATCACCCCTATACATCCAATTGAAATAAAGTAACATATCACATTATAGAAAAAGCTTTTCCAAAACTGATTTTCAACTTTCTGTTTGTTTATAGCTAAAATATCCTCAAATACCATAGAATAGTGATTTTTTTCACATTCACCATTATCAATGATGTAAACTGAATAAAAATTTAAATCTGAACTTTATTCTAGAAAATATTTTATTTTTTTATTTATATATAAATGTAATTAATAGGTTTTACACACAAGTACATTGTCTATGGCATTTTAAATCAAGTGCGGGATATGTAGTAAAGCACACATCGATTAATAAATATTTTTATGTAAATTCAAATCGAGTTTTAAGAGAAATATACATGTTTTATGTATTTTTTAAAGAAAAACATGTGGTATGGTTATTTTAAAAATTAACTTTTGACAAATTAACTAACCAGGAAACTATTCGCTTGGTGCAATAATAGAGAGAGGAAAAAGGAGCAGTTGAAAGGCCATATTGAAACGTGTTTTTAGGTGCCTAAATTATTTGCCTTGATCTCATCGTCATCGAGATATAAAGTTTTAAAATTTACAAAATGAAACATCTAGTGTTAAAAAGGGGAGGGGCTTCCTGCAAATCAGTGAGTGAAACAACTGATAGTGTAAAGCAGTAGTAATTTCCTTTCTGATCAATTGGAAGTTCTTTGAGTAAAAAGTCGGTATACCACGTGACTTTATTCAGCTTCAAACCCAAATTTTGAATATAAAACGCAGTAAAACATCTCATTCTTATTTTAAACTCTGTAAGATGTGTGCGTTATATTGCAAAGCTGTCTCGTATTCATCCTTTAATTGGTATTCTAAAGTAATGGGCAACAATCAAGCTCATGAAATGGAAAAAAGGCAGCTTTATCCAGAAATATAATGCAGCACTTATGCACCATTCAGCATTATTTAGTGTTTTAACACATCAGTACGGCATTAAGAATCGTTGATTGTTCAAAACTATCAAATGTGTGAAGCATACTTCAATAAAGATTTGGTGTTAGTCGTGTTACGAAAGATTTGCACCGAACATTTGTTACTGAAATAAAACTTGGAATGATTATTTTTATTTTTATATATCACTTATAATAGGCGTAATAGTTTTGAAAATATAAATATTTTAAATTCTGTCATCCATTTGTGCTAACCCTGTATATTTCGATAACGGGTACATGAGGGCAAATAATGTACGTGAGATCAAACGTATTTCATCATTTTCTTTCAATTGCTGCTTACTTACTAGGAAACTGTCCGTTAGTGTAAAAAATAAAAAAATATATGAGTAAGCACTCACTGACTAGCAGGAATCCCCTCCCTCTTTTTAATGCTAGATGTTTTATTTTGCAAATTTTAAAACTTTATATCTCGATAACGATGAGACAAAGGTAAATAATTTCGGCATCTAAAAACACGTTTCAATACGCCCTTTAGTTGTTATTTATTTTTTTTTTATTACACCATTGAGTGGTTTCCTGGTAAGAAATGTTTTAACCCTGTCTCTTCCCATCCAGTGATTTCCATGCTGATGACAAAAGTAGCAAAATTTGGGAAACAGACGAGTTCTGCAATCTTTTTTTTTACGATCTAATTATATAGAGAATTTTTTTTTTACTCTCTTCTATCTACAATAGAAAAAAGTATTGTAATCGAAAAATTTCCGACTTCCGGTTTTCGACGGATTTGCAGGTTTTAGGGGTCAGAGATTCCAAAAAACATGCTTTTACAAAATGTCTGTATGTCCATGTGTGTCTGTGTGTATGTGTGTGTGTCTGTGTGTCGCCATTCTACGATCAAAAAAGTGTATGAAGGTAGGCATAGAATCGAACCACTATTTTAAATGTTTTTGGCTGTGGCAAGTAGGTTCTCCTTCAATCGCTGTGATAGCGATTTTTGTGCCATTTTCAATATTTTACCGATTAAAAGTGTATGCAGTTCTGCATTGAATTGAATTAAATTTTTGTGTAATTGTTTCGCTATAGCTAGTTGGCCCTCCCTGAATTTGAAAAAAATCCGCCGGAAGAGGGCGCTGCTATAGCGATTTTGGTGCCATTTTCAATATTTTACCACAGAAAACTGTATGAAGTTATGCATAGAATTAAATGAAATTTCTTTTGTAAGTGTTTGGCTATGGCCAGCAGACCTTTCCTGAATTTGAAATAAATCCGCCCGAAGGAGGCACTATAATCGCGATGCCTGTGCCATTTTTATTATTTTACAATTAAAAAGTGTTTGAATTTATGCATAGAACTGAACTAAATTTTTTGTGTATGATTTCTTTGGGGGGTATGGCGAGTAGATTCTTCCTGAATTTGAAAAAAAATTGCCTATTGTCGTACTGTTCAGCAGCTCGTGCAGATACTGAAACTCGTTTTACTTCGATTATTTGACTGAAGCAGAATTTTAAGATAAAGGTCATAGTTGGTATAGTATTGAATTAATAATATTAACGCATAAACATATGTAACTAAATTTTGAAATACGGCACATCCAACTAGTTTTTACATATTTTCACTCTCAAATATGTGTAGATTTGAAATATGTAGTAAAATGGATGCGCAATTTTTGAAACCTATTTTATAAAATAAGTAGGAAATTGCACGTCAAGCGTAGCAAATTTAGGTGCATTGATACTATAACAAAGTATTAAAAATATTCAGATCTTGGCTTAACACGTTCGCTGCCCCTAACGTAAAGATGCGGTGATAGTTAATGCCGCACTGTAGAAGTGGGGTTTTCCCAGAAGCCGATTTACTTTTTATAACAAATAATCAGTAAAAGATTTTCCCACTCCAGCGCGTGACGGGCTATTGGGCATCACCGCACATCACTTTGGCTCGTGAATGGTACTTTTATGTTATCACCATATCACGCGCTTGCACGTGATTGGCAGCGAATGTGTTAATAGAATAAGTACTTCGGATACAATAGTAGACGAAATCATTTGTGCGTTCTTACAAATACTATCTCCTTCCTATTACGCAGCAAGTAATTTGTATTAATGCTCAGCAACGTACATCAATTTCATAAAATCTGAAATTAGTTTAATATAATTAAAACGTATCCTAAACAATGTTACCCTCTGTCTATACTATAATGTAACGGAATTCTTCTGTGTGGTCCTGTAAATGAATAATAAAGTATATTTTCATGTTCTTCAGAAATGCATATCAAATTCATTAAGTTCGAAAGAGTGTATCTTCATTAAAATGCACTTAAAATTATTATTCCCCTTGACAGTAATAGATAACGGAATACTTTTGACTGTTACTGTAATTAAATTATGCATCCCATTTTCATAAAATGTGAAATGAGACGACAAAATTATGAACCAGTTATATATTTTAAATTTAAAATGACTCAGTTGCTTATTTTTGTTCAGTTATATGCAAACTGACGGACAGATGGATGGACACCGAACAGACAGATGGATGTACAGTAGGGTGGGTCGAAAAAATCGAATTTTTTCAAATCCACTATTAATAGTGCGGAAAAGTTGCCTTTTGTAATTAGAAGGATAACGCAAAAAAGGTTTTTGAAATCGGTTAATATCTTTAGGTCGCGCATCGCACTTGAAGTTCAGAAAATTTGACCAAAAATGACATTTTTTGAAATTAATGATGAAAATTAAAAAAATTTCGATCCTACTTCTCTTAGTGCGGAAAAGTTTCTTTTTACAACTAAAAAGATAACGCAAAAATTTTTTTGAAATCGGTTAATATCTTTAAGTTGCGCATCGCACTTGAAGTTTGGAAAATTTGATCAAAAATGACATTTTTTGGAATTAATGAGGAAAATTAAAAAAAATTCGAACTTGCTTGTAATAGTACGCTAAAGTAACTTTTTACAATTAAAAAATAACTTTTTTTCTTTTTTTAATCTTTAATATCTTTAAATCGCGCATCGTACCTGAAATTTGGAAAATATGATCAAAATTGACATAGGCTGATTACAAAAACAACTGACAAACCGATTTTTTTCTATTCCAATTGCTCAGTGTGCATATGAGCTGTGAACACAGCTGGTTTTCAGGCTTGTCATGTAATTACCACAAACAGTTACGTTATATCAAGGAAAAATCGGTTTTAAACGCTATCGAAGATCTAATAGGGAAGGGCACATTTCTTTAATTCAGGAGCCGGATGATCAAAATATGTTGGTCATCTAACACCTATGAATGGAACCAGAAAAAATGTTTGCAGCGGTGCATTTACTTGTTGCATTTCATAGAATTGCCGTTTAGGAACTTGTTTCATTGCATTGAAGATAAAAACAAACGGCCAGCATTATTTTCTCGTTCTATAGGCAAGCAACTACCTGCTTGCGAAAGACAACCTGTCATCAAGTTTGAATCAATCAAGTGCTCTCGCCCAATAGTGACTGTTGAAAACCCAAATGACCTCAGTAAAGATCAAAAATATCTTTTTAAAATATCAATGCTGTGTGATCGGGCTTCTATCCTGAGGATCTTTCTGTCCGAGATCCAGGGACCATTTCTCATTCCCGGTGGCTAACGACCGCCAATCGAATTCTCAGACTGTATATATCCACAGAAAACTCTAGGACTGAAACAAAGCAGTTAGTTTTATTCATCAGAGAAACATGTGTGCCTGTATGGTTTGAAATTAAGAAGAATAATTCCATTAATCAAAGCATATACACAAGACAATAACAACATCGCGCTACCTATCAAAAAGTCTGCAGGAAGTTACAGACCCTGTTATTGAGGGTAACGCTTACTTCACTCATCCATAAAACCTACTATTGGCAATGATTGCAGATGAGAGGGAGCATGTGCGAAGGATTACAACAAGTTTTGAAAGCAATGAAACTGGTGACAGAACAAGTGGCAACTGTGAGAGATTTTGTGATATGCAAGTTAAATTTTCGCGCTAAGGATTAGACTGAACTAATTGATCGGTCGAGCAGCAAAATTACTTCACCAACTTTTTACACAGAATCAGTCCAGAGAGAATTTTCTCTTTTATTGAATCGAAATCTCTCTCAGAATTGGAAATGAAAACAATAAGGGCGTTTCCGTACCACACACACAGGCGGTGGAATGATGTGTGAAACCTGTGAGTGAGGCTTCTGAAAAAGGATGTGGCTCTAATAGCAGATACGGCTATATTAGATCATCTTTGCTTTCGCGATCACTTATGTCAACATTTGATAATAAATATCACTACAAGGCTTTACACGAGATAAAAAATGAAGGTAAAAAGAAAAATAACTATTTTCTAAAATTACTATAATGCAAATAGCCTAATATTGCATAAGTAAAACTTGTTTAAAATTGATTTAAAATTTTTTGTTGAAGAATGTCTTATTAAATTGTGTTCTAAATCTGTTCAATATAAATGTTTAAATAAATAAAATAGCTAAAAATATATACTTTTCTATTTTTTTTCGTAATTTATAAACAATGTATTATGAAAAATTATTAACCAATTTTAAAATTGATTTTATTTTACGTTTCTATGCATATAATGGAATATTTTTATGTTATTAGAAAAAAAATGAGAAAAGAAGGCGACTTTTCATCTTTTATATGAAACATTGTCAATTTTCATAAAATTTCGCTAACTTAAATGGACTTAAAGGTATTAATATATTTAAAAAAGAAAAAAAAAGTATGTTTTAATTGTAAAAGGTTACTTTAGTGTACTATTACAAGCAAGTTCGAAATTTTTTTAATTTTTCTCAATAATTCCAAAAAATGTCATTTTTGATCAAAATCTCCGAACTTCAAGTGCGATGGGCGACCTAAAGATATTAACCGATTACAAAAAAAAATTTTTGCGTTATCTTTTTAGTTATAAAAGGAAACTTTTCCGCACTATTAGAAGTAGGTTCGAATTTTTTAAAATTTTTATCATTAATTTCAAAAAATGTCATTTTTGGTCAAATTTTCCGAACTTCAAGTGCGATGCGCGACCTAAAGATATTAACCGATTTCAAAAACTTTTTTTGCATTATCCTTCTAATTAAAAAAGGCAACTTTTCCGCACTATTAATAGTGGATTTGAAAAAATTCGATTTTTTTGACCCACCCTACTGTACAGTAGGGTGGGTCGAAAAAATCGAATTTCTTCAAATCCACTATTAATAGTGCGGAAAAGTTGCCTTTTGTAATCAGTAGGGTGGGTCGAAAAAATCGAATTTCTTCAAATCCACTATTAATAGTGCGGAAAAGTTGCCTTTTGTAATCGAAAGGATAACGCAAAATTTTTTTTTGAAATCGGTTAAAATCTTTAGGTCGCGCATCGCCCTTGAAGTTCGGAAAATTTGACCAAAAATGGCATTTTTCGAAATTAATGAGGAAAACTAAAACAATTTCGAACTTACTTCTAATAGTGCAGAAAAGTTTTCTTTTATATCTAAAAAGATAACGCAAATTTATTTTTGATATCAGTTAATATCTTTATGTCACCCATCGCACTTCAAGTTCGGAAAATTTGATCAAAAATGACATTTTTTGGAATTAGTGAGGAAAATTTAAAAATTTTCGAACTTGCTTGTAATAGTACGCTAAAGTAACCTTTTACAGTTAAAAAATAACTTTTTTCCTTTTTTTAAATCTGTTAATACCCTTAGGTTGCGCATCGTACCTGAAATTTGGAAAATATGATCAAAATTGACATAGGCTGATTACAAAAACTACTGATAAACCGATCTTTTTTTATTCCACTTTCTCAGTGCGCAGATGAGCTGTGAAAGCAGGTGGTTTTCAGGCTTGCCATGTGATAACCACAAACAGTTACGTTATATCAAGAGAAAATCGGTTTAAAATGCTATCGAAGATGAAAAAGGGAAGGGCACTACATTCCTTAAATTGGTCATGTAACGCCTATAAATGGAACCGGAAATAATATTTGTGAAAGTCTCGTTTTATATTTGTCTCAGAAGAATATATCCTTAGATGAAGTCCTTATAGTTGGATGTGACGACATCTCTATCAATACGGTATTAAAAAAAATGTGTTATTCGGAACTTGGAAATAAAGATAGGCAGAGCTTTGCAATGTTGCATTTAACTTTTGCTGTTCATCAAATTGCATTTTAGGCACTTGTTTCAATGTATTGGTGATAAAAGCAAAAGGCCAGCATTATTTTCTTCTCCTATAGGCAAGCAATTACCTGCTTGCGAAATACTACCTGTCACCAACTTTGAATCGACCAATAGTGAGTGTTGAAAATCCAAATGACCTTAGTAAAGATCAAAAGTATCTTTTTGAAATGTCAAATGCTGTGCGATCGGGCTTCTTTCCAAGTATCTTTCTGTCCGAGATCCACGGCCTATTTCTCATTCCTGATGGCTAACGGCTGCCAGTAGAATTCTCAGACTGTATATATCAACAGAAAACCCTAGGACTGAAATGAAGCACATAGTTTTATTCATCATGAAAACATATGTGGATGTATGGTTTGAAATTAAGAAGAATAATGCTATTATATATGGAATAAAACATGTACATAAGACAATAACAACATCGCGCTACCTATCAAAAAGTCTGGACGAAGTTATAGACCCTGTTATTGAACGTAAAGCTTACTTCGCTCATCCAGAAAAACTACTATTGGCAACGATTACTGATGAGAGGGAACATGTGCGAGAGTAAGGATTGCAAAAAGTTTTGAAAGCAATGAAACTGGTGACAGATCAAGAGGCGGCTGTAAGAGATCTTGTGATACCCAAGTTAAATTTTGGTGCTCAGGGTTATACTGAACTAATTGATTGGTCGAGCTGCAAGGTTACTTCACCACCTATAATACACAGAATCAGCCCAGAGAGAATTTTTTCTTTGATTGAATCGAAATCTATCTCAGAATTTGGAAGTGGAAACAAGGGCATTTCCGTGCCACACACACAAGCGGTGGAATGATGTGTGAAACTTGTGAGTGAGGCTTCTGAAAAAGTGTGAGGCTCTAAGAGCAGAGACGGCTATGTTAGACCAACTTTGCTTTCGCGATCACTAATGCCAAAATTCGATAATAAATCTCACTACAAGGCTTTACCTGTGGTAAGGCAGAAAGAAAAATAACTATTTTCTAAAAATTAATACAATGCAAATAGCTTAATATTGTTTGAGTAAAACTTGTTTAAAATTGATTGATTTTTTTTCTTTTTTTTTTGCAGAATGTCTTATTAACCCCTTGAGCTCTGCTGGTAGAATTTTCTACCACATAATTTCAATTTCGAAATGTCACATTGGCACCAGAAAATTCGACCAAATTTATTTGAAAAATGTTCAATGCATTTTTTCGCGTTTATCGTTAACTGATTTTTTTCTTTGCAAAATACTGGTGCGATTGTGACATTTGTAATTTTGAAGAAATTTACACCCCAGAGCTCAAAGGGTTAAGTAGTGTTCTAAATCTGTTCAATATGAATGTTTAACTCTAAATAAATAAAATATTTGAAAAATATACATTTCCAAACTTTTTCGTAATTTATAAACAATGTATTATAAAAAATTATTAACCGATTTTAAATATGTTTATTACACGTACGTTTATTACCAATTTTATACGTTTATTTAAATACGTAATTTTACGTTTCTATGCATATAACTTCGCTCAAGAAGATTATTAGAAGTAGATGTGAAAAGAAGACGCTTTTTCATCTTTTATATGAAACATTGTCAATTTTCATGAAATTTCGCTAACTTAAATGGACTTAAGGTATTAACAGATTTAAAAAAGAAAAAAGGTTATTTTTTAATTGTAAAAGGTTACTTTAATGTACTATTACAAGCAAGTTCGAAATTTTTAAAATTTTCCTCACTAATTGCAAAAAATGTCATTTTTGATCAAATTTTCCGAACTTCAAGTGCGATGGGCGACATAAAGATATTAACTGATATCAAAAATAAATTTGCATTATCTTTTTAGATATAAAAGGAAACTTTTCTGCACTATTAGAAGTAAGTTCGAAATTGTTTTAATTTTCCTCATTAATTTCAAAAAATGCCATTTTTGGTCAAATTTTCCGAACTTCAAGTGCGATGCGCGACCTAAAGATATTAACCGATTTCAATTTTTTTTTTTTTTGCATTATCCTTCTGATTACAAAAGACAACTTTTCCGCACTATTAATAGTGGATTTGAAAAAAATCGATTTTTTCGACCCACCCTAATGTACAGTCTGGACGACGAACATAGATGCAAGAAATTAATACAATTACAATCGCACCTAAAAAATAAGGGACAATGGACAATATATATATATATATATATATATATATATATATATATATATATATATATATATATCATCATATATATTATAAAGCAGAAATTCTGAAACTTCCAAACGAGTGTTTTCAAAAACTACCCGATGGATTTTTTTACCGATTGTATCATTCGATAGGAAATATTTTTCCGAAGGTTTATGATTCAAATTTACAGGGATAACTCTGATTTTTCGTAGTAAATTTCGTATTTTTCGGTCATTTTTGACAAAAGGGTTGCCAGTAGCTGTTTTTGGCAAAAATTATAATTGCTAAAAGAATTAAAATGGCTATATCTATTAGAAATATTACAAATATCTTGCAAATAATGGCAGAAAATAACTACTGATAATATTAATAATAATAAAGAAAGACCGCTTAAATGAGGCGTAATACTATAAAAATATATTTATCTTGAAAATGAAAAAAATATTTCTAATGCTTAAAAAATAAATTAGCGCGAAATATAACAATTGGTTCAACTTTTGGCGACTTATCCCTGGTGTTAGAATAAAAACATGAATTTCAGAAATTGATTAAATGAATTTTGAATGATAGTTATTTCCCTTTTTATTGTTTTCTTTCTCTTTTTTATCGAATTTCCGTATAATATAACTTACAGCAGAAAAAAAGCAGATCTGATTGTAGAAGACACTGTAAGTTGTGAGTTACTATTCGTTTCTACACCATTTTCATCTTGCTTTTGTCGCCAAAGAATGTGTTTTTAAGCCGAAAATGCACTACTGACTTAATGCCTGACTTAGGTTCTTAATGGTCGCAATAATGTTTTTTTTTTTTCAAGTGAAGATAATTTTTAGAGTATTTTTTAATATTCAATCGTAATTTATATAGATATGAGTATAACTCTTTTATTTCTTTTTGCAAATGTTTTCACTGTTAATTTAATTTTTCTTGCGCCATTTCTTCAATTTCACTTACAGGAAAAAATTCAGTTTTAAAATTTAAAAACTGAAGAAGGAAAGATTACCCCATTGATTAAAAATCTACCCCCAAATTCCAAGATTAAATTCCAATAATGGATGATCATAAATTTCACATTCACTTGACATTAAGCCTAATATAAATACTAATTAAGTTAAGTCAAGTGTCATGAAGTGATTTTTAATTCGACATTTTATTTCTACTTTTATATATGTTCTGCTAATTTGTTTTTCGTTATTTAAATGAAAATTAATGCTGATCTATATAATCTGGCTAATAATTTGGCGATTTGTATAATTTGGCGAAATTGGTCGACGGTATAACCAAGTAATACTGAAGGAAAAATTTTGCAATTCAAAGTAAATTTATGCAATTATACGTTATTACTATAGTTAACTTCAACATTTTGAAATGAAAAATTCCCGCTGAATAAAATTTACAAGTCTTTTTTATTGATCATTTCCTCTTCAATATTTCTTCAATCAAACTTTCGCTATTCTCTTTCGCGCAGGCTAACAAAAATGTATTTTAAATATTTTATTAGATAAAACGTAAATAACATTTTTTCTATTTTTTAAAAAAAATATTTTTAAAATCTAATTCTACCATTATGTGTCTTACAAGGCAAAATAGCAGAATTACTTTTAAAAATGCTTTTATCTGTTAATTGTATGTTATTTGTTTATTTGGGTGTTCGAATTTACTTTTGTCATCAAAGAATGCGATTTTATACCCAGAAGGCATAAGCCGGAGCGATGTTCACAATTACTAAATTCTCCACTCTCTTTTAAATGTGTGAGAGCATTTTTAGGATATTTTTTTTATGTTTAATTGTAAATATATAAATAGCAGTTATAGCAAAAAAAATGCGTATAATGTTTAAATTTTAGTATACATGTCTTCCTCATCCAAACTGTAAAATAATTTAATTGCAACTTTTTAAAGTTTTGGCGCAGATGTCATATACGCACCACATTTGCATGATTGCAACAAAATGGCGATTTTATGCCACACATGGTAAACCGACTAGGATTGTTTATTTACTAATAAACTATTTATTAACTTTCATTTTGTTTTTTAAAATAATATAAATCATTTTGTTCTATAACTATTAGTTAAACTTTTTATTTATTATTTTTTTCAAGTAATACAAGATAATTAAAAAATATTTATGAAATTGGTAATTAAAAACCAACTTCTCAAAATTGGCGCAAGAAAAAAATTGCGGCAATGTGGTGCATACATGTCATCTGTGTCAAGGTTTTTTCTTATACATAAGTAGGGAAAATGCAATATAAATACGGATTAAAGTTTTTTCCAAATGGAAAATTTGTCACGGATTTGGTCATATACTCATCGAGGTATCTCACTGGCGCCAAAATGGCATTATTTGCCTCATATGGTAACCCAGCTATAGTTGTTTATCTGATGATAAGTTGCTTTTTTACTTTCTTTTTTTTTTTCTTTTTTTGAAATGATATTTGTTGTTTTGTTCTACAGTTTCTTTTTTATTTATTGTTAATTGCTGTTTAAAATGATAGAAAATAATAAAATGTACATAAATTTCTTTGGTATTCTAAAACGAGGATTTTGCCACATTGTAGTTGCAAGATAATCGTGCTAAACCTATTGCGTATATGATGTCGGTGTAGGAATCTTTTGTGAAATATGAAAAGTGTAAATTGGCTACTACTTGATTATCACGTCAACCAATTTCGCCAAATCGTTCGCCAAATTATACAAATTTACATAATTTTATATTAAAGAGAATTATCTAAAGAGAAAATGCTTAAATACGAAAGAGCAAATAATTTTGTTTTCATTTTTCAGGAGGAAATTTTGCAATAATAAAGTAATTGTAAGAGTGAGAATTTTAATGTGTGTTTTTTTTTATCGTTGGCAACTTGCTGTAACGAAAAATGTTTTTTTTTCCTGCTATTGTTAAGCAAGAGCTGGTTTTGTGAAAGCCATGTTAAGATGTTATTCAAATTTTTGAACCCTTCTCAATTACCACCTCCTTGGGCCGATTTTGCACATTTGCAATTCCCACTGAGATATTAATCATCTCAATGTCTTGACGAGTTTGCAGATGATTCTTGCATAATTGTGCCTTTTATCGCGCGGACAAAATTTAATATATATATAAACTTTTTAGGTGGGAGTAGCTTTGAGTTCCTGGCTTCACATAATGAAAAGTTGGGAAGAAATTTTTCAGAAGTTGTACCATGGTAACGACTGTAATAATTAATATTTCTTCAGATAAGGGAAAATTTTAAATCCTGTTGCCATAATGGTCACATTTCGCTTCCAAATGTGCACTGTTAGTAGTAAATTAAAATAGTTATTTCTAAATAGCTGGTTTTTGCGCAACGTTTAAGATAATTTAATATCACAATGGTGTCTAAATCGTTTTCAGCAATGAGCAAGCTGCTGCTGGAGGTCAAAATTATTTAAAATACAAATTTAAATTCACCAATTTGTTTCATCCAAGGTTGATTTTGAAATATTCACTAGCGCAGCGGGCATAGCCTTCTAGTATATATATATATATATATATATATATATACACTGGTGTGCAAAAGTTAAGCATAATTTTTTTTAATTAAGTAATTATTTTTAAGTAATGAAAGAAATATAAATCGAAATGTGGTGAAACTACAGGTGTGTAAACAAAATAGTACGCGTCATATATTTTCACGAAGAATTTTCCCATGTTATCAAACAGGGGACCGTCAACAAATTGAAAAAGAACGAAGATCTTTTGGATAACCCTGTCAAAACTAATATAGTAAAAGTGTTCAAACTGCACTTTATGATTAATTGGCTTATTGTAATGTAATGTGTTTATTTTTATAAGGATAGCATGTACACTCGTAGAGAAATTAAGGTTTTTATAAAAACAGTCCCAAATTTTTCCACGTTTTTTGCTTATAATTTGCAGAGTTCTTATTATAAAGTAATGTTCTTTTCTGAAAATATGACAAACATCATTGTACACAATACCCTGTCATCAGAATTTAAAAATAATAAAAATTGTATGAAAAATGAGTATGTTAATAAATAATTTTTCATTGCGCATGCGTCAACGATATCCAAATGTCATTTGCATATTGTGTTAGCTAAATGTATAGAGCAACTTCTGTAAAAGTTTCAAAAACATAGCTTGAAAATTCTGAAAATGGTCGCCTATAGAATCAACTCAAAATCCGTTATTCCTAAAGGAAGCAAAAAAAATCAGGGGTTTTACCTAAATATAGTTGTACGTGCAATATTGTGTAGGCACTAAACAATGGAATATGGATACAGCCCCTCATTTTTTGCTTTATTTAGGGAATAAAGGATTTTGATCTCATTCTATCAACGATAATTTTCAGAATTTTTAGGCTATGTTTTAGAGACTTTCACATAAGTTGCTCTATACATTTAACTAACATAATATGCAAATGAAATTTTAATAGCGTTCACGCATGCGCAGTAAAAAATTATTTAGTAAACCTGCTCATATGTCATACAATTTTTATTATTTTTTAATTCTGATGACAGGGTATTGTGTACCATAATGTTTGTCATTTTTTCAAAAAAGAACATTATTTTATATTAAGAACTCTGCAAATTATAAGCAAAAAACTTAGGACTGTTTTTATAAAACCTTAATTTCTCTACGAGTATACATGCTATCCTTGTAAAAATTAACACAGTACATTACAATAAGCTAATTAATCATAATATGCAGTTTGAACGCTTTTGCTACATTAGTTTTGATAGGGTTATCCAAAAGATCTTCGTTATTTTTCAATTTGTTGACGGTCCCCTGTTCAATTTCGGGGAAAATTCTTCGCGAAAATATGTGACGCGTACTATTTTGTTTACACACCTGGAGTTTCAGCACATTACGATTCATATTTCTTTCATTACTTAAAAATAATTACTTAATTACCAATTATGCTTAACATTTGGACACCAGTGTATATATATTTAATATATATATATATATATATATATATATATATATATATATATATATATATATATATATACTGGAAACATGTGGGTTGCAATTAAAGGTACTGAAAATGTGAATATTCGTAATTGTCAATACAATTTGTTTCAATTAGAAGATATTTCCTTTCTACAAAAAGCTGTTTCAGGAAGTTCCTATTATTTCTTTTTCATTGATTTTTTTCCTTATTATATTAATAAAACCTTGAATGTCTTTGAATCATAAAAAATGGACCCAATAAAACAGTTAAATACCAAAAAAAGGTTCTTTTCCAAACGTCAATAAAAAATAACCTGTTTATGAAAGTGTTGTAGGATAATATTTTATTTGTCACTTACTATTTTATAACAAAATGCTTCACATTATTCTCTTTTTCTTTCTACTCATTTAAAATAAGAGGGATTTACATATTATTTTTTATTGACAGTTCAAACATTTGTTGCTTGACATCTCTTTTATTATGACTGTACCATTATTTAGAAAAATTCATCAAAACTCGAAACCTTATTTATGCATGATATTTATTCATCTAACATTAAAAAGGATGAAAACTTTGCCATATTTCATTAAAAAGATTTGAAAAATAAACGGGTGACATTTTAGTGATATTTTATTAATAAGTATCGTAAAAACATGAATATATAAACATGTTATGTAACATGTATAACTTCACATGCACGAAATTAAAGGATTTCGTTTTTATCTATTGACTTTTAAATATATTTCTGTGAGTGTGTGTATTATATAACATACAGTTTTGTTAAAATACCAGAAAACAATTACTTCATGCTTAATTCTCAAATCATATAGTACTGAGAAATTTTAATTGCATTAATTCTTCAAAATACAAAATTTTAAAATGGAAAGTGTAATAAAATAAAACGAAATGAAAACGATAATATGCAATGATGGGTATCAAACGAAATGCAATATCTGCAAATTGACATACTTGTCGTGAGAAAATATCTACATTTTACAAGCAAATAGTAAGATGTAGTTATTTTCCTTAGCATAAAAATTTGCTTTCTAAATAGGGATTTTTTCGAAGGTGCAAAAACATTTTTCAAAGAAACATATGAAACACAAAAAGAAACAAAAATAATAACATCAAGTAAAACGTTCAGCTTGGATTATGAACGCTTCCCAGCAGATTTAGTATGATACATACATCTCTTTGATATAAACATAAATAAAAATACCTTTAAAATGCTTCGAAAATGTGTGAAAACCAACAACTATTTTTAACCGTTATTTTTTACTTTCTTCTATCTTCAATAGAAGAAAGTATTGTAATCGAAATTTTTTTCGACTTCCGGTTTTCGACGGATTTACACGTTTTAGGGGTCAGAGATTCCAAAAAACATGTTTTTACAAAATGTCTGTCTGTCCGTGTCCGTGTGTGTGTGTGTGTGTGTGTGTGTGTCTGTGTGTGTCTCTGTGTGTCTGTATGTCGCCATTCTACCATCAAAAAGTGTATGAAGTTATGCATAGAATTGAACCAAATTTTATGTGAATGTTTTTGGCTGTGGCAAGCAGGTCCTTCTTCAGTTTTGAAATATTCCGCCGGAAGGGGGCGGTGCAATCGCGATTTTTGTGTCATTTTCAATATTGTACCGACCAAAAGTATATGAAGTTATGCATCGAATTGAACCAATTTTTTTGTGTAAGTGTATGACTATGGCTAGTTGGTCCTCCCTGAATTTGAAAAAAATCCGCCGGAAGGGGGCGCTGCAATCGCGATTTTTGCGCCATTTTCAATGTTGTACCGACCAAAAGTATATGAAGTTATGGATCGAATTGAACCAAATTTTTTGCGTATGTGTATGACTATGGCTAGTTGGTTCTCCCTGAATTTGAAAAAAATCCGCCGGAAGGGGCGCTGCAATCGCAATTTTTGTGCCATTTTCAATATTGTACCGACCAAAAGTATATGAAGTTATGCATCGAATTGAACCAAATTTTTTGTGTAAGTCTATGGCTATGGCTAGTTGGATCACCCTGAATCTTAAAAAAAATCCCCCGGAAGGGGGCGCTGCAATACCGAATTTTATGCATTTTCAATATTGCACCATATAAAAGTGTATGAAGTTAGTTCTAAAACTGAACTAAAATTTTGTATATGATTATTTTTTGGTAAGGCAAGTAGGTCCTCCCTGAATTTGAAAAAAAAAATCTGCTTATCATTCTATTGTCCATCGGCTCGTGCAGAGACGGAAATTCGTTTTTACTCCGATTAATTGATTGAAGCAGAAATTTGAGATGAAAATCAAAGTTGGTAAGGTATTGAATTAAAATTATTAAAGCATTAAAATGAGTAACTATTTTTTTTAATATTAAAATTTATGTATGAGATAGAAGAAAGTTTTGGGATTGGCACATCCAACTAGTTTATTCTAATTAAATGTTTGAGAAAGCTTAGACTTAAATTTTTAATTAAAAAACCTGAATCGTTGAGAGGGATCAAGAAGCACAAACTGAACTGTTTTTAGGAGTTGAAATTTAACCCTCCCTCCCCCACCTCGAACGGATTTGCAAGCATTTATTTAGATACAAAATATAACATTTAAACATTTAAAAATAGTTATTGGTTACGCATAGTTAAGTTTAAGGCGCCCTATAACGGAATTTTTTGAAATTTATCTTTAAAATTACTTTCAAGGAAATACTGACATAAAGAATAAATTTAGCGAAAACCGCAAACGAATCGACCAATTTTTCAGTTTTTTATAATCATTTGAAATTTGAACCTTCCTTCTCCCTTGAACACAGTTCAGTTTGCGCTACTTAACCACTCCCAACTACTGAGATTTTGAGCTCAAAATATAAGTTTAAGCTTCCGAAAATATTTAATGAGGTGAAAAAAAATAGCTGTTCGTTACTCCAAAGTCTAAAGCGCCCTTTATCGGCATTTTTGGAAATTTATCTTTAAAATTTATTTTCAAGAAAATACTGACATAAAGAATAGTTTTAGTGAAAACCGCAAAGAAATCGACCAATTTTAATGTTTTTTATAATTATTTGAAATTTTGGACTCTAAACGTTAATGGCAACCTATATTCTTCGGAAGATGTTTGGGACCATTTCCTACTTTTTTTTTTTTTTTTTTTTTTTTTTTTTTTTTGATGTGTACTATCACCCCTTAAAGTTTTGCCCAAGAGTTTAGATACACCCTATATATAGTGCGTTCACTCTGAACGGTGGCCAATGGCTAATTTCTAAACCATTATTCATAGACATATAGTTCCAATTGCAAAAAAGCTTTGGTAAAGATAAAGAATTGTTTTGTAAGCGTTTTGGGTAAAAAAATTAAAAATTACGAAAATTAATTTTTTATACGGTCCCCCGGTCATATAATTGCTATTTTGTAATAATTTTCCATTACACTAGGCAAGCAATACAAAAAAGATCTCTTTTATCTTACATTAAAATGGACCAAACTTTAAATTTCATGATTTAAACCACTTTCCTGTAACTGCAAAGGATGAATTTGAGTAAGTTTTAAGGGAACGTACACTAAGTGCTTAAAGTATTATAAAGGACGTCCATTTCCAACTCTGCCCAATGGCTAATTTCTAAATCATTTGTCACATACATATACTTCCAATTGCAAAAATCTTTTAAATGAGGCAATGAATATTTTTAAGCAATTTAAATGAAGGTGCTGCCAACGTATAAATTTTTTGGTAGCGTTAGTTTTTATTTATTAACTTGTAGATTGATTAAAATGACTGAACACACGAGTTTCAAAATTCTCTTTATCGAGAAAACCAAATTTTATCTTTAAATGCGTCCATTAGTTTTCATTATAAATGTGGAGATTGTAGTGTTACATTAGTGCAGATTGGTATAGATTGATATAGAAAAAAAAGCGATAATGCGAGTTTTGAAATTCCCATTCTCAATTGTATTCTTACACATATTTTTTTTTTTTTTTTTTTTTTTTGGCAATGAACCTCTTTCTTTTTTCATGTGTTATATGATTAGATTTTATTTTACTTGTAATGTTCGTATGTATGTTTACCTAGTTTAAAATTTGTATTCAAATTTTAACTTATTTCCAAATATCCGACCGAGGTTCATTTCGCATACTTATTTATATCCAATGACAATGTAATATTAATACGATTTTCGGTGCGAACTATTATTTTATTTCATAGGATTTCATCAGATTCTGTTGGGTTAAGTAATCTAATAGAATTTTAACAATGTATCATTTTGTAAAAAATTGTGACTGTTGCTTTTCATAATTTAATTTAACACAATCTCTGTTATTTTTTTACTTATATTTTTTGTACAAATTGTACATTTTTCTTTAATGTATTAACATTAACATAAATTTAAAAATAATATAGTCAATATTATTTTACTCTCAATGCTTAATGTTAAATTTTTTATCGGACGTTTATTTTTCTTCTGAGTAAATTTGTAACTGACCCCTATTTTGAAGCAAAAACGATTCTTCAACTTTAAACAGCTATTACTCGATCAGTTTTAATCGCAGAGAAATGAGACTTTTTTGTCTTACTTAATAGAGAAGTTTTAAAAATGTACTAAATGTCACTTACAGGATCGGGCGACCGTGTAAAAAATAATTTTCGCAATTTTTAATACTTTTTTTTTTTTACCTTAATCACTCAGAGACTTCTTCATTACTTTTTTAAAGCATTTTTGCAATTTGAACTATGTCTAGTGGTTTAGAAATTAGCCATTGGCGACCGTTGAGAGTGGGCACACTGTAAAGATACGCGCACACACATACACTGAAAAAAAAATTAAATTTATGGCAAAAACTGCTGGCAGCAATGTTGCCACCAGTTTTTGACGTAAAAATTGCAGTAAACTTAGATGTAATAAAATTTAATCTAACTGCATATTTTATGGCAACCAGAGGGATAGACAGAATGATAAGGTGTTAGAAACTATAAATAGCTGATTTTCAGTATTGCATGTGCATTTTAAAACTTTTTTTGTTTACTTTTAGTGTTCTTCTCAATTATTTGAACGATTTCTTGTAAAAAACAACTTCAATAATTAAACACCTTATAGAAGTACGTATTTTTAAGTTCTTCCAAGACATCATTCTAAGATGAATTCTTTACGCCGATTCAAGTGTTAACAAAGCAAACTCTATTGCAGCCATTAGCTGTTTTAAAGAATTCTACGAGGGGGAGTCTGAAAATAAGTTTTCCCTGGCGACTGTGGACAGGTTTGTGTGCATGAAAGACAAAAAAATAGAATGAAACATTAAAGATAAGCCATGCTCTTATACCTTATTTTTCTTCATAAGTTGAAAGTGAGTTGAGTCTTGCCATACTCCTTTATAATCTTCAAAAACATTCGAGGAAAAATGGGATCTATATTTTTCTGGTGCTTAAAGTGAATTTTCAATTTGTGGTCAGAGGAGGAAGAGGGAACGTATGTCCGCTTTGAGTAGGCACATGGAGTATGGGGAGAATAAATTGACAATTGCCAAATAGAATTTATGGGTCGATGTAATGTCGAAAAAATGGTGCGGACATAGTGCTGCCGATTCAGGAAGGGGCGTCAGCAAATTTTGATCATATTAAGACCTGGACAAACGTATAACGCCCCGACAACGAATGAAACGCTTGACCACAGATTTGGAAGCAATACTGTTTCTACACAAGCCGTTCAAGGCTTCTTTCGAATGCAGAGCCCTGTTTTATTCCTGGAGTGCCTTTTGAAGCTGATAAAGGGGTCCTGGAGAAAAATGTCTCAACTCACATGGAACTAATGTAGAAAAAATAAAGTTACGTCTTATCTTTAATGTTTCAATACATTTTTTGTTTTTCATCCCCCTGTCACACAACTGTCCACGGTCCCCAGGGGAAACTTATTTTCTGACCCCCCCCCCCTTTATATTACTCTTGTCTTTATAGCATACGGATTATTTGCATCCTCACTTCTTTCTTTTTCGTGATATCATGAATTATCTTTATTACTGTCATGAAAATCTTTTGCGTTTCTTAAGCATTTTTTGGGGCAAAAATCGTACGAAAAATCGATGCACCTCACTGTCAAAAAGTTTTGAGATGAACGAAGATTAAAAATTAAAACTTCGAGACGTAATTAGCACATCAATGTGAAAAATAACACTATTAAGCCTTGATTACGTCCATTAATAACTATAATGATTCACTATCTTTTCGCATCCCAAGTATATGGTATGAATAGCTGGACAATTTACAAGATAGTTATATAGCTAGACCACGGACAATATCCAAATTAAATAGTCCTTCCGGCAGTGCCGGGAGGAAGAGGTAGCTTTCATATACTTATATATATATATATATTTATTTATTTTAAGTTATATTATTCAAAAATACTAAGCTCAAATTAGTAGAACCTGATTATGAGCTTGGTCGAAATCTTAATTCAAGTGCACATGCACACTCATATTGAAATCAATTAATATATATATGCGATAACTCAGCCATTTTTTAAGATACAGAAGAAACAAAAAATGCTCTGGAATCTTTGTATCAAGGTCAAATGCATAAAAGAAAAATCTTTTTCAATTTCTCACTTTCTTGTACCTAATTTTAAATTTTAAATTTTTTAAATTTTTTAAATGGCCGCCATTTTGAAATAAGATGGCGGATGGAACTTAGTATCGAACTCGATTCAGGCCTCAGTATATACTACGTACACACCAAGTTACATCCAAATCGATTCATAAATACGCGTGTTATTAGGTGACAAAAATCAGATCGTTTTAAATGTCAGCCATAAAAAAATTTCAAAGTGCTATAACTCAATTATATTTTAAGATATAGACAAAATAAAAAGTGTTCTGGAATTGTTGTTTTAGGTTCTAACACGTAAAAGAAAAATATTTTTTAACTTTTATTTTTTTCGCATTTAATTTTAAATTTTAAATTTTTTAGAAAATTTAAAATGGCCGCCATTTTGAAACAAAATGATGGATGATGCTGGCCAACAAACTCGGTTGAGACATTTGTATTTACTATGTACGTACCAAGTTTCATTCAAATACGTTCATAAATACGCGTGTTATCACGTGACAAAAATCAGATCGTTTCAAAATGTCAGCCATAAGAAAAATTCAAAGTGCTATAACTCAATCATTTTTTAAGATATAGACAAAATTAAAAGTGTTCTGGAGATTTTAATTTAAGTTCTAACACGTAAAAGAAAAATATTTTTCAACTTTAAATTTTTTCGCATTGAATTTTAAATTTTAAATTTTTTAAAAAATTTAAAATGGCCGCCATTTTGAAACAAAATGGCGGATGATGCTGGCCAACGAACTCGATCGAGACATTTGTAGTTACTATGTACATACCAAGTTTCATTCAAATCGGTTCATAAATACGTTAGTTATCGCATGACAAAAATCAGATATATATATATATATATATATGGTTATATATATATATATATATATATGTCAATATTTGAACGGAGGGTGGTTTTGGGGTCTGGGGATCATGATCGGTGAAAATATACCAAAATTTTCCGGAAGTGCTTTCCTCCGGACAGCTGCAATAGGTAGCTTTTTACTTTTTGTAATGAAAGCTACCTAAAAGCGCGTGACATATTTAATTTAAGTTCAATAATTATTTATTTCAGTTTTTCACGTTAATTATGTTTGTAATTTTTTCTTATATTTACATTCTGAAGATGACTCGATTAAAAAGGGTTGAAACATGCAAATAAAAATTTGTAATGTATTTTAAATGTTTTTATTGATACAACAACGTCTTAGAAACAAAATATGTATTTATAATATAAATTCTTACTTTTCGTTTTGGAATACATATTATTAATATTACGATATAAGTAATTAGTAGATTCTTTATTGTGAAATTTAGGAATACAAAATTTCTCATCATGCCTTATTCATTTTAGACACACATATATTAAGTTTCAATCTTGCCTAGTTTTACCATTTTTAGTAAATATTTCGAAATATTTTATCTATTTGTAGGAATATTTTTCGAACATTGAAGGAAAAATTTATTTCTTCATGTTTTGAAAATGCACTTTATTTTCTGTATGTATTTTGAAATTTAGAGTGAAATGTTTTCCTCTAAACTTAAATATTTGGGCGGTTCTTGTTGACAGATTTTGTGTCGATAAATTTTACCTGACATTTATCAGCGACGAAATATTTCTATTTCTGACTGATTGTAGATTCTTCTTGAAGATAAATATTGAGGCGCAACTTCTTACTTGACATTAAAAACGAACTTGAGAAACATGTTTATGAAATATTTATAAATTTGGATGATATATATATATATATATTCATGTATATATTGCGACTGCAAAAATAAATTCCGTAAAAACTTTGATAGTTTAACTTTGATAAGAAATTCAGTAGTTTTAAGAATCAGCATATTTTCTTTTTTAGAGTTTGTTTTGAAAAACCACTAATATATTTTTTCATGTATTCGAATTTTAAAATACTTCATTAGTTGCTTTATTTATTCTTTTATTTCAGCAATTAAAAAAAAAAATGTTTTCTCATAAATGGTTTCTAATAAAATTAATTTTTTTCTTTCTTTTTAATTATATGTAAAACTTAAAACTATATCTATTCTTGCTTCGAAAAAAAAAATCTTTAAAAAATATACATTAATTGAATATGAGATAGAGAGAGAATGAAAGAAAACACGCTAGATATTAAAAACTTGAAATTATCTGTTTATAAAAATAAAGTAATCATTTAATTGAAAATGATCCGTTATTTTTTGGTAGGGGTTCGTCCTTATATTTCAGTTGTATCTAATCTTGGAATTTGAAATACAAACTCTTAATTTTGACATGTATTAATCTTTATTCTACCTTAAGATACAAAACGGCGAAAAACTTGGTCACCTAGCTTAAGAATTATAACGGTTTCATATTTAGAGTATCTGCTGATAAATTCATTTGTGAACGATGCAAATCAGAATAGAATGGGATTATTTTTTTAAAAACAAACCTCATGAATTAAACATCTGGACAAATGGAATGAGCTTTAATGCTACATTAATACATTTGAAATTTCTAGAACTTGATATTTGATAAAAATAAATAATTGAATCATAAATCACATTTTGTCATAAAATAATTCATAAACTAAATATTCGAGAAATAAATTAACAACAACAAAAAATTATACTTATTTAATTTATAAATTTTAAGAAAAATTAAATGGCAATCTATATATATTTCCTAAGAAAAGGGGTTTTCTTCTCATTTTCTAGAACAATATTATAATGCAGTGCAATAAATATCAAATGCATTATTTAAGAAACATATCTTTGAAATGCAAAGAAAATATTATTGATATAATTTACAACTTTATATCAGCGGTGTGTGATACAACTTTTCTAAAATACACATAACGTAAAATGGAGTTAGTGACACCTGGTTTGGTTTTCTTATTTTCAATATTACAATCCGTCCAGTATGGCAGGAAAGCTAATAGCAGTGCCATATCTTAGTACGGTTTGCTACATCAAATAACGACAAATGCCTGAAGCTCTAACACCTCGCTTTTTCTCTCGTCTCGAAAGCCAGAAACTTTGTGTGTTGAAACCTAAAGCGTATAAGAACAATTAAATACAAGTAAATATATTTTATTGATATTGTGTCAGCTAGATTGTAGAGTAATATAACTTTTGTCAGGTAATATTTCGGCGAGATATAGCAGCATAATCGAAATATAGGCAGTTGATGAGGATACTTTGTGACTCATCGACTCCCTCGCAAATGAGCCTCACAAAAATGAATAAATGACTCAAATATAAAAACTCACAAATATAAAACTCACAAATATTGAAATAAATGACTGACACCGGAATTTTAAAACAACTTTGTTTGTAAATAAGAAAACGCTTTGTTTAACGCATTCAATAAACCGTAATTTCCTTTAACAAAATTCTGGTGCCAATGTGGTGTTTGGGAATTAAAATTAAGTGGTATATCTATGAAACCAGCGCCCCGCAAAGAGTTAAAAATTAAATTAAAGTAATTAAAAAGTAATTAAAAAGTTGTTCCAAAGGCAATCATTAAAGACACGTTAAGCTATTGCATATATCTAAACTTGCTACTTTTTTTGTGAGAAAAATAACATTATGTTTGTCTCGCATTTCTTCGAATTCATGTTATTGTCTGTAGCCACTTCTGTGGCCTTTTTCCATTTTTTAAAATCAAAGTGAATGAAAGTGTTGCCAAGTTGGAAAAAAGTGCCTCTTGTTGTAGATACACAAATATACCAAAGAATTAATTTCCGTGTCTTCTAAAATAACTTATATAAAATAGGGATTTTGGGCGATCGCAATGTGTCCACTAAATAAAAATAAAGATTTGAAATGGCGTTAAAAACAGTCCTCGGAGAAAATTTAGTTACTGAAGACGGAAAGTGTTATACAATTTTGTTGGAAGAGTTGAAGAAGAAGACGGATGAAAAAAAACGAAAAATCGGCTCACTAAAGACGCAAAATATTAAATGTCCTGCTGGGCTGAGACATTTGTTCTAATAGTGTTCAAAAAGTCAAAGGAAGTGATGCAAAAAAGGAGAAATAACTGTCAGTTTTCTAAATTTATTTGTAGATTCAAATTTTAAAATACATATGTCAGGAAAAGAAAAATACATTCATTATAATAAATTCCTGATATAAAGTGCATCATGCATTTAAATCTCAGAAAAAAATGCATGCACTGTAAAACTTTTTATATTAATGACTGTTTCCTGTCAAAATCTTGACACATTTTATATTTTCAAAGAATTTTATAATGAATCACTGCATTTAAATATTATTTATTCTTGGATGCTCATTCAAACTGCTGACATCTCTCTTTTATTATGTCATCTGAGAGTAAAACTATTCAAAATAATGTTGATAAACTTGATGACATAATTTTTGTAGAAATAAACTTATTTAAAACTAAAAGATATAACATTAAAAAGTCTCAAAGTCCCCTTTTACAGAATGTATTAAAATAAACGGTTGACATCTGCTGAGACATTTTAATTTTGTGATTTCTATTAAAAATGAACATATGTATGTATGTATATATGTGTGTGTACGTATTAACAGTAAAAAATAATGATTTTATTTTTCTGATTCCACTTATGTCACCATCTTTCAACAGAATTTATATTACATTCCAAAAATACTTTAAACAGATCTTTAAAAAAATCAATAGAAGATAATAATAAAAAACAAAATTTCATTTTACTAATTTCAACCTTAAAATACTTTTTTAAGTTCTTAATCCATCTCAAAATATTATTATTCTACTACTGTTAATTTAGCTTTTCATATTAAAATCATTCCATCTCGAATACGTTTTTCACTCATGAATGCCATTTTCTATTTGGGAAAGGGGGAGGGGTGTTGATTATAAAGGTTTTCCTAATGCTAAGTGATGTCATTCTGCATTAAAATCAGATGATTAAATGAGAATACAATCTGTATGGATATTATGTTTTTCTATATTCATACATACCTCCTTCGCACTATTAAAATGACTTGCATACTTATAAAAAGACATTATTTTTCTAGTTTGGCTACCTAGAAAAATTACTTCAGAGTAGAATGCGTTTTCAGGATATTATTATCATTATTAGTATTATTATTAGCATTACGAGATTATTTTGCTGCGTTTCTAACAAGTTTGGGGGATTCAAATATTTAAAATGAACTGCTTGCCATAGACCTCTTAGTACCTCTCACCTATAACTTAAAAGTAGTCAATAAAGATTTTCAATATTTTGTATCTGATTATTTTGTGAAAATGGGAACCCCTAATAGATTGCATTAATATAAAATAATGAAAAATGAAAAATTTACATCTGTAACCCCTAATAGAATTTATATCAACTGTTATCATTATTCCATAAATAAACTGCGTTAGTGCATGCTGATTTTTTTTTTTATATAAAACCTTAGTAAATAATTTTTATAGTAAATTTTCCAGAAAAAACAATATTTTTCTAGTAAATCACGGAATTTATCATAGCGGATGTAAAAAAAATATCGCTATACGTAAATTAGTTAATAACTGCTTCATCGAATAAACCTTTGTGTGTCTCAACAACATAATATACAACTTAAAAATGTGTTTTTCTATTTAAAAGTAATTAGTTTTTATACTTGTGGGAGTCAATAAAAACACCATGCATTTTTTCTTTGCAAACTATTATTCTAAATATTTATGGATTATGAACTAGAAAATTTGGTTAATACATTTGTAGTTAAACTGTAATAAGAATAATTTTAGTCTAAAAATGACTATTTGATTGTAAAAATTATGTAAGAAAATCAATTATTATCATTAAATTAAAAATATAAAATGCTATATAACAAAGCATATAAATACGTTTTATGTGGTCTGCATAGAGGTCTGCACGGGCCGGAATTTCCAGGCCCGGCCCGTAGGAAAAAATTTTCGGCCCGACCCGGCCCGTTGTAAAACTTAAAAGTTCGGCCCGGGCCCGGCCCGGCCCGTTTAAATTTTTATATTTTAGGCCCGGCCCGGCCCGTACAGAAATCAGTGAAAACAGGCCCGGCCCGGCCCGGCCCGTTTTGGCCCGTTACAATTTCTACGATTTCTAGAAAATTCAGATTTTTTTAATATAATTAAGATTTCTTTAAAGAATACTGCATACATATCTACGTAATGATTTTACAGTATATTTTACAGGAAATACACATTAGCAACATTAGTGATTACTAAGATTCTTAGGCTTTCAACAATCAAATAAAGATTCATCAAAAAATTAATATGGCTTAGAATAAAAGAAAAAAGAAAGAAAGTTAAAAACACCGTAACTTTTGAAGCTGTTTAATAAAAGAAGATTTATAAAAATATTTCTATATTATTTTATTAAAGATTTTAAATCCAAATTCCTTCGTTAACTCAAATGTACGCCTTTCTGATACATTTCTAAATTCATTTTTTTTCTCAGAAACGCACTGCAGGTATCTTTATTCAGAAACTATATAATCAAGTGGCATTAACCGTTTTTTGATGTAATCAATTTAAGAATACTGAAAGGAAATAAATTATTGTTATAGTCAGCATTTTCAATAGAATTTCCGGAAGCGAAAAAATTTTTTTTATCGGCCCGGCCCGGCCCGTATGGCCCGTTCAATTTTTTTGCCGGCCCGGCCCGGCCCGTTTATTTTGTTTGTCGGCCCGGCCCGGCCCGTTGAGAAAACTATTCTGATTCTGCCGGCCCGGCCCGTTAGAAAATTTGAAACTATTCCGCTGGCCCGGCCCGGCCCGCGGGCCGGGCCGGGTACGGGCCACGGGCCCGTGCAGACCTCTAGGTCTGCATGTTTTTTATGTACAAAAGTCTGCATTATGAAGATCAGCATCGAAAAAAACTACTTCCACAAAAATTTTAAAAACGAAATTGGTCAGCAAAAAATCACGAGACCACAGATAAAGATTAGGAAAATAGTTGATATGATGAAAATCATCATGTGTGAATCTGATTTATTCTATCCCCATTGTTCCGTATTTTGTAAAACATCTCTTCAAATTCTAGGAAAATTGAATCATTCCCACGGATGCTCGCCTCCAAAAAGATTTCTGGAGATTATTGAATAATGGTGAAAAAATAAATTCATAATAAATGGATTATTTTGCTACATCAACCCTTAACTGCACTTTGTGCCACATCTAGTACACACCTAAAAATACTTTAATTCTCATTATGTGCTATGAATTTCGGCAACACAATTGCCGTAACTGATCAAGTACAGTTTAAAGAATGGAATAACGTTTATTTTGTTCGTTTCAGATGAGTTTATTTGACAAAAAATTAGGATTTCTTCTGTGGAAAGAACAACAACAGCAACAACAACAACAACAGCAACAACAGCAACAACAACAACAACAACAACTGCAGGGCGTCTGGCATACAGGCCACCTGAATTAAGTCTTTGGGTGAGTGTTATCCGTGAAATGGATGTTCCTGTTGCATTATACAGATGACGAGAAAGTTGTGTAGCTGTAGCGGATCTATCTCTTTTGGCTTAAAGTCTCAAATAACGGTCTTCATCCGGCGTTCTTGCACTCTTACGGCTTTGACCAGGTCGGCGGACTTCTATTCCTGTGTCTGTGAATTATTTCCACAGAGTGGAGGCTACATTTCTGGGAACCCCGAGCTCTTTACATTATGTAGATTGTGATCGGCCGGCCTCGAGTCTTCCAACAATCCGCCATCTTGTTGATCATCTAGACGATGACGATTAGCCATATTAACGATAGGATTTTAAAAAAAATGAAAAAAAATAACAAGGATTGAGTGAGTCTACGGGCGTTCAAAACGTACTCAAGCTACAAGCATTTTAAAAGAAATGACGTACCTTTACACAAACTCGATCGCAGCGCCACTACCTTATGACGACGCAGACCACTTCACAGCAGGTGTGTCCGTAAAGAGCTTAATTATCATCTGATACCTTATTTGCGTATAGCCATAACTTATTTTGTTCGTTAGAAAAAAAAAAACATTTGCCCTTCAGTTGTTTTCACCAGTGTATATATAGATTTCAAATATATTCTTTTCATAAAAATAGAAAATATCGTGCAGTGAAGGGTAATTGTTATGTAAACAGGATCAACCTGTATTTATCTCACGAAATAAGATACTGATTTATACCAAACATCAAATTCAGTTAGAAATCGACATAAGTTGTTAATTTAAATGTTTTGCTTTAAATATCCAGAAGGTTGGGGCCACTATACTGAAATTTAAGGATTTATACGATTTTAGTGATATTTATATTTGGAAAACTAAGCCATGGAATTTCATAAAATTTAACATTCTATTAAAATTTCACATAAGTTGATTTTAATTAAATTTTCGTGTATAAAAAATCGTAAATTCTTATAGTAAATCACATAACTGGTTGTAGGCCAGTCAAATTGTCAGAAAAAAGAGCCGATAGATGCAAAAATTCTGCTAGAAGATTTTATGTTTTAAAAATGTTTATGGGGATGCTAGTAACAAGAATTAAGGGTTTTCCAACAAAATATCTCGAGGCTAAATTTAGTGGAACCAAAAAACCACAAAATTTTCCACTTTTTTCAGTTTTTTGCCAATAACTCAAAAATTATAAATTTTTTGCGTAACAAACTTAATTACAGAAAGAAAGAGTATTAAATTCTCTATAAATTTTGTTTTAAAAACGTTTTTCTAAACCCATTACTAAGCGCGCTATGATTTTTTGAAAATGTCACTTTTTTTTTACTTTACAGAAAGTGACCTATTTTTCGCCTCCCATCTTAAAAAACTTTTTTTCATCACTAGCAAGGAAAATTAAATGCACCTATTGATGGATGAGAAATGAAAGTTTTAAGAAAAGAAGGCAGAAGAAGCACAAATTCTAGAATCTCTATAAGAAAAACAATTACAAAGGGAGGGAGGGCCAGGGGAAAAAAAAGGGAATGTAGATGGAAGATTGCGGCCACGTGACTTTTCCGAGACGTTGTCATTTAGATGCAAGTGTTCTTTTATAAGGACTACTTATTTACTCTTCTAATATGCTTCTATTCAGTTTATTGTATCTCTTCTCGTGCACTAATGAAAAATGAGTAAGCTCGACCCAAAATTCTGTTTTATTTGCCAAACGACTTCAAATAGTGATACTCGCATTTTGAGCCAGAAAGGACTTGAACAAGCTCTTTGAACATAGCGTTCAGCGTCAAAATAATATTCATCAAAAGTAATACTCATCAGTTTTTTGAAAAGTAGCAAGGAAGTGAGAATGCAGGATGATTGCCGAAAAAATATGCGAATGAGACAATGAAAGAAACATATGTTCGTCGGGGTGAGGATTCTATACAGACCATAGTTTGTCCCTCATATCTAGCACTTTTTTCCAGTTTCAAGATAATTGCTTCTTATGTGAAATAGGTAATCCCGGTGACTTCAACGAAAAACAATAAAAAAAGCTCTACGCAAAGAGAAATTTGATTCACATAGTAATGAAGTTAGAAGCGAAAATTATATTTTTGAAAGCTGCAGAAAAACGTGGGGAAAAGGGTCCCAGAAAGTAATTGACCGTATTCAGCACGAATCTGATTAGCATATGCGAACCTGACTTGCAAATGCATTGTATCATAGTTTTTGTCGTGTAAAACTAGATCAATCTGTAACAAGTGGAGAGAAAAGAGTTCGTCGACTCGCACCATCCGTTGACGAAGCCAATGATATAAACAAGAGCTTCTACATTTCATTGCTTAAAACTAATTAAAAATTTCAAAATAACAGAATCCAAGTTGAGCAGGCAAAAGAAGAAGCTGATGTCATAATAGTTATCTCAGCCATTTCAAGAGCCGAATCTTTTGAAAGCGTCGTAATTGTCGGAGAAGATATTGACCTTCTCGTGATCATGACGAACTTAAGCTATATGCACAAACATCTATTTTTCCAAAAGCCAGGAAGAGGTAACATCGAAACCAAATGGTTTTCAACTATGTCGTTCAAATACAATTAAAACAATGTTATTTTCACTCATGCAATCAGCGGATGCGATACAACATCCGCTCTTTTTGGGCAAAGAAAATTAAAGTTTTGTAACAGTTTGAAAAAAAAAACATGATCAGCTTGGAGAAATAGCCTGCGTGTTCAATAAATTAGGTTCTACCCGTCAAGAAATCATCAAGGTGAGAGAAAAATTCCATGTTGCACTATACAGTGGATGCGAACATAGCACACACAAATTGAACATCTTAAGGTTTAAGATATTTGCTAAATCTGCCACAAAAAGCAAAGTTCATCTTGCAAGACTACCACCAACACAAGAGGCTGCGCAACATCATTTTCTCCGATGTTATCATCAGGTTCAAGCTAGGCTAGGACACAACATCCCTCCTGAAGTATGGGGGTGGGCTCACAGGTCGGACGATCTCTTTTAACCATTTCAAATGTGCCAAAACCCGGCACTGAATCCTTGCTCCATGCTGTGTCATGTAGCTGTAAAAAAAGGTGCAGCAAAGCATGTTCTCTTCATAAATTAAGACTAAAATGCTCGTCAATTTGTAAAATATGTAATGGGATCAACTACGAAAATGTTAACGACATTATTTATCTAGAAGGAGAGGATATAAAAATGTCACCATAAGTATTTTTTACTTACAATCAGTTAACCCTTTCCGGCACGGGCAAAATGTGTAGTAAAATGAGAAATTATCGACTGACACCGGAATTCATCAACGAATTTTTTAGATACTTTGAATTACTTAATTTAAACCTTTATTGTAAAAGCAAAATTTTACTAAAATATTAATGGTGCCGTTTGCAAGTTTAGAATTAAAATTAGGTATCCCAGACAGGGCACAGTGTGCCGGAAAGGGTTAAATACCTTATATTAATGGTCTCCACTAAAGCTCTAGATACAAAGAAAGCTACAATGTTTTTAATTTTTTACAATGTTACCATTGTAATTCATCATGATTGTTATCATGCAAATACCTATAATTTAAATAAGTTACATTAAAGAGCATAAAATAATGAAAAATTGTGTCAAATTTTCGTTTTTGCAATTTTTCCACAAAGTTAGAAAAAAAGAGTCACTTTCAGAAAGTTGTAGCGCGCTTAATAATGGCTTTAGAAAAACAATTTCATAATGAAATTTTAGAGAATTTAATACTCTTTCCTTTTGTAATTGAGTATAGTACGCAAAAATTTTATATTTTTTGAGTTATTATCAAAAAACTGAAAAAAGTGCGAAAATTATGTGGTTTTTTGGCTTCACAAAATTTAGCCTCGAGATATTTTGCTGGAAAACCACTAATTCTTGTTACTAGCATCCCCATAAACAGTTTAAAAACATAAAATCTTCTAGCAGAATTTTTGCATTTATTTATGACCATCTGACTGGCCTATTGGTGCTGGTATACTTAATTTAAAAAAAAAATTCTGGCAGCTATATTTAAAAAAAGCAATTCTCAAAATTCAAAAAACTGCACATCTTTTAAACATTCACATTAATATATCTTTAGTATCTTTGGAAGTATTCTGCTTTTCAGGTACCGCTTATGTTTTTTTACGCTGGAAATTTTTGATGCAGATATCTAAGAGGGTACATATTGAAATCCAATGATTTGTTTGAAAATTGCCATTGTTATACTATAATAAGTAGCAAACCCCACGGCTTTGCTCGAGAAGCAGTTTAAATACGTCAATTGATGTTTGCATATCTAATTTTTATTAGAAAAAATTACACATTTGGGAATAACTCCGAAATTACCTTTTAAGCCGCAGTCTGACTAAACTTCATTTTTACACTGCATTAGTCAGAAATGAGAGTTAAGTTTATAGGAAGTAAAGTTAATTTTAATTGAAGGATAATTTAAAAGATATTTTGAAACTGTTATGCTTTATTTATAGGCTCATTTCAGTATTAATTTGAAATTTTGATTTTTTTTGGAAACTATCTTTTAGCACGCATTTAAATCTCAAAATTAACCCTCAAGTCAAATTATAAACTACTTGTATAACGGTTTGGTATTTCCTGATATTTCACAACGACGTAATTTAGAGAATTTTAAAAGGCTATATTAGAACATTTGTTATTTTCGCCAACAGCACGTGGCAGTGGCATCGGCATAAAACACAGCCTGTATCGTATCAGAGAATGTCACCATTGATTCGCAATCATTACTTTTCTAATCGGTTTATTATTTAAAAATGCTGCATAGAAATAATATTTCGTGAATTTTTTAGAACGCTCTTCAGTCTTTTTGTTTGCTCTTTTAAATTTAAAATTTACTTTCTAATGTTCTTAGACGATATTTATATGTTATAAGTAACAACCATGCCATAGTATATATATTCTTTATTACTACAGAAATTAATTGCATTTTAAATGTTTTTTGCTGCTGCAGAAGGATGCGTGAATCCGTCTGCTGCTAGTAGTACCGACATAAAATATAGTTTATGTTTTAACAGTTTATATTACAACAAATCTGTAACCATTATTGTTTTTAAATCGATAAGATATTTCATAAGATTATATATAAATCCGAATGCAAAACATTTCAGAACGGTTCTTGTTCACTTCATCCTTTTAAATTTGGAAATTTCTTTCGATTGTTCTTAGAAAGCATATGCATCTTTCAAGTATTTACCATGTCAAATTTCAAAAACGTACATCCCTAACTTATACCAAAAAAAAAATATTCTAGATATTTTTTTTTCTTTTTTTTTTTTTTGCTATTGCGACCCCCTAGTGATTGTGATAAAAACAGTAAATGTAGCCTATATTGCAGCAGAAATTGTCACCATTTCATTTAAAATCAGGTTGATATTTATGAGATTGCATAGAAATCACGATCTAGAGCACTTTTGGAACACATTTCGTATATTTTGACACCTTTAAAGTTTCTATTTTTATCGAAATTGTTCTTGGATAGCATTTACATCTTACAGGTAATTGCCAAATTTTAAGTTTCTGTCCCCTGCAATATTCCCCTGCAAATCACAAAATTCTCATATTAGAACATTTTTTGCTCCAGCAACATTTAAATGGAAGCGACACTGACATGAAATAGATTCTATGATGGAGCAAGGAATGTCGCCATAAATTTTTAACAATTACTTTTGAAATTAGGTTGATAGTTCATGAGATTGAATATAAATCGCAAATTAGAACTTTTTTTACTGTATTTTGCATATTTTTATCCTTTTTAAATTTTGTTTTTTTTTAAGAAATATTGTTAGAGTTAATTTATATCAATTAAGTAGCTGTCATGTTAAATTTCATAAATCTAGATGTATCAAAAACGCATAATTTGAATTTTTAGGATTTCAATGTTTCAGCATCCATTTTGGGTTAGGGGCAAACATAATAAAATATAACCATCTTAGAGACAGTCATCATCACTTACACACAATTATTTTTTTGTATTTCCTAAGATTGCGTAGAAATTGCAGTTTTGAATGTTTTTAGAACGCTTATCGCATGTTTTCCCTTCTTGTGAATTTTGATAAAGTTAAGAAATATTTTTAAAGATCATTTATAACTTGGAAGTAATTATCATGCTAAATTTCATGATTATTTACCCTTCTGTAACAAAAAACAAAACAAAAAAATAGATATATAGATTTTTCTTTGCTTTTGTCAAAGTGGTAGTAATACTGACATAAAATAGAGCATATGTTACAGCAAGTGCTGTCAGCATCAATTTTCAACCATTACTTTTGAAATAGGTTTAATACTTCGTAAGGTTGAGCTGAAATCGCCAGTACATTTTTATATTGCTTTTTGTGTATTAACACCTCTTTTACATTTCAAATTTTTAACCCGTCAGTAGTCGCGTGTCGGTCTTTTCGCCGCCCGTATAACTTATCTTCTCTTAACTTATATCACATTACAAATACAGCGGAGATCTACCATGTAGCTGACTTTGAAGCTTTCTCGAGCACCTTAGTGAAGTAACAGGACACTTCTTTTTTTCTTTCAGGTAGATTGTTAGAAACAAAGTTGAAATTGGCAAAAAAGTCTACGTAAAAGTCACTAATGCGAGTTCATTTTTACTTTTTCCAATTACTCCAGATCTCATGAATAAAATGCATAATTTAAGAAAACTGCAAATTTATATTTTCGTTGTAATGTTATTTTCGTATATTAGGTGAAAAATATTTCTTATTTTACATATTTGGTATGCGGGGAGCCAGCGGCGAAAAGACCGAGCGCGACTAATGGCGTTGTGAAAAAAGTCGCGACTACTCGCGGGTTAAAGAAATGTTCTTAGAAATCATTTATGTCAAATAAATACCTATCATGCCAGATTTCATTTTTCTAACCCCCTTCAGTTACGCAAAAATAACATTTTTAGAATGTTTCTTTCTGCCGCATCAATTCAGGCTTGTAGACCGAGATAAAATATAGCCTATGATTGAGCAAAAACTGTCATCGTCATTTTGACACCATTATTGTTTAAATTGATTCGATGTTTCACGAGATTGTGTAGAGATCATAATTTAGAATGTTTTTAGAATGCTTTTCTCACAGATTCATTTTTTTTTTCGAATTTTTTAGGAAATGCTCTTTAGAGATCATTTATATCTTAATAGCTAATCCGCCCGGCATTTCCCGGGACCATAGATTTTTTTAAACAAATTGCAAATATTTAAAATCTTCATTCATATTAAAATAGAAAACTAGTCGTTGGGGGCCACCGTAATACTTACCCATCATGGATATGTATATGAAAATAAAACATGTGAAAACTATTTACACAATGCATTGCAATTCATAAACAAAATTTAAATATTGTTAATATACATAGTAATGCTATATTAAAGAACTGCTGATGTACCAATTTCGACAAATTATATAAAACGCCAAACTACTCAAGTGGTACCGAATTGCGTAAAAGAAACAGCCTTATAACTCCAAAAATGATAATTCTATTAACTAACAATTAACTGCGTCGATTTACGCGTCTCATTTCCAATTAAAATATACCTGAATTGAAATTTGAATGAAATACATGGTCATGAAAAATCGAAGAATGTGGAAAACAGGATTACAAATATCTCGGCAACTAATAATCCGATCGACTCCGTTCTATATGCAAAATGCGTGTTATTTTATTGCCGTTTTCGTCCATTCCTTAGAACAAAAAAATTCGAAACTTTTATATACCTTTCACCAGAATGAATTTTTCGAGAGTACGAAAAAAATAGTTCCGGATAATCGAGGTCGCTGTTATTAAATAGGCTTCGTCCCATTCTTACATACTAACAACATACAAAATTTCAAGTTTCTATCTCAATTTGTTCGGGAGATAGAGCGTTTATAGACAGACAGACAGACAGATGGACGGCAATTTTTTTTTCTAAATATATGTTTTTCGGAATCTCTACTATCTAAAACGTGTAAAGCCTTCAATTTTTTTTTTCGATTTTCAAAACGATTGCAAGACTTACCCTATACTACGTATGATGGGTAAGTAAAAACAAAATTAGAAAATTAAATTTTGGAAAAGGGCCCCAATTGTCAGAGGCAACGTAGATTGGAGTGCATATTTAAACGGAAATAAAAACATTAATTATTATCTATTAAATGTTTCAATTTTATATAAAACTCTCTCTAAAAAATCGCTTTGTTTAATTAGGCCTAAGCTTTGAAGGTTTATGCCTGGCGCTCTCGTTTAACAAGAAGAAAGAACTAATCGTTTTAGGCCACTGTAATACTTACCCATCATGGATATGTATTGAAAATAAAACATGTGAAACTATTTATACAATGCATTGCAATTCATAAACAAAATTTAAATATTGTTAATATACATAGTAATGCTATATTAAAGAACTGCTGATGTACCAATTTCGACAAACTATATAAAACGCCAAACTACTCAAGTAGTACCGAACTGCGTAAAAGAAACATCCTTATAACTCCAAAAACAATAATTCTATTAACTAACAATTAACTGGGTCGGATTAAGCGTCTCATTTCCAATTAAAATATACTTCTGAATTGAAATTTGAATGAAATACAGAGTCATGAAAAATCGAAGAATGTGGAAAACAAGATTACAAATATCTCGGCAACTAATAATCCGATCGACTTCGTTCTATATGCAAAATGTGTGTTATTTTATTGCCTTTTACGTTCATTCCTTATAACAAAAAATTTCGAAAATTTTTATATACTTTTCATCAGAACGAATTTTTCGAGAGTTCGAAAAAATAGTTCCGGATAATCGAGGTTGCTGATATTAAATAGGGTTCGTGCCATTCTTACATACTAACTATATACAAAATTTCAAATCTCTATCTCAATTTGTTCGGGTACAGACAGACAGACAGACGGACGGACGCAAATTTTTTTTTCTAAAAATATCTTTTTCGGAATCTCTACTATCTAAAACGTGTAAATCCGTCAAAATTTTTTTTCGATTTTCAAAACGATTGCAAGACTTACCCTATACTATGTATGATGGGTAAGTAATAAAATTGGAAATAAAATAACTTACTTAAAGTATTAATTAGGTGTAATTAACAAAAAACAATGTTTTAAAAAAACATGAAGAGCGATTGTAAACATAATCATAAAATTTTGAAAACAAAATCATGAAAACAGGAAAATGTAACAAATGCGTGTGCAATTTGTTGTGAGCAATCAGTCGTGAAATGCAGTTGTTCAATCATATATTTACCACCTGCTCTCGTTGGCTGGGTGCTTCTTTGCCGCAGATTTGTGACGAGCTGCAAATAACTGCCTAACAACTCAATCAGCGTGGATCGGTGGAAAGCTAAAAATATCCTGTTACCCAGTGAGTTTTAATTTAAAAAAATATAAATTGAAATTTCAAAATGCGGCGGCTGACTGCATTTTCCGTCATTAGCATCCACACATAACAAAAATTTCAGAGATATGTGTGTTGTAATTTTGGCGTTATCCGCAATCAGGCAGGCAGACAAGTAGACATACCCCTTGTATATATATATATAGACAGATAGATAGATAGATAAATAGATAGATAAGTATTTAGCATCCCAAATTTCATATTTCTATGCCGTCCAGTAACACAAAAACGTAATTTTAGAACGTTTTTACTTTCCCATCATAAATATAATATTGGGTAAATCTTGTAATCGATTTAAAAATCAAATAAAAAAAGACGTATTATATGTTTACGACACTGGAGATTCAGAAAAATATATTTTCAGAAAAAAATTGCCGCCCATCTGTTTATCTGTCTGTGTGTGTGTTCGTAAACGCTCTTTCTGCTAAACAAACTGAGATAGAGACTTGAAATTTCGGGTGTACATATTATGTAATAATGGAAAGAACCCTCCTGAATATCAGTAGCCTCGGTTATGTAACTATTTTTTTTTTCGGACTCTCAAAGTATTCTGTCTGACGAAAGGTATATAAAAAATTTCGAAATTGTTTATTTTAAGGTGTGAATGTAAAAGATAATAACAAAAGATAAACTTTGCCTAAAGACTTTTTCGGGTACGATAAGATCATTACAGTAATTCACATATTTCAGAAAACTCAAATAGTGGAACGTTTTCGGCTGGAACGCAAATAATGGATCGTATTCTTGCTTCATTTGCCTACAAGTCAAGCTCATTTTTTTTTAAAATCTCAACCGTTTTAACAAAATATCTTATGTACTTGTTTTGGTATATGTGAAGATCTTTGGACTAAGTCCATGTTGAAGGTAATTTGATTAATTGGTAATTTTAAAGTCTCTACGTGTCCATACATTTTAATAGGAATAAAGGTTTAAAATATTCTTAAAACTTGCTAAACATCTGGTGGTAAGAGGAGTCAACATTTGAGGAAATTTAGTGATTGTTGGCGAAACATTGGCAAAATCTGGCCTGAAAATTGAACTTAAAACTAGGTAATGCCATAAACACTCTTTGTACCAAATGAAGGAATATCACCAAATTTGGCCTTTTAGGATGTGAAGGAATTTTTTAAACACTCTCAATGGCCAAGAGGCATTATTTAATAAATGATAGATCAATTAAAAATGTAGCTTCAAGTGATATCCTTTCGTTCTAAAAATGTAAGTAATGTAAAATTTAGAAATATGCACATAGATTTCACATTGATTGTTTCTATAAATAATATTGTTGCAGAACTTTATACGCATCATTTAGCGAGAATAATATGCTGAATTGAACATAAAGATTATTTTAACCGAGTATATATCGTTCTTACACGCTGGTTTTCTTTTTAAATAAGCACAATTCAAATAATCGATACCTTTACATTCCTCATGATGGCACATATATTATTTACATAGGTTACAAGGTTTAAAAGGTTTTACATAAGCATATCCAAATAGTTTTATGAGTTCTTTTCTTGGAATATAGTGGAAAACAATACTTTATACTTTTTGCTGATAACATTTGCAAAATTTACATTTTGCACTGTCTTTTTCGCTTAAATTTTAAGATAATATAAGAAATAATTTTGGAAAATAAAAGAAAATCTTTTATGTATCATAAATATTCTAGTTCCAAAATAATTATCTGTCCCACCAGTGGCCAAGTGGTTCTTTTCGCAAAGCTGCTTGATGGGAGGTGCTGAATTAAAACTCAATCGCCCCCTTAATCTAATCATGCGGTGTTTTCCGTTGTTTTCTTCGAGCCTTGCATTTCTTTGTGTAAATATGACTTAGGTTCCTTTAGAAAATCCCTACGATTGATACTCTTACTTCGGGCCTATATCTCTCGTGCAGATAATCGGCCTTCATAAGCAATACCAATATAAACACCAAGTAATTATTTATACGAGACTAGAAATACGAGTTATACAATTAAGCAATTTTACAGAATTAATCGCAATTGCCAGATATTATTCCCCTGTATTTGTTTTTCAGATTTATGTCAAGAAAAGAGTCTTTGGCACACCAGTTGCTGACATCGAATAACTGAAAACTAGGATACAAGTTGCTTTACGTTCTGTGGCAGTAAGCATGTTACAAAATGCTTGACGAGAACCATATTTTCGCCAAGAAATTAACCGAACTACCAAAGGGGCACACTTTCAAATTTATTGAGGTAATTGATCTCATAAAAATGTATAACATCACTTATAATGTATCCAAACAAACATATATCTAATTACGATAGTTTGAGCTCAATGAATATTTCTAATCAGAGAAATTTTTT
Source organism: Maratus speculifer (assembly GCA_964019185.1). Classification (NCBI taxonomy): domain Eukaryota; kingdom Metazoa; phylum Arthropoda; class Arachnida; order Araneae; family Salticidae; genus Maratus; species Maratus speculifer. The sequence continues at coordinate 139,232,305 of OZ025298.1, forward strand.
GCACCCAGTACATTTTTGTCTAAATCAGTTATAAAAAAATTTATCGTGTGATTAAAACTTTTTATCGAGCTAATTTAAGAAATCGTTTGAAAATCAGCTCACTGTATTGCCGATGTCTTTCTGAATTTTGATAATATTCGGCTGGCTTTTATGCGAGCTTTCCTGTCTAATGTTCCTTTATATAAAGCAAGAATGTTACTTAATTTTTCAGAATGCTCAATTGGTAGATATTTTATACAAAAGCTCAAATTTATTGAATGTTTACTACATTTGTAATCTAGTTGCAGAATGCTTTTAATATACTTTGTCAAATTTACAGAAAGTAGTGTTCAATGTTGTTGAACTATACTATTTATAAATGAGAAACGATCGGAAATTTCTTGTATTTATTAATGAAACTTTTTGCACAAATCACGTTAGTTTCAAAAGCTTTTTCACAAAAGTCTGAATGTGCCATATAGAAATAGATTTATTTAATTGTGTAATGTGTTAAGCTTTAAAGATATTACAATAATTGTTAAAGAAGTTTTCCTGTAACAATTTGTAAAATTATAAGAGGCCCATTATACAGTCAAGTTATTATTTTAAAAGAATATTTAGAACATAAAACATCATTCTAGGTAACTATTTTGATAATTAAACTTGCAATACATTGGGTTTATGTGATGTTAAATGATATTTTTGGCTTTTTCAATGAAGTGCTTAAATTACACTTTTAATTATACGTAACATGAACACATTCAAATGGAATAATTGCCTCTACCATATTACTTGTGAAGTTTTATTTGCGAATGAGAAATGTGTCATTATTATTTTTCTCCTTCTCATATAATATCTATTTGGGCATAAGCGTAATCAAGATTGTATGCAAATTACTTCCTTTTGTAATTTGGAAGTGAAATGTATGTTATGTCTTTCCATTTCGTTAAATGAGAGTCATAACAAACTTTAGAATTTTATTATCATGATTAGAGTTATTTTACATAGATAAAATAATTCGAATTTTCAGAGCACTGTAACAGGTAACTTCATGCAGAATATTTTTCATAACAGTTTGGTCAACGGATGCACCGTAAAATGGGGTTTAAATTTCTAAAGAAAATTTATTTGTTATAAAATGTAATACAATTTCCTGTATTTAATTAAGACAGGAAACATTTACGAATCTCAAAATATAAAGTTTTTCTAATGTGTGCATGTACACTATATTGCCATTGATTATGGGACACTTGCGATTTTAGACATTTTACTAAATATCTAGAAAAATACAAGAAGAATCATCTCGAAACTCTTAGTGTATAAATATAATAGTATAAGTCATACATTTCCGTGAAGATTTTTCCCGAAACTCCAAAGGGGGCCGTCAACAAATTAAAAAAGAATGAATATCTTTTGAATAACCCTGTCAAAACTAATGTAGCAAAAGAGCTCAAACTCTAGATTGTAATTGAATGCCTTATTGTAATAAGCCTTGTTAATTTTTATGCAAATAGCATGCATACTTGCAGAGTAATTAAGGTTTTTATAAAAATGATCCCAAATTTTTCCAAGTTTTTTCCTTATAATTTTCAGAGTTCTTAATATAAAATATTATTTTTTTCAGAAAATATGACAAATAGCATTGCACACAGTACCCTGTAATCAGAATTAAAAAATAATGAAAATTGTATAAAAAATGAGTTGGTTTACTAAATAATTTTTTACTGCGCATGCGTCAACGATATCAAAATTTCATTTGCATATTATGTTAGCTAAATGCATAGAGCAACTTTTGTGAAAGTCACAAAATCATAACTTGAAAATTCTGACAATAATCGTCAATTGAATAAGTCGAAAATCCGTTATTCTCAAAATGAAGCTAAAACAAGAGGGGTTGTATCCATATATTCATTGATTAGTGTCAATATAGAATACACAATATGGGATGTACTACTGCATTTGGATAAAATCCCTCATTTTTTTGCTTCATTTTGGAAACAACGGATTTTGTCCTTTTTCTATAGACGATTACTGTCAGAATTTTCAAGCTATGATTTTGAGACTTTTACAAAAGTTGCTCTATACATTTAGCTAACATAATATGGAAATGAAATTTTGATACCTTTGACGCATGCGCAGTAAACAATTATATAGTAAACCTACTCATTTTTCATACAATTTTTATTATTTTTAAATTCTGATTACAGGGTACTGTGTGCAATGTTGTTTGTCATATTTTCTGAAAAAAATATTATTTTATATTAAGAACTCTGAAAATTATAAGGAAAAAACTTGGAAAAATTTGGGATCATTTTTATAAAAACCTTAATTACTCTGCGAGTGTGCATGCTATTTGCATAAAAATGAACACAGTGTATTACAATAAGGCATTAAATCATAATCTAGAGTTTGAGCGCTTTTGTTACATTAGTTTTGACAGGGTTATTCAAAAGATATTCATTCTTTTTTAATTTGTTGACGGTCCCCTATGGCGTTTCGGTAAAAAATCTTCACGGAGATGTATGACGTATACTATTATATTTATACACTAAGAGTTTCGAGATGATTCCTCATGTATTTTTCTAGACATTTAGTAAAATGTCTAAAATCGCAAGTGTCCCATAATCAATGGCAATATAGTGTATAACTGTCAAGTAAACTAGTCGTTGGGGGCCACCGTAATACTTACCCATCATGGAAACAAAACGTGTGTAAACTATTTATAAAATGCATTGCAATTCCAAAATTAAATATAAACGTATATATAAGTAATTTTAACTCATAATCATGCTCTATTAATGAATTGATGATGAAACAATTTCGACAAATTGTATAAAACGCCAAACTATTCAAGTAGCACTGAATTGCATAAAAGAAAGATCCTTATAACTCCAAAAATAATAATCATATTAAGTAACGGTTTATTGCATCAAATTAAGTGTCTCATTTCCAATTAAAATGTATCTTTGAATTGAAATTTCTGTAAAATACAGGGTCATGAAAAATCAAAAAATGTGGAAAACACGATTAGAAATATCTCAACAACTAATAATCCGATCCACTTCGTTTTATATGCAAAATTTGTGCTATTTTATTGCCTTTTACGTCCACTCCATAAAATAAAAAAATTCGAAAAATTTTATATACCTTTCATCAGAACGAATACTTCGAGAGTCCGAAAAAAATAGTTCCGGATAAACGAGGTTACTGATATTCAATAGGCTTCGTCCCATTCTTACATACTAAGCACATATAAAATTTCAAGTCTCTATCTCAATTTGTTCGGGAGATAGAGAGGTTACAGACAGACAGACAGACAGACAGACAGACAGACAGACAGACGGACGGACGGCAAATTTTTTTTTCTAAAAATATATTTTTCGGAATATCCAGTGTCCGAAACGTGTAAATCCGTCAAAAAAATTTTTTTCGATTTTCAAAACGATTGCAAGACTTCCCCTATACTACGTATGATGGGTAAGTAATTAGTAAAATACAGATGAACAATACAGGAAAATGCAACCTTAGAATGATCTTTTTTTCTAATTTACAACTTGTGTTTTTGTGCTAATCATTTAAAGTTTAGGAGAGTCTTAATGAATATTATTTAAGTCAGCAATCCGCCGTGCATTAGAACTGAGATTTTGCAGTTTTAAAGTTATTTAATCTTTAAAATTATGTTGTGCTCTAAATACAATATATATCTTTAAGTTATCAATCATGTAACTCACCAACTTTCTTAGCCACGACATTAGAATTGTATGTTTGTTTCATTTATTCACGATCATTTCGTTCCACCATACTCTGAGCTGGAGAACGTTGTAGTATGATATAGCATTGTAAATGAAAACTGAATAGAGTTGATCTTTGCTGTAATATGGGAAAAGGGGAAATTGTCTTACATATTGGAAAATTTTTTGGCATTGTTATAAAAGGTGTTTTGTTGTTTTTGAAATTTTTACCAAACACAATAAATGATTTGTAAAATGCTCCAAAATGGTCCTCAAACTAAATACCAATATATTTAACTGAAAATTTCATGGCAGCTTTTTACAGAATTTGTGTTAAAATTAATCTCCAAAGGTGACTTTTTTGTAATTTTAAGAAAAATCTAAAATGAAAATGTGTCTAAGAAAATATTGGTGTCCAACTGGAGGACTATTTGGGATCTAAATGTAATCTTTTATCACACATTAAGTTTCGACAATGAATGGTGGTTTTCGTGGGAGATGCATATTGAACACAGTTCAAATGGAAAAACTGTATGCATTAGTATTAGTTTTAAATAAACCATGAATGACATAAAATCTTTCATAGTTACGCATGGAAATGCGGAAATTTTCGTGATTACCACTGTTTAAATCTGTGCAGTTCATGGATATTTTGCTAGAGCAGAGTCAAAATATTTTCTGGAAGCGATTTCTGTTAGAGTTAAGTGTACACTGTAAAAAAAAATCTGGAAACCTACGAAACTAGTTTTTGTAAAGCTACAAAAATCTGCAAGCTTACTAAAATTTTATATGTAGCCTGGTATTATTTTTACCACTCGCATAGGACAAATACATGAAATATCATAGCTTCACATGTCAGCCAATCAAAAAGGGCTTCAGTGGTGACGTAAGGACTATTCACGCAGCCGAGTAATGCATCCAACTTGAATCTGGTATCGATAAAAATATTTCTAGTTAGTAAGTAAATTTTTAGTCTATATGATTTAAATTTTATTATATAATGTTTCATTTTCAGTTATTAGCAAGCTAATCTTTCTAATTATTTGTTAAATCTGTGTTTATTACAAGTAAAAAATTTTTAATGTTTTAAACAACAAATCAAATTTACCTGCTCTTTTTCTGAATTTCATTTCTCTTATTTGCTCCCTTTTCCGCAGTACCAAAATTTAAAGTGTTTAAAACTTAGTTGTTTTTTAAAAAAATATTATTCTATTTGTATTTTAGCGAATAAATTCCATTAAACATTCGTTAAATCACATTCATTTCATTAAAACTTCATATGATTTTCACCTTTAAAATTTTGTTCCCGAACTTTCTTCACACAGTAACTGTACTCAATATTTAAAACTCTTTAAAACAGCTTAAATTAAAATAACATAAAATACAATATGTGTTCTATGCATTATTTTGTCATAATAAATTATCAATTAAGGCATTTCTTCCCCCCCCCCCCTAAAAAAAATCATTTCCCCATTCATCCACACTCCTTGCGAAACTTTAAGAACACACAGAAAGTCTTTAAAATTCTTTATAGCCCAGTGGTGGAGGAGGAGAAAAAAACCGAAATCAGAATTAGTTAATGGAAAGCTGGAAATTATTTAAATTCATTTAGTTTAGGTCTAGAATAGGTTTAGGTCTCTGAATGTATTAAGTGTTCCCCTCTTACTATGTGCGCGTTAAAAAATGGGTACAAATTTTATAATTGAAAAACACGATTTTATTGATTACCATAAAATATCTAACGAAAAATAAACTTATCAAAAACAATGTTATTAAACAATTCTAACATTTGCATTAAATGTTTAGAATTTAAAATTCTGAATAAAATGACAACCGATATTTAACATTTTTGTTGAATTTTCCCAATTCAACAATTGGATTCAACTATTAGATTCGAGTATTGCCTAAATCACTAAACAAAAGCTTTCAGCGCGAACAAACGAGGTTATCAGTTTATACGTGATTGTTATTATGTAAATGTAATTTTTAGTTATTGATGCATTATTTAGGATGGATATATTGAGAATTGTGGCTTAACCTTATGATTGCGGGTTATAGACCAGAAATTGTGTATGAAAGAAAGGACGAAGTCTGATTTAATTACGAGAAATCCAGAAATTGTTTTAATTTCCATCGACATAGAATAGAAATGAATCTACTATGTTTCTTTTGCTAGATGAGGTACAAACAAATTAACTTAAGAAGTACATCCTTTTATATTTTTTAGAATATTTCAAAAATGATTCGTAAATGATTGCAAATATTGTTTATTATTTCCAATATGAAATGGGTGTAGCTCTTAATATAATGTATATAGAGTGAACAACAGTGCGTGTCCATTAGAATTAAGGAAATAGAAAATAAAGTGCAAGGATGAGAGAGGGGGGGGCGGTAGAGCGACAAATGAGTGTGCATAAGACTTTTCCCTAGATAAGTTCAAAGTCAACGAATAGCGCGATTTTAAACTTTATATTTTGTTTTAAGGACAAAGATCGCTCTAATTAAATAATTTTTGACTAGTATACAAGAATCTTCATTTAAATTCATAAAAGTTTAAAATCTTAGGAATATTGAAAAAAAAAATTAGTCTTTAAGTAAAAAATCTTTCATTTAAACCAATGATTTAAGTCTGGGGGTGTGAGTTGAGAAATGAAATGTAAAACATCTATCATTCATGCACCATTTTCTCAATAACTACTAAATTATAATTCTCAAAATATGCAAAATAAAATCCTTACATAGTTACAAAAACATCGTGAAGGCATCAACAATTTAAAAAATATACACGTATGTCACAAATGGGGACACAGCGGATGGATAACTTGATCTCTTCTAGTTTAGAGCTTTGAATTAGCGATTAAGATAAAATTTTGAAATAGAATTGAGACAAAAATATGTTAAAATAGCAGATAAAGCCTTTGTGCACAAATGTTTAAGGATAGAGAGCCAACGAATATAAATGCACAAATAAAGTATGAGAAGGTAGCAAATAGCTATTTCGAATCTACTAACGAGATTCTTCATCAGTGCAAAACTCAGCGAGCTAAAAGTAGCAAAACTGAGCGAAGAGACAGAGAGACGCAGGCTTATATACCCATATTGTTCCCATAGCGGGTATATAAGCCTGCGTCTCTCTGTCTCTTCGCTCAGTTTTGCTACTTTTAGCTCGCTGAGTTTTGCACTGATGAAGAATCTCGTTAGTAGATTCGAAATAGCTATTTGCTACCTTCTCATACTTTATTTGTGCATTTATATTCGTTGGCTCTCTATCCTTAAACAAAAATATGTTGTTGTTTTTTTTATTGCGAATTTCAAACTCTAAGAAATTTGTATTCACAATGGTTTCTATAGACTTAGTTGTTTTAGAATATAGTTAAAATAATTTTCAATAAAGTATATTTCCACTATATGTACATATTTTCTAACGTTCATCTAGTACGTGGGTAAAAAGTCAGCACATTAATTCTAGACCTAAACTGAAGAGATCAAAACAATTTCAAGTTTTTCCCTAATTATTTTAAGATAAACCTCTTGACCACTGCGGTTAAACTTTGAAATAGAATTGTGCGATTAATGTTCAGCAAAAATATTAAATGTAAGTGCTCTTTTTACTCGGAATTCTAAGCTTTACAACACTTATATTAATAGTGTTTTTGATAGTTAGTTCTTTTGAGATATTATTGTGGCATTAAACTGTAAATCTAATATATTTCTAACGCTCCGCTAGTATGAGAATAAAACTTACTATATTCATTGTAGATCTAAACTGAAGAGATTAAACCTACTTCCTACTTTTCCTTAATATCGAATTCTACCATATAATCACTGGGCTATTGTACTTTATAAATTTTCATTAACGTAAATAAGTCATCTAATACTCCCCCTTTCTAAAAAGAAAAATAAATCACTAATTTTTTTGCCCCTTAACATATAAAATTTAAAACCTTAAGTCATTCTTTAAAAAAATTTCTGAGCCGTTCCTTTATTATAAGAATGAATAATAGGTCATATCCATAAAATCCAAATAAAAATCGCCCCCACCCCTCTCGCCTTACAAGCATACAAAATTTAGTCTTTTACCCTAATTAATTTTCATTTTTTTCGCTAATTGTAAGTCTTCAATAAGTTATATTATCAATCGTTTGAAATATCCCCTTCCCTTCCTTCAATAATAAAAGAAAATATGGTTATCTTTGTCTCCATTCTTACTCGTTGAAATAAAAATCTTTAAAAGTCTATTTTTCTTCCTGCTGTATTTGTTACTTTATTTTGATAGCAGTTGAACACCTTAAATCTTCCCTAAATCCCTTAATCCAAGATTTTGTTACTTAATAAGGGAGAGTGGGGTGGAATGGGACAGTACATTTTTCTTTTTATATTCCATTAATAAAAATTTCATCAGTTACGTATTCCATTAAGCAAAAACTTTCCCAATCTTCAGTTGAATAAAATAGCTGATTTACATATGCTTGCAATTGTAAAAAGGAAAAGAATATTTTAAGAATAAAAAGTAAATTTGCTATATATTTTTATGCTTTCTGCTATTTAATGCTTTCTGCACTCCGTCGGGCGCGCCTCAAAAGTTGCACCACCGGGCGCGTTGTATCTGACAGATACATTTTTTTATTTCAGCATCATATATTGTTTAAAAATGAGTTTTATAATATTATTCATCGTCACTTTCTTCAAACTGTTCAGAATCTTCATTGTCATCGCTAAATAAAATTTTATGGGCAATTTCTATGTATTTAGGGTTATTCAAATCCAAAAACCGTTTAGTATTTATCATTTCGAAGCCGAAAGTTAAACAGGAGAGACTGAGGTATTCACGTATTCTAACCTAGTATCAGTGGGAAAGTAACTACAAACGCTATCGGGCGCATGTATCTAATAGATAAAAATCCTTAACAAAGCGCGAAACTGAAAATTCCTATCGACAAAAATTTGAAACCACTGCATTCCAGGGACGGCAATGACCGGAAGAACAGATACTGTGAAGGTCAAGGTCGTGAAACTCCCTTTTCTTTTCGAAAACGACGAATTTCTTATGCATGTATCTCTCAGATACAGCGCGCTCGAAGAAGTGTTAATGACTTGTTTATGTAAATAAGTAATTGTTTCTCTATTTATAGAACATTATACTGCTAATCATCCATAATTTAAACTATATCTAATAACAGCATTTATGTCTATACAAGAAGTTTAACATAAAGTACAGGGAGGAATGGGACATACCAGCAAAGGAAGGAATGGGACAATTCCAATTTTTTTCACTCTTTTTTTTTCTCTTAGTTGCAGTTTCGTTAATTATAAAATCGTTTCTGAAAATTATGTTTCTCCCGTAATTTCTTTTTTATTCCGATAATTTCAGAGCTTTAAGTGAGTAGTTCAATTGCATGTCTGTTAAATTTGTTTTATTTATATATTTTAATTACTCATAGAGGAAGTTTTTATTTTTATGTAAAATTAGCCGTAAAACAGGATGAACTCTCTTATGTTGTTTTAAGAACAAATTAATCTTTGGGGTTGTACAAATATAATGTTATCATTTCAGGAGGGAGGAGGTTTGTCTTTTGATATAAATATCATTTCTGATCATCAATTGTTTCTCTTTTTATTTGTAACATGGTCTTTAGTACAAAGTAGTACGTTATTTTTATAGCCTGTTACATATTTTTTAATACAAAGTTATTAAAATCGCTAAATTATTATAAAATTATTTAACTCTAAAATATAGTATACTCTAACGTTTAAAATTCATATTTTTCTTCATATGTGTATGCATATATAATCACAGTTCGAGAAACAGTTTAAAGTGTATTTGAAATTAAGCTTGTGCTTACTAATAAATAAAGAGAAAGAATGTTGTCTTCGTTTTTTGATATGAATTTCTATATGCTCCCCACCCATTTCCGTTCGGTGCCAGTACAATAAATCTTTATTACTGTTGAATGCATTATGTAACAAAAAGGTATCATGATATTCATTTAAATAGTATTGCTTTTAATCGTTATGTGATATAATGTTTTTTCATATGAAAAATGATATTTTATCAACTTCTCATCATTTGATCATAAAAGTATGAGAAAAGTAAATGAAACAAGTTTTGTATGTCTTTTCGAGCAAAATAAGTTATAGGAATCCAAATTTTCTTGACTTTGATACCGATATCATTAATGTGGGGGGGGGCTGAAGGATGATAACGTATGAATTGGAAGGAGGGAGGGATCCAAAATTAACAAAAAGTTGATAAAATTATATTTGCACAGCCCATTTCGAAAGCGAGCTCTACGCGATACAGAATAATTAAAAATTTTTTTCATGTTTTAAAATTGTTTTTAAAACCATAGACAATCGCTAAGGGGCTATGCAACTATAATTATAGTTATATTGCATAAAATCAAGTGTACGAATTTATTTAAAGTTTTACGTAATATGAATTGTACAGTAAAATACACAGATATAGAGACTTTTAACAATTAATTTTTTCAAAGATAATTTTTGAATATTTTATTTCTTCTGTTATTACGAAGTATAGGATTCGTAAAAAGGTTCGTCACATTTAGATGTTTTAGGGGCCAGATTTCCCGTTTTTACGAAATGTGAGCCTGTGACTCTATTTTCATGTGACACACATTTCGTGGGTACTCTGTCACAAGAACTAATGCACAGGATTTAATATTTAAAATATATATGTTTAATATAGAAATTATGCCCAGTCTGTCTCTGATATAAATTGGTGATGATTAGTTTTTATTGTAAATTCTAGTTTTCAACGGATTTACACGTTTTAGGGGTCAGATATACCAAAAAACTTGTTTTTACTAAATGGCTGTATGCATGCGACCTAAATTTCGTGGGTGCTCTGTCTCAAGAACTAATGTACAGCTTTCAATAAAAAAATATATTCAGATAATCCCTGTTATAAATTGATTCCGATTTTTTTTTTTTTTTTTTTTTTTTTTTTTTTTTTTTTTTTTTTTTTTGCGTAAACCGTTTAATAGATTTTGTTGCTGTTCTACTTTTTTTGAGATTTCTGCAACAACTCTACCTGAATGCATAATGGACGGATTTTCATCAAACTTCAGATTTAGTCTGTCCTTAATATCATTTGGTGTTTTTTTATATTTTGCCTTAAATCGCTCAATATATGGCGCTGATGCGCTGAATTTTTCACAATTTGCACAATAGAGGGGGGGGGGGGAATTTGCATAATTTCCGCAAATTCTAATCTTATGAACTAACGCACGTATTTTCATCGAACTTCAGATTCAGTTATATGTTGACACTAGCTATTGCAGTGTCACCGTTGTAGGTTTTGGTGTAGATCACTAAACAACTAGCGCTTTTATGGTGCATTTCTTACGTGATTTTACAGATATTCATATCTTAAGAACTAATGCACGGAATTGCATATCATTAGAATTCTCATGATGGGCATGGATTGTCTTTTAATTTTGGTACTTCGGTGAATTTTAAAATAGTATTATGTATGAGATGGAAGAAAATTGTGGGATTTGGAGTTGTGGTACAAGGTACTTCTGCTATTTTACATTCTTAAAAAACTTGACATTATCAACCAAACTCTTTGAATTTTTTTGGTGTTAAAAACATAAAATATACGAAGCCTGGGTGAAAAAAATATTGATATTTAGTGGAAAAGGGCTGGTAAGATTTTTACCGCGATAAAACTCTCAGGTTTTAACAAATTTTGTCAAAATTTTCACACATTTTATTTTGTAAAAAATATTTCTATTTGTCGAAATGTTACGAAATTTTCGTAGGTAATGCAAGTATGGTCTATTAAAGTGCTCTAAAAAGATGTTCAAATACGGAAGTTTAGTTACATTTATATGAAGGAAAGTACATACAGTTGGCAAAAAAAGTATTTGTACACTTCATTTTTTTAAATTATAATGAAATTAAATAAAAGATTTAAGCAAAAAATACTGTAATACATTAATTTAATGCATCATAATATTATAGAAGCAAAAACAAAATTAAATGAATCGATTTTTTACATAATAATAAACAAATATACAAAAATATAATGCAAAAAAAGTATTTGTAGTCTGGTTAATATTATTCCATGACACAGTAAGAGCTTCTTTAAAACTGTTTTGTACTGATACATATTTTTTTTTTCGGATTTTTGCATCCAATAGCATCCGGAAAATTTCTATTGGATTCAAGTCTAGAAATTTTAGAGGAGTTACCAGTCGTCTTCGAGTATTATCGTAACCATGTGCTAGTAATCACAGCAGTATGTTTTGGTCGCTATCCTGCAGAAAGTGAAAAGCTTTTTCTACGCATAATTTCTTGGCACAGTTTAATAAATTATGCCGCGACACATCAATGTATGTTAAACCTGTCCTTCCATTGTCAATAAATTTAAAATGTCCTGCTCCATTAGAAGCTATACACCCCAAAACTATAATATTCCCCCCAACATGCTTAATAGTTTCAAGTATACGTTTTGGATCTAGAACAGTTTCATTTTTACGCCAATTTTGTCGAATGCTTGGTGGTAAAAAAATTCCGAAATTTCCCTCATTAGAAAAAATTACTGTTTTCCAAAAATCCAATGATTTACTTCTGTATGCGAAAGCGAATACTATGCGTTTTCGCCTATTTGTTTCGCTGATGAATGGATTTTTCCTTGAGGTTCTTTCTTTTAAATCTGCATTGAGAAGAATATTTTTTATTGTTTGAGGTATTACTCTGATGCGAGAAGATGTCGCAAGGTCTCCAGCAAATTTTTGAACCGAACGCATAGAATTTTTTAAAGCTTTTTTAACAACACTCTCTTTTTCCCTCATTGTTAGTTTGCTGTGAAGTCCTGGTTTTCATTGAATTTCGATGCTTTTAATTTATTCATAGTTCCTCCTATAAATCCAATAGTTGTAAATGGTAATTTAATAGTTTTAACAAATTCTTGTTGCGAATTTAAATTTTTATTATGCTCAATCATAGGATTTCATATATCTAGAGGTGCCTCTCTAGTTTATGTTCTATACTCAATTATTTCAAGAGCAAATTAGATTAAATGTCAGACAAATATAATATGAAGTTAAAAATTATTAACAGCTTCTGTAAAAGTAGTCCTTTGAACCATAAACACTATAAAATACAGTACATATCCAGGATGGAGAAATGTACAAATACTTTTTTTGCAAGAAATTTTTAAACTTTTCCTATTAGAAAATTATTTTACATCTTTATCGAAATTTTCTGTTGTGTAGTTTAAAACGCACGGTAAACAGACTGTATTAAAACTATTTTTGACAAAATATGTGTTTTTATTTAGTTAAAAATCAAAAATTTTCGAGTGTACAAATACTTTTTTTGCCAACTGTATATTTAATAAACATATGCTTTCCTTGTGGTTTGAAGTGATCTGCCTTCGCCAGTGTATTTGAGAGAGTTAAAATTCCATTAATTTTGTTAAAATTCAATTAATTTTTATACATATAAATATAAGAGGTATTTAATATGGTTTTACGTAATTTTTATAAAATGTTAATATATAGGGGATAGTGGTGTGAGATAGTGGGAGGAATTGGACAGTAGGTTTTTCTCTTTATGTAACATTCTAAACATTTCATCAATCGCACGCTAGATGAAGCATTGGTAGCCAAACTTTAGTTGAAAAAAATTGTTGGTCTGTATAAGCTTACAATTGTATAAAAGATCATTTCAAGAATCAAATGTAAATTTACTTTTTATGCTTTCTGTATATTAATGATTTGTTATTCATAGGTGTAATAGTTTCATTATTTATGGAACATTATACTGTATATTATTAGTTATTTAAAACAAGTCTAAAAGCAGCACTTTTGTTTATACAAGAAGTTTAACACAAAAAAAGAAAGTGGGGAGGAATGGGACATGCCAGTAAAGGGAGGAATGGGGTATGTCTTTCTTTTTAGGTGCGTTCGTAATTATATAATACGTAGCACCTGTAGTGGTCGTTCAGTCCGTCCGCATATAACAACGCAAAAACTACCCAACCGAATCGTTTGAAATTTAAAATACATCATTATTACATAATTTTGTCGAGTCATTTCAAATTTTACGAGAATCGGATGGATAGATCAATTACAGAGACGATCAAAAGTATTCCATTACATTACGGTCAATGGAAAAAAAGTTTCAAATGCACTTTAATCGTTTGAAATTTAAAATACGCAATTATTACATAATTCTATCGAGTTATTTCAAATTTTTTGATAATCGTGTGCATAGATCAATTACAGGGGCAATCAAAAGTATTCAATTACATTATGGTCAATGGGGAAAAATTTCAAATATATTCTATACGTTTGAAATTTAAAATACATAATTATTACATAATTTTTTCGAGTTATTTCAAATTTTATGAAACTCGGATGCATAGATCAATTACAGGGGCAATCAAAGGTATTCCATTACATTACGGTCAATGGGGAAAAATGTTTCAAATGCATTTTAATCGTTTGAAATTTAAAATACGCAATTATTACATAATTCTGTCGAGTTATTTCAAATTTTTTGATAATCGTGTGCATAGATCAATTACAGGGGCAATCAAAATTATTCAATCACATTATGATCAATGGGGAAAAAGTTTCAAATATATTCTATACGTTTGAAATTTAAAATATATAATTATTGCATAATTTTTTCGAGTTATTTCAAATTTTATGAAACTCAGATGTATAGATCAATTACAAGGGCGATCAAAAGTATTCCATTACATTACGGTCAATGGGAAAAAATGTTTCAAATGCATTTTAATCGTGTTACACTCATGCGAACTTAATAAAATTTATATGCAACTATAAAGTACATATTAAAATATACATCTTACATAATTTGTGATGCAAAGAACATTTGTTATTGATTTACAAGGCCACACAAAAGTATTCCATTACATAAAGGTATAGGGAGAACATTGTTTGATGAGCGTTTTAATTGTAATTCACTGTTTACAATTTTATGAGATTGATATATGAAAGTAATATTTTTAAAACTTCGTTATCGTTTGAACGCACCTAATTTGCTACGCTTCACGTGCAATTTCCAACTTGTTTTGTAATGAGATGAATGTAAATTTTTAACATGCAAACATATTTAGGGGGTAACATATTAATTATAACATTGATAGTATATTCATTTACTTCAAAATGTAAATAATTTGAATTGACGATTTTTTAATGTTATCTATGACTAACAATACTGAATTTCCATTTACGTCATGAAAATCTTGGAATTTTATATTGTGCCCCATACATTATATCAATCTACAATCTTTATTAGATTATATATCTAACCGACCCTTAATTATTTGTGCCTTATAGCTTTATTTTACTGCATTTCGATATATCTCTATAAATGTTGAGTTATGGGGCACATTTTAAAACCAACAATTTCTTTAATTATAAAATACCTTTTGAATGTTTTGTTTCTATATTGTTCAAGCACATTAAAAGGTGTTTCACCTTGCACTCTATAAATTGAAATTTTTGTTTTAAAGTTAAAGAAAGTTGATTTTCTAAATTTTGTAAAAAGTGTCGCACCCCACCGCAATTTTCTCTATAATAACAAAAATTATTAACAAAGTACCCAGATTCTTTAATAAATGGGCCTGTCAAATGATGACTGTTTGCATATATTCGAAGATTAAGCTTTTATATTACAATGCGTGCGTATTGGCATTATTTATTGGGTAAGAAGGCGTATTGTGTTTAAGCATTATTTATTTATATAGACTTGCCGTCAAAGGACAATTACAACATACAATGCTGATGATTTTTTTAAATCCACATCTTCAACATCATGGATGCCTTCAGGAAATCATTTTAAAAACAATTGAGCAATTTTATTGATACATATTTAGCATCTATAAAGCATATTCAAAATTTTTTGTGTGTTACAATTCCACCTATCAATGGATTTTTGTATTTTTATTTCATAAGTTAGAAGAATGTCAAGCCTTTATAAAAAAGACATTTTCAATATGGTTTTGCGGGTTCATTTTAGGTGAAATTAGTAATTAATAATGAGAGCAATTTACGATTTATTGATGCTATGTCAGTAAATGAAAACACCTCAGATGAGAAAATCCTATGACTGTACACTATATTGCCATTGATTATGGGACACTTGCGATTTTAGACATTTTACTAAATATCTAAAAAAATACATGAGGAATCATCTCGAAACTCTTAGTATATAAATATAGTAGTATACGTCATACATCTCCGTGAAGAGTTTTTACCGAAACTCCATAGGGGACCGTGAACAAATTAAAAAAGAATGAATATCTTTTGAATAACCCTGTCAAAACTAATGTAGCAAAAGCGCTCAAACTCTAGATTATGATTGAATGCCTTATTGTAATACATTGTGTTCATTTTTATGCAAATAGCATGCATACTCGCAGAGTAATTAAGGTTTTTATAAAAATGGTCCCAAATTTTTCAAAGTTTTTTCATTATAATTTTCAGAGTTCTTAATATAAAATAATATTTTTTTCAGAAAATATGACAAACAACATTGCACACAGTACCCTGTAATCAGAATTAAAAAATAATGAAAATTGTATAAAAAATGAGTTGGTTTACTAAATAATTTTTTACTGCGCATGCGTCAACGATATGAAAATTTCATTTGCATATTATGTTAGCGAAATGTATAGAGCAACTTTTGTGAAAGTCACAAAATCATAACTTGAAAATTCTGAAAATAATCGTCAATTGAATAAGTTGAAAATCCGTTATTCTCAAAATGAAGCAAAAACAAGAGGGGTTGTATCCATATATTCATTGATTAGTGTCAATATAGAATACACAATACGGGATGTTACGACTACTTTTGGATAAAATCCCTCATTTTTTTGCTTCATTTTGGAAACAACGGATTTTGTCCTTTTTCTATAGACGATTACTTTTAGAATTTTCAAGCTATAATTTTGAGACTTTTACAAAAGTTGCTCTATACATTTAGCTAACATAATATGCAAATGAAATTTTGATATCTTTGACGCATGCGCAGTAAAAAATTATTTAGTAAGCCTACTCATTTTTCATACAATTTTTATTATTTTTTAATTCTGATTACAGGGTACTGTGTGCAACGTTGTTTGTCATATTTTCTGAAAAAAAATATTATTTTATATTAAGAACTCTGAAAATTATAAGGAAAAAACTTGGAAAAATTTGGGATCATTTTTATAAAAACCTTAATTACTCTGCGAGTATGCATGCTATTTGCATAAAAATGAACACAATGTTTTACTATAAGGCATTCAATCATAATCTAGAGTTTGAGCGCTTTTGCTACATTAGTTTTGACAGGGTTATTCAAAAGATATTCATTTTTTTTGATTTGTTGACGGTCCCCTGTGGAGTTTCGGTAAAAAATCATCACGTAGATGTATGACGTATACTATTATATTTATACACTAAGAGTTTCGAGATGATTCCTCATGTATTTTTCTAGATATTTAGTAAAATGTCTAAAATCGCAAGTGTCCCATAATCAATGGCAATATAGTGTATATGTGACTTTAACTTTGCCAAAATGCCGATCATCAGCTTGAATTTAAAATGCATGGTTTTTCTTCATCTAGTTAATTTTTAAATACTTGTAACATTCAATACGAAGATGAATATTGGCTTTTCTATAATATTCTGTTATATTCATCATATTTCTATTATATTCATTATAAATTTTACAAAATTTTTCTTTCTTTTTTATGTTAACATCTAACTTATTATTTTAGATGCATGAAGAAACTGAAGTTCAATTTAAAAACAATGAGAGATCCTTGATGACGAAAGTAGAGGAAAAAGAAGCACTATCTTCCAATGAGAAAAACCTTGCGAACCTCATTCTACAGAACTGGAATTTTCCAATTATTTTATTGCAATATATCTTTAACATTCATTTTATATGTTCCCAAAATCACCAAAAATAATTTTTAAAAAGTATGCAATTCATAGGTATTTGTATAAATACGAATTACGTAGTATTTGCAAAATGTGAGTCATATTAAAAAGATATAAATGTTTTTTATTGTAATGAATTAAATAAATAGTTATTTAATAAAATTTATTCATATTTCATTGTATTTTGTTATTTAATCATATTGCATTTATTGGTAGTATAGATATGCATATTACATTTATAACCAAAACGACAGCTCCATAATATTTTCCAAATCAATATGTATTTCTTTTTGTTTCCATTTTAGTTTTTTACTTTCAGAAAGATTGCTTAGTAAACTCTGATTATAACATACTGATAAACATAAAAAGAGCGAGACCTGCCCACAATTATAGTTGATAAGTCAAAGATTCATTTTTGTGTTCATATGTTAAGGTGTGTATATTATCTCTCCTATATGTAACTATTTTAGTTAAAGATTCTAATTCCAGAGCAATATTAACCACAGAAGAATTCTACTAAATTCATACATATTCGACTCAATCTTCAGGATCTTGAAGCCAGTTTAGAGTTTTAAATTTGTGATCTGTCAATAATTAAATTTTTCCTCTTTAATATTTTACTTTGGAACAAAACTCTCAAGCAAATAAAGTATTAAAAAATGTATAATGTATTAAACGTAGATGGTGAAAGAAATTTGTTAGGAATAAGTCCAGGTAAAAGACAATAAAAAATTAAAGGGAAAAATATTCTAGTAATTAGTAAGAATTGTACGACATATCCACCTGAAATAAGAATAAGGTTTTAAAAAAAATCTTAAATGTGACATTCGGATAAAGGTATTAATTTTTTTGCAGAACTCTTATCTGTTTTGAACCATTGAATTAGTTATTGTACAGTGTTTCAAATATATGTAACAGAAGACACTTGTTAATGAAATCCATATGACCATAGAACTGAACAAAACATCTTAAATACAAGACTACTATATTTTCATTTCTAGCATTCTAGCATATTCGCATAGAATAAACGGACAATGTTTTTTCATAATATACAGGTTTTCTAATCATGAATTTGATTAGGTGAGGCTCAGTGTATATGTATAAATTAAGCACCGTGCTTCATCTAAAATCATATTTCTTTTAGGCATATTTTAAAACTCAGTTATGGTAATTTATTTTCATTACTCTAGCTATTTGCTTTTTTTTAGTTTAACTAAAGACCGTAAGATCGGCTTCAGCTTATCTGCTCATTTAGTGATATTGTTATAATGCTCATATAATATAACAAATGATTTTGCACCTGTTTAAATGTCTTCATTGAAACTTCAGTGAGTTTTCTCATGTGTAACATTTATGTCAATTGCTGTGGTAATATTGAAACACATGTTAGGTCTTATTGCTTATTTTACATCGAAATATTTTGATACATGAGAACAATTCCACTCTGGATATTTAAAACTGTAAAAATTCAACTTCATGTTGAAAGAATACTATAATAACTTCGATTAATTTAAGTATTAGAATAAAAAACAATTACGTAAAATCTTTTTGGAATACTGCTGTAAAAATATAGTAATAACATTGCAAACAATTTGTGCAGTTACAAATACATGTTGGTATGTGCAAATAAAATATTTTAAATACAATACAAAAAAATCATTAACAAATTTACTGAATTAACACTTGTACTGTTGCAAAGAACTTTCTGACGAGAATACAAAATGTAGCCTAAATACAATACAAAAAAAAATTTGGTACTTTTTCTAACGATATCTCATTAAAGTTACATTTTTTTTATAAAGTACATAAAAGGTTTAAGGTGCAAGCATAAAAAATCCATAGTAAATATTCCATAAAGTCCCTTGCAAATGTACAACAAATTCTCAATAAATATGCTGCAAAATGTTTTGTAAGAATACTAAAAATCATTAGAATACTCACAAAATAATGTATAGGAAACTCACTAAAAATTCCTAAATACGTTTATTAAATAATTCTCAGTAAATTTACCAATATATATATAGTGATCACTCTAAAATATCGCTAGTACGCTTACTAAATAATGTTTAGTACATTTATATAAAATGATATGAGGACCTCCCTTACAAATCATTGGTAAATTTACTAAATAATCAGTAGTGAGTTTACAAAACGTTCTTTACAAAACTCCCTAACAAATCGTTACTGCATATACAACATAATCATTGGTAAATTTACGAAACATTCCTTACTAAACTCCCTGAATAATTTATAGTAAGTTTACTAAATAATATTTAGAAAATTTATAGACTTTTCTTTAGGAAACTCACTAAAAAATCGTTAGTATGTTTACTAAACAATATTTAGTAACGTTAACTAAAGCAACTTTTGTAATTGTACATGATTTTCTTCTGTTGCGGTTACATGAAAAGTTCTAGGCATCCCAGTTTCCTAGAAAATTCTTAGTAACCTTACAGAATTTTTTTTACAGTGTATGCAGTATGTCATTTACAATCAAAACTAAGGTAAATTCAATTTATAATATTATTGCCCTTTGCTAAATTTTGATTATTAAATTATCCAAATGATCTGAACACGTTACAGTATTTTAAGTTAACTTTTAATATAAATTTGCATAAAAAAGGTGTTATATGATGTCATATAAACTGTCCTGGAGTAATAACGCCAAGTGAAATTATTACGTATAATTATGAAGGAATCTCGGACATAGCACTTATGAGTTCCTTGTACAAATGCTCCTAGTCATCTAAATCATAAACAATCGCTAAAAGTTAATTTGTTCCATTTGTAGACCTTATCTCTGGAAGAAGAGCGTAAAAATCAATGCAAGTTCTATGCTCCGAAGACGATATATTTATTTGTAAATACTTCATTTATTACATGAATTTATAGTGTATTTCATGCAGTTTTAAAATGTTGTAGAATATGTGACATGAGCTCGAAATGTAGTTTCCAGTTTAAAATACACTGCATAATTGATATACCGGGATAATAACGCCATATTCACATTATTGCGGAAGTGGATTCCTTTCAGTGCTGGAACTACATCCGAAGAGGATATTTATTTTTTTCTTGCACGAAAGTATCATTGATTAAAATATAAAATGATAAACAGAAATTTGTATGTCCTATGTGCTGCCAATTTTTGCATGTCAGAAGAAAAATATTTCAAAAGTTTACATTAGACACCACCAAAAATATATCGTAAAAAATGAGTAGTATATATTACCCACGTACGTGGATGATAACGCGAAATAGCATTGGTGAAGATATCTCGGCATTATAGTTTATGAATGAATATTTGCTAAAGTATCCATTCTTGTAAACAGTCAATATGCTGCTGTAACAAATCCTATGTTTGTTTGAGAAAAGAATCTAAAACTAAGCTGTGTAAATCGGTAGAACTATAATGTAGCGTCATTGCCCAAGACTCCTTATTTTCTATGTTATAAAAACATTTACATCAGCATTAACAAAGAGATTATAAAATAGTGTCTGAAATGCAATATGCAAATGAAAACATATATATATATATAATATATATACCGGGTGTCCCAAAAAAGACTGATGCATTTTAAAATTCAATAACTTGCAAACGGTGACAGCTATTTAAAAAATTTTTGCAGAAGGGTTATGTCATTTTTGGGACACCCGGTATATATATATATATATATATATATATATCAAAGATCATTATCCAGATAGCATTTTACGTTAAGTTTTTTTTTTCTAAGTTTTTTTTACATTGTTTTAGCATAAGCTTTCATAGCTGAATTCATGTTTTCTTTTACTTCTTTTTCTCACTCGGAATGTATCTAAAGTGAATTCGTGCCATTAAATTGCAATTCACTAAAAACAAGAAAAGAAAAACAAACAGATAATAGCTATACCTGTATAATTGTGTCAGCAACATTTTTTTAAATACAATACTTATTTAATAGTAAATAAATAAAAAAATAGTTATTTTATAATAACTCAACACTATCGTTAATGAAACAAATGAAGCTGCTTTAAAAACAGACACTACTTCTATGTACAATTATCATTTGGTTCTATAAAATTCAATATGCAAATTATGTTGCACTGAAATTTACTGAATTTAAATGAATGAATGAATTATAAATATACTTTGAAACCACATTATTGATTTCACAATGCATTAGACAGAATGGAAGATTGAGAATCTCATTCTCAAAATTCACACAAAATATGCCGTTTGAAATAAATATTTATATAATATTTCTACTGTGTTTTGGAGAGTATAATAAATTTAAACAATTTTAATCAGGCATACGGAACAGACAAAGTGAAATATAATGCATTTTAAAACTATTGGAACGTATTTAAACTTAAGACATACTATTAACAATTTTGTCAAACATGAATAATAATCAGATCAATGATATCATGTACTTATAACACATTATATATAAGTATTTTATTTTATATGTGTAGAGAGATGAATAATAAAAATGTTTCAAGATTGGAATTTAAAAGAATCGTTAATATATATATATATATATTTAAATATTTTTAAAGTTTCGTAAAGAAAGCCTAAAAATTTTTGTAATAACAAATATACAAATTTGAGAATACATAATTTGTCCAAAGAAATTGTGTAAAAAGAGTATCACAGCGATTTAGTTTATCACAATGGAAGATATTGCAGTGCTAAGTCGTGAGTGTGACAGCATTCCTAAGTAATACATATATAATCATAACTCTAAAAATAAACATGAATTTTTTTTTCTTATTTTGGGCAAAACAGCATTGGTGATATTAAATTTATAGAAACCAAAAATTATCCAATCGTATTTGTAGATGCGCTGTTTGGTGACACAGCTAAACATTACTTTATTTGGGAAAAAATACATGTTTTCTGTCTAGGCCATTTGTAAGATCCAAATGCTTGTACACTGTAAAAAAATCAGTTACATTTACTGCACAACAATGTTGGCAGCATTTTTTGCCGTAGAAATTGCAGTAAAATTAAATCTAATAAAAACATTTACATATAAATTTAGTGAAATTTTTAAGGCAAAAACAGCTGGCATCATTACTGCCTGAATTTTTTGCCGTAAATTCAAAAAATGTTTTACAGTGTAGTTGATACTTTTTAGCTTTAATTGCTATCATATTTCCCATATTCTCATATTGATAGTGATGATTACATATATGAGGACGGTTTCAACATCATATAGGAAGTTTGCGTTGCTAAATCGTAAGCGTAGTTTCAATCCCAAGTTCGTATATAATCCATGAATAATTGAGAAAGGCAACACAGGAGGCTAATTTACTGGAGACAAGTTTTTATTAATTTCACAGTTCCAAGAAAGGTTGCCGTGCCAGAGAGGGACCCTCGCAGAGATAGGTCCGATCGCTAGTACTTACAGAGAAGAAGTGGTCACAAATACATTTTTCACATCGTCAAGTGTTGGCGCGATACATGTACATAAAAATAGCCAAAAACGACTGATAAGCACAAATTGCGGTGAGAGAAGGCACGTGGAGAGTTTCCGTTAAATAGACTTTCAATGATATGAACCAAAGTGCATGATTTGAAATAATTAACGCCAAATGATAAAAGATAGCATATGGCTCGGGAAACCACAAGGATTGAATTCTTTACATAGGGTTAACAAAAGTCTCACGGGTTCAGAAATGAAATTAATTCTAATGAAATAAAATAAAGACAAACTTAGCGCATCTGGTTCTTAAGTGAATAGCGTTTAACTATGCTTAACAACAGCCGAGAAATAACTGTTTAAAAGGTTGTTGCTATGGGAAAATACTTACATGTACATGAACAAACGGATATATGTTGTGTCTTTAAAGAAAGAATTAGAGATAAGTGAAATTATATTTCAAAGGAAAAATGGCCGTTAGTACTTGAATAGAATTAAAGGGATTAAAAATCTAGCTTATTAAATAAAGTTACAAATTAAGGGAATATTGTAATTTTAACTAAGGGGGAAAACAATTATTAACTAATATGTAAAGGAAAACGCCTTTACAACATAAGTATTAACAATATATATAATTAAAAAATATTCTAGATTAATAATTAATAGAAGTTTAAAATGTTTTAGTAGTGCAGTCATTTAAGCACCTTTTTTTACAGGTAGTGAAAAAAATTAGAATAAAGCTGGATTTTTACACAGGTGCTAGTTAGGGTATGTAGTTTAATCTACCTATAGTCCTCATCGATCGGATGTGAGCTTTTGTATCCAGGGGAGCTAATGAGCTTGAAAATCGATTCTCTGTGAATATGTTATGAACAATGGCATCGAGGCAAAAAAGTTCAGTTACAAAGATGTAGATAATTTAATTTCCTACAAAAATTGTCAGTAACATTTTTGTCACACCAATCATTCCCTGTCAAAAAATAAAATAGAGTAAACATTATTGGAATAAATACGGAAACACAATCACATTGAACGCACTCAAGAAGCAAAACAAATACTAATCAACTTTCGATCCTTCCCCCCCCCAATCTCCCCTCCATTATCTATATGCCGTTTTCGCACGCTTGTGCAACAGTCAATGCCCAATACCGTATCACTCTTTGTATTTTTCGGAATATACCACGAATTGTACCTTTCCATAATGTTTTATTTTCAAGTGTTGCTGATATCGCTAATATTAAATCACCCTAATATACTGAATTATTATTTGTGAGTTTTTAGGAAGTGAATAAATGTATTTTCAACGTACGTTGTATGAAGTTTTAAATAGTTTTCCCAGTTTGATATGATTATTTATTCATTGCAGAATGTGAGCGAAAAATGGAGATTGACAAAATAGTTTTTTCTTGTATGTGGTGAAGACTACGTTTCGAATGATTGTGTAAAAATATGAAAAAATAGACTGAAGTCCCTTGTGACAGCACTTCTGGAAAGAAGTGACTATAATTTGAAAATATTTGAAGAAATGGCTAAAAATTGTCTCGAATTTGCAGTTCACCTAATGTGTTGGAAAAATAATAATCGAAAGAATTTTATTAAATCATGCAAGAAATCTATTACTAGAGAAACCAGCAATGTCCACACAAATTACTCCAGTGAAGGAAAAATTGAGAAATGACAGTCTCTTGTTCGGATTTAGGGAAAACTTTTGTCATGTTCCAATACATAGGATGAAGCTTTTATACAGAATGAAAAAAATAAAGTTTAAAGTATCATGAAGAAGTTATATTAGTTAAAAGCTTAGAATGAAAAATAGCTTAATTATTGCTGTAAATAAGTGGGAAGACAAGTGGAGTAAAGAAATCAAAAAACATCTACCTAATGCCATTGATTTGGTTGCAAATGGAGCACGATATCACTACAAATGCTTTATGAGATTTTTTACCAAGCAAATGGTAACACGTAAGAAGAAAGGAAGGCCCGAAGAAATGCATATTGCCGAATGTATGGAAACCATTTATATGTTTACTGAAGAAAGTGACGAATGTCAGTTCTCTATTTATGAACTTCTAGAACATTTACACGGTTAATATATCAAGAGTTAAGACAATAATTTCTAAACTTAAAGCCCACTATAAAGACAAAATAATAAACGCCAGTTCCAACAGATAAAAAAAAAACTGTCATATGCTTCAAAGGATTTAGTCACAAACTTTTAATTTCTGTAGGGAATGAAAACAAGGAGACTAATGAAGAAGACAAATAACATTTAATAAAGAAGACGATCGTCGAGAAAGCATCCCAAATAATACAAGAGGATATATGTTCCCAATGCTTTGATCTTTCGTCGTGCGAACACATGAACAATTTCTTTGGGGAAATAGAAAGCATTTTATCCCCTACTTTAACGATGCTTGTGCAAGGACAAATTATGAAAAATAAAAAAATAGAATCAGATGTGTATAAACGGTAATGTAAAGCGATTTCCAATTATGGCTGCAACGAGACCACGCTCTTTCCTTTCATCTCTTCAGATAGGTTTAGAATGTTATGCACATCAAAAATTTGGATCTAAAATTTTACAGGCTATCATGCAGAAATTTATATTCGCTGCGCCCTAGAACAAAATTCAAAATTTTGAAGCTAGTTTTGGTAGGATAATAATAATTTTATTTTAACAAATTACAACTATTATTTCGAAAATGTTATTATCAAATACTAAACGTTTAAAGACTTATAAATAAATATTACATTTAAATTATTATTAATAATAAACATCATTTTTATGATGATCATAACGATCCACATATTACGTACGCTATGCATTAAACATTAATATTCCTAGACCAATGATAAAAATAAAACAGTATTTTATAGATATATAATTTTAACTGTTTAAAATGTGCAATTTTATTTGATGGAGTTAATCAGACCGATTTCTGAATACCTCATATTACGTACGACATGGATTAAACATAAATATTCATGGATCCATCATAAATAAATTTTAAATGAAATTTCAGTTTTACAATTTTTGGAATTGCACATTTTTAAACTTCTAAACATCGCACATTTTAAATTTTTACACCGTAGCGTAGAGAAAAAAATGCACCTTAAAATGAAATTTGTTAAATATATTTATCAAAATTCGTTTTCAAATTATTATTTTTTCAAAAGTTTTTATTACTTTTTTTGTAATCATGGCAACAGAAGTATTTCATTTTTAAACATAAAAATTGAACCAATCAGAAAATAAAGAAAATGAAAAGTATAAGTATTCCGTTTTTGGAAATTAATTTGGACCAATCACAAAAGAAATAAAATGAAATAATTTACGGTATTCAACCAATAAAATCATTCAAATATATGTCAGATTCCCCAATTCACTACAATTAACAACAACTACTTTCAAAATAGTTAAAAACTTTCATTGTTGCCGCCTACCAAGAATGCAGCTACATTACACAGTTTGCATGTTTATCTTTAAATACAACTGGTTGGGCAATAAACTGCATCGTGACAGCTGGGGTTAGCAAAATGGTTCGCACAAAATAAATAGTTCGAATAAAATAAAAAACATAAGTATTTCATTTTTGGACATTAATTTCGATCACTCAGAAAACGAATATAATGAAATAATTTGAGGAATTCAACCAATAAAATCATTCAGATATACTTCAGCTTTCCCAATTCTCTACAACTAACAACAACTATTTTCAAAATAGTTAAAATCTTTCATCGTTGCCGCCTACCAAGAATGCAGCTAGATTACACAGTTTCCTTCTTTATCTTCAAATACAACTGGTTTGACAATAAGCGGCATCGTGAGAACAGGGGTTAGCAAAATACACCTAATTTGTTTTCAATTCCAGGTACCTTACAGCCCGCATCCAAAAATATTATTGAATCAATTTTTCTACTTGCTCCAAAGGATGTAGAAAAGAAAGTGGATGCCGAAAAACTGGAATGAAATGTTGTGATATTTGCATAAATTGCTGCAGAGTTTCATGTTCCAATGTAAAGTAAAGTGGAATTGTCATATGGGGAGAAAATTGACGATATTCTGACCACTGCAAGAGAGCAAGGAAGCACTACTTCTAAATTCCGTGACAATATCAAAAGGCAAATAGAAAATACTGAAAGCAATACAGATAAAGACGAAACTGAATCGAGTGTAGAAATTGAAACTGTGCAAAAAACTACTAAAACAGTCATGCGATTGAAATTGGACTAAACAAGCCACTATAAGTGGAACATGCATACGGGGAAATCTCAATTAAAAAAAAAAAACATGCTTAAAACTTTACTTCAAGAGTAGTGTCGTAATAAGCATATATGTATATTAAATATTCACCTTCTCCATTCAAAGTTATGAATTTTAGACCTTTTTACCTAATTGTTTTTCAAAGTAGCAGCAGATTTTTCGTATTTTCATAACTTTACTTTCAAACATGTTCATTTTTTTACATTTTTGACAGGGAAGGACTGGTGTCACAAATAAATGTTATGACACTTCTAGTAGGAAATTAAATCATCTACATATTTTAAATAAAACTTTTTTGTCTATATGTTACGAGATATTCACAGAAAACCGATTTTCAAGCTCATTAGTGCCCCCTGGAGGCAAAAGCTCACACCGGATTGATGGGAACTTTTAATGCGTTAAACTACATATCCTAACTAGCACCTGAGCAAAAATCCATCTTTGTTCTAATTTTTCTTAAAATGACTGGGTTATATTGCTTTAAGCAAAAATTTCTCACGCAGAAAAACATCGCGTCCATTGTTATACATATTAAAAAAAAGTACTGTGTATAAAATTCTTTCTCCAAAAAGCTCCGCATAAAATGGATGATGAAATTCCTGACAAAATTTCAGTAACATCTTACACCATTTTTAATGTTCTGAATTGGTTTATTCTTTGTAGAGAAGTTTTGGTGCCTTCATCCGTTTACACAACTTGGAATCAAACGATCCTTTAATGTTTCCGCCTGGTGACAGTTTTTGAAAACAATGTCTAATACACTGATCTTGTAATATATTTTACTTTGTTAAAATATCAATAGTATTTTAGTTATTTGAGAATTAGTGCAAAGTCTAAAAAAATCACTCTGCTTTGTATCGGGAAAATAGTAGGAAATGGGGGGGGGGGTAAATTTTTTGAATACACTTTAATACTATTCTAAGAAAACCATATGTTCCATAAAAGTGACAGGAAAACATAGACATTTTTCGTTATAACAAATGTCAATAATTTAAAATAAAAACGCAGACTTTTTTTTACCACGACAATTACTTTTCTACTGCAAGGTTTCCACGTAAAAAAATTTAATAGATTGACGAATGAAAAAAATAATAAATGAATACATTTTCATAACTTTTCCATAGCAAGATTCACCCGTGATAAATGAAAGTTAAATAAATAATTTCATGAATTAAAAAGAAGATTGTTATTACTTCATATTGGAAATAAAATGGACGGCACCAGGTGAATACATAACGTCATTTGTGTTTGAAAAAACATATTGAAGAATAAAAAGTGATTATCTGATTTCTAGTTTATTTGAATTTGTTTCCGCCAATTTTAGATGTTTTCCATATTGACATGTTTATGTGTCTAAATACGTGTAAATTAGAATTTTTACAAAAGTCTTTTATCCCTTGTTGTCATTCTTAGTGAAGAAACTTGGTTTGTGTTTAATCATAAGTTAGTTTTTGTTGGGGAAATTAATACTTAACTTTGAAATCTGCCTCCACATGTAGACCGAGCCGGCAAGGATTTCTTTCAGCAAAATTGTAAAATGAAGTAAAAAAATGAGTTGTAAATGAGGAGTAATTTTAAAACAAAAATTAGGTACACACTTTTCATAATTATATTCATCATTTAAAAAATATTTTAATGTACAATAGATTATTAATAAATATATTCTAGTATTTGATGTTTCGTTTGACGGTTACGATTTTGCATGTAAACATTCGCACTCTTGAGATTATAATTTAAATGTGGTGAAAAAATATTTATATATGCATCGTAGCTAAATATTTAGTTTTATAAAATTATTCCTCAGCGAATGAAATGAGTACTGTCAGTTGGGGTAACTTATTTTGGGGAAAGTTTATTACATTCTTCTACATTGTAACCATGGTGAATTATCACAATGAGTTATCACAAGTGATGCTCCTCCGTTTTAAGAACAAAACTTTACCGATAACTCAAGTTATACAGCAGAAATATTTTTTTCGCTCTTGGTTCAAAGTTATCTCAGCTGACTACATACATATATATATATATATTTTTCTTTGATAAAAATAAGTATTACGAATGCATATATTTTTTATTTTAACGTCATTTCTTTCTGTGAAATCCTCTAAGATTAGAATGTTAATCTTTCTATCAACATAATTAAAAATATTCAAATGTAACATCTTTATGCGAAAAATGTTTTTTTTTTTAATCGTAGGAAATTTTCTGTCTAAAATCAATGTGGATAATTTTTAAAAAGGTGCTTTAAATTTAAAATATGAAATTTGAACTTTGTTAAAATATAGCGAGTGTGGACGCATCGACAAATAAATTGCTTTCGTTAAAAAAATAATTATTAAAATCAATTGAGTTAGATCTGAAACCAGATTGACTAAAAAAACAGTCTTGCATTTTAAATATAAAGATAGCATAGCAATTTTCATAAAATTATCATCAGAATTTTCGATAATAATATTATTTGTAAAATATTGAGTTGTATTAAATGAAATAATTATTTTTTTTTTAAATGTAGTTACTTATCCAAGCATCAGTATTAAATATGTTGTTGATATATCTAAAATTTCTTAAATTGTAACATTAATTGATCAATGACATTTAGATAACTTTCCTTTGAGATTTAGCTTTAGCATACTACGATAAATTAAATTAGTGGCATTTGCTTTAATCAAGAAATATTGAAACCTCATTACTAAGCAACGAGGCAACGAACAGATAAACTGGGCCTTAATTAAAAGCAGATTTGGAAACTTAACTAAATAGGCAGCTCCATTCATGACATTCCTAATATATTTTACAAATAGTGTTAGTTACTCTGTTGTAAAGCATAATTAAAATGTAATTTTTATTTAAATTTGCAACTGATGATAGTAAAGGATGCTTTAAATTCTCCAACTGAATACTATAGTATAAGCAAATATTTAACGAAAAGTTTCCTACTTGGAATACTTGTATCACATATCTGTAATTATTCATTTCATTTTTTAAGCAGTTCTTTGTAATATAAATCTAAGATGCATGTTAAAAGAAATGTTTTTAAAAATTATATAAAAGGTTCTCGTTTTAAGATATTTATAATATATACTAACAGTTAATTGAATATTTAGAAGATAACTTTCAACTGTCTAATTTCGCTTTAAGATAATAAAATCAGTGACCACGTTTATTAGACTCAAGTTTAATTGGATTTTTCGTGACATTTTGTCATAAATTATATAGATTACAAAACTGTCTTGGTTTTCTACATGTGTTAATGCATGCATTATTTTACAAATTTTTCATAAGTTCAGTTTTGACATAACATAAGTCATTTTCATCGTTTGAAAACAATATTATAACACACAACTATTTATGTAATTACTGCATATGGTACTGTAGATTTCGAACTGAAATTAGAATAAATGCCTTATTGGGGAACGTACCCAACTGTTATATTTGAACTTTGGCCACAGTGGAATTTTTCATATATTTTGTGTAGAGGACGAAGAAAAGTAAATGAACTGTACAAAAATAACAAGTAACATACGACAAACATACAGAAACAAACAAAAATTTACAAGTAACATACAGAAGTCAGACAGATGACAGTAATTACACTGTTAAAAAAAAAACAAGGATTTCTAAAAATTTACACTAGTTCTCGTTTAAAGACATTCTATCAAGTATCTCGGTCATCAGTTTAGAAATATTTCCTTTGTCTCACATCTAATTCGCTATAGAGAAATGCACGTGTTTATTTAAATATATATTATCGTGTTCAAACTTGCAATTTAAATTGCACACATTTAAATTTCTTTTGCAATTTTATTAGAAACATTAATATTTTGATGAGCGAAGCACTTCTGTTCTTAAAATGC
The DNA here is from genome assembly GCA_964019185.1 of Maratus speculifer. Lineage (NCBI taxonomy): Eukaryota > Metazoa > Arthropoda > Arachnida > Araneae > Salticidae > Maratus > Maratus speculifer. Next base: position 139,263,469 of record OZ025298.1, read on the forward strand.
TAAAATGATTGATTGGCACCAGAATTTGAAAAAAAAACCGTATTTTAAAATAGATAAAAGCTTTCCTACACATAGTTGATAAAATTAAAATTTTCCTTTCAAATTTCAAGTGTCAATGTAGCGTTTTGAAATTTAAATTAGGTGGGATATATTTTATCCCTCCATCTTTCAACGGGTTAAAGAAGCAAACTTAGTTTAAAAATTGTTTTTTTTAAAACTTGGAATAATTTAGAAAAGGAAAAAGGATTTTTATTGACAATTTTTTTGCAGTAGTTTACTTCACATGAATAATCACTGTTAAAACTAATGGTGACACATTGCTAGGGGTGAAAGGTTTGTCTCACTGGTGACATCCCTAAAGGAGCCAGAATGGCGCGTTTAATTAGGGTGAAAAGATGGCACCCTTAATCCAGAGTTTCCAATAATAAAAAATTAAAAAATGTACAAACCGACTTTTGGCCCTCAAAGGTTTCGAACCCACAACGTCTGATTACAAGCTCAGCGTTCTAACCGCTAGGCCATCGAGCTCACTTTAATTCACTCATAGCCATAGATTTTACTTGCCATCACAGAAAACAGAAAGACATGTCACAGCGCATGCCCATGGTTCCAGTCACCCGATAAGGTGCCACATTGCTGCCAATACGAAGTGTATGGCACCTTATTTAGCTCCAGTCACCCAGTAACAGACCTGTTGGTACTGCAACCACATATCTAAGCCCCTTATGCACCCTAGGGTTCCAAATGGCACCGCCGTTTCACCCCCGGGTCCCAAATGGCACCGGTTTGTCACCTTTACTTTTAACAGTGATGGTTCGTAATATTAGAAGTAAAATACGTTGTATTATTTCAAAGTTTTATTATCATTATTATTACAACGCTATTGTTATTATTATTATTTCATTGATAAATGATTCATAAAAAATAAACTAATCTTTTAAAAACGTTTAAATAAATAAAATAATGAAAACGTAAAAAATCGCTTACATGTACTAAAATACATTTTTTTGTTTATTTTTCTCTGGCTTATTTCTGAAAAAATATTTTTTAAATATTAGCGCTTTAAAAATAAATAGTGTGTGCCAATTTCGAAACATTCTTTAAAACACTATTGTTGTAAAAATAATAAAAATAAAAAAAAGATTGATTTTTTTTTATCTTTAATCTTTAATATTTGAATATTTAATGTTCTTTTGTTTAATATCATTAAAAAAATCATCAAATTTTCTTATTTTATACTTAAACAAGTTTTAAAATTGAAATTGATTTTAAAAAGATTTATATGTGTTATGTATTGGTCTGAAATAAATTAAACCATTTTCGAAATTTCTAAATCTTTGAAAAGAAAGCTTTAAAGAAAAAAAACAAGATTTTCCCCTGATAATTCATAAAATACAAATTTTTAAATGTAAGTCAACTATTTCTTTGGCTAAGTCAGTAAGGTGTTCTTCTAGTGTTCAGTGGTGTCAATTTCAAATCCCAGGACAGTTATAAGCAAATTGTGTACAAATTAAATGATAAAGTATTTCGAATATCTCTAAAAATTCAATTACTTTGAAGCTGACTGAAGTATGAGTGATTAATTTATTTTTTAAACTAAATTAAATTTACAAAATTAACTATTTTACTTTTAATTAAATTTACTAAATTCAACTAAATTAAATCTTTAAAAATAAATTTACAATGTCTTGTGTATTTTTAACAATGTTAACTTATTGAGTCTATTGTAGATATATCAAATAACTTCTCGGTTATTTAACAGAACCTTGATTTTTCTAATCTCTAATATTTTACATAATAGATTAAATAATGGATTACTCGTAGGCTCTCAGAAATTTTTTTAACAGAGTAACTAAGATACTTTAGGTATTTAGATTAGTTACGAAGTTAGATTATAATTATTTGTCATCTTATTTTTTACTTGCATCGGCTTTCATTAATCTTTCCGCTTTATACCATTTTAAACTGTACTTTTCAAAATATTATCTTCATTTTTACGTGCAATTTAAATTATATAAATATGTAGCACCTATAGGTCGTCGTTCTGTTGGTCCGTCAGTCGTTATGTAGGATACGTACCATGTCGGTTTTACATGTTTTAGTTGCTATTTAATAACTATGTAGCACCTATAGTAACACACAGCAATACGTATGTCATTGTTTGTATGACTTACAAGGAAGGTCTCCATACTTACTACGGGCATACTCAGAAAAATCTGAAAAAAATACAGAATATTCTTCTCATGTAGATAGATATGTTTATAAGAACAGTTTGGCAGAACCCCGATAGGACACCCGGAAAAAAATAATGAACATTTCATTTATTTGGAGATTTATCCCGGTTGGCGACGAAATAAAATTTAAAAAAGTGCTTTCATATTTCAAATACTTTTTAAGGTATAATTAGTTCATGTTGAACTAGTTAAAAAAGTTTTTACTTAAATAACTATAATTTTTCTCAATTTTAGTTTGTTTTAACTATAGTTTTGTTTCATACATATTTTTAATAAAAAATAACTATGAAATTTTTGAATGAAAACAAAATTTTAATTAATTCAAATTGTTTCAATACCAAAATTAAGTTCAATTTAACACAGTAGGTTTAATTATGTTGCTGTGGAAACAAAAATTTCTCCGATATTGAAAAATATATACTGCAACATTTTTCATCCGGACTTAATTTTGGAACAAGCTTAAGTGTGTAAAAATATATTTATCAATATCAAAATGTTTTTTACACATGAAATTATTTTTAAAGTTATAAATATAAATACTAATTGCAGCAACAAACAATATAAATATGTAATATTATACATTTATATTTGTGTTAAAATCTCTCAATGTTTAAGTTTAAATGAATTAATATAATTTCCATGCATTCTAAAAATCTATTAATAAACAATTCTTAGTTACATTAAAATCGTTTGATTTTGGCGAGGAAAAGTGCTTCACGCAAAATCGCGTGATTTTTTTTTTCTTTTCGCGGCAAATATTCGAAAGTATTTGATTTTTTTACAGACTTTCTGCTACAATTATGTCGTTAAATTCGACTGATCTTGTGTTACATACATAAATAGTTTAATTAGTATTTTTTTTTCAAAATAATCTGAGCATGCCCAGTATGGAGCCCCTCCTTGTTAGTTTTATTTAGTTTGAAAAGGATCAATAATTCCTCTCCAGTCAAAAAGTGGTGTGCATTAATTTACAATTTCACAAAAAAAATTATTACCAACTTTTTCATCATAAATGCTTCATTTTTTTTGTATTAGTATTTTTTATTTCTATTTTTTGTATTATTTTTTGTAGCCGTCTTTTACGTTTTCGTTAACACTGCATAACTATAGTTTTATTTGACTTTGCATGTTTTCTTCTTTTTTTTAGGTTTTTCATTCAGCACCATTAAATAAATTTTTATTATTTACTACATTCAGTTTCGTAATTTACACATATTTCTTTGAATTTTCGTATGATATAATACGGATTATTCAATCAATGGTAAAAAGTTAAATGAAATGTATATAGGTGATTCGTACATCTTACAGAGCTGCATACGAAAATGTCATGCAAAACTTAAAACTTTTAAATTGATAGTTTCTTTAATTTAAAGAATAAGATAATAAATAATCTATTAAAGCCCCTTTTTCCCTTTTATAAGAACATGATAATTTATTTTTTTAAGTATAAACATCTCAATTCGAAAACATTGTAAACAACTTTAATGCGTATGAAGAGCGTATTAATTAAAAATTCTTGATATTAATGATAATATCCAGAACGTTTCGACATTATTAAGTATAAAGACAACCTTTTAAATGACTCATTAAACGAACCGTGTTGTTATAATGTCCTAGCACAGTTGTACGTCAATAAAGTCGAAAAAAAAACCATTGCAGCACTCCTCGCTTTTTTTTTCTAAAATGGATCGTTAAATTCAGTATGATGATGAAGATATTGAAAATAATCACCTGCAAAGTTTTTATGAGCTAAGCCAACATCATATTTTGAAGGATGCTCAGAAAATTTTGATGAGTTTTGAAAATTAGCATCTCATACAACTTTTAAAACGCAATGACTCAGAAAATTACTTTAATTAATAGTCTAGCTATTTGTTCGATTATGAATCTGAATTACATTCTAAACGCAAAAAAGGTGATTATCATAGATTCCATTAGCTACATAAACTTGCGCCCAAAACCAATAAAAAATGTTGCCATAAAAGTGATAAATAGGTGGAAAATAAATTAAAAAATATACAAATTATTTATAGATGAGCAAAATCTTTAACGTAAGGTTACTGCACAAGAAAAAACGCTTTTTATATTTTACATTTTTTTTTATTCATGTATATTTTTTAGTCAAACGCAAGATATCTAAGATTTTATAATATATTGAAATTGACCTTGGACCGGATACGTCACCCGCAGGACGCAGTTGCATGCATGCTGGATACTTTGTTTTGGAGGATTAAATTCAGTAAATACCCACAAACTGTAATGAGGAAAATATACCGATTAAACAAAAATTAAACAAAACATCGCATAGGAGAGTATTTACTACATTGCACTAAAAGAGCAATAAAAAATTATTTTTTACGATTGTAGAAAGATCACTCAAAAATATAAGCAAAAAAGTTTTAAAATAACTGAACGAACTCAAACTAAACTTCAATTAAATAAGACACAATTTACTATATGCGATTTTTTAATCCAGTAAAATATTTGTAAAACGTAAAAAAATCTGCAAAAAATCACACAAAAGAATGGGCTACACTATTTTACTACACCGAAATTGTACAACAATATTTGCGTGAAACTCGAAAGAATGCAAAAGATGTGATTCAAAATTCTGCATGCCAAAATGGAAAATATTTTTCTAACAGTCTAAATTCGGAAAAATCGCTATGGAACACAAAAAACATAAATATCTCATTCGTAGGATTAAAAATAGCTAGAAATTAAAAAATCGAGCAGAAATAAATTTATTGTTGGGGCACTGTTTCGGCTCCTCACCAAAAAATACATCTTTCTGAACACAATAGAAGCCAAAATAATGTTTGTATCGGCACAAAAAAGGAGATGGACGTTGACCTATCGGCTCAAGACTTTTCAATTTTCCTTTTCAAATAATATTGTGATTTAAACTAAGCTGAAAATTGCTAAGAGTGATAAAAACATTATCAGTAAATCCACATACATTTCATCGCACAAACGCAGACATTTTCAATATTATTCTAGATAAGAATATTTTCGATATTAAAATAAAAATAAAAATTTAAAAAAATAATAAATAATATCACAAGGCTTCATGTATAATAGAAACAAGTGCAAAAATAAAATACAATGACATGAATGCATGAACACAAAAATATGAATGCTAATATTGTGAGTGTGAATTCATTTATAATGTTTCTAATTTCTAAAACGTATGTTCATGTAACTAAAGGTATTTTTATCACTATTATCAGTTTTCGCTTTGTTTGATTCATTATAAGTTATTATCATGCTTATCATGCATATTTTATAGCAATATGATTCAAATTCTCTACTGAATCAATTTTAATCCTTTTTCTTTCTTTTTTTTAAATAAAAGCTGTTTTTTAGGTTTGGCTTCACTAGCTTTTTTTATGTTTCCATTAGGTAGCTTTCATTACAAAAAGTAAAAAGCTACCTATTGCAGCCGTCCGGAGGAAAGCACTTCCAAAAAATTTTGGTATATTTTCACCGATCATGACCCCCAGACCCCAAAACCACCCTCCGTTCAAATGTTGACATATATATATATATATATATATATATATAACCATATATATATATATATATATATATATATATATATATATATATATATATCTGATTTTTGTCATGCGATAACTAACGTATTTATGAACCGATTTGAATGAAACTTGGTATGTACATAGTACATACAAATATCTCGACCGAGATCGTTGGCAACCATCATCCGCCATCTTGTTTCAAAATGGCGGCCATTTAAAAAATTTAAAAAATTTAAAAATTTAAAATTAAATACGAAAAAATTAAAAGTTAAAAAATATTTTTATTTTATATGTTAGATCTTAAAACACCAATTCTAGAACACTTTCTATTTTGTCTATATCTTAAAAAATGACTGAGTTATAGCACTTTGCATTTTTCTTATGTCTGACATTTTGAAACGATCTGATATTTGTCAGGCTATAACTAACGAATTTATGAACCGATTTGAATGAAACTTGGTATGTACATAGTACATACAAATATCTCGACCGAGTTCGTTGGCCAGCACCATCCGTCATCTTGTTTAAAAATGGCGGCCATTTAAAAATTTTTAAAAAATTTAAAATTTAAAATTAAATGCGAAAAAATTAAAAGTTTAAAAATATTTTTATTTTATGTGTTAGATCATAAAACACCATATCCAGAACACTTTTTACTTTGTCTGTATCTTAAAAAATGATTGAGTTATAACACTTTGAATTTTTCTTATGGCTGACATTTTGAAACGATCTGATTTTTGTCATGCTATAACTAACGTATTTATGAACCGATTTGAATGAAACTTAGTATGTACATAGTACATACAAATATCTCGACCGAGTTCGTTGGCCAGCATCATCCGCCATCTTGTTTCAAAATGGCAGCCATTTAAAAAATTTTTTAAAATTTAAAATTTAAAAATTAATGCGAAAAAATTAAAAGTTGAAAAATATTTTTATCTTATGTGTTAGATCCTAAAACACCTATTCTAGAACACTTTTTACTTTGTCTATATCTTAAAAAATGATTGAGTTATAGCACTTTGAATTTTTCTTATGGCTGACATTTTGAAACGATCTGATTTTGTCACGTGATAACACTCGTATTTATAAATCGATTTGGATGTAATTTGGTGTGTACATAGTACTTAATAAGGCCTGAACAGAGTTCGTTAACCAGTTTCATCCGCCATCTTGTTTAAAAATTGCGGCCATTTAAATTTAAAAAAAATTAAAATTTGAAATTAGGTACAAAAAAGTGAGAAATTTGAAAAGATTTTTCTTTTATGCATTTGTCCTTGATACAAAGGTTCCAAAGCACTTTTTGTTTCGTCTGTATCTTAAAAAATGTCTGAGTTATAGTACTTTTAATTTTTAGTGTTGCTCACATTTTTTGAAATGATCTGGTTTTTGTCACGTGATAACACGCGTATTTATACACTGATTTGGATTAAACTTGGTGCGTAGATAGGACATACTGATGCCTGGACCGAATTTGTTGGCCAGTTCCAACCGCCGTCTTGTTTCAAAATGGCGGAATATCATTTTTTTTTATTTAAATTTTAAAATTAGGTGCAAAAAAGTAAGAAATGGAAAAAGATTTTTCTTTTGTGTTTTGACCTTGATACAAAGATTCCAGAGCATTTTTTGTTTCATTTATATGTTGTAAAATGGCTGAGTTTTAGCACTTTCAATTTCCAGTGAGATTGACATTTTGAAACGGTCTGAAATTTGTCACAATACGCATATTTATAGACTGATTTCAATATAACTCCGTGTGTTCATGGTACATACCAATGTCTTGACCGAGTTCACGAGCCAACTTTATCGCCATCTTGTTTCAAAATGGCGGCTATTTAAATTTATCAAAAATCTTTTAAATGTATAATGATGTATAAACAAAAAATTAGAAATAGAAAAAAGGTTCTTTCTAAACTATTTATTTTAATAATGAATTCCGGAGTATTTATTGCTTTGTCTTTACCTTGAAAAACGCTTGGGATATAGCAGTTTGAATTTCTAATGTGGGTGACATTTTTTTTTTTTTTAAAGTCAATTTGCTCGGGACAGCACTCGTATATATTAATCGATTTCGATGTGAGTGTGCATGTTCACATGAATTAAGATTTCGATCAAGCTCATAGGTTTTTTTTTATCCATCATGCTTCTTTCAAATGGATATCGTGGAATTTGGCGACCCTATAAATCGCTTAAAATAAAACCAGGTTGAATAAAAGATGACTAATTTCTAAAAATTCCTATTAATATTCAGTATTGACAAAAACTAGTATTCAGTCTTACATAATCGTGTTCCACTATTTTGAGCTTCGTATATTTGATTTATATAACTGAATTTAAAATAAATAAATAAGTATATGAAAGCTACCTCTTCCTCCCGGCATTGCCGGAAGGACTTTTTTAACTTTAAAAGATTTAAAGGAAAATTTTTCAAAATTGTGATTATGGTTTTTTTCCCAATGTGCCAAATAAAAATAAATAACGTGGTTTGTCAATTTTTTTTTCTATTTTCTCATAAAAATTTGAAATAAATTTTAGAAAAAAATAAACAGAAAATGATATCACGCATAAAAATCACGCATTTTCTCCTCAAAAAGCTGTTGTAATTCAATACATTTTCACTCCGCTGATACTAACTTTGAAACACTTGGTGAAATGCTCCAGTTATTCAAATTAACTTCATACTTAAAAGAAAACGATATTTTTCTTTGTTTCTCATATCAAATTTAAAAAGGAACAAAATTCATTTGCTATGTTGTTAAAGCCTGAGCAATATCTGATATTAAATTATTTTATTCAATTATTTCTACATTTAATGTTAAATGTTTGTAAGAAATAAATTTGATGAGTTGACAATAAAAACATAAATTCAGAAATTTTGGAATTTTAAACAGCTTTATCACTTAGATTTCGTTTGAATGAAATTGAAATAAATCTTAGATTATTTTCATATTTAATATGTGAATATTTATATTGCAGATTTTTTATTCTGTTTAGGACGATTACAAATAAAATGCTAAGCTACATACAAAATACAAAACTTTGAAAAAGTCTAAATTTCATTTGGATTTAATAAACGGAATTTAAATTTTTAGAGTAGGGGAGACCGGGGCACGTTGGCCATAGGGGTAGTTTGGCCAATTTGATTTAATTCTCACACTAGTCACCAGATGTCGCCACAAGTCCAGGAAAATGTTAGAAAACTTGTTTGTCTACCCTTCCAGGAATTTTAGTTGTCTTAACAAAAACAAACTAAGAACAAATTTGATTTTTCACTTTCTTCGATCTCGAAGTAAATTTTCGTTAGTGTGCAGAAAGCTTTAATGCTGTCAAGAGATACTTCACAAGAACAAAGGTGAGTAATATTTTGAAAGCTCAACTTATAACGATTCTTTTGATGTAACAATAAATATTAAATGTTGTTAAGATATGTGTAGAATAGCAATAATATTTCAAACATGGCGAGGGACAAGTTGGCCCACTTACGTTGGGACACATTGGACCATTCAAAAAATATGTTAATTCAGCCTGTGGTGGTTGGGTGACAACTAATAGACGCCCTATGACCATCTACGATATTCCGGGAATTGTGAAAACTGCCCTTTCCAATAGAATAAATCCAGTTAACATAACATCAGGTTTTCAGAAAACTGGAATATGCCCTTTCAGTAGGAATGTTTTTACTGATTCTGATTTCATGCCTTCGTATGTCAGTGATAGGCCACAGCCTTCAAGCACGCACACACAATGCAATTAGTGAAGATTCTAATGAAACCCAATTAATTATGGGTATGATTATTTCCTTAGATGTACTTACCGCATCTTTTCCTGTTCCATGCACTCCAACACCTGATGACATAACATCATTCGAAAAAGCAGAGCCGAGGTATATAAATGCTTCGAATAGAATGAAAAGAACTTCTGCAGTCCTCACAGGCACCCCTGTCAAATTAGCTTTTGAACAACAACAAAACTCAACAGAAGAAAGAAACATTGCCAAAATTAAAAGTTATTTTAAAAGAAGAAATCAGACCAAAAAACGCAAAGGAAAGCAATCTGTAAAAAAAATGTGTGTTTTCTTTTGATCCCTAACAGCTTGGATGTAGTGGTCTGAATCGTCAAAAGAGGAAGATGAAATCTATTAAAGAAAGTGACGATGAGGAAGATGAAGACAATATCTGCATACGTTGTTTGAAGGAGTCTAATCAAAGTATGCCTGGGGAAGAATGTTTCCAGTGCGTGAGTTGCAAACGTTGGGCTCATGTGAAATGTGTTCGGAAAGAGGTTAATGAATTATATTTTGAATGCATTCACTGCAATGATCCCTCTGATTTGTAAACTTAATTTGCAAATAATTTTTCTTTATACATGCATTATAGTTCCTAAATAGTTCTAATAGTGAACTAATAGGAATTTTATTTAATTTCTAAATAAACATAAAAAAGAGCATTGCAGGCCAAAGTGGAGGCCAACCTACTCCAACCTACTCAATGGGCCAATCTACTCCGTGCACGGGGTAGGTTGACCCACATGACACCACACCAAATCTAAATTCATAAAGTTCTTAAATTTACATATTCACTAAAAATAAGCTTTTTCCCCTAGTTAAATGTACTAGGTATTGTAAAAAATTACAAAATTTGAAAATAAACAAAATTTAGATATTGAAAAAAATAAAATAAAATAAACTGGGTCAACGTGCCCCGGTCTCCCCTACGCAAAGCATTGTATTGTTTAATTTCATATTTTAGTTTTTAATGTCCATTTAGTTTAACTAATTATTTAGAAAAATTTAAATTAATTATAGATCTAATTGAATAAATTATCTAAACATGTAATTCTTCTTGGACTTCAACCATTTAGGAAATATTTTTTTTTTTTATTTGTTCTGAAAATTTGGTTTTTGCTTAATATCTCAATTTTCTTAAGAACTACTGCATTCAGAGAATTTCATATCAAAATTATTAGAGAATACCACCACCAAGCTCGGATTTATCCTGTATCGCATCTCATTTTGCGATGCAATTTACCAGCGCATAATTCAAAATGTTTCACCAGTTTCACAATGCCGCTTGAACGAAACTTTTAATCTGAACATAAAATATCTAGAGTAAAAAAAAATTAAAAATAATTTCGCATAAAGTTAATTATTCTATTTCCCTCTCAAAACCGCAATGAATGCAAAAATAAATAGAGTTGAATCTCTATTGTTAATATTTAGCAATACAATAGCTAACAATACTGTAGCTTGAAAAAACAAAACAATTTAACTTGAATTTTGGTACATTATTTACCTCCCAAGAAGTAATATAAAAACAGAAAAAATAATTCTCAGTACGTTTAACTATTAGACAATACAAAAATTATTTACATTATTATTACAAAAGTTATACTCTATTTTTGTAACATTCTATTTTAATGTTTTAATTGTGTAATTCCTCACCAGGAGCACTATTAAATAAAACTAGCTATCCTTAATTTTCATTAAAATTAAATTTATTCAAAGCAAAGTCTTTATCTAAAAACTTTTTAAAATAGCATAAATCAATTTTGTTTAAATTTTCTTCTCTGACTTACACTGTAAAACCAAACCATTTAATATACATACATTTTCCTTAAATTTTCCGGGATAGTTTCATTTTTTCAAGAAAACAGTACAACTTCCATAATTGACATTTTAAGATTACAAATTAGTAGAAATCCAGTAAGTTTTCAATTATTTTTACAGAATATTTCTTTTAAAACAGTACAAGTTCTGTAAATCATGCTTAGAAATAGTTATTCTGGCTGGAAAGCGAAGTAATTATTTGTTGTAATACTTGTCTTTCAGTAATAAAATTTTGAATGAAACTCCTGTGTGTTAGCTGAATGTGGAAAATTTTCTGTAATTTATGGAAAAATTTTCCGCTAAAATACGTAAATAGTACTAGCTTCGCAATTGCCAGAGCAATTTCCGTATTTTAGCTTTTTATTTATTTTTATTTTTTATTTATTTATTTATTTTTACAGTGTAGCATCTTGCAGGAATCACAAGGATTATCATGAATTTCATACATATATTAAAACGTTATGAAAAAACATCTTCCAAATGTTTTTCACCAAGTCCAATTACGTCAAAGCAGGTCTTAACTCATAACTTGAATTATTAACGTTTTGCATTCCTTTTTTATATTATTGATGAAGCATCACAATTCTTCAACGAGCACGTTTAAATCTGAAAAAGAAAAAAGAATCATTTCGTTGTATTGGAGTAACTCCTGATGCATACAACGTTTTTCATTAACGAAATTCCTCATTCGTGGAGTGTTAGTGAGTCATTTTTTCTTTAACAGTTAAATACATTCATGAAAGCGTTTTGTACTTCCAATTGTCACAGCTGTTTCCCTGAAATATAATATAAACTCCTAAAATAGTGATATAGGCGATAGATTTTAATAATACGGTTAATGGTGTTTCAAGCTAGGATATGTCGTTCATTTTTTTCGTCATGAAATATTTGATTTTATGTAACGGCTTTTCATACACACTTTCTCAAACTTTTTTTTTAAAATTCCATTTTAATTTATCACTATTATTATTATTATTATTATTTGCTATTTGTTCACGAACAATCATTTTTTGTTTTCCGACATTTGCAGAAAAAGTATCTCCAGCTCCATAAATTTCAAAGATCTTTAATTTTTTTTTCAATTTTATTTTCTCATAACATTTATGTAGGTTTATGCGTAAAGATTTGTTAGACTAAATAATCATTTTGCTTCCTCTTTATCTAAAAATGTAGCATGCAATCAAGAGGTTTTGCTCAGTGGAGGGTTTCAATCTTCGAAAATATAGGTTTAAACTTTAATTAACGGGATTTTTAAAAACAGTTGATTTGGAAGTAGTATGTTAAAAATAAAACATTTTACCATAAATTCTTGAATTTACCAAAAATTAATGAATGTATGGGCTATTTCTTTTCTTTTTTCATAGTTTCGATTCACAGTCATACTAAAAATAAGTTTAATCTACCATTAACTACTAAAAAAACTGAATCGCAATTAGTCAGATACGTTAATATTAAAAGCTTTTATCATAAATTCTTCAAATGACACAAAAAAATCGATGTATGCACTATTTTTTTTGTTTTTCTTTGTACTTCGAAGCGCCATCTTCATAAAAGTAAATTAAAACTATGATTAACCCGAGAGTAGTCATGACTTTTCTCAGAACGTTATTAGTTGCCCTCGGTCTTTTCGCTGCCGGCCCTCAGAATACAGAAAATGTATGATAATAAACATTTTTCACTTAATATTTGAATAGTACAATTCAATGAATTATAAATTTATGTTTTACTTAAATTATACAATTTATTAATAAGATTTGGAACAATAGAAAAAAGTAAAAAAAAAACTGACATTAGCGATCGTTCCAAAGACTTTTCCATCATTTTTAAATTTGTTTGTCAAAATGAACTTGAAGGAAAAAACTGAGATACCTTGTTACTTCACTATGGAGAAGCATTTCAAGCCAGCTATGTGGTAGTTCTTCATGTTATTGACAATAGGATATGGGTTAGGATGCGAACATTTATTTGGGGGGGCAAAAAGACCAACGCGCGACTACTGCCGGATTAATTACAGATTCTTTAGAAAAGTTGTTTCTAAAGTAGTCAAATATTAATATTAAAAGATTCTAGCTTTACATAAATGAACGCTACATTGGTATTTTTTTTAGTTGATTTTTGTTTAGAAAGTTTACCGCAAAAAATGTGTTAAAGCAAGCTTTATCGATTGATAAATAATATTAAAAAATTCTAGTTATGTAATATTTATACAAAATTCGAACATAGAAAATTCTGGAAAAAGTATTTCTTTTAAATAAATTTTGCTCGTCATATTTTGTTTTCTTTTCATGTTTTTATTACTTACTTTTTGTTTCAATAAAAATCCGTTTTCCTTAAATGGAACCGCATGCATTAATAAATATACCTTCTTATTACAAATATCATTAAGTATTAATAACTGAAGATAATATTCTAGGGAATTTTATGATAATATTTCTCTTTCAATATGTAACAGCTTTTATGAACCAGGTAATATTCTTTATTGATTATGCATGTATCACGTAAAGTCATAAAGTTAACAGTGGATATATTACATGAATCTTAAGAAAGTAATGAAAAAACAGCTTTTAAAGTAGTGAAATAAGAATTTTTGATAAAAATGGTCTTCATCACGTAAGCTAGATTACTTTTTCTTTCACAGGATGAATGTTTTAATAAATTTGCATGTAAGAATTTTGTAGACAATTTGAGAAAAGTTTATTTGAAAGAAGACAGTTTAAGGTAATACAAAATTTATTGTAAAAATGTATGTATGTTACTTAAATATAACTGAGTAACAGGACTAATAATTTAAAATAAAAAATGCAATACGCAAAGATTGTTAAACACTTTTTAACGCTTCCCGAATTAATTCTCAAAACTTTAATAAGGAAAAAAGTGGCTATAAAAAGCTATTTAATAAGGTAAAAAAAAAGTTATGAGTGCTAATTACTCAACGACCGAATTCCCTCCAGTAATGTTAAGTCTATAGGCGTTTGATGCATTTTTTATTTAACATATCTCCTCGGAAAAATAATATTTTCAACTTATTTTTTCAGCGTTCTATTCTTAAAAGACGTGTCTTTTTTTTCTTAGTTTTCAAAAAAATTCTAAAATCTATGCATAATTTTCAAAATTCCAAAGTGTTAAATTTCATTTCTAGTTTGCCAGTTTTTAAAACATAAAATATTAAATTGAGCATAAATTTTAGTAATAGTTTAACAACGAAGGAAAAATGTGACATTCTTTAGAAAAATAACACTGAAAAAATAATTTAAATTATTAACTTCCAGAGCCTAAAATTTAAATATGAGAATTGATCTAACGCTCGTAGACTTAACACTTGAGGAGAATTCGGTTACTGAGTGACTAGCACCCTTAAGTAACCTTTTTTAAAGTCTCGTAACACATTTGAAAGGCAAATTTCAGCAACTGTCGTACATAATGGAAAATTTATCCAATTTTTTTCTACAATCCTGTATTTAATCTGCAATTTATATACATTCTATATAATATACAGTGTAGGTTGAAATTTCACTTTAATATACAATTTGCATATATCTATATAATATGCTAAAACTTAACTCTGTAAAAAAAAAATTCATAAAAATTTTTAAACTCACCTTTAGCAGAATTTATACCCCTATATATTAGAAACATAAATTTAAATGATTTATATATTAACCTAAAATTATTTTTAGGTTACAATGTGATGAAAATTACTTAAATCACGTTTCCAAACATTATAATTCTTAGAAGACAAGTATGCAGTTTTTGCGTAGCCGAGTACATGATTTTCTGTATATTTTACAAACATTTCATAGTATTCTAAGTATATTTCAACTTCAAAGTGCATAATATGATGAAAATTTTTCATTAAGCTATTGACGTTGATAATCCGCAGTGCTTGTGAATTCTTTTGCATAACCCTGTATAGTAGTTTTTAGCATTTATAAACATCGCGTACTAGGCAAAATTCAGTTAAATGCACATTCCATAAATGAAATCTGTGTTTCCGATCCTTACAAATAAACAACAGTGTACTTCAAATACAGTACTCTATCCGAATATTTTGCGTGACCCTGTAAATGAAAGATAAATGCACATCATTTTATATAAAATGTATATTGTAGCAAGCCTCAGTAATATTTACAATTTTCAATGTATTTGAAATAGTGCAGCAGAGCTAAAATATGCTGCAAATTCTTTCTAGTACACCATTATGTTACAGAAATCTTTTATGTAGCCTTGTAAATAAATAGTAAATACTTTGCCACTCGCATTTTTCAGAAGTCATGATTCATTGCATTACATAAATGATTGTAAATCTCATTATGTTCGCAAGTGTCGTATATCATTAAAATGAATTTTTTTCCCATACATCATAAGGTAGCAAAAACTTTTGGTCGTCCCCGTAAATGAACTAAAAAGGCTACATAATTTTTAATCCCAATCGTGCTATAGAAAGCATCAATAACTCATGAAAAATCAGCGCAGTCAGAGATTATTTACGAAAGTTAGAGTTTAACCAGGCGGAGAGATGAAGTGAAATCAAAAACGTTTTTCAACTATGTTATAAAGTACAAATCAGTAGCAAAGTTTCAATGAACACGGACAAAGAGATAAGAAAATTTTATTGGACCACATAAGCATAATTTTTTATGTAATCTTTTTACCATTGTTTTAACAGTTAGACTTTTTAATTTAAAAAAAGTCATTAGGTTTATTTATAAAGAAGTTATAGATGGAAAATCTGATAAAGTGGAAAATCTGAAAGGACTAGGTCTGATATGAATATCAAGGGTGGGACAAAATATCCCCGCCATACTAATTTACGTGTTGCTTAATTGTTTTATAGTTGCTTACGTGCAAGACTGTGTGTTCTATATTGATACTAATCAATGGATATATGGATACAGTTCCTCAACTTTTTGCTCCATTTTGAAAACAGCGGATTTTGAGTTTATTCTATCGACTATAGTTTTCAAAATTTTCAAGCTACACTGTAAAATTTTTTTGTAAAATTCCAGTAGATGTACCGTAAATTTCACGGTACTACTACCATTTTCACTCTTTACGGTATGAATACCGTATTTCTAAGTTATATTGAGCGTAAAAAAATAGATTTTGTTCTCTTTCGACTGAAAACGGTATTTACACAGTAAAATGATTGTTTCTCAGTAAAAACTCGGTATTTATACCGTAAAATAATTATTTTTCAGTAAGATAAATGACATTCTAAACATTTTTGTAGCATTTCAATAGGTGTACCCAAATTTTACGGTGCTTCTACTGCTTTCATTCTTTACGATATGAGTACCATATTTTTAAGGTATATTAGGAATAAAAAAAATCCAGTATCTATGCTATTTCGATTAAAAACAGTATTTGTACCATAAAATAATATTTTTTCATTAAAAACGCCATTTATACTGTAAAATACTTATATTTCAGTAAGGGAAAAAATGTTATTCTCGCCTCGGTGTATGGCAACCTATCAAATGATGTTCTTGCTGCTTAATGAGAGCAGATCTGAGGAGAGAAGGTGGGGGGGGGGAGTTCAGCTGGCAAATTGTTTGAAGGCCCAAGAAGCTCAAAGGAGCCCAATAGTTACAATACACATTGTACATTATAATTTTTACGTATACCATAACGTAACCACAAAAAAGGAAAGGTCTAAAATTACTTTTGTTAAATAGTATTAATATCTAATTAGTATCTTTAAATTCAGGAAAATATTTAATTAATTTTATGAGAGGCGAACAAAGTAGTCTTCAAAGTCGAGGAGGTATTATTAAAGATCCACATGCTTTTTATGTATCTTCAGAGTCTGTATAAGAGGGAAGGGGATGTGTGAGTGATCCTGGGCACGTCACGGCTCTCGACGGCCTGGATAGATGTCGTTTTTCTAGTGTGAAATTTCAATCTAATGAATGAGTTCAACCAATCCTTAATTTTTAGTGAAGAATTATAGCATTCGTAAACGTGAAACTCTAGGATTTTAAACTAGTGTAATTAATCAGTTATTCAAAGTCATGTAATTAAAATTATAATATTGTGTACCATTGAATATACAGGGTGTTCTAAATTCATGGTACAAACTTTAATGGGTGATAGTATACATCAAGACAAAAAATATTAAATGGGAAACTAAGGGTCCCAAACGTCTTCCGAAGAAGATAGGCGCCATTAAAGTTTAGGGTCCAAAAATTCAAATGATTATAAAAAACAGAAAAATTGGTCGATTCGTTTGCGGTTTTCACTAAAACTATTCTTTATGTCAGTATTGCCTTGAAAATAAATTATAAAGATAAATTTCAAAAAATGACGATAGAGGGCGCTTCAGACTTTGGAGTAACGAACAACTATTTTTTACCGTTATTTTTTGCATTTCATTAAATTTTTTTAGAAGCTTAGACATAAACGTAAATTTTGAGCTCAAAATCTAAATCGTTGGGAGGGGTTAAACAGCGCAAACTGAACTGCGGGGGGAGGTTCAAATTCCAAATGGTTATTAAAAAACGGAAAAATTGGTCAATTGATTTGCGGTTTTCACTAAAATTATTCTTTATGTCAGTATTATCTTGAAAATAAATTATAAAGATAAAATTCAAAAACTGCGGATAGAGGGCGCTTTAGACTTTGGATTAACGTACAACTATTTTTTACCGTTATTTTTTGCATCTCATGAATTTTTTTAAAAGCTTAGACATAAACTTAAATTTTGAGATTAAAATCTGAATCGTTGGGAGTGTTTAAGAAGCGCAAACTGAACTGTGTTCAATGGGGGTGGGGAGGTTCAAATTTCAAATGATTATAAAAAACGGAAAAATTAGTAGATTCGTTTGCCGTTTTCGCTAAAACTATTCTTTATGTCAATATTTCCTTGAAAATAAATTTTAAAGATTAATTTCAAAAAATATCGTTAGAGGGCGCCTTAAACTTTAGAGTAACCAACAACTATTTTTAACCGTTATTTTTTGTATCTAATTAAATGCTTGTAAATGTTCAAAGTTAAATTTTGAGCTCAAAATCTGCATCGTTGTGAGTAATTAAGTAGCGTAAAATTGAAATGTGTTCGAGGGGTGGGGAGGGTAACATTTCAACTCCTGAACCCATTTCAGTTTGCGCTTCTTAACCTCTTCCATCGATTTAGAATTTGAGCTCAAAATTTAAATCTAAGCATTTGCAAGCATTTAATTCGATACAAAAAATAACGGTTAAAAATAGTTGTTGGTTACTCTAAATTTTAAGGCGCCCTCTAACGGTATTTTTTGAAATTAGTCTTTAAAATTTATTTTCAAGGAAATATTGACAAAAAGAATAGTTTTAGCGAAAACGGCAAACGAATCGACCAATTTTTCAGTTTTTTAAAATCATTTGAAATTTGAACCCTCCCACCCCCATTGAACACAGTTCAGTTTGCGCTACTTAACCACTCCCAACGATTCAGATTTTCATCTCAAAATTTAAGTTTATGTCTAAGCTTCTAAAAAAAATTATGAGATGCAAAAAATAACGGTAAAAAAATAGTTGTACGTTACTCCAAAGTCTAAAGCGTCCTCTATCGGAATTTTTTGAATTTTATCTTTATAATTTGTTTTCACAATAATACTGACATAAAGAATACTTTTGGTGAAATTTACAAATCAATTGACCAATTTTCCGTTTTTTATAATCATTTGAAATTTGAACCTCTCCCTACAGTTCAGTTTGCGCTACTTAACCACTCCCAGAGATTTAGATTTTGAGCACAAAGTTCAAGTTTATGTCTAAGCTTCTAAAAAAATTAATGATGCAAAAAATAACGGTAAAAAATAGTTGTTCGTTACTCCAAAGTCTAAAGCGCCCTCTATCGACAATTTTTGAAATTTATCTTTATGATTTATTTTCAAGATAATACTGACATAAAAAATAATTTTAGTGAAAACCGCAAACGAATCGACCAATTTTTCTGTTTTTTATAATCATTTGAATTTTTGGCCCCCTAAACTTTAAAGGCGACTATCCCCTTCGGAAGACGTTTGGAACCCTTAGTTTCCTATTTAATATTGTTTGTCTTGATGTGTACTATCACTCCTTAAAGTTTGTACTATGAATTTAGAAACACCCTGTATACCAGCAACATCGTTAAAAGGATTTATTCATCTTTGTATGCTCTTTGTGTTTCCTTCAGTTGGATCCTTTTACCGGACGTGCGAGACAAAGAAGTATGTAACATTTTAATTATTTTTAAGTGAACGTAATTAGTATGCAAGTATTTTTATTACATTTTTAACTTGCATAAATTCTTAATAAAGTTTTTCTTTAATGTTATATATCTGTCTTTTTAACTTATTTTAACTCTAAAAAACATTTTTTTAAAAGTATGAGAAATAAGAAATTTGCCAGCTAAAAATTACTTAAAATTCAAAATTCATTGAAAAAAGCTAATAATACAATGTTAAAAATTTCCGTTCAAAGTTGAGTTAATCCATGAAGCAAAATAAAGAGAAGCACCGAAATATGGTATTTCTTATTTTTCGAAAATTTCAAGCTGGGCAGCACGATCTGTTTTACCATTTCTTTTTTCCGTATTCAGCAACACAATTTCTTAACGTCCCTTACAATACTAATGCATCGAAAGTCGCATCGCTCAAATATTGAAGATTGGCGTCTAGTACGTTGCCTGCTTAAGAAAAAACGAAATGGTATAACGTATCGTGTGTGCGCAGATGGGGAAATTTTGGAGACTATAAATATCCCCCCCCACCCGCGATTCACCCCCTTTCAAAATTTAGACAAAATTATCATAAAAGTAGAAAAAATACATGCTTATTAGAAAAATATAATAAAATACCAAACAGTCAGTTGGCTTAGATTTACGGATAATCCATTGGTAAAACTACAAACACCGGTCCCTTTTCCTCTACCAATCTCATAAATAACTAAAATTCAAAAATCTTTTTCGCATACGTTGTTGGAATTTTAACGACCTCAGACCACAATCTTGATGAGCTCATAGATTTAGTAATTAACAATCCTTTTGTTCTAATTTTTAAAAATGTGGTAATGTTCAAAATCTCTAAAAATCTTAAATCAAAATTTTAGAACCTATCTCACTCGACGTACTGACAATAACGCTATTTCGCCATACGGTGCAGTGTTGAATTCAGACATTTTTCTTCTAGAGGGACTTTTGTGGCTCCGTGGGGGGGGACATTATAGAATACCGGGGGGAATGACACTTTTTCACCAGTGAAAACACAAAAACTATTTTTCTGGGGGGGATGCATTTCATTGTTTAGGGGGGTGGGAGTTTACCCCGGCCACCCCATGAATCCAACACTGATATGGCAAGACTGCTATTTTTGTTAATAGAAGCGTCTCTCGTTATTCGAACTTGCCCTCCGAACGAAGGGGGCGGGGGGAGACGTAGAAATTCTTATCAACAGAACAAGTGGACAACATTTTTTCTCTTTTATTTATTAGAAAATACAAGCTGTATTTCAAATAAATTTCACATAAGGTTTCTCGATCCATGATTATATATATATGCATACACATATGAAGATGAATAGGAATGTCAAAAATTGGGGTATACCATATTTTAGAATTAGATAATTTCATTATAATTTAGGGATTTTAATGATAGCTTTGTATTTTCGCGAAAATAGATAACAGAATAAGAAAAAAACGTAATGTACTATTTTGAACAAAAAACCATGTTACAAAGAAAGAGATAATTTTTATTGGGTCAAAAATGATATCGATATCAAAAGGCAAATCCCCCTCCCCCTAGAGATATCTTATGATATCATGTGTCAGACAACCCCTCATTCCTAAAATGATAATGTTATATATGCACCTAATAAAAAAATTATCATTCTTGTTTCTAGTAAAACCATCGTAATTATTGACTAATCAAAATATTTTCCTTGAAAATGTCTAAATTATAGGTAAGATAATGCAGCACATAAAAGTTATTTTCGACGGAAGTAATGGTGTTAGATTTTCGACACCATAGCCTCCTTTACGGGTAGTAGCATAAGTTTCAGTATTTGCCAACCAACCAATCTATGACGTCAAACTGTTGATGTCGGCAATGGAAGAACTTGCGATTCCACTTAATCAAACTAAAGTGAGTTATTGGGTTATATTTCATGTTTTCCTTTAACTTACATAGTTTGATAAATAATTTGAACTATATCTATTTTAAATTTCTTTGTCTTAAAAGTATGTAATTCATTTGTTTGTCTACATTACCTAAGAATTAAAAAATAAATCAGTTTATGAAAGGTGCGCGTTGGATTAGATTTTGTTAAAAATAGGCAACTGACTTCTGTAAGTTTTAGAATATTTTCTATTTAACATTTCAACTATTTCTGTTTAAATTTAATCCTTTTTATTAGAATATTTGAATAGTATTAGTAATTTACATTTATCTTATTCAAAAGAAGGAATTCGACTTATTTCATTACTCCTTTTGCTAGCTTGTCCCATTTCTCCCCTTATCTTATTTTATGTTAAACTGCTTATATAAACAACAGTGCTGCTTTTAAGTTTAGTTTAAATTATGGATAATACATAATATTAGGTTTTCTAAATAGGGAAACTATTACAGCTACACGTAAATAAGTCATTAATATACAGCAAAACCATTAAATTATATGAAGCAAAATTATTTTTTTTTAATAAACAATTTTTTTATACAAATCTAAGTTTATGCTCATCAGCAACTTTTTTCAACAGAAGATTTGGTTGCTCCACCTCGGTGGCGTAGCTAGGATGGGTGATACCCGGGGCGGATGTAAATTGTGTTACCCCCAGCCCCCATGGTGTCATCCCCCCCCCTGCCGATCCGTTATATTTTTCTTTCACAATTGTACGCTATTATAACAAATGACCACACCATTCCTCATTTACCTTTTGCTCTGCTTTAAGGAAAAAAAAACAAACAGAGGAGCGATTTTTTACTTAACCCATAATCCGCATAAATCAATGTGGTGTCTGTATCTAGAAGATTATCTCTTTCTTTTAAAGTTTACTTTTGATACCCACTCGTTGGATAGGTTAGTTTTTGTTCCGTGGTGCATATATCTTATTTAAACACACCAGTCTGCATAAAATTTCGACTTCTCTAAGAAAATTAACTCTATTTCGTCGTTACGCTAGAAATTAATTTTATTTCAGAATTCTTTTCCAAAATTGTATTAGATTATTATATATCTATTTGGAAATAAATATTGGGTGATACCCGGGGCGGACCGCTCCCTCCGCCCCCAACTAGCTACATCACTGCATCCATCTAGTATGTGATTGATGTTTAGAATAATACGTAACGAGGAAAATATTTTGTCCCATTCCATCCCATTCTCCCTTACTTACTAATACTGTAATAAATTTTAGTACTATTTATTACTAATACAGTGAAACCTCCAAATAAGGGACACTCCGAATAAGGGACACCTCTATTTAAGGGACAAAAGTTGCGATCCAAAAATGTCCCTTATTTGGAGGTTTCACTGTATTAGAACTAGTACTAACTAATATATCCCGTACTACTAATAACAATAATTAAAACTTGAAAACATAGTATATTAACACACAAAAAAAATCATAAAGCCCGATTTAAAAAAAATCCGATTAAATAAAAATATACATATATATTTTTAAAACCATGACTGTTTTACACATTAGTTGACATTTAAAAGCGTCCTTATTCATGTACCGGGTGTCCAGTAAATGACTGACCCATTTTGAATGTAAATTAAAAAAAAACTATTTGAGATAAAAATGCACGGCTTGCTGTATTGTTATTAGAATATAAATAAATTTTAAAATATGAACTTTGTTAATGCAATATAATAATATTTAAAATAATATCTCAGTCTCAAGACTAAGGAGGGGAAATGAGGGGGGTGATTCAATCACAAATATTATTTTAAATCACTTTCCAACCAACGTACCCTATTTCTGAAGCTGATTCGAGAGTCGATTCAACATATAGATTCAGATTCGACAACATATAGATTCAGATCTAGCCGAAAATCTCATATTTATGAAAATTAGAGTCATGTCTGTATTCAAACAACCTGTTATCGCCAGCGCAATATTTTTTCCGAAATTTGAACTGTATTAACAATGTACATGTTTAAAAATTTATTGATTTTCTAATAACAATACCGCAAACCGCGCATTATTATCTCCGACCGTTTATTTGTTATTTAAGTTCAAAATGGGTCAGTTACTTACTGGACACCCGGTATATGCCATTCATAATACTGGTTTTAAAAAGAGTGAGAAATGGTGTTTATATTAAGACTTTCTTTGGTTTTAAATATTTCTAAAATATTAAGTCTCAATTAAATCTCATTAAAACTAGTGTTTGACTAAATAGTCGATCCGGTATTTTGTGATTCGGCATGTTATACGAATATAAGTGTCATTAAATTAATAAAAAAACTTAAAAATTTGTAACTTATAATTCAAATACTTTGCTGAATAAATGCGAATTACGGCCAATTTTGACCCCCTCCCCTCCTCTCTAGAAAAAAAAGCAGCCAGTTAAAGTCAAATTACCGGAGTAATATTTTTTTAATTTTTTTTTTTTTTTTTTTTTTTTTTTTGAATAAATAGAGAGTTTATTGAATCGGATTATCGGTTTATTGAATCGGTCTTTGTGTTAAAGTTTTTTTTTAAATTGAGATGATAAAAATAATGAAGTGACTGATTTTGCGAAGGGGCCTATTATTAAATTTTTTTTTTTTTTAAAATAGGCCCCAAATGTTGCTTTGAATGAGCCTGATTGCGTAATTTTACACTCAAAATTTAGAGTTTTACACATATAGATCCTAAACCGGGGGTGCAAAAATCTACGCACCAGCGTCAGCGGTCACTCACCACTAAAATTTAATAGCATTCTAGCAAGAAATTTATACAAATTATTAGATGATACGAAACGAAATAAATTTATTAGTGACAACATAGGCTCAACTGGAGAGAAGAAACTGGCGCAAAGACTTTTGCACCCATGTCATAAACCAAAGAGGTTTGCCTTTCAATCCATATTTTATCACATGTTCTCAATATTAGAAGTTTTACGGGAAGTGTAAATTATAATTATCATCTATTTGACATCTTCGAAATCAGCTCGCGTAATTAAAGTCATAAATATTAATAACTGTAAAAAACATTGATTTACAGCATAACTATTTAGTTTCTTAGAAGTCAAAACCTTGTGTGATATATATTTTTTTCAAATTGGTTATTTAGAGAATTTAAATAATATGGTTTTTATATTTTCGTTTTTTATGAAAATACATTTGCTTTTCGATAATGAGTAATTATAATATGACGGAAAAGGGAGGGGTCTTCATCTGTTATTTTATTTATTTATTTATTTTTCTTTTCATAGTCATTATCGCCCAAACTCTTCAAAATGTTTTGAAATTAAAACATGTTTTCACAGTTTTTGACAAGCAATCCAGAAGAAATATTGATATTTAATAATAAAATGGCTGGTAGGGTAAAATCCCCAGTAATTGGCATGCACCAAAATTGGCACATCTTACAACATGTCCTAAAATAAGATTTATATCCAGTCTTTTAAAAATGCAAGACCATATACCAGTTATATGCTCAATTATGCTAAATATTATAATTTTGATTTATGCTACTAGATGACAATAGTGCCTAGGAAAGAGAAACAATTATGGCTTGTATGAAATTAGCCATTTTTGTTGCAAATGCTTCTTCTTGGGCTTAAGGAAGACATGCTTTTCATTTCATTAATATCTGATTTATAATATATTTTTAATTTTAATTGACAATAGTTTTGGTTAAAAAAGGGTTACTTTAATTATGTAAAAGTATTTTCGACACAAATATTTGGATTTCTGAATTAATGATAGATGTCAATTAATGGTGCTTCAATTTTTCTAGTTCCAAGTAATTGGCACCTATTCCACTTACAAAGAATTCACAAGGAATTTGAGATTAAACCACTTATTTTGGAAGTACGTTTATAGTTATAGACTAATTTTGTTAGCATTTGTTTTTATTTGAAAATATGAAATATTATCAGTAATTGGAATCCATTAAAGCTTCATATGACAATTACTGGGGACAGCATGACAATTACTGGGTATTAATATAAGTATATCATATTGTTTTAAAGTGTTCACATTTCAGACTAATATGCTGATTTCTTAGTCTCAAAAACCTGGAATATAACATCTTCATCTATAGTAAATTCATTGAAAGCGATTAAACCCAATTCAAAGTGTAAAGTTTTTTTTGTATCATAAACTTGTGCCAATTACTGGATCACAAGGTGTCATACATTAGTGTTCTAGGTGCCAATTACTGGTGATTTCAGCAAGTTTTTATAAATATATTTTTAGAAAAATATTTTTTCAAATTTGTTTGCTTTTAGTGGGCAAAATAGATGCACAGATATGCATTCTTTGATTTAAAAATATTTCCAAGTAAATATCTTGTTTTTTTGTAATGAAAATTGAAGTAAGTTTAAAGAAAAATTCTTAATGTGCCAATTACTCTGGGTGTTACCCTATAAAGACCTTTTTTCATTCGGTATATTTAAGTAGTTAAGAAATAATATGTTTATTTTCAATAACAGGAAATTTGGAAAGGAGGAGGAATATGGCTTCCTAATTTCATTTTTGAAGCATGGTGGAAGAGTAGACTTGGAACTACCTACTACCCAGTGGCAAAAAAGATCTCGATGGTCTGAGACAGATACTAAAGAGGCAGAAAATAATCCATAGGTAAAATGTTTTGCAACTGCAGCGTTAACTAAACCCTTACTTGCAACGATTTTACGCGTTTTATTCACTTTTATTAATAACTAACTCAAGTTTTTGCATTAAGTAATAAAGTGTTAAATATAATACAAAGCAAAATAGATTTTTGATGAAAAAATAATCTGTAAGGAAGAAAAGAAAATATGTAACACCTGTCTCCATTCTTTAACATTCTGTTAAAGGGCTTGCAATATGAATAGTGATTGCAACAAATAGTGGATATGACTGAATATCAGCATTTTTTTATTGCACAAATACTAATCATAGTTTCTTTTTTTTAATTTTTCAAAAAGAAATAAAATCAAACACAAACTAAAGTCGATATTTGCTTTATTTTTTAATTAACGGCTTGATACATTTTTTATAATATTTCAAACACATATAGCTAATAATAAAATAATGACCTTCAGCTATTACTAATAGCATAATTTTATTTGTCGGTACATTTAATTCACACATAATTTTGGTAAAATAGCGTCTCAGTATTATCATTATTAAACGCATACTTTTATTTATTTCTAGTTAAAATTTTTTATAAAAAGCTTTTTAACCCCTCTCCCTTCTCCAAGTAAACCAAGTTTTTTAATTGATTTTTTTTCATACCCTGTTTCATACCCTGCTCTTCATTATAATTACCGATTCACTGTCGCCAGATGCCACACATGGCTATTTTTTTTGCTGCGACCTGTAACTTTCGACGTTTAAAAGGGTGCGGGACACAAAAATATTCAAATTTTATTAAACAGTTTTATTGCATTAAAAAAATTCTGCTTAATGACGTTTAAAACCTTGTTTCGATTTTAACTGGAACAAGAAATATTATTTTTTTCGTTTTTGTTTCTTTTAAAATCTAGCTGTCAAAGCAATCATTCTCATAAAAATGACTTTCTGTGAAAATGCTTTTTTCTTCATGAGTTTTTTCACCATTTCTTGTTTTTAAATTGCTATAACTCAAGAACTGTTAAAAAAAACTTGTTTAAATTTGGAACAAGTCTTTGCAATTGTTGTATTTTAATTTTGATTCAGCAACTTAGTTTTGATAATAATATTGATAATATTATATATATATATTTTTTTAATTTAATTTTTTAATTTTGATAATATAATTTTAAAAAATCACATTTTTTTCAATTTTTTACTTTAAATATTTTTTAATTTTATTCAAATTAATGTTTTTTTTTTTTTTATTCCTAAGTCAGAATTAAAGCTTATATATTTCTGTTTATATAAATGAAAACTTGTTTAAATTTGGAACATGTCTTTTTTCAATTGTTTTATTTTAATTTTGATTCAGCAAATTAAAATATGTATATATATTTAATTTTGAAAATATGACTTTAAAAAGTAATTTTTTTTCAATTTTTTGCTTTAAATATTTTTAGATTTTATTCAAATTATTTGTTTTTAAAATTCCTAAATCAGAATTAAAGCTTATATATTTCTGTTTACATAAATGAAAAGAATTTCTATAAATAGTATTTCGAGTTATGAAGATTTTAAATTACCCCACTTTTTAATTACTTTTAAATTTAAAAATTAAAAAACATTATGAGAAATTCTGTCACGTGTTTTGTTTCCAAATGACATGATAAACCATCAGAAAAAAATTCAAAATTTTAACTCAATTAATAACAATTACTTGAAAATGTTTGCGTTGTTGAGAGAATGTATTAAATTAAGGATTTCAGCACCGACATTTCCATTTTTGTTTAAACACTTAGCCTACACTCGGCTCGGTAAGAAATGTTCACTCTAAATATTAATCCTATAATAGTGTTATTTACAGACCTCTTGAACCCTTTTAATATTTTTAAATGTTTTTTTTTCACACAGGGTGCAGTACTTATTTTTTACTGTGCATTTCTACCTTTTCAATTGTTTGTTACAATTTTTTTGATATGCAGATGCTTCTACTTTGAAAGCATTTCTGAAAATAAAACTATTCTCCAATAAAGAAATTGTTACAAAAGTCGAAAAAGTACATACACACAACAATAGATATCAATTTAAAATATCTCATTAAAAACAAGTTGGAAATAGCACGTGAAGCGTAGCAAAAGACATGCGTTCGTACGATAACGTTATTACACCTCAGTAACATATATCTTATTCATAAAATGTGAAATAGTTTATTATAATTGAAACAAGCCCCAAACAATGTTTCCCCGTATAGCATTATGTAGTGGAATACTTTTGTATGGCCCTTTAAATCAATAATAAATATTCTTTGCACCACAGATTATGCAAAATGTATATTATAATATGTACTTTATAGATGCATGTCAATTTTATTACGTTCGAATGAGTGTAACACCATTAAAATGCATTTGAAACATTTTCTCGTTTAACCGTAATGTAACGGAACACTTTTGATTGTCCCTGTAGTTGAACTATGCATCCGATTTTGATAAAATTTGAAATAACTCGACAAAATTATGTAATAATTATGTATTTTAAATTTCAAACGATTCGGTTGGGTTGTTTTTGCGTTGTTATATGCGGACAGACAGACGGAGAGACGGACGGACTGAGCGACAACATTAGGTGCTACGTATTTACATAACTACGAACGCATCTAAGAAAGGGTCCTGAACGTTTTCTAAAAGAGATAGCCACCAGTAAAGTTAAGGGTCCAAAATTTCAAATAAACATAAAAAGCAGAAAAATTGGTCAATTGATTTGCGGTTTTCAAAAAAAATATTCTTTATGTCGGTATTTCGTGAAAATAAATTATAAAGATACATTTCAAAAAAGGAGAGCGCCGATAGAGAGGCGCTTTAGACTTTTGAGCAACGAATAACTATTTTTTACCGTTATATTATCTTATTAAATGCTTTCAAATGCTTTGACTTAAATTTTCATCTTAAATTCTGAATGGTTTGGAGTGATTAAATAGCACAAAATTGAACTGAGTTCGAGGAGGTGGAGAGGGTTAAATTTCAACTCTTGAATGCATTCAGTTTGCGCTTCTTAACCCCTCCCAACGATTCAGAATTTGAGCTCAAAATTTAAAATTAAATCTAAGCTTCCAAAAACATTTAATGAGCTTTTGCAAGCATTTAATTAGATACAACAAATAAATGTTAAAATTAGTTTGTGGTTACTCTGAAGTTTAAGGAGCCCCCTAACGTAATTTTTTGAAATTTATCTTTAAAATTTATTTTCAAGAAGATATTGGCTTAAAGAATAGTTTTATTTTAAACCGCAAACGAATCGACCAATTTTTCCGTTTTCTATAATTATTTGAAAGTTGACCCCCCCCCCCCCAATCCCTTCTGAATACAGTTCACTTTGCGCTACTTAACAACTCCGCACGACCCTTGGTTTATTTAATATTGTTTGTCTTGGTGTGTACTAACACCCTTTTTTTTTTTTTTTCTTTTTTTTTTTTTTTTTTTTTTTTTGTTTAAAAAAAAATTAGAATCACCTTGTATAAAAATATTAAAATACAAGTGCGAATTTTGTAAGAAATTTTTCCGTTATTTTAACATTAATATTGAAAATTTGGCCATGGGACTTGTGTAGGTTCTTGAGTCGTGGGAAGTCCCACACTAGTCAAGGATAGAAACGAAAACACTTATGTAAATTCTATGGGAGCGTTATTTTATAATATTTAACTTGGATATTAATATTTTTATATGACTTTTGTGTAGGATAACTGAAAGCGATCTATTCGGGGTAATTTTTAATTTTTCGATTTTAGTTTTAGATTTTTTTAAAGTTTTCCTTCATTTACAGAACTGGTTCTGAAATAGAAACTATCTGTTATTTTTGTGTAGGATAACTGAGGACTATCTACCCGGGGTAATTTTTAGATTTTAGTTTAAGATTTTTTAAAAGTTTTCTTTCACTTACAGAACTGTTTCTGAAATTGAAACTACCCAAATCTCAATAAAAAATCTATAACTAAAATAGGAAAAAGAAAACTAGCCCACAGTTGCAGATCATCCTTATCTATTCTATGTAAAGATATATATATATATATATATATATATATATATATATATATATATATATATATATATATATATATATATATATATATATATATATATATATATATATATATATATATATATATATATATATTAAAATCAAAGCGAGAAAATTGTAAATAACGCTCCCATAGGATTAATATTAGCATTCTTGTTCCTTCTTATGAATATTGAAATAACCTCTTAAAATGATTTTGTGAAACCATTTCTACAAATTACTTTTGTATTTTCTTTGATGATTTATTTTAATGCTTATATCCATGCTGAAAGAACTTTTTTCTTTAAGGTACTTGATGTTGATGAACCCTGTTTGTGGTACAAACTACAACAAATCAATTGGTGGAAAATCATAATGCTATAAAGTCGGCAAAACTATAGGAATTTGTATACTAGAGTAAATGACACACTGTGTAAAAAAAAAAAAAAAAAAAAAAAAAAAAAAAAAAAAAATGTTTACATAAATATTATAACTATGTATTATGATATAGTGTATTAATGTAATTTAATCATTGTAATAAATATCTTTTTTATATTTTAACTGTTTGTTTTAAATATGTCTGAATCATATTGATATTAATTTATTTTGTAAATGTTCTAAAACATTTATATTTTGAATTTTTATGTGATTCTCAAACCATCTCCTTATAAATGCAAATCTTTGATACAATTTTAAACTTATTTTTAAGTATGTATGGATAAATTTAGTCTTGATTATTTAGAAATTTGGAATGAAAATACATTTTTCATTTTTTATTAATTATTTTTCGCGTTATAAGCAATTTTGTCCACAACAATTGTTTTTTTTACTTTTCTTGATCTGTGTGGAGAATTAAAGTTTGTTATTAAGATTATAAGCTATAAACTATATATCATTTCTTGTAAGAATAATATAATACCACACTTCCATAAAATAAAATAAATAAATAAATAAATAAATAATACAAAAGTGGTGATTTGCTAGACAGTGATATTCTTAAACATTTAACTGAATGTAAGAAAATTTAGATTTGTATGTTAAGAAATTAAAGAAAAAAAAACAATTTCCAAGTAATTAACAAGGATATTAAAATATGTATATTTATGTACATAAATTTGACCACTTTTATTAATTTTACTTTATTTTTTGAAATTGTATGTGTTTGTATTCTCTTCACGTCCTTCTGATCCTTTAGCTTTTATAATTATGACTTTCAAACAACAAAAAAATGTGAAATAATTTTTCAGCAATTAGTATTCTTGAATTATTTGTTAATATTTAATAAAATTTAGTAAATTTTTACTATTTAATAAAAATAATATAAGATCTATTAATTATTTAAAGTTTTAATAGTTTATAGAAATGAAAGGAATAAATTTAATATTAGCATTTTATTTTATCAGGGATCATCTCACATTATCATAGCGGTCATATGTAAATACTTTTTTGTTTTTTTTAATTCTCTAAGTGCATACTACTTTTATAGCATCTTTATACCTCTATTTTAAAATAATAATTTTCGCTATATATTTAAACCTGAAATGTGACAGTAACTGTTTTAAAATAGAGGTATAAAAAATAAATGTCTAAAAAGATGTAGTAGTTGACAGCTATGTAAGTGTAATTGCGCAATTCATTGTTTTTAGTTATATATTATCATATTTTTTTCAACAACTATACATAATGACAAAAAAAAACTTCTTTAACAAATACAGAAAATTTAATATTCATAAAAA
This sequence comes from Maratus speculifer, assembly GCA_964019185.1. NCBI lineage: Eukaryota > Metazoa > Arthropoda > Arachnida > Araneae > Salticidae > Maratus > Maratus speculifer. The sequence continues at coordinate 139,295,335 of OZ025298.1, forward strand.
ATAAAAAAATGTATTTTTTTGTTTTTGTAGCAGTATACATATCTTTGCACAATTTGATGGCAAACAAATGGTCTTATTAAAATTTTTATCAAAATATTTAAATGTATCCTCACATATCTAATATTTTCCGCCAAAATAAATTTTTATAATAAGTAAGACTTCATGCTTACCATGTATATTCGGTGATTCTAATTACAGAATAACACATAAGAATATCCCATGTTTGACAGGATAATATAAAACAAAAAATGACTGTAAAGAGAAACTTATTTGTTTTAAAATATAGAATGGGTATGACAAGAGTTTAAAATGACTATGTTTTAGAAATAATGCTTGGTAAGTGTTGTTCATTATAAGCGATGCAAATATCTAGACAATATCTGAAATATAGCATCACCTAACATATTATGTCTTGTGGAAGCTGCTACCTCTGCTTGAGACAATCTTGAGACAAGACCTACACTCATTGTCACCTCAAGAGAGTAATTCAGGTAGAGTAGCAATTCTCCCACAAGACGGTGCGTTCGTGATGATAGATTCCAGACATCGTCTTGAATTGTGCATTGCTCGCAATGGAAGACACTTTCCAGAAGTCATTTCTGAAAAATAGTCATTTTAAACTCTCGTCATATCTATTCTATATTTTTAACAAATAAGTTTCTCATTAGAGTCGTTTTTGTTTTTTTTAACCTGTCAAATGTGGGAGGGTTTTTTTTTTTGGATCATCCTGTATTTTTACGGTATATATACCGTATACTTCATTTACGGTACACATACTGATTACAAATGTTTTTACGGTACATATACCGCACATTTAATTTACGGTATATATGTTGTATAAATATTTTTTACGGTCCATATGTCGTACATTTAATTTACGGTATCTGTGCTGTAAAAATATATTTTACGGTTCATATACCATATATTTAATTTACGGTATATATGCTGTAACGATATTTTTTTAAAGTACATGTACTTTAAATAATTTACGGTACATATACCGTGCAGTTAAATTACGGTACATATACTTTAAATATTTTAGGGTACATATACCACAAAATATTTAAATTTATGTTCAGTTAAATTACGGTACATGTACTTTAAGTTTTTTACGGTATATATACCGTGCAGTTAAATTACGGTAAAAGGAAGTGTCACAAAGTTGACGGTATAACCACCGTGATTTGTGACCAAATTTTTTTACAGTGTATGGTTTTGAGACTTTTACAAAATTTGCTTTATACATTTAACATACACATTATGCACATTATATTTTGATTGCTTTCAAACGCTGTAATGTTACACAGAAAAAATTATTTAGAAAACTTACTCAGTTTCCATGCAATTTTTTTTATTTTTATATACTGCTTACAAGGTATTGTGTACAATGTTTATCACATTTTCTAAAAATATATGTTCATTTTAATTAAGAACTCTGCAAATTATAAACAAATACTTGGCAAAATTTGGAATTTTTTTTTCTAAAAATGTTAATTTCATTTGAGTATATATGCTATCCACATAAAAATTAACACAGTTTATCGAAATGAGCCACTTAATCTTAATCTATAGTTTGAACGAATTTGCCACATTAGTTTTCAAAATGTTATCCAAAAGGTATTCATTCTTTCAATTTGTTGACGGTTTCATATGGGGTCGGGAAATCTTCGCGTAAATGTATGATCTGTACAGTAATGTTTACGCACTTACGGTTTAAGGATAATTCCTCATGTATTTTTCTCGATATTTAACAGAATGTCTAAAATCGCAGGTGGCCGATCACTTTTCGCCATATAATGTACAAAAAATTTCATGTGCAGTGCATATGCTACGTACATACATAAAATATACAAGGAATATAAAATATAAATGTCTCTAATGGAAGTCAGTTTAAAATCTCTACACTGTAAAAAATTTTTGTAAAATTCCAGTAGATGTACCGTAAATTTCACGGTACTTCTACCATTTTCACTCTTTACGGTATGAATACCGTATTTCTAAGGTATATTAAGTGTAAAAAACAGTTTTTTGTACTGTTTCGATTAAAAACGGTATTTACACAGTAAAATTATTATTTTTCCGTAAAAACTCGGTATTTATGCCGTAAAATAATTATTTTTCAATAAGGAAAACGACATTGTAAAAATTTTCGTAGAATTTCAATGGATGTACCTAAATTTTACGGTACGTCTACTGTTATCATTCTTTACTGTATGAGTACCGTATTTCTAAGATATATTAGGCATTTAAAAAACCATTTTCTGTGCTATTTCGATTATAAACAGTATTTATACCATAAAATGAACAATTTCTGTGCTATTTCAATTATAAACGGTATTTATACCATAAAATGATTGTTTTTCAGTAAAAAGGCGATATTTATACTGAAAAAAATTATATTTCAGTAAGGGAAAATATGGTATCCTCGCCTCGGTGTACGGCATTTTCTCAAGCGATCTTCTTGTTGTTGCTAGGTAAATGCGCGCAGGTCTGAGGATATGGGGGGGGGGGGGGAGTGCAGCCGTTAACTTATTTTGGAGTCCAAAAATCTCAAAGGGTCACAACTCCTGCAATACACACTGTTTATTATAATTTTTATGGATACCATAATGTAACAATAAAAAAAGAGAAAGGACTATATTTACTTTTGTTAAATGGTATTAAAGAAGAATAGATAATTATTAGAATAATTATTATTATCTTTAACTACAATTATTATCTTTAACTACAAGAAAATAAATAATGTAATTTATGAAAGATGACTAAAGTAGTCTACAAAGTAGACGAGGCTTTATTAAAGATTCACATGCATTTTATGTGTCTTGCGTGTCTGTGTAGGGGGGGGGGGACTGATTCTGGGCCCGTCACTGTTCTCGACGGCCTGAATAGATGTTGTCTTTCTAGTGGGAACTTTTAATCTATCATACTGAATGATGTCAAATCCATCCTTAATTTTTATTGGAGAATTATACAATTCATAGAAGTGAAATTCTAAGATTTTAAACTAGTTTAATTAATCACTTATTCATAGTCATGCAATTGGAATTGTAATATTATGTACGATTGAATATATATACCAGTGATATTCTTATATGTTAAAAGGGTTTGTTCACCTTTGTGTATGTTCTTTGTGTTTCATTTAGTTGGATCCTCATACCGGACGTGCAGGACAAAGAAGTATGTAACATTTTAACTATTTTTAAGTGAAAGTAACTATTATGCATGTATTTTTATTACATTTTTAACTTGCATTGGTTCTTAATAAACTTCTTCTTTACTGTTATATATTTGTCTTATTAATTTATTTTGGGTTTAAAAATTATGACATTAATAATTAATATTTTTTTAGGTATGACAAATAACAAATTTTTCAGCTAAAAATTATTTGAAATTAAAAGTTCTTTCAAAAAGAATATTATAATACAATGTGAAAAATTTCCGTGGTGGAATTTCAAAGTGGAGTCTATTCATGAAGTAAAATAAAGAGAAGCACCGAAATATGGTACTGCTTATTTTTTGAAAACTCCAAGCTGGGCAACACGAAGCGTTTTACCTTTTTCTTTTTCCTTATTCAGCGACACACTAGTAACACGCATGTTCACGTTCTCTACAATTCTAATGTATTGAACGTCGCCTCTCTCAAATAATGAAGATCGGCGGCTAGTAAGTTGTCTGTTAAAAAAATGATATGGTATAACGTATCGTGTGTGCTCAGATGGTAAAATTTTGGGGCCTATAAAGGCCCATCCCCCGCGAATCCCCACGTTCAAAATTTAGACAAAATTATCATAAAACTAGAAAAAAATACATCCTTATCAGAAAAAAATAATAAAATACCAAACAGTCAGTTGGCTTAGATTTACGCTTAAACCACCGGTAAAACTGCAAACACCTGTCCTCTTTCCTATACCAACCTCATAAATAACTAAAATTCAAAAATCTTTTTCGCTTACGTTGTTAGAATTTTATCGAACTCAGACCCCAATCTCGATGAGCTCAGGAATTTCGTAATTAACAATTCTGTTGATCTAATCCTTAAAAAGGTGGTGAAGTTCAAAAACTCTAAAAATCGCAAATCAAAATTTTAGAACCTATCTCACTCGACGCTGTTTCGCCATACGGCTCAGTATTGAATTCAGACACTTTTCTCCGGGAGGGACTTCTGTGGCTCCGGGGGGTGGGGGAATGAAACCTTTTTCCCCAGTGAAAACACAAGAACTCTATTTTTCCGGGGGGGGGGGGTCATTTCATTGCACTGGGGGGGGGGGGTTCCCCTCTGGGGCACCCCATTAATTCAAAACTGATATGGCAAGACTGTTATTTTTGTTAAAAGAAAGGTCTCTCATTCAGTAACTCAATCTCACCCCTCCAAATTTTGGAAAATTGAACACTAAAAACCATTTAGACAGTTTAAGTTAATTCACAGTCTCATCCATATGTCTTCAAACCTTGGACAATCCCCCCTCTCCCGATCTCTCTTCAGTCCGGCTTGGATAAATTATTCAGACTAGATGTTGAATGATATTTTCAGGTTACTTCAGTGGTCATCAGTGGAATTTTGATGCAAACACTACCACTGATGTTTTTAAAAGAAATAGTCGATGCCTCCTACCCGATTCAGTATGATCCATCGGATGGATCGACCTTGCTCAGTTAAAGATGTCTGTAAAATAATTATTCCCTATCCCCTGATTTTGCACTCACTTTACCATATTTCAATTAAATTATAGAAACACGGTTAATTTACAAAAATTCCATTCTACCAGTAAGGGGCTAAGTGCAAATATAACGTTATTTACTTTTTGGTAATTTTGGACCCTTTCCCTCCCTTTAAATATCATACGTTACTTCCATGAAACTCCCTGGCCCGGTAATGATATCGTTATCAAAGTGTAAAAATTTTTTTTAGAATTTAGTTCTTTTGTTTTGATTAACATACAAAACGGGTTAAATTTTTTTTTCGCAAACTTTATTGATTCAATTGAAGATAATTTAATAAAATATCGCTTTATTCAAATAAAAATAGTTAACAAAATAAAAAAAAAGATACTGTATTATTTTAAACAAAATACCACGTTACAGAGAAAAAGAGATAATTATAATTGGGTCAAAAATGATATCGATATCAAAAGGCAAATCCCCCCCTTCCCCTAGAGATATCTTACGATATCATGCGTCAGACCCTCCCTCCCCCCTAAAAGAATAATGTTATATATGCACAGCACCTAATAAAAAAAGTTAATATATCATTCTTGTTTCTAGTAAAACCATCGTAAATATTGACTGAGCAAAACATTTTCTTTGAAAATGTCTGATTATACGCAAGATAATACAGAGAGTGAAAGTTTGCTTTCGGCCGAAGTAATGGTGTCAGATTTTCGACGCAAAAGCTTTCTTTACGGGTAGCAGCATAAGTTTCGTATTTACCAACCAACCAACAAATTTAATGGCGTCAGTTTGTTGATTTCGGGCAATGGAGAACTTGAGATCCAGTCATTCATATTTAAGTAAGTTAATCGGCTGTATTTCTTGTTTTCCTTTAACTTACATAATTAGATAACTAATTTGAGCTATACATGTTTTAAATTGTTTTTTCTTAAAAGTAGGTTATTCATTTCTTTGGCTAAGTTATATAAAAATTGGAAAATAAATTACTTTGTTTTTGAAATGTGCGTGTTGGATTAAATTGCGTTAAAAATAGCAAACTGACATCTATAAAATTTTGAATATTTTCTGTTCAATATTTCAACTATTTCCTTTTAAATTTAATCATTTTTACTAGAATATTTGCGTAATATTAGTAATTTACATTTATCTTATTCAAAAGAAGGAATTCGACTTATTTCATTCCTCCTTTTGCTAGACTGTCCCACGCCCCTCCACTATTGTTTTTATGTTAAACTGCTTATATAAACAACAGTGCTGCTTTTAAGTTTAGTTAAAATTATGGATAATGTATAATATTAGGTTTTCTAAAGATAGGAACTATTACAGCTACATGTAAACAAGTCATTAATATACAGCAAATATTAAAATTATAGTAAGCAAATTTATTTTTTAATAAACAATTTTTTTATATAAATCTAAGTTTATTCTGAAAGCAACTTTTTTCAACTGAGATTTGGTTGTTATTGCTCCATCTCAGTGGCTTAGCTAGGATAGGTGATACCCAGAGCGGATGTAAATTGTGTTACCGCCAGCCACCATGGTGTCACCCCCCCACACCGATCCGTTATATTTTTTCATTCACAATTGTACGCTATTATAACAAATGGCCATATCATTTCTCATTTACCTTTTGCCCTGCATTGAGAAAAAAAAAACAGAGAGGCGAATTTTTACTTAACCCATAATCCGCTTAAATCAATGTGGTGTCTGTATGTCGAAGAAAATTCTTTCTTTTAAAGTTTGCTTTTGTTATCCACTCGTTGGATATATTAGATTTTTGTTCTCTGGTGCAAATATCTTATTTAAACACACCAGTCTGCATAAAATTTCAACTTCTTTTAGAAAAGAAAATTAACTCTATTTCGTCGTACGCTAGAAATTTAATTTTATTTCAGAATTCTTTTTCCCAATGGTGTAAGATTATACATATTTATTTTCAAATAAATATTGTGTGACACCCGGGTTGGACCCCCCCCTGCCCCCCACTAACTACGCCACTGCCTTCATCTAGTATTGTGATTGATGTTTAGAATAATACGTAATGAGGAAAAATTTCTGTCCCATTCTATCCCATTCTCCATTACTAACTAATATTGTAATGAATATTAGTACTATTTATTACTAATATTAGAACTAGTACTAACTAATATATTCCGTACTTGAATAACATTAATTAATTAAAGTTTGAAAACATAGTATATTAACACACGAAAAAAATCATAAAAACCTGATTTAAATAAAAAGAATCTGATTTAAACAAAGATATACATATATATTTTTTAAACTATGATTGTTTTGCTCCTTAGTTGCTATTTAAAAGCATGCATATTCATGCATATTCCATTCATAATACTAATTTTGAAAATAGTGAGAAAATGGTGTTTATATTAAGACTTTTTTGGTTTTAAATATTTATAAAAAAAAGACTTGTACATTGATTGCTCTTAACCTGGGAGAACACGCCCTTACCCAGTGTTTGAATGGTTTTAACTTTGTGACCAATAAAATCAAAATATAACAACTACTTTATTTAGACGGAAACAATTCATACAAATTTTGTGATAAAATAAGTTGAAGATTACTTTTAAAAAATTAGTGGTTACAATTGTAAAAACCATACGCACTCAGGGTCTTTTAGGCCCTGCGCGCGTCCTTCTGAATTAAAATTAGAGTCATCGTCTTGTTTAATTTTATAGAACACAGTAAAAAGAGGGGGGAGGAGGAAATTAAGTCAACGTAAATCAATAAACCAGTTGATATGGCCCTTTTAAAATTCAGCTGGCATATTTGCAAATCTGATTAAAAAAATTCACTGGCAACTCATATTTATGTGTCATTACAGTATTTATGTTTTCACTAGTGAGAAACTGGGTTATTTATTAAATTTTAAGTCAATTAAATGTCATTAAAACTAGTGTTTGATTAAATAGTCGATTCGGTATTTTGTGATTCCGCATGTTATACGATTATAAGTGTCATTAAACTAATTAAAAAATAATTAAAAATGTGTAGCCTATAATTCAAATACTTCGCTGAATAAATGCGAATTACGGCGTTTCTTGATCCCCCCCCCTCCTCTCTAGAAAAAGAAAAGCACCCAGTTAAAGTCAAATTTCTGGAGTGATACTTTTTAGCTCACAGGCTATCATAGCCTGAGAGTTTATGTGCGCGTCCGTTCTGTATGTTCGTTCGTGCGTAACGCGATAACTCGAGATAAAAATACCCGATTCACTTGAAATTTTGTATGTAGGTATATCCTGACAAGGCGCTTCCCTGATTAGTTTTTGGAGTTTATTCGATATGTATAAGAGGGGGAACGGGGGGCTCATACCCCTCCCCTTAGTTGATATAAATGGGATTTTCATGCAGAATTAAGTGTTCGTTCAAAATTTAGATTAGGATCATTCTGATGAGGCTATTCCGTGACTGTTATTAGGTGTTCATTGAATAAGTATAAATAGGGGGAACATGGGTTCTAATCCCCCCCCCCTTAATTTATATAAATGAGTTTTTCAACCAGAATTTTCAGATTTCGTTCAAATCTCTCAATAGTTTTGGAAGGTTAATGGTTAAGTATAAAAGAGGGGGATAACTCCTTTTAAATTATATAAATGCTAAATGGGTTTTTATTAAGAATTATCTCATTTGCTCTGAATTTCGGATATAGATTTTTTATATGATAAAGCATGTCTTTGATAGTATAGGAGGTTCAATGATTAAGTATAAAAAAAAGAGGAAAGGGGAGAGCTGTTTCCCCTTTTAATTATTTTTCGAAAGGAATTAACCCTTGAAAATATAAGGCTTTAATGTACAATTAGTATTTGTAGCCTGTGAGCTCAATGCCATCAGTTTAACTGGGCAGTATTCTTTATTTTAATTTGTCTTTTTTGCACACAGAGTTTATTGAATCGGATTTAGGTCTTTGTGTTAAAAATTTTCTTTCTGGTGAACTGTTTTAATTTGGATGGTAAAAATAATGATGAAATGTCTGATTTTGTGAAAGAGCCTATTATTCAATGAATTTTTTTTAAAATAGGCCCCAAATTTCGCTTTGATTGTGTCTGATTACGTAAGTTTACATTCAAAATTTACATATTTAGATTTTAGTCCATTGGTGTAAAAATCTAGGCACCAGCGGGGAGCAATCACTTAACACGGAGTAAAATTTAATAGCATTCTAGCAAGAAATTTATACAAATTATTAGATGATACAAGTCGAAAAAAATTAGTAGTGAGAACATAGGAGCAACTGACGCAAAGTCTTGTGCACCTCTGTCTTAAAACAGAGAGGTGTACCTACCAATCCATATTTTATCACATGTTCTCAATATTAGAAGTTTTACGGGAAGTGTAAATTATAATTATCATCTATTTGAGATCTTCGAAATCAGCCTGCGTAATTTTTGTGATAAAATATTAATAACAATAAAAATCATTGATTTACAGTATAACTATTTAGTTTCTTACGCGTCAAAACCTTGTGCGATTTCTTTGTTTTTCAAATTGATTACTTAGAGAAATATAAGAATATAGTTATTATATTTTCGGGGTTTTTTTTAAACATTTACTTTTTGATATTGAGTAATTTTAATATGACGGAAAAGCTAGGGGTCTTCCTCTGGTATTTTGTTTTTTTATTTATTTTCGTAGTCATTATCGTCCAAACTCTTCAAACATTTTTGGAATTTAAACATGTTTTCACAGTTTTTGACAAGCAATCCAGAAAAAATATTGATATATATTAATAAAATGGCTGGTATAAAGACTTTTTTTCATTTGGTATATTTAAATCGTTAAGAAATAATATATGTTTATTTTCAATAACAGAAAATTTGGAATGGAGAAGGAATATGGCTACCCAATTTCATTTTTGAAGTATAATGGAGGAGTAGACTTGGAACTAACCCTTGGAACTTGGATTCCCAGTACCAAAAAAAATTCTCGATTGTCTGCGGCAGATACTACAGAGGCAGAAAATAATCCATAGGTAAAATGTTTTGCAATTGCAGCGTTAATTAAACATTTACTTTTAACGATTTTACGCGTTTTATTCAGTTCTGTTAATAGCTAACTCACATTTTTGCATTCAGTAATAAAGTGTTAACTATAACTTAAAACAAAAGAAATGTTTGATGAAAAAATAATCTAAAAGAAGAAAAGAAAATCTGTAACACCCGTCTCCATTCTTTACCTTTCTGCTATAAGGCTTGCAATATGAATAATGATTGCAAAAATTAGTGGATATGACTGAGTATCAGCATTTTTTATTGCACAGTCTTGATCATAGTTTCTTATTTTAATTTTTGAAAAACAAATAAAATCAAACACAAAGTCAATATTTGATTTTTTTTTAAATCAAAGGCTTGATACATTTCTTGTAATATTTCAAACCCATAATGGTAATAATAATATAATGACTATTAGTTATTACTAATAGCATAATTTTATTTGTAGGTACATTTAACTCACACATAATCTAGCTAAAATAGCGTCTCAGTATTATCATTGTTAAACGCATGCTTTTTACTTATTTCTAGTTAGAATTTTTTTTAAACATTTTAACCTCTCTTCCATTCTCCAAATAAACAGAGTTTTTTAATTGACTTCTTTTTCATACCCTGCCCTTCATTATAATTACAGATTCACTGTCGCGAGATGCCACACGCGGCTAATTTTATGCTGCGACCTGTAACTTTCGGTGCTTAAGGGGGTGCGGGAAACAAAAATATTCAAATTTTATTAAACAGTTTTATTACATTAAAAATTCTGCTTAAAATCATGTTTAAAACCTTGTTTCTATTTTAACTGTAACAAGAAATATTATTTTTTTCTTTTTGGTTTCTTTTTAAAATCTAGTTTTCAAAGCAATCGTTCTCATAAAAATGACTTTCAGTTAAAATGCTTTTTTTCTTCATGAGTTTTTTCACCATTTCTTGTATTTAAATTACTTTAACCCAATAGCGGTTAAAAAAAATCTTGTTTAAATTTGGAACAAATCTTTTTCAATTGTTTTATATTAATTTTGCTTCAGCAAATTTAAAAAAAAATATATTTAATTTTAAAAATATGATTTTAAAAAATTTAATTTTTTTTTAATTTTTTACTTTAAATATTTTTTAATTTTATTCAAATTAATGCTTTTAAAATTCCTAAATCAGAATTAAAGCTTATATATTTCTGTTTATATAAATGAAAAGAAATTCTACAAATAATATTTCGAGTAATAACGATTTTAAATTACCCCACTTTTTAATAACTATTAAATTTAAAAAAAAAAATTATGAGAAATTATGTCACGTGCTTTTGTTTCAAAATGATATGGTAAACAATCGAAAAAAATTTCAAAATTTTAACTGAATAAATAACAATTACTTGATAATGTGTGCATTGTTGAGAGAATGTATTAAATTACGGATTTCATTTCCGACAGTTCCATTTTTGTTTAAACACATAGCCTACACTAGGCTCGGTAAGAAGTTTTCAATCTAAATATTAATTATATGGTATTGTTATTTACAGACCTCTTGCCCCCCCCCCCCCTTTTAATATTTTTAAATGATTTTTTTTTCACACAGGGTGCAGTACGTAAGTTTTACTGTGCATTTCTACTTTTTCAATTGTTTGTTACAGTTTTAGGTAGCTTTCATTAGAAAAAGTAAAAAGCTATCTATATTGCAACCGTCCGGAGAAAAGCACTTCCGGAAAATTTTGGTATATTTTCATCGATCATGACCCCCAGACCCCAAAACTACCCTCCGTTCAAATGTTGACATATATATGTTACAGGCCAAACCCGATTTTAGGCCAAACTAGATTGGCCTAGTCCAAACTAGTCTATCCTAATGCCCATCGGATAGACTAGTTTTTCCTAGGCCAAACTAGTCTATCCTAATGCTCATAGGAAAAACTAGTTTTTCCTAGGCCAAAATAGTCTATCCGAACGCCTATCGGATAAACTAGTTTTTCCTAGGCCAAACTAGTCTATCCGAACGCCCATCGGATAAACTAGATTTTCCTAGGCCAAACTAGTTTGGCCGAACGGTCATTAGGATGAACTAGTTTAGCCTGCTATTCATTGGTTTGAACTAGTTTATCCTAGGCCGAACTAGACTGTACTAGGCCAATTCAGTTTGGCGTGATTTTATTGAATCTAGAGATCGCCACGGCGCCAACTTTCTAGTTTTGATCTAATTTATCCTAGGCCGATGCAATTTGACTCGCTTTTAGCTCACATACTATCAAAGCCTGAGAGCTAATGTGCTCGTAGATTCTGTGTGTGTGTATGTACCATGTACGTATGTACATACTTATGTACGTACGTACGTACGTACGTCGGACTAATATATAGCGACTAATATAACGGACTAATGTGGAATTAATATAACACAAGCACCCAAGTGTTGGAATTTGGAATTTGGATGCGATTTAGTTCAAATCAGACGGCTTCGCCCGCTATCGGGCCCCTTGTTTTATATAAAATCTCGAAACGGGCGTATGTTGAAGCGAATGAACCTCGAAGAGAAAAAACATGATGATAAATTTAAAAAAAAAAAGATTCCGCATCGAAATACCACTATTTCCTAATAGTAATTTTTGTAAAAATGTTATATTCTTGTTGGAACGTTTTGAAACTTACAGTTTATGAAACTTACAGTTTTGAAACTGACAATTTATGGCATCTGATATAAATTTATAAAAAAAAGTCACATTTCGGCGTGAAAGAGGGTGTGGATGCGAACAAAATCGCGAAATATAACGGAAATTCTAGCTTTTACAGCACCGCGACCTCAAGTAACATATCTACTATTAGGTTGTTTAACGAAGTTTCATTCAGATACAGTTTTGTTAATAATAGAGTGCACTCCTTGGTGTTCGAATGAGAAACTAATATAACGTGGCTTAGTTAAATCTTGCTGGCTTCGCCCGCTATCTGACTGGCCTATGCAGCGGGGTTATGGTTGGAAATTCGTTCGCTTCGAGGCTCTTTCGAAAAGGAGGATTACATTCGGCGGTGCGTACTCAGCACGCTTGCTACGATTTGAATTTCGTTCGCTTCGAAGTTCGTTCGAAAAGAAAGAGGGTATTCGGCAGTACGTGTGCAGCACACCTGCTATACGCTGTCGCAAGCTGTAGGGATGCGGTTGGAGAACTAATGCACGAAATTTAATAAAAATTTACATTCAGGTAGTCTCCGATCTAAAGTGATGCTGATTAGTTATTGGTGTAAATCGCTTATCAAGTGGAGCTGCTGTTTTGCATTTTTTATGATTTACGCATTAGCTTTATCTTAACTGATACACGAATTTCCATCAAACATCAGATTCAGTTCGTCCATGAGATGAGTAAGTGTTGTTTCTATTTTGAAGTAAATCACTCAACATGGCTATGCTATGCTGCATTTTTAACAATTTTTACAATAGCTGTATCTCAAAAACTAATGAACGAAATTTAATATAAATTTTTATTCAGATAGTCTCTGATCTAAATTGATTCTGATTACAATTTTATGTAAATCGTTCAAAAATCACTATTCGTCAATAGTGGCATAAAATGCGGAACATATTTTTATAAATTTATATCATGTGTCATAAACTATCTTAAAGTTTCAACTAGATCAACCTAGAATTTCCTGATTTTCCGTTATATTTCCTGATTTTCTTCGCCCCCCCCCTCTTACCGTTTCGTAATGGGACTTTTTTTACAATTTTTATCATGTGTTATAAACTATCACAAAGTTTCAAACAGTTTCAACAAGAATTTAACATTTTTACAAAAATTACTAATAGAAAATAGTGGTATTTGACCCGCCATCTTTTTTCTTAAATATTTAACATCATGTTTTATTATGTTTCTAAAAGTTTCAAATAATGGTAATATTTAATTATCAGCTAAAACCTTAAAAAGTGCTGAGATAAAAAAAAAAAAAAAAAAAAAAAAAAAAAAAAAAAATCTAGCGTCCTCTTACTCTACTTCCCCCCCCCCCATCCTAAATTTCAAGTGTCATGCTTTATTTAAGCTTTTTCTTATTTTTAAAAGGATTCGGATATTTAGTTTCTTAATATGAACAATTTCGCCTGAAGCGATGTGTGCAAAAACCAATATCTGTTACGAATTAAAAATCTTTTCATAAAACCGAAAGTCTCTATCCGATTGAAAAAAAAATCCGTTCTACGTTTATATCTCAGAACTCCCCAAATTAATCAGGTAAACGCCTTATCAGAAGGAACATACATCCAAAATTTGAAACAAATCGGTAAATTCTCTGTGAAAAACCTATTTACATAAATTAAGAGTGTTACCTCCCATTGCTCCTTTCTGTATACGTAAACAATGAATACCCACAACTGATCATGGATGTACCTCATCAAAATGATATTATACCTAAAATTTTAATAAAATGTGATCATTTTGCATTGAAAACTGACTTAACTAAATTAAGGAGTTGTGTGTGTGTGGGGGGGGGCTGCGGATTAGCCTTTTGTTCTCCTCCCCTTATTCTTATTCAATGAACCCCTGAAATTAATCAGGAAAATTCATTATCAGGATAAATCTATGTCCAAAATTTGAAGCAAATTGGATATTTCTATCAAGAGTTATCGCATTACGTACACACGTACGTACATACGTACGTACATACGGCCATACGTACGTAAATTGTTACATACACATATACAGAATCTGCGAGCACATTAGCTCTCAGGCTTTGATAGTCTGTGAGCTAAAATCGCGTCAAACTGCATCGGCCTAGGATAAAATAGATCAAAATTAGAAAGTTGCCGCCGTGGCGGTTTTTAGATTAAAAAATATCACGCCAAATTGAATTGGCCTAGGACAATCTAGTTCGGCCTAGGATAAACTAGTTCAAACCAATGAATAGCAGGCTAAATTAGTTTATCCTAATGACCGTTCGGCCAAACTAGTTTGGCCTAGGAAAATCTAGTTTATCCAATGGGCGTTCGGATAGACTGGCCTAGGAAAAACTAGTTTATCCGATGGGCTTTCGGATAGACTAGTTTGGCCTAGGAAAAACTAGTTTATCCGATGGGCGTTAGGATAGACTAGTTTGGCCTAAAATCGGGTTTGGCCTGTAACATATATATATATATATATATATACAGGGTGTATCTAAACTATTGGGCAAAACTTTAAGAGGTGATAGTACACATCAAGACAAACAATATTGAATAGGAAACTAAGGGACCCAAACGTCTTCCGAAGGAGATAGGTGCCATTAAAGTTTAGGAACTAAAATTTCAAATAAGCATAAAAAACGGAAAAATTTGTCGATTGATTTGTGGTTTTCACTAAAACTACTCTTTGTGTCAGTATTTTCTTTAGAATAAGTTGTAAAGATAAATTTCAAAAAATGCCAATAGAGGGCGCTGTAGACTTTGGAGAAACAAACAATTATTTTTTGCCGTTATTTTTGCATCTCATTAAATGTTTTCGGAAGCTTAGACTTAAACTTAAATTTTGAGCTCAAAATCTGAACAGTTGTGAGTGTTTAAGTAGCGCAAACTGAACTGTGTTTAGAGGTTCAAATTTCAAATGATTATAAAAACTGGAAAAATATGTCGATTCGATTATGGTTTTTGCTAAAACTACTCTTTAAATCAGTCTTTTCTTTTAAAAAAAATTATAAAGATAAATTTCAAAAAATGCCGATAGAGGGTGCTTTAGACTTTTGAGCAACGAACAAGTATTTTTTGCGGTTATTTTTTGCATCTTATTAAATTTTTTTAAAAGCTTAGACATAAACTTGAATTTTGAGCACAAAATCTGAATCACTGGGAGTGGTTAAGTAGCGCAAACTGAACTGAGTTGAAGTGGAGGGCAAGTTCAAATTTCAAATGATTATAAAAAAAGAAAACATTGGTTGATTCGTTAGCGGTTTTCCTTTAGAGAAAACCGCAAGCAATTTTCTTCAGTATTTCCGTGAGTATTTTCTTAAAAATAAATTTAAAAAAAAATTCGTTAGAGGGCGCTTTGAACTTAAGAGTAACCAACAGCTATGTTTGACCGTTATTTTTTGTATCTAATTAAATACTTGCAAAAGCTTAGACTTGAATTTTGAGCTCGAATTGGGAGGGGTTAAGAAGCGCAAATTGAACTGTGTTCAGGAGTTGAAATTTACCCCACCCCCACCTCAAACACAGTTCATTTTTGCGCTACCTAACTACTCCCAACGACTCAGAATTTGAGCTCAAAATTTAAGTCTAAGATTTTGCATTTAATTAGACACAAAAATTAACGGTTAAAAATAGCTGTTGGTTACTCTTAAGTTTAAAGCGCCTTCTAACAAATTTTTTTGAAAGTTATTTTAAAAATTTATTTTCAAATAAACATTTACATATTACATACACATTGACATAAAGAATAGTTTTAGCGAAAACGGCAAACGGATCGACCAATTTTTCCTTTTTTTATAATCATTTGAAATTTGAACCCTCCCCTCCCCTTGAACTCAGTTCAGTTTGCGCTACTTAACCACTTCCAGTGATTCACATTTTGTGCTCAAAATTCAAGTTTATGTCTAAGCTTCTAAAAAAAATTAATGAGATGCAAAAAATAACCGTAAAAAATAGTTGTTCGTTACTCCAAAGTCTAAAGCGCCCTCTATCGAGATTTTTTTAAATTTATCTTTCTAATTTATTTTCGAGGAAATACTGATTTAAAGAGTAGTTTTAGCGAAAACCGCAAACGAATCGACCAATTTTTCCGTTTTTTATAATCATTTGATATTCGACCTCTAAACACAGTTCAGTTTGCGCTACTTAACCTCTCCGAACTATTCATATTTTGAGCTCAAAATTTAAGTTTAAGTCTAAGCTTCCGAAAACATTTAATGAGATGCGAAAAATAACGGCAAAAAATAATTGTTCGTTACTCCAAAGTCTAAAACGCCCCCTATCGGCCTTTTTTTAAATTTATCTTTACAATTTATTTTGATGAAAATACTGACATAAAGAATAGTTTTAGTGAAAACCGCAAATCAATCGACAAATTTTTCCGTTTTTTATGTTTATTTGAAATTTTGGACCCTAAACATTAATGGCGCCTATCTCCTTCGGAAGACATTTGGGACCCTTAGTTTCCCGTTCATTATTGTTTGTCTTGATGTGTACTATCACCCCTTAAAGTTTTGCCCAATAGTTTCGATACACCCTGTATATATATATATATATATATATATATATATATATATATATATATATATATATATATATATATATATATATATATATATATGATTTTTGTCAGGCTGTAACTATCGTATTTATGAACTGATTTGAATGAAACTTGGTATGTCCATAGTACATAGAAATGGCTCGACCGAGTTCGTTGGGCAGCATCAGATGCCATCTTGTTTCAAAATGGTGTCCATTTAAGTTTATCAAAAATCTTTTAAATGTATAATGATGTACAAAGAAAAATTTAGAAAATGAGGAAAGATTCTTTCTAAAGTGTTTGATCTTAATAATGAATTACGGAATACTTTTTGCTTTGTCTTTACCTTAAAAAGCGCGTGAGATATAGCAGTTTGGATTTTTAATGTGGATGACATTTTTTTTTAATCAATTTGCCAGCGACAGCCCTTGTGCATATAATCGATTTCGATGTGAGTGTGCGTGTGTACATGAATTAAGATTTCGACCAAGCTCATTGGATTGTTTTATCCATTATATTGTTTTAAAATGGCATATACTTCATGATATCGTGGAATTTGGAGACCCTATAAATCGCTTAAAATAAAACCAGCTTCAATAAAAGATGACTAATTTATAAAAATTCCCATTAATATTCAGTATTGCCAAAAACGAGTATTCAATCTTATATAATCGGACTCCACTAATTTGAGCTTCGTATGTTTGAATAACATAACTTAATTTAAAATAAAAAAATAAATAAATAAGGTATATGAAAGCTACCTTTTCTTCCCGGCACTGCCGGAAGGACTTTTTTATGTGCAGATGCTTCTACTTTGAAAGCAGTTCTGAAAATAAAACTATTTTCGCCTTAAGAAATGGTTACAAAAGTTGAAAAAGTACAAACACACAACAATATATATCAATTTAAAATTTCACATAAAAAAAAAAATAAAAATAAAAATAAAAATAAAAATACTAAAATACAAGTTAGAAAATTCTAAGAAATTTCCCCGTGAATTTAACATTAAAAATTGGCATTTAGCCACGGGACTGGTGTAGGTTCTTAATAGTCATGGGAAGAAACGAACACACTAATGTAAATTCTATGGGAGCGTTATTTTATAATATTTAACATGGATATAAATATTGTTTAGTAATTTCTATGTAGGATAACTGAGGGCGATGTACCTGCGGTAGTTTTTTAATTTTTAGATCTTAGTTTTAGACTTTTTTTTTTAGTTTTCCTTCATTTACAGAACTGGTTTGGAAATTGAAACTACCCAAATATATATAAAAAATCTATAACTAAAATAGGAAAATGAAAAGTAGCCCAGTAGATCATCTATTGTATGTATATATGTATGTATAATTTTGCTATTTCATGGCTAATACGTGGATGAAACCGCACACTTCATTTGTAGTTCCAGAGCATTTGGGTCCTGATGATTCTGTTTTTGGAGCTACAAATTCTATTTGCATTCATTTTATTTATTTATTTTTTCAGATTTACTCGATACACTATTTTTTTATTTTATTATAATTCAATTCAATTCTAATTCTTCGTTTTGGTTTATTGTTTTATTGATAAAATCCATTGGTGAATTTTGTCTACTTTTAATGGTATTATATATATATATGTTACAGGCCAAACCCGATTTTAGGCCAAACTAGTCTATCCTAACACCCATCGGATAAACTAGTTTTTCCTAGGCCAAACCGGTCTATCCTAACGCCCATCGGATAAGCTAGTTTTTCCTAGGCCAAACCGGTTTATCCTAACGCTCATCGGATAGACTAGTTTTTCCTAGGCCAAACTAGTCTATCCTAAGGCCCATAGGACAAACTAGTTTTTCCTAGGCCAAACTAGTTTGGCCTAACTCTCATAGGATAAACTAGTTCAGCCTGCTGTTTATTGGTCTGAACTAGTTTATCCTCGGCCAATCTAGTTTATCCTAGGCCAATCTAGTTTATACTAGGCCAATTCAATTTGGCGTGATTTTATCGAATTCAATGACTGCCTCAGCGCCAACATTCTAGTTTGTCCTAGGCCAGTGTTTTTAGTTCACGGGCGTCAAAGCTAGCGAAATAAAGGGCTCACAGGTTCTGTATGTATGTACGTGCGTATGTACGTACCTGAATAGTTTTGAGGGTTTAATGGTAAAGTATAAACGGAAAATGACGGATTTCCCTCTTACCTAGTAAAAACTAGTTTTTCCTACGGGCATATAGGTAAACCAGTTTGGCGTAGGAAAACTAGTTTATATAATTGGCGTTAGGATAAAATAGTTTGGCCTAGGCTAATCTAATTTGACTCGAAATCGAGTTTGGTCGGTAAAAAACATGTGTTTCACTAGAATAAGTATAAATGTGTGTCAAGAGTAATCGCTTATAACATCAATACAGGAATTTCACATGTCCACCCTAAAGACATAATGCATTTTACATGGTTTTTTTTTCCTGCAGACTCGTGCCAACTGAGATCAGGCTTGCATTTATTATTATTATTATTATTATTATTATTATTATTATTATTATTGCATATTCGAGCCAGATTGGAGGTGAACATAATTTGGAATCGAACAGCGTTTTCCATTTTTTAGAAATTAATTTCTTGTCGACATATAAGCTATTCTTGTCACGGCGTCAAATTTTTCTTTTCCGTGAAGTTGTAACCGAAAATTCGATTCAAAACGTAGCTTTAATCGTATTTTCTCAAAGGTAAATCGCTTTTATGGAAAAAATGGTTAACGCCATTTGATTACATATTTTCTGAGTGAGAATGCCTGTTAATCTTATGCCTTTCCGAAAATGAATTAATTCTTAAATATATTAGGATGTAGCTCTTTTGGATTTGAGAAAAGTCTTAAGGAATGACAGAGAAACATATTCACAAATTTACTTTTTACTGATCAGTTTAATTATGATGTTTATAACTCTCCTTTTTTTTCTTTTGTTCTAAACTACATTAATTATTTAATGAATCCCCATTTCAATATTGAAAGGTCTATGAAATTAAATAATCAATAATATATTGTGTATTTTTCATTCTGTAAACACCTCGTAGTTTAAAAATACATTGTAAATTTATCCAATATGTATGTGTGCAGTATTTTTTAAAGGAATCCTAATTGTATGTTAAGTAAAATCTGAATTTTCGGCAGAAATTGAGTAGGGCCAGATTGATCGGAACTGAGTTTTTTTTCACATATTTTTGTAGAGGCAGGGCTCGGGCTGAACTTTTAATTTTTACACAGGGTCATGGCAAAATAACTTTCTTTCGGGAAAGGCGGGGCCGGGAACTCGAAATTCTGGCCCGTGCAAACCTCTAACAGTATTCTACAATGCATCGAATAATATACATTATAATGGTGATGACAAAACCACTTTGTACAAGGTTAGCAATGGAGCAGTAGTCGGGATCAATATTAAAAAGAATATTGCCCAATTAAACTGATGGCTTTGCATTCACAGGCTGTTTACAGTCATTGTGTATTTCAGCCTTATTTTTTTATAGACTAACACCCTCGAAAAATAAAGTAAGTTGGATTACTTTCTCCCATTTACCCAACTTATATTTAACCATTGAACCCCCAAAACTAATCACAGATACGCTTTATAAAATTAAACAATTATCCAAAATTTGAAACAATCAGATAATTCTGTTCAAAAAACCATTCATCTGATTTAGAGACAGTAATCCCATATTCCTCACTTTATACTTAATCATTAAACCCTCAAAACAATTCAGGGATTCACCTGTTAAAGAAAAAACTATAAACTATATTCAAAATTTACGACAAATCGGATAATACTGCATAAAAACCCATTTATCTAAATTTAGGAAGGCGATAAATCGTCCACTAACTCATTATACATAACCATAAGAAAAGACCCAAATTAATTAAAGAAGCGCCTGATCAAATGAATTCATGTCCAAAATTTTAAGCAAATTGGATAATTCTGTATTATAACAAATTTATATATTTTAAGGAAGGAAATAAATTGCTGGTTCAGACCAAAAACCAAAGAACCACCAAAATTAATCAATGAAACGCTTAGAAAGAACAAATCTAAGATTTGCAGGAAATCGGTTAATTCTGCATGAAAAACCCTTTTAACAAAATTAGGCGGGATTCCCCCGTTCTTCCCTTTGTTCTTATTCAATTAATCCCCAAAATCAATTAGGGAAACGCCTTATCAGAATGAATCTATTTCTAAAATTTGAAGTAAATCAGTAAATCCTGCGTGAAAAAAGCATTTACATAAATTATGGGGCGTTACCCCTATTATCCCCTCCCTTTATACTTAAACAATTGACAACCACAACTAATGAAGGCGCTTCAACAGAATACTTCTATATCTAAAATTTGAATAAAATCTGCTAATAATCCATAGAAATCCATTTATTTGAATTAAGGGAAGGGGCGAATCAGCCTCTCGTCCCCTCCCCCCCTTATTCTTCTCCAATGACCTCCTAAAATTAATCAGAAAAGCTCCTCATAAGAATAAACCTATATTGAAAGTTTGATGCAAATCGAGTATTTCTATTAAAAATTATTGCGTTACGTACTTACGTACATACATAGATACTGAACTCACGGGCACATTAGTTCTCAGTCTTGGGTAGCTGACGAGATAAAAACATGTCAAATTACATTATTTCTATCAAGAGTTATCGCGTTACGTACATACGTACGTACATAGTACATATATGCGTACATACATACATACAGAACCTGTGAGCCCATTTTTTCTTTGGCTTTGACGCCCATGAACTAAAAACACGTAAAATTACATTGGCCTAGGATAAACTAGATCAGCCTAGGACAAACTAGAATTATGGCGCTGAGGCGGTCATTGAATCAAATAAAATCACGCCAAATTGAATTGGCCTAGGATAAATTAGATCGGCCTAGGATAAACTAGTTCAGACCAATAAACAGCAGGCTGAACTAGTTTATCCTATAAGAGTTAGGCCAAACTAGTTTGGCCTAGGAAAAACTAGTTTGTCCTATGGGCCTTAGGATAGACTAGTTTGGCCTAGGAAAAACTAGTCTATCCGATGAGCGTTAGGATAAACCGGTCTGGCCTAGGAAAAACTAGTTTATCCGATGGGCGTTAGGATAGACCGGTTCGGCCTCGGAAAAACTAGTTTATCCGATGGGTGTTAGGATAGACTAGTTTGGCCTAGGCCAATCTAGTTTGGCCTAAAATCGTGTTTGGCCTGTAACATATATATGGGTGATTCTCAAAATAGGGGACGATTTCAAAAATGAAATCTTAAAAAAATTACTGTTAGCAGGATTTCTGAAAAAAATAGGTGTTGTTAATATAGTATTAGGTATACTTTCCATGTAGTCAGCAGAGCTAAATATTTAAAAATTAACTTAAAAAAATAATTAGTATTTTTTGAGGCATGCTAATGATAAAACGAATTGTATGGAATAAATATATTAAGAAATTTTTATTTTCTTCCTGTTTAAATATTTTTTTCTATATTTATTAGCCTTCTTTTTCAGCAAATGGTTTCCATTTTTACATATATACATATAAGGAGAATAAAAACATTATCAAAGAGCAAACTTTGTTTACATGAGCAACATTCTGACACTAACAATGTAAGAAGCTGTCTTAGTGATTTTCCTACAGATTTAATGCATGTTTTAGGGATAATAAATGTAATACCTAAATTTATACGTAAAATTAAACTTTATAAAGGATACAATATAAGCACTGGTTACATTTATGTACATAGGAGTCTTTAGCATGGACAGAAAAGCCATGCTAATAACACTGACATCTGCCCATGCTAATGACAAATTTTAATTTAAATAAGATTATGAGCCATAATATAATCACAATGCAATATTCCTTTCTGGGGCTTTTTAAAACACGAAAGTTCTATGCAAATAAATAAAATAAAAATTTTAACTATAAAATAAACATGAAAATTATTATCCATTCTAATGACATACAATTGATGTAACCCCCTAATATTCAACTTCTATTCTTAAAATACAATACATGCTTCTATTTTCTGGCTGGTTTAAAATGACTACTTGTTGCCATGGAGAAACTTTATATTTTCAAAATATTATCATATGTGAAAATGAAATTTTGATTAATAACCAGCTGCTTTAGTATGACCTTGTTTTGAAAATCGAATATGGAGGACAAACTTTAATTCTTTTTTTATGTACTATAATTTTACTTTTAAAAAGAAATTTATTGGATAAACCCTTTCCTTGATTAATTTAAAGAAAGAATAACATTTGTTTTATGTTATAAACATGATATTAACTCTTGAAAAAGATAGTATATATAAGGCACAGCTGCTGTGGACATCCATGCTAATGACATTTTGAACATTTATTCTGTTATTTTAAGGTGTTTTTAACTAAAAAGTGAGTAATTCTTGAGTGCAAATAATGAATAATATTAAGACAAACATATCTAAATATAAAAACATGACAGAAAACCTCTCAATTTTTTTTATATGCCGAAAGACATAAATTGTCCCCTATTTTGATAATCACCCATATATTAAAATCAAAGCGAGAAAATTGAAAATAACGCTCCCATACGATTAATATTAGCATTCTTGTTTCTTCTTGTGAATATTGAAATAACCTCTTAAGGTGATTTTGTGAAACCATTTCTACAAATTACTTTTGTATTTTTTTCGGTAATATATTTTAATGCTTATACCCATGTTGAATGAATCTTTTTCTTTAAGGTACTTGATGTTGGTCAACCCTGTGTGTGGTACAAACTACAAATAATCAATTGGCGGATAATCAAAATGCAGCAAGTGGGCAAAACTATTGGAATTTTTATATAAATGTAAATGACACACTGTGTAGAAGAAAATAAATTGTATACATAAATATTATAACAATGCATCATGATATAGTGTATTAATGTAATTTAATCGTTCTAATAAATATCTTTTTATATTTTAATTGCTTCTTTTAAATATGTCTGAATCATAATGATATTCATTTATTTTGTAAATGTTCTAAAATATTTATATTTGTAATTTTAATATGATTCTTAAACCCTCTCCTTAACAATGCAAAGTTTTCATACAATTTTAAACATATTTTTAAGCATGAATGTATAAATTTAGTCTTGACTATTTAAATATTTGGAAGGAAAATACATTTTTCATTTTTTATTAACTTTTTTTCGCGTTATAGGCAATTTTGCCCACGACAACTAGTTTTTACTTTTCTTGATCTGTAGGGAGAATTAAAGTTTGTTATTAAGATTATAAGCTATAAATTACATATCAATATAGAATAATATAATAGCACATTTCCATAAAAAAAATTAAAAAGTGGTGATTTGCTAGACAGTGACATTCTTAAACTTTTAAATGAATGTAAGAAATTTTAGATTTGTATGTTGAGAAAATAAAAATAAAAATCCCAATTTCCAAGTAAGTAACAAGAATATTAATGTATATGTATAATTTTGACCACTTTTATTAATTTTACTTTATTTTTTTAAAGTGTATGTGATTTGTATTCTCTTCACGCCCTTCTGATCCTTTAGTTTTTATAACTATGTCTGTGAAACAACAAAAGAAGTGTGAAATAATTTTTCGGCAGTCAGTACTCTTGAATTATTTGTTAATATTTAATAAAATTTAATAAAATTTAATAAATTGTTACTATTTAAGAAAAATAATATAAGATCAATTAATTATTTTCAGTTTTAATAATTTATAGAAATGTAAGAAAGTAATTTAATATTAGCATTTTATTTTATCAGAGATCATCTCACATTATCATAGCGGTCACAAATGTAAACACTTTTTTGTGATTTTTATTTTTAATTCACTAAGTGCATACTACTTTTACAGCATCTTTATACCTCTATTTTAAAATAATTTCGCTGTATATTTAAATCTGAAATGTGACAGCAGTAACTATTTTAAAATAGTAGTATAAAAAAAAAATGTAGAAAAGGTGTAGTAATTGGCAGCTATGTAAGTATAATTCAAATTCATTGTTTTTAGTTACATTTTACCATAATTTTTTTTTTTAACAATTGTACGTAATGACAAAAAACAAAAAGAAAAAAAATATTTCTTAAGAAATACAGAAAATTTAATATTTATGAAAAATAATATATATATATATATATATATATATATATATATATTGTTTTTTACCAGCATGCATATCATTGCACAACTTGATGATCTACAAATTGTTTTATTAAAATTTTTATCAAAATATTTAAATGTATCCTCACATGTCTAATATTTCTCGCCAAAATAAGTTTTTATAATAAGAGTCAGACTTGTGCTTACCATGTATATTCGTCGATTCTGATTACAGAATAACACATAAGAATATCCCATGTTTGACAGGATAATATAAAACAAAAAAGGACTGTAAAGAGAAACTTGTTTGTTTTAAAATATGCAATGGGTATGACAAGAGTTTAAAATGACTATGTTTTAGAAATGATGCTTGGTAAGTGTTATCCATTATAAGCAATATAAATTTCTAGACAATATCTGAAATATATCATCCCCTAACATATTATGTCTTGTGGAAGCGGCTACCTCTGCTTGAGACAATCTTGAGACAAGACCTACATTCATTCTCACCTCAAGAGAGTAGAAGTAGCAATTCTCCCACAAGACGATGCGTTCATGATGATAGATTCCAGACATCGTCTTGAAATCTATATTGCTCGCAATGGAAGACACTTTCAAGAAGTCATTCCTGAAAAATAGTCATTTTAAACTCTCGTCATATCTATTCTATATTTTTAACAAATAAATTTCTCATTAGAGTCGTTTTTTTTTTTTTTTTTTTTTTTTTTTTTTTTTTTACCTGTCAAATGTGGGAGGGTTTTTTTTTGGATCATCCTGTATTTTTACGGTATATATACCGTATATTTCATTTACGGTACACATACTGATTACAAATGTTTTTACGGTACATATACCGCACATTTAATTTACGGTATATATGTTGTATAAATATTTTTTACGGTACATATGTCGTACATTTAATTTACGGTATCTGTGCTGTAAAAATATTTTTTACGGTACATATACCTTACATTTAATTTACGGTATATATACTGTAACGATATTTTTTTAAGGTACATGTACTTTAAATACTTTACGGTACATATACCGTCCAGTTAAATTACGGTACATATACTTTAAATATTTTACGGTACATATACCACAAAATATTTAAATTTATTTTCAGTTAAATTACGGTACATGTACTTTAAGTATTTTACGGTATATATACCGTCCAGTAAAATTACGGTAAAAGGAAGTGTCACAAAGTTGACGGTATAACCACCGTGATTCGAGAGCAAAATTTTTTACAGTGTACCCTACTCCACAAATAAAAATGTGTCTGAAAATAATGTAATTGTTTTATTATCATCAGGTATACCGTTATAAGGATAAAGATTTCTTTTCTTTTAGCTTTTGTGTCTTAGAGAGATTTAAATCGAAACTCATTTTCCGATATATCTGAAAACATAAACATTTGTAAAAATATATTATGCAATTACCATAAAATCATTTATATAAATTAAAACAAAACATACAAACAAACAAAAAACCCAGATTTTTATTTTTTTTAGTTAATTCGTGAAATCTATTTTTTTTAAATTCTTGTGTTTCTTATTCTTTTGTTTTTATTCATAGACATGAGGATGACGAATATTGAATTAAGTTTAACCCCTTGCGGCGCACTGTTATATCTATGAAACCACTTAATTTTAATTCCCAAACGCCACATTGGCACCGTAATTTTGATAAAAGAATTTACGCTTTATTGAATGCGTGAAATATAGCTTTTTCTTATTTGCAAATAAAGCTGTTTTCGAATTCCGGTGCCAGTCACTAATTTCCACACTTAAGCAATGAATTTCCCTTGCACAGTAAATGGTTAACACCTTAAGAAAAGACAGAGAATTTAAGTAAATATCTTTACCGACTACAGCTATTAATTTATTTAATTTAGACAACATTTTTGATACATAATAAAATATATTTCGATTATCCGATGATTTAATTTTTTAATTACATTTAATAAAATAAATGAAATTGTTCTTATGCATAAAATAAAAAACAAAATAAATTGCAAAATGTTTCGATTATTTGATAATCTGCCTTTAAAAAATCTCAGAAATATAAATGATTACTTTATAAGTTTCATAATTAGAAACAATATCTTCTTTGCTTTCCTATATAAGTCCTTTATTTTCGAAAATCCTTCATATTAAAAAAAGTAATATGTTTTCACAGACTGGTGAAAATTTCTTAAATTTTTAAAGAGAGTACTGTTTTATTCGTTTATTGTATGGAACAAATAACTTTATATAAAATGTATTTTAGGAAGAAAGCAATTATTTTAAAATATATATGAAATTCTACAATACATTTTAAAATATATTTTTATTGCGTCATAAACGGTATCTATGTTTTGCAGCTGCAATTTAAAAGGTAACATTTATATTTTACAAAAGCCTGATTGCATGAAGTACAATTAAGTACAATGAAGTACAATAAACTACAAATAATTTGAGAATATCTGTTTCCTATCGTGTATTTTCAGTTTGTTGCAATGTGTGTGTAATTCCTAACTTCTTACAGGCCATCTAAATTATTGCAAATAATATCCTTTATGCTATTTTTGCACAATATCAAGAAAACATTAAAACACCTAAATTAAATAAAATTATTTTGAAATGATTGGGAGAAATGAGTCTCTAAAAAGCTGTAAGAAATAGAATTTTTTAAATTCCTAGTGGTTGTAAGTTATGTCAAGAAGATGCTAACGTTAAAACAATAAACAAAATTTCATTTACAAATATACCAGAACATTGTTGTCCGTCGACGAGATGATTACACGCGAAAGTCTCAAACTTAACATTAAAATAATATTTTCAAAAAAAAAATCGTGTGGATGACTGTGAATTGTGCAAAAATTACATAATATTTATCAAATTATATACTAATAATAATAAACGATTGACAATGGAATAACTGAACCGAAGAATCTTTTTAATTCAAAAATTAACTCCAAAATTGTCAACGTGGCTTGTAATGTGGAGTTTAACAAAAAATACAATGCGCACTATCACTACAAAATATATCAATGTCATTAATTGAATGGAACCTCATGAATTAAAATTTACGTGAAGTAATTTACACATCATTTTACCACGGGTAATATTTTTAGCTAAATAGCCTTAATCAAAATCCAGACAATGTTGTACGTCATTGCTGATGACTCGCGGTTGGATGAAAGCACAGAAAATAATTTAATGTATCACGGGATTCACGATCCATCAAAATTCAACAAAATCTATGAATAACAACAACTACCAAGTTTCATATACCATTTCGTTGAGCACATAATATGTTAATGAACATATTAAAGCATAAAAGAATCGTGATAACTTGACATTCTATAACACTTGTTGACATTAAATGATAGTTAAAAAAGGCAGCTCGTTCACACAAAGATGCTAGAATCGGAACAACATCTCCACATCAAAAACTGATCAATTCGTTAACCTCTGAATCAGCTTCATAAAGAAATAATTTGGGCAGTTATGCTATTGTAATCCGCAGATTCCGAAAACAACTCTTTAGGTAAATGCATGTCCGGGATATACCGGGTGATCCAGAAGTCCCGGGACTTTTGAAAATGCTAATAATTTGAAAACCATAAACAATAGAAGTATGCGGTTTCCACAGGGATGCTCAAAAACTTGTGGGATTTGTTTTTTCGATGAAAAAAACATATTATGTTAGTTGAACTTTTTGACAGCAGGTGGCGCTAAAATTGATAATATTGTTTTTATAGTATGATATAACTCATTTAAAAGAACGAATTAGTGTCCAAGGGTTACGAAGTTTAATCATGACGCTCATGGCTTATAAGTACCGCCGTGAGCCGATGCAAAACAGCGTGTACAGTATCCTCAGAGCGGAAAGAAATTTCAGTTCATCGTGATATCACAAGTTTACTGCACTCACCATGAACTGGTGATTTCTACAGTGTATTGGCATAGAATCCTACCTAATTTACGATTGTAACGGACATTTGGGATCTCTTGTTTCTATTACGATCTTCCAATGAGCCTTTTTCTCAAACCTTGCTTACCATAGCATTTCACATTTGCAATGGCCATCGATTCTTTTGCAGTTTTAACTTGACGTATTGTACGATATGAAAACAACGCGGCATGCAAAGATGTGTCGAAACATAGTCTAGACAATGTCTAAACACTGCAGTTGCTCATGAAATTTTGTATCAAATTTCCCTTACAATACAATTTCATTTACCTTACAAAAAATGTTTGAACATAAACCACTTATAAAACGAAATTTTATCACTATCATAGAAAAGAAGTTTCGCAATGAACTCATGTGTCTATATAACGCATGGTATAGGTACATTCAGTATTATACAACAGCGCCACCTGTTGCTAAAAATGATAACTATATTTATTTAAAAAAATTATAAACAAAATTAAAAAAAATATAAACAAAAATCCCACATGTTTCTGAACATATATCTGAAAACAGAACCTTTGTATTATACATAGTTTCCTAATTATTAACTTTTCAAAACTCCCGAAACTTCTGGATCACCCGGTATTTTCTTTAGGAGCCCACACTACTGATTGAAAAAGACCCGGGTGATAATGTTAAGTCTATAGGGGCGATCTTTTCAAATCTCTCTCTTAAATTTTAATATTTTTACATGATTTTTTTTGCATAGGATAGCAGAGGACGATCTACAACCGGGATAATTTTAGCTTTTTCGATATTGGTTATACCTTTTTAGGTGCGTTCGTAATTATGCAAATACGTAACACCTACTATTATCGTTCAGTCCATCCGTCTGTCTGTCCGCATATAACAAAGCAAAATCTACCCAACCGAATCATTTGAAATTTAAAATACATAATTATTACATATTTTTGTCGAGTCAATTCACATTTTATGAAAATCGGATGCATAGATCAATTACAGGGACAATCAAAAGGATTCCGTTACATTACTGTAAATGGGGGAAAAAAGTTTCAAATGCATTTTAATCGTTTGAAATTTTAAATACATAATTATTGCATAATTTTGTCGAGTTATTTCAAATTTTTATCAGAATCGGATGCATAGTTCAACTACAGGGCCAATCAAAAGTGTTCCATTACATTACGGTTAATGGGGAAAAATGTTTCAAATGCATTTTGATGGTGTTACATTCATTCGAACGTAATAAAATTGATATGCATCTATAAAGTAAATATTATAATATACATTTTGCATAATCTGTGGTGCAAAGAATATTTGTTATTGATTTTACAAGGCCACACAAAAGTAGTCCATTGCATAATGGTATAGGGAGAACATTGTTTGGTGCGCATTTTAATTGTAAGTATTTACAATTTTATGGGATTGATATATGAGAGTGATATTTTAAAAACTTCGTTATCGTACGAACGCACCTCATATGCTACACTTCACGTGCAATTTCCAACTCGTTTATATTATGATAGTTTCAATTTCAGAACCGATTCTAAACAGTTTCTAAAGTTAAAGTAATTTTCTTTTAAAAATCTGAAACCAAAATTGAAAAAGTAAAAACTAGCCCGGTTGTAGATCGTCCTCAGCTATCCTATGTAAAAAAAAATCATGTAAAAATATTAAAATTTGAATGAGATATTTGAAAAGAATGGCGCCATAGACTTAACATTATCATCCTGGTCTTTTTCAGTCAGTAGTGTGGACTCTTAACTTTATTACAGATCCAAAATACAAAGACAATGATGGTAAAAAACTCTTAACATCTCACCAAACTACAAATTATTCTTTTATCAACTCTTCATCCATCACATCAATGGTAAACTACTTGCTAAAATGTAAAAGTCAGCTTCATTACTAAAATTTAATACGACATTTCACAAATGTCAAATATCATAATTCTGAGAAAAGCGATTCGAGAAATTTTTATTATTCCTCCAAGAAGATATGAACGTATCTCTAACAAAAAGCATGTGTTGTCTACGTTGTATAACTTACCACATTGCAATATTTGCAAACATTAACTTTTACAAAATTCTGAATAATTTAAGAATCACTCTGAAAATGAACTAATGCTGCACAGTGACATCATACCTAACTATTTTTCAAATAATTTTAAATTAATTTAAAATTTACATTTTTTAAATACCCTTATTTTGTAATTCTGATTTTTTGAACCGATTTTAATACTTGAAATATTTGATAACACTTAAAAATTTTCAAGATTGTGGGAGAATCGAATTACGGGAGGGAAGGAGGGGTGACAATTTTTCGTAAAAACATAGCGTTTTCTTCAATAAGAATCGTTTATATATTACTTTCTGACGGAAATGTAAATATAATTACACGTAAAGATAAATATTATTTATTAAATATAAAAAAAATCAAAGAAGGAGTTTATTAAATAACAGGGATGCGAGTGTGGACACATGAGGTAGGGTAAGGCTAAATTTTCATACTCTCATGTGATACACGATTGGAAATTCTTCGAACCATACTTTCATTTTATGAAATTTACTTCTCCTTTCCCATTATTTCTCTCGGGGTCAATTATCTAATACAGCTGCTAATTAAGCAACATCAAGATTAATCCTCATTTTAAAGCTTGACCGAAAGTGAGACTACTCAGGGACCCTCGATTGGTAGGGTCTATTTTGGACCTCAAACTATTATGGAGCAACCCCCCCCCCCCTCCACATGAGGGGAAAATGGATTTTTTTCTGTGACATATCATTTTAAATCTTTTGACTTGTACATTTCTAAGCCTCCTGGAATTAGCTCATTTTTATATCACTAAGAGATGTTTTAATGTTTGATTTCGTCATTTCTATCCCATACAAATTTCCCAAAATTGTAAAGGGTATTTGTATAACACACCTAAACAATTGACAGTGTATCTCAAATTTTCAACCACTGAGTGGATATGTATTTCAAAGAAAATCGAGTTAAGGATATAGAATTATATAAAATAAGATTTATTTAACAATATTATCACGGGCCAGGGAACCAAAAGGCGAATCAGCTAGTGTACATATATAAGATTCTAATGATTCAGGCGAGTTTGCAGTGAAGCATTCCTCTGTGAAGAAAAATCTCATCTACCGAACAATACATTTTGATGAGCTATATAATTTTACTGAGAGGATTGGGGCCCGAAGTAATCTACATTTATGTTTAGTAACACGGATTAAGGGATGCTGCAAAATTTCTAGCCGGGGAGACGGCCCGTCGCAAAACAAATATTTTATAGGCAGATGGTTTATTTTTATTTTTTATTTTTAACTTAAATATTGTATACATATTTTAAATATAATTATCCATGTGTAACCAAGAAGTCATTAAAATTTCCTTATTAAGTTAAGAAGAAGACACTGAGTCAAAGAGTACCATTAGTTACAATTTAAACCTATTATCTCGAATCTGAAAAACGTTTTTCAGACATATATAAGATTTTAAAACATTTTTTAGCATTCCCTACCGGATAATTATATTTTGATTTCATACATTTATATACATACGTATATATTTCTTTATGTACATACAAATATTATGCAGGGTGTCCAGCAAATAAGATCCCGATTTCAAAATTAAATTTATCAAGTACAAAGATCGATAGAATTATGCAGTAAACCGCACTGTAAAAAATTTGCGCAATGTTCTTGACATTTACTGTGTAACATTCCTGGGTTTTCTCGGATTATTTCTACTCATACAAGAATACCGAGAAATCTTGTGTAATACCTTCCACAATCTTGTGTAACTTTTCGGAATAGTTGAGAAAGTGGAAATTACTGATAAACTGTGAAACATTCCGAATATTTTCTGCGTATCATTTCTTAGTTTTAGTACGCATACTTTTTGAGCTTTTGTGTAATTTTATTTCTATTCATTCGGATTTATTCTAAAATATATTCTTCAGATTTATTCTAAAATAGAAATTATTGGTAATCTGTGCAATGTTATATATGTTTTGTGTGTAATATTCCTTATTTTGTGGTTAATATATTAATTACAAAAAAAAAATCGGTATTTTTCGTGCATGTCATTTTATTATCCCAGTTGTGAAAACACTACGGGATCTTGCGCTATAAAAAAAATAACACGAAGGTACGTATACCCTTCTAATTGTGCATCTCAAAGCTCATGTTCAAATTTCAGCCCTGTACAGCTCCTGAGCTATATTTTACATGTAAAAAATAATTTTTTGTGTGTTTATCACTTTGCTCGCTTAGTTATGAATCGAGTATAGAAACTAGAGTCACTAATTTTTACTGAAGCTTTAACAACGCATTTAATTGTAATTCTCGAATATTTTTTTCCCAGTTTAAACTTTGAAGACTCTTCTTGGTCTTTATTTGCATGTGAACTACTTTTTTGCGTGTAAGTCATTTTGTTGCCTAAGTTGAAGAAAAAGACTATGGGATCTAGAGCAACGAACTATGGAATGAAAGCGCGTATGCCCATCTTATTGTGCATTTTGAAACCTATTTTTCGAAATTTGACCAATGATCGTTTTACGAAATTATTTCATCAGTGACTATTTGACGAAATTCTCGATCTTATTACCGCAACTTTTTCTCCAAATACCTAATATTTCCGATTAGTAATATTCGCCTTATTTAATCAGCATGCCAGTTTAGAAGATATTTTTACAATGTCTACCACTATTTCCGAATAGTAGTCTTTCTGTCATTAAATAAAGCGATTATTACTATTCGGAAATAGTTTGATGTTCATATTAAAAACCTAATATCCAGGTATATGTATTCGCGTCGTAAGCGAGATCTTTTGTCCAAGGAATGAAAACTTTATCTGATATTGAATGCAAAATTTTTACATTTGTTGTAAGAGTGATGTTCTGGTAATGTTGGAACTGGAGTAAATTCAGGTATTAATCGGTATCACGTCTTAAGCGGGTTCGACTGTTTCCTAAAACAATAAATACAGCATACAAATTATTATAAACAAAGTCAACGCTTGAAGGGGAAATGGGAGAAGCTCTGGCCAACTATTCTTTTTTTCAGAATATTCAGTCTATAACATGAAATTAAAGACATATCAGTAGAGAAATGTTTAAATTCTGTCCCCCCTCCTCCCTCCCTTCTTTAGTATCTGCAAGCTACATATGTCTATAGAGGATGAAAAGGTACAATTTTAAGTTACTTACTAGAAAATATTACTAACTTTGTGACAAGGTTATTTCGCCTAAATGTGATACATAAGTATGGTAATGTTTTTTTACTTTAAATCTTAATACAGGAATCTGAAATGCTACATAATAAGGCACTCGATTTTTAACGAAACTGTAAACATTCTTCTGCATTGGTAGCATTTTCTTAGAGATTTTCGATCAAATAGCCATCGTTGATTTAATAGCGCCTCCATGTTTCGTAAATTTAGCGTATTTCCCACAATTGCCTCTCGAATTTTTAACTTTGAAGTACAAATAATCTCACTAACGTAAAGAAACTACGTCTGTTTCATTTAACTGACCCATAAACTTTTAAAAAAAGCGCCCAGTTTGTGAATTAGAATGTATACAACTACCAGGAAAGTTTGTATGGTATACTCTATATAGTGTATAAAAATAATTAAAGCAAATTTCATGTTTAATTAAGCTGTCGTAAGTCGTATAATTCTCCTTTTAAAAATGTTATTTAACTTAGCACTTAAATATGTATTTAAGCAATTTAACTTATATGTATAATCAGACTTAGATAAAATAAAAAATTCTATGCATATTATCATAAGATAAAAACTTTCTGTAAATTAAATGAAGGATTAAGAGAAAACTAAACAAAATTTTATAGTATCAATTTACAATCTTAATTTAAAAAAATAATGTTACATAAATTAAGAATTGCTGGATTTTTATCAGGTTTTTAAGGAAGTCAATATTTCAATTATTATGCTGAATTTTTTAACATTTGTCAGGCATACTTTTGAATGTTATTTTCTTTTTAAAAATTCTGAATAATTGAAATACTTCACGTGTATATGTCTTTATTATACACATCTTTGCATAATTATTTACAGCAATCTTTAATTTGTATGTTGGTGCAAAATATAGATAAAAATTAACATTGGCCACTGGCCAGTTGCTCAGATTTTTAATTATTGACCATTAACAAAGTTACAAACACTTCATATAAAATCATATGAAGTGTTCGTACAGTTCTAACCATCAATATTGTAGCTTATTAATATTTTTTAATTTCCATTCGGTAGGATTACACTCACTTGAAAACTGAAATTTTATCTAACAGAAAAATATGTAAGTAAGAAATTACCGTAGTCAAATTAACAATATTTAAAATGAGCTCGGAAATCCGCATTAACGTGGGTGTGTATTGTGGGGGAGAGGGCGAATTGACAAACCCCAAATTATATTCTATCTACGTAAACAGGCATTCAAAAGTCTTAGAAAATAATATTAAAATTAAAATATATTAAATAAAAGCTACATTAGAAAAACTGCTCTGAATCCGCGTTAAAAGGCGGCGTAACATCGAGGATTTCTCAAACTTAATTTCTAAATTTGAATATATTATGTACTCAAACTTAAAATACGCATTATGACCATATTGAAAAACAAGAGCTCGAAAATCCGCGTTAGCAAGCCTTCAAAAGCCCAACTAAAATCCACGCAAACGGAGGTTTTTAAATCTTGCTTCCAAAATAATTTTCAAAATTAAAATTTATCAGATTAATATAAAGCTGCATGAAGAATTGGAACTACATTAACAGGGGATGGAGTAACACCGACGATTTCTCTGATTTGCTTTAAAATAACACAATTTTAATGTTATATAATTCAACAAACTTAAATACACATTAACTAGTATAAAAAAAACAAGAATTCTGGAAATACGCTTCCAAAAAGATTTCCAAAAGTAAAGTAGCTAACCGAATTATTTATTACCAAAAGAATTGAGAAGAAACGTGAAAAATAATTTTAAAGCGTTAAATATCATTTTCAATTTAAATCTTATTACATCTATTGTTATGATTTGCTGAACTATTTCAGTGTTATTCAGTATACCTTAAATCTGAAAATTTTTTAACATATTTATATTGACAGGGTTAGCAAATGCATTTTGCAATTTTCACAACACTACTTTTATAAAACATCGGGACAAATTCCATTAGTGTTTGAAGTGAAGGGGGAGTATGGGGAAGTTTAAAGTTTGTTGCAATTATTATGATAGTTATGATATGGGTTCCTCTTCGTCGGGGTCTTTCTAAGGGCACCTAACTCGTATTTACGAAAGATTCGAAGAAAACCACGAAAACTCTGAACGATTAGCGATTGGCGATTGGGTTCGAACACAGCAACTGCCGCCTACCAGTTGAGAGATCAGAACATCTCAGCCACTGATAGGACTAAAGTGAGGGGGAGTATGGGGGAAGTTTAAAGTTTGCTGCAATTACTACAATAGTTAAAAATATAATTAAGTTTCCGTGAGATATATCCGTAAGTATCCGTAATAATCCATCTTTTTGTTAAATATGAACCAAAAATTTGAAGCTATTCAGATAATTTTATGCAAGAAAATTGCAATTTAAAATATACAAAATGAAAGTGGTGGATACTACCCCCTCCCCCAAATATTTAACCCTTGCATTAACACGTTAAGTGGCATGTCATTCACCGGTGACAGACATTGAAATTTCCGTTTTAGCCGCGTCAGTTGCCCGTGGCCGACAGCGTAAAATTATTATATAAAACTAAATATTATATTGCTTTAAGAAAATGCTGAATTTTTTAATTTTCCTTTTATTTTATTAAAGGATATCATTAATTAAACGGGAAGTTCAGTGTCAGTCATCCATGACTAACGTGGAATTCAACGTGTTAAAGGTGTAAATATCCTTCTAATAAAATGAGACCAAAATTTGAAACTAATTGGTTCGCGACAAGGAAAATATAGGTAAAGCTAAATTAGTTGGAGAGGGAGGGTTTCTTTAATACTGGACCTATATTTGACCTAACATTGTTGATTTGATTTCTATCGTCTAATTTTCTAATAAATTGATAACCAAACTTCAAGAAAATGGATAATTGTAAAAAAAATGTTTAAGCCTATTTAAGAGGGGAGGGAGCGCTTACCAGTCACTTTATATTTGATCTAGAACCCAGGAAAACCCGAAATAATCAGCTTCACGAAATAAGTGGAATTTATTTAGTAAACTTAAGCGAGTTTGCTTAGGAACATGAGTCTTGTATGATTCAGGTTCATCCAAATTTTGGGTTTAGCAGTATTTTAGCAGATTTTGTAAATTGATATCCTTTAATTTGCACAGTAGTGAGATTCCTGTATTAAGTATATAAAAAATAACATTGACTTGCAATTTGTTCCAAATTCAATTTTGTCATAAATGAAATTAATCATATTGTATAATAAGTCGGAGAAAGACATTTTAAGGAATTTCAGGATTAAGCATTAAAGTTAGACATTTCAGAACTTTTTTTTTCCAAGATAAACTACGACCCCTGTTTTAAATATTTCATACTGTATAACAGCATGCGTAATTAGCTGGGATAAAAAAGATCCTTTGACAATTAACTATCCCCTCCTACCAGCCGTGAAACAACCTTTAAACCAAAAAGAGTTATCTACTTTCTTTTCTAGTGTTTGAAAAAATCGTTAATTTGGACTCCGAAAATTATAAACTGATTTTTCTTCTTTCATCCCTGGTATTTATATATCTTACAACTATCATGGTTTTGCGAGTAGTACCCATCAAGTTTGCAGACTCAGAACGGTAAAATTAATCTCCACGTTTTTTAGTGTTACTCGACGGTGGAAATTGCTAATTTTATGCTATAGTGCACTGAGCTAACCAAAAAATATATGTAAATGAAGAAGCGTAAATGAACTTATATTGTATATCAATATCGAGGACAGTGGCAAAACTGAGATCCGCAAAACCCTGCGACGTAGGGGGGGGGGAGGGGCATTGAAGAAATTGTGAAAAATAAATATCTTAAACGGTCATAAACGGTTGATCATTTTAGGAATTTAAGAACGAGTCATTTGTATTGAATAACGAATGTATATTTTGCGTACTCCAAACCTGATCTGCGTCATACCCAGAAGACGGGTCACGAAACGGGAAACCCGTTTTGTTAGAAGAAATAGATATAGGTTCTAGTTCGTCTTGTGGAAAATTTTGCACAGGACTCAAAACTATAGTTACACTACTGATTGGAGATTTCACAAAATCAATATATAATTGAGAATAAAATGTTTCAACGATGTATAGACCCATTTTTAATTAATATATTCAAAATTTTCACTTAAAATCCAAAATACTGCAATATATTTTTCAAAATGGAACAAAACCCTGTGCATTTCATGGACATTCATTTTTGACCATGCGCAACACTACAACAGTGCACTTGCAAAAACTCCTTTTTTAAAAGATATATATTGAATATTTTAAAACTTTTTTTCTTTTTTGGAAAACATTCAGGGAATATACAAAAGTAGTTGTAGTACTTTTTGTATTGTTATTAAAGCCTTTTGTAGGACACGTTCAAGTATTCTATATTATCCAGATAATGCATAATACAAAATGTTTTTTCAAATGAGATAAACGTCTCCAATAAACATTTTGATTTTTCCAGAAACTGAATAAACAATGTTGCATCCAATAATTTATGCATAAAAAATAAAAAATAAAATATGCTTTTTGTTTTTTTGTAGCCACCTTGGATAATAATCAAATCTGAATGTAATGATAATTCATTAACAGAAACAAATGGCGACTTTGGAGCAGCAGAATTAAATTCAAGTATTGAAAGCACCTCTTTAAATATTAGCAGTCACTTGTATATTAATGCACCCATGGCGCGAGGATTTTCAGATTCCTTCACATCAATATTCTTCTTCTCTAACTAAAGCTATAAATGAAGATTGCTTGCAATCGACAGAAAAAATTGAGTTACTGAACCTTTTAGCTTTGAGAATCTGCAAATACACAGACAATCCCTCTGCAGCTAAACGAAAGCAGGTAGAAGATATAATTTTAATTGAAGGTGTGGAATTTGTACAGAGTGTAGTTTCGACAATCTCTTTATATTATTGCTATAAGATAAAATATTCTCTCAAATGCACTGGTACTTACACCTTCACTGAACTAAAGTTGTTGGTTACTTTATGTGAAAAATTAAGCAAACTGTGATAAAATTCTAGATTGCAATTTTATACCATAATATCAATAAAGTTTTGTGTATATTATGAAAGTTCTCTGAATTTTTATTTTTGATTATATTATTTTTTAATTGCATAATGTTCTCAATATCATAAGTCGAAGGGATTCTAAAAAAGCATTATGTGATGTCTATTTGTTCATATAAGTCATTTGCAGGAATTTGTAATATCAAAGAGAGAAATATATTTTATTTGAAGTATCAAGAATACACTGTATTAAGATTTTCAATTTTTTTAAAAGGTTATCTTTTTCGGCAGCTAAATATTATTTTTTTCCCTTGACATAATGAAATTGAATTTTGTGCTTTAACCAAATTAATAAATCTCTTTAAATATGCTAATGCTTAAATTACAATTAAAAAGTTTTTTTTTACTATAACTTTTAAATCTCTTTCAAAAATTTGTGCATATTTTAACTTACCTTGAAAATTTGTGTAATTAAACCTTAATAGTTTGGATAATCTTTTAAAAGAATTACATACTGTATAGCACATGTATCAAAAACCGTCTTTTCATTGATTACTGTGATATTATATTAATTATTTAAGGAATAGATTTATCAAAGGTAATTGATCCAATTTAAGTGAAGATAGTGGTGTAAGGGGGGGGGGAAGCTTCGAATAACCACATACTTCCCCCAAAAGAGCAGATATTCAGATATTGTAAAACGTTTTAAGAATGCTTTGATAGATTAATTATACCATTTTATGCCATATGACTAATCTGTTGTATTAGCCAAATGACAAGTTGATAATATGTTTAAATTATTAAATAATATAACAGAATTATCTAAAGGTTATTTTAAAAATACACAATTGCTTTGTACGAGATTTTGCCAAAAAATGTATACTTTGTGTTACATTATCTCTTAATTTACACCTTCAAATTGGTATATTGAGCTTGATATAAATGTGGAAAAACTTAAGCATGTCTTTTTGTAGATCACAGTACAATATCACTAATTTAGATAATTCTTTTGTTTCTGAAATGTATATTTATCATAATTTATCCTTGCACTAATCAATACCCTTGCACTAATCAGCACACTTACATATTCTAACCGATTTATTTTTGTAGAAGTATTTTTAATATATATCCATGATTTAAAAATAGATTTTACTCATAGATAGCCTGTGTTTTTTTTTTAAATTTGTGTTGTCAACTGAAAAATGAAAACAACTAATTAGAAATATTTTCAATACAATGTTTAACTTTCAGCGTGCAATCATTGTTTATATTTTCAACAAAGATTACTAACTCATTAATCGGTATCATGTTCAAGAACCATACTTAACTGTAACGCTAAGGCATCTAAAAACTCTTTGAATATCATGCTGAAAATTAGAAGTCACTTATTGAAAAAGGGCATTAACATACTAGATTAGAGATTTCTGGACTTTTCATATTTGCATAATTTTCCAAACAAATTTTTCGTAAAGTTCCTGTGAAAATATGTGGCAGAATTGCTGTCACTGGATATCCCAGGAACATTTACCGTATTCCGTGAAATGTTTCAAATCTTTTCACAATGAAGAAACTTAACTGAGGTTTTATGCGTAAAGTTCCAGGCTATAAGTTTCTGAGTTTTTCAAAATGAAGGAACATAAATGGATTTTCATGAGTAATGTTCCAGATGACAGGTTTCGGAATAGCGGAACCTAACTGAGATCTTATGAGTAACATACCATATTAAAGATTTCGGAAATTTTCAGAAAGGTGGAACCTAACTGAGATTTTATGAGTAGCATTCCAGAATATAGGTTTCAGAGCTTTTCAGAATGGAGGAATTTAATTGAGATTTCACGAGTAATGTTTCAGATTGTAGGTTTCAGAACGGTGGAACCTAACAGAAAATTAATGAGTAACGTTACACATAAAAGGTTTCTAGACTTTTCAGAATGGTGAAACATAACTGATATTTCATGAGTAACATACCAGATTATAGATTTCTGGACTTTCCTGGCATATGTAAGTTTCCTGGCATTTTTTGGATTAAATTCCTGGGAAAACCTGTGGCAGAATAGCTGCCACATGTTTTCTTAGGAACCTTACGCAAAATTTTTTACAGTGCGTTTGTTTATTAAGGGAGCTGTAAAAATCTGATACAGAATCTTAGAACGCTTTATATTTTTAAAAGATTGTGTTCTGATTGAAAAAAATGCATTTGATATTTTTCTTATTTTAGATTTGTTATGATATATTCTTATATTTAGATCCGAGAACGCGTTTTTCGGAGTAAAGTGCCATATTTTAACGATTTTTCAAGCTAAATTTTTAGAATTTCAAAATTTCAGAAATTAAATATCCAAAAATCGTTAAAATATGGCACTGTACGCCGAAAAACTCGCTCTCTGCAAGCAATCTAAAAAAATGTCAAGTCAAGCATTCTTTGCAATCAAAACATATTTTTTTTAAAAAATAAAGCGTTCGAAGCTTCATTATAAGATTTTTTTATAGCATATTCAATAAAAAAATCCGTTTGCCGCATTATTATATCGATCTTTGTTTTTGAAAAATTTAATTTTGTAATAGGGTCTTATTTGCTGGACACCCTGCATATATATATCACGCATGTCATGTGTATATTTTTCAAGATCTAATTACTCTGAATCGTGAAATTGAACGCACCATCAAAACTATAGATAAAACTTTTTTTAAATTGACAAACGTTTTTGTTAGAAAAGAAAAGTTCAATAACATATTTTAGCGCAAAACTAGCAGTCTTCTTTAATGAAAATGTCATCAATAAATGGATGACAAATGTGTTGTTTCTAGTGTTATTTGTATCGAGCCACCTGTTATTATTTTAACATGTCAACTGAATATATTGACAAATTTTCTATTGCGTATCAAAAGATCTGACAAAAGTTCTTTGAAATATTGAAAAGTTACGCTAGTTCTTAAATAAAAAAGGCGCGTTAATAAATTGGGATTTTAATTAAAATGCCATGATTTTTTTCCGAAACAATTACATAGATGCTTTGTTTTTCTCTAGTGAAATTTCAAAATAAAAATAGTACAAATATTCAAAAAGAAAAGATATAGATATGAAGGTGTAGTTCTTTTTATTTTATAATAATTAATATTTAATATATATATTTAATTTATTATAACTTAATCAGAAAATTGCACACGGATTGTAATTAGAAATCTCACTACATCTGCCATGAAGAAAATTCAACGTAAACTACGATGTATTGATGGTCTCATTTTTTTCTAATTACATTTTGTGTACATTTATTAGAATGTAGAACAAAAAATAAATTAGCGTAAAACATATTCGTCATAAGTAAAATTATATGAGCATGATTTACAAATAAAAATATTTTAAAGAATATAATGAATATTTAAAGAGTATTACGATAAATGGTGGCACTACCCCGCATTTTCTTCCTTTTCCAGTTTTTGTTTCTTGCAGAATTTTCAATGAGACCTGTGTAAGTAGAGTGGGGAAAAATATATCGTATTGAAGTTTTCTCCCGGATTTTTTCTACTATTATTAAATCTCAAAATATTGTTAGTTATGTTAACAGTTATGTGTTGTATAGTATTAAAATATTAAACATTCATTCTAAGTAAATCTCAGATTGGTGGATCTACATGAAGTCATGTGTCAATTTCTTAAATTTTGTACCTTACTTAAAGATTGGCTACTATAATCCTAATATCTATTTCCATTCTCGTTGTTTTACAATTTTCCTTAACGGATCGACTTGAAAGGTTCTGTATATGCATATTGCATGTAAGTTTCTGTATATCCATATTTCTATTTTTTTATTGTTATTAATATTTATTTGTTTGTTTAATGCACTTATAGGGATATATCTGATAAAATATAAACATTCAAACCCGGATTAGACATTAAAAAATTGCAATGTAGATCATTTAATACTTTAAATATATTTTTAGTACATAATAAACTTTTGGCATACAATGAAAATTAAATTTTACGGTATTTTCTGAGATAGCTTAATTTCGATAGATTTATATGCATTTCAATTTGATATTATTGAAATAATTCTGACAGTTAATATGTGGCGAAGGAAATGTTTAAACACTTCTCTACATGGTTCCACATATGTGAACCTTTCTTCATTTTTTCATAAAAGCCAAACTCTTTAATCTTAAATAAAAAAAATATCGACTTCATTTTTTAATAGCCGAATGTTTTTTATTTAAAAAAAAATTAATGAGTGAAAAATACGTCAATCCTGAGCACTTTTCTTAGAATTTTGTAAACGTTTTCCTTACATACCATTTGTATCAGTGTTTCGTATACTTTGCGTCATCAGAATCGATGATAGCTAGTTATCGATGATAGAAATCGATAATAGCTAGTTATCATGACGCTAATGAACCTGCACCAGTCACCAAGCCGAAAATCGTTTAATTAGTGCCGCAAGTCGTCATTATTTATGCATTAGAGTTTCATGAAATGCAAAATAAATTTTCAGCTTATACATCTAACAGAATTGCACATAACTACAGAGTGAAAATAGGGCCAAACTAGGGCGCGCACTTCTCAAAAGGAATAAATGAGAACGTTTTTAGTAAGTAATGTTCTATTTTAGAGATGCGAAATTCAATTCTTGATTAAGACAAATGAATGAAGACATATAACTTTAAACCATACGTTAATTAATTAAGAGGGACTATACGGTAACATATTAATGCAATATTAAATTCTAGTATATTAACAATGTTGTTCATTCAAATATGTTAAATAATGCCTATTCCGAATGTCCAGAAGACATATTCTAGGACCACCACGAGTTACGACAACAGAAAAAGACAATTTTCCAGTTCTATCAGTCCAAAGGAGACACGCTACTGTGCCGCAGCTCGTAGTTCATTGCTGAGTTCATTGTAGCGCGAAAGAGAAGAATCTATCCTACTACGGCACAAAGTCGGCTTCACAATGCAGGTCTAATTGCAAGGCGATCGGTCCTATGTATCTCCCTCATCGGAGGATGGAAACAAGTTGAAAGTAGATTCTGCCATTGCAGAATTCAGTTTCGCCTCCGATTAGAAAAAAAAAATCGATAGAGATTTTTTAGAAGGGCGACCCCGTTTAGATTGCAATGAGCTAACTTCATTTTTCTTGTGTTTATCAATACAATAGCTAACAGAACGGCGTGAAACACCCAATTGAATAGCAATTTCTCTCTGAGACATTGGAATTGCGGAATAATAAAGAGATACAATTTGACGTGCTACTTCTTCATTGACTAGATTCATCAAAAATTGATTTTTTCTTTAGTTTAAACGCTTTTTTATAGACTCTGAGTAAAAGGAAATGCAATTTAACAAAAAAATGAGTGGAATCCCGTTGAATTCAACGAATGAAATGTTTAAAGGACCCGATCGATGTGGTTTAAAAAAAACAAAAGTAATTACATTATTGAATCAATATATAATAAATATATTTACAAACTAAATGTCAAGTTTGCCAGTTACAATTTTGCATGCAAATATTCGCACATCTTGAGTTAAAATTGTAATCTGAGTGCCGGTGAAATTCAGAAATTTTATTTTATATGCACTCACAGAAAAATAGTTTTATAGTTTTATAATTTCATATATTTCATTTTTACTGTGACTTTATTTTCATTAACTGAAGTCATCTGAAAGTAAAAATCTCAATTTCAGTGTTCATA
Source organism: Maratus speculifer (assembly GCA_964019185.1). Classification (NCBI taxonomy): domain Eukaryota; kingdom Metazoa; phylum Arthropoda; class Arachnida; order Araneae; family Salticidae; genus Maratus; species Maratus speculifer. The sequence continues at coordinate 139,340,111 of OZ025298.1, forward strand.
ATGAAAAGAAATATTGAAATGTAATATCGGGTAGTACCAGGTTATCCCGTCGACCAAAAAATTATCGCCAAACTATAAAATTAAATGGATGATCGTGAATGTCACATTCAATGACATTAAATACGATCCATCTGTTTAAAATGTCATTAAGAGATTTTTATTTCGACTTTTTATTAATATTTTTATTAATATTCTACTAATTATTAGTTTTTTCGTTATTTAAAATAAAAATTATGTCAGTATGTATAATTTGGCTATTAGTTTGGCGATTTGTATAATTTGGCGAAATTGGTCGACGGAATAACAGAGTAGTACCTAATATCGTTATGAGTAAAAATGCGATGCTTTAAATAGTGACGTCATTTTCTCTTCAAATATTTTTAAAAGTTACTGTTATTAGTAATAGGAAAAAGGTATCTGTAATAATATTGTAACTCCCATTTATCTGGTTGCTGAATGATATCATTTTCCTCAATTGAAATTTTTCTTATTTTGCTTTAGACATTAATTTTTATCATAAATTATTTTCTGTTATTTTATTTACATTATTAATATTATTTCTCAGTAAATATATTTTTTTCCTGATGTAGTACATAATTATACGCAATCATTTTGGAAAATAAGATATTATCGAGAGAAAAGCTAAACTGAGTTGCCATTACTTTGAAGAAATATCGTAAAAAGTATTTAAAATTAAAAATAAAATATAAAAATGGAAATAAATTAAAAAATAGCTAAAATGGGCACAATTACAAATAAATAGCTTTCATTTAAAAAAATAATTATCAGAATCGGTTGAGTAGAAAATTCAGGGCTGATGACACGACATGCTTTAGCTTGTCTGAAAGAAATAGCATCGGAGGCTAAAAAGTCCCATTTATTAGGCAAGGCAAAACGTTTCATATATTAAAAAGCAATGGGCTTCTGTACATTTCACAGACTAGTCCGCCCCACCAGGGGTTGAGACATTGTGTTCTCGAAGCTGATAGACGGGAGGTGCTGGGTTCAAACATAATCGCGCCCACCGGCACAACCGTTTGAAGTTTCCGTGGTTTTTATTTCGGATCATTTTCTTCGAAACACTGGTTACGTTTCCTTAGAAATAGCCACAAGGAGAGCACTCCCCCTTGTGGCTATTCCTCGTGCAGATAATCAGACGTCCTAAATAACACATCAGAGAGGAGAGAGGAGATCCAGATTCAGACTGGAAAATGATTCAAGTTATTTACTTATCTGGAAGGAACAACGCACCAGATACTATCAATTCACCATTGTTGAAAAACACAGGTACAAAGGTGGTAGAATCATAGTTTGGTCAGGGACCCTACTCGGTGGTCACAATGACTTGCATGTTTTTATTGGATAAACTCTGAATGGTGTAATACATCAAGATGAGATCCTTGATCCATACCCCCTCCCCCGTATACCAGTACTAATGGTAAAGATTTCATGCATAACATTATACACACTCTCTGTATGATAATACGAGATCTCACGAGAGGGTTATTGGGGACGACATTGGGGGTCACAGCTATGAGCGAATGAAAAAGCCAGCTTACTTTCCAGATCTGAATCCGGTAGACCACCTTTGGGAGTTTCAGACAAATTGCTGTTTTAAGTCGCCCTCCAAAGTCATTAGGTAAGCTGTATGACCTTTAAGTATTAATCCGAATTGGCTTTTCACTTTTAATTTTTGTGTATGCAGTATGGAATGTCGATGCCGCCAATGCAATACAGTCAGGGGTACACACATTCCTTATTAGAATTATTTTTTGCAATATTTCTATGACATTGTATAGCATAACACAGTGGTGTAATATTTTCTCCAAGAATTAACTTTTTAACCAAGAGATATTTTGAAAATTCATTTTTGTGTTTGAATTTTGCAAACTTTTATATCGAATTAAATGGATAATCGTTTAGAGTACATTTTTTTCAAATTTATTGTTTCTACACACATGCATTTGCAAATTAAACTCTAAAAATCAGTTGTACCTTAATTTCTAGAAGCCAGTGAATATTTAATCCTATTTGGAAAATATTACTTTTTAGCTAAAATATTGAATTGTTTACTTAAACCAGTATTTACCTCAAAAAGTCTCTGTATGTAGATATTTTAACGCCCTGGATTTCATTTGAAAGCGATCAATCCCCTTCTTTTTTGAACATTTAAAAATGTGTGACATCTATTACCGTCACTCTACACGCTACATTTAACATTCTTAGAAAATGTCATCGAATGCTCATAAAATTTAGACTAACGTGCGTTAAAATGTTATATTTTAAGCTAAATGCACTTTAGTATTCTCTGTAGTATATAACTGAGTATAGAATACAGTTACGTAAATGAAGATTACCATCTGTTAAAAGACAACAGTATTAAAGTGATGCAAAATTAATTAATATTTAAAATATATAATTAAAAATAACTTAAAATAAGGTACCCTGGGGTAATAACGCCAGGCGGGGTAATAACGCCAAGTGCTTATATTTTGCATAATTATGAAATAATCAGGTAAATGACACCCATGTGCTCTGCGCAGAAGGGTTTTGAGTCATATAAATCGCAAAAAACAGCTTCAAGTTAATTTGTTTCGTTTTTAGGTCTTATTGTTTTTACAAACAACTAAAATTAACGCTTGATCTAAAATTTGCGAGATACGTTTTGTATATGTGAAGACTATCTTTTTATCCGGAAATACTTTGTTAATTACATAAATTTGTAGTCCATTTCATGTACTTTTAAAATGTTGTTGAAGATTTTGGATATCTTCTCGAGATAATTTGTAATTTAAAATGTACTGCGCAATAAATATACCGGGGTAATAACGCCAATCCTTGACATTAATACCCCGGTTGATTGCCTACAGTGGCCGAGCTACATCCTAAATACTGATTGTTTCTCATATTTCTATTTAAACGGTCCTTTTTAAGCAAAAAGAAACTCACTGTCTGATATTCATTTGCCTCACCCCCCCCCCCCTCCCACACCACACCTTTATATTTCTTACACTTTCACAAAAATTGAACATTTTCAATATCTTAGAATGCAATTTGTCAATTTCTAAGTTTGTAGAGTTTGTATTTTTAGAATTGGGCTACCTACATGCAATTATTCCATCTTATTTCATAGTTTTGTTTGCATGGCGTTACCCATATAGGTGGGTAATAACGCCAAATAGCATGGGTCAAGAAAAAACGCCATTACATTTTATGAATACATATCTGTTAAATTATTTTATTTTATATATATAGTCAATGAGTTGCTGTATCAGATCCTATATTTGTTTGAAAAATACAATCTAAAACTAAGCCGTGAATATTGGTAGAACCTTAACGTGGCGTTATTACCCCAGGGTACCTTATAAAATATAAATTTTGAGTTTTTTTATTTAATTTTTCACATTTAAATAACGTTGATAGATCATCTAGAAGTACTTGGTAAAATTTGTATACATGAATTTGTTTCGAATTTTTCTCATATGAAGAAACTTTTTAATTTTACTAAAATAATACATTAATTACTCAATTTTAATAATTTAATTTCAATAAACATTGACAAAAATAATTTTCCTGTGAGATTTATTCTATTTAGTTTATAAAATTAATCGACAAATGTCAAAAGAATCATAATAAATAAAATATTTAAATGATTATTAAAATATAATGCTGTTATCTTTAATTTACTTATAAATTGAGATGCTGGAAACGCTTGAAATAACATTAAACCTTTCAAAGGTAATTGATTACAACTAATTTGAAAAAGAAAAAACTCTGTTCTTTTATATTTCTATTTATAGAAAAATAAAAATAAACGGTTCACTGACAAAACACTTGAATACATGAATAATTAATACATCCGGGAGTTTTCTAAAATTGTTGAAATTACGGCAAGTGTATAATTAATAACGAAGCTTTTACGTTAATTTTCTTTTTGAGTATGCTTATATCATGGGTTCTTTAGTAATTAATTTAAAGCTGTTGAAGAAAATGAAATATTAATGGATTTTTAATTCAAGTATTTAAAATGTTATAAGATTTGCACTACAAATGAACTGGGAATTTTAATTATTTACATGCAAATAAGAAACTTAAATTAGTAGAACATTATTATTTATAGATATTATTACGAATAAACATTGAAAGATATAAAACTTCCTTTGGGGTTTGAATTTGTTTGCGTTATACTAAATTTTATTATTAGTGCTACTAGCAATAAGTGCTACTCTAGTTAAATATTCAGAGTCACTCCCAAAATAATTACTAATTATTAATAAACCCGATGGCATTCGGAAGCAGTGAAAAAATTGTACTTGAAACAGCAGCAGAAAAAATTATCAAAATAATATTTATACATGGGTATGAACCATATTAACATAAACATAAAATTTTTATTTTACACAGGACATAAATTATTTTTGATTAGTGAGATCGAAATCGATTTAACAATGCATACATAATATGACAATTTATAAAAAACTGATACAATTAGTGTTATATTCTAAAAGGTATACATTTAAGTTTTTTATTGCATTAACATTTCTGACTACAAAAACAAAATAATTGTGTCTGGAAATCAATCAAAATCATTCAAGCTAAGCTAAAAATTGCTAAAAGTGACAAAAGAAGTATGCTTAAAGGCTATATAAATACTTTTATTCAGACTGAAACATGTTTCCTCAATCCACTGACGCTATAATTGAAGATTTCTTTTCTTAAAATATTATCTTTAATCTATATTATAAAATACAAACATTATATGTGCGTAATTCTGACCCCATTTTGTGAATGGCAACAGCGGATTATGAAATTAAAATTGTATTTCCTTTTATTGGAATTTTTTTAATTCCTAAATGTCGAACAATTTCATTTTTAAATCAACAGATAGAGAAAAAAAACTTACATTCAATTGTAATTTCTTTCAAAATTGTATCTTAATTGACTTATTTATTAGGTTTTTAAACATATTTTTCACGTTCGATTTTCAATTTTTTTCTATCGTGTGCAAACTTCATTACGAATTATTAATAGACAACATAAACGTAAAAAAAAAAAAAAAAAAAAAAAAAAAAAAAAAAAAAATTAGCATTTGTCTCAGCCAATTTTCTGTAATGAAATTAAAGTTCTTAAATAAATAAATGAACAATGATATAATAAATAGAATAGTATAATAAAAGATAATATAAATTTTAAAAAATATATAATTTAACAAATTTCAACAACCATTTGGAAACTAATTTTTTTCAAAGACTAAAATTTAATACTTATAAATAAATTCTATCTTTAAATATACATATATATATATATATATATGCACTATCTACCAAAAAGTATTTGTACACTTTCAGTTTTTGACATTTTGTCAAATATTTAAAAATATACTGGTCGGATTCTTCTGGAACTTCAGAAATATAAAGATTATGTTTCACTTTATATTTATTTACATTCATTTGTTAAGCGGGTAATTAGGGGGCCGGCAAAAAAACAAAGAATAATAGAAATATTTGGGATCGCCCTGTACATGAAAATGCACGAAACGACTTATCGCTTTAGAATACAAATATATGAATACAGTAGAATATGTACACTAATTTTTGTGAGAATAGCATGTATATTTATGGCGATAGAGCGATTTTTTTGAAAAATTCAAAAAATTCTGGTATGTTTTTTGTTTATATCATGCTGGGTTTTTGACCAAATTTAACGCAAATTTCAGAAAAATTGGCAAAATGCAGTAGAAAAAATGAAGCGCAATTGGAATATAAATATATTAAATATTTTATGAAATATGAGTAGTTGTACAAAATAATTTTTATCTGCGCATGCGCGAACTAGAAAATTTTTTTTTTACATCATTTAATAGTCAATTCTATGGAGTGACTTATAAAAAAAATCCAATCAAATATCGTGAAAATTCAAAACGATATCATTATTTTAGTGAGATGTTTTTACTCTGCTCTCTAAAAACGGCTGAATCTTAAGGGATTCTCCACAAATTGACATTTTTTAATAACTGACTTTAAAAAAAAAACTAGTATTGAATTAATACAATATCTAATACAATGTTGCTGCTAATAAGTACTTGACAATTGTTATAGAAAAGAAAAAGAGCTTTATTCGCATTCAGGGCCAAAACTAAGAGAGGGGGGGGGGGAGAAGGGCATGTGCTCCGGGCGCTAGGATGAAAGTGTTCCAAATGTATCTTTCGTTTGGCGATTTTTTTCATGGCTATGTTTAGCATAATATTGTTAAAATTATTATATCTGGGCTATGCTAAAGCATAAAAAAATCTAATGATGATGGCTTAAGGTCCCTGCCCCTACCCGCGAAGATGCTCACGAGCTAATGCTATTTCTATGGGGATGCATTTTTCTAACTCTTTTGCATTTGGACATTTTTAAATAATATGTTTTGCATTGGATAGCGGAAGTCCTTTTCAAGATCGCTCCGTGATTATTTTTTCAATTTTGGTGTAGATATTTTTATAATGTTTCTTTCACTTCCAAAAGCGGTTCTGAAAGTGAAACTAACTTTATAAAAAATATCTATGACTAAAATCGAAAAAGTAGTCAAGGAGCGATTTTGAGAGGGACTTCCGCTATCCAATGCAAGAAAAAAAAAAAATGAAAATTTCAAAATGCGAAAGAGTTATTAGAAAAATAGTACCACAACGTAGGAAGTACACTGTTGTCCAGTATATTACAGTAGGCATCGGCATTGAGCTTACCATGAATTGGGACCAAGGGTTCTAGTCCGAACCAGGAAAAACAACCCCAGAACATATTTCCCCCTCCGCCAAATTTAACTGTGGGCACAATACATTCTGGTAGGAGGCGTTCTCCAGGCAGACGCCAGACCCAGACCCTACCATCAGAACGGTAGAGGGTGAACCTTGATTCATCACTCCAGAGAACCTGTTTCCATTGCTGTACAGTCCATTGCTGGCGTGTTTTGCACCAACTTAACCGAGCTGTGCGGTTGGACTTGGTGATTAAAGGCTTATGGGCGGCAGCACGGCCATAAAAATTAAGCAGATGAGCTTCCTTACGGATGGTATTCATGGAAACAGCACATCCTGAAGCTTGTTGAAATTCTTGGCGTATGTGTAACATTGGTTGGTTGCGGTTCTTCCGAATTTCTCTAGACAGAACCCGTCGGTCTCTATCTCCCAGTTTCGTCGGTCTGCCTATTCTGGCCACATTCTGACAATCACCATTCAGCTTCCATTTTCTAATCACATAATTCACAGTCGTTTTGGGGTAATTAAGCTCGCTAGATATGTCGATTAATGATCGGCCATTTCGGTGGTACCCGATGATCACACCTTTCTCAAAATCAGACAGCTCTGTTCTTCTTGGCATCATGCATGCGACTGATGTCAGTGTTGTTTTCGACACCACACTTAACAGTGGAGAACTTGACGTATTTCAGGATCGCAGATATCGGCATTTGCATAAGAGCCATTATCAATTATGTATCAATAGGTAGATTTGACACAAATGCTTCGATTTTTTATAATTATTTTTATCCTGAAATAGGTTCGTTCTGGTAATTATCTAAGAAAAGAAGTAAATCACCAGTAAAAAACGTAAATGGAGATTTGGCAATTTGCGTAAAATCTGACGTCATTCAACTGCTTTCAGAGACCAATTGAAAATCAGTTCACTCCTATCCACAATAACTTTCTGAATTTCCACGAAATTCTATCGGATTTTTTTATGGGTAGCTCCATAGAGTTGAATATTAAATTATGTAAAATGATAAATTTTATCGTTCACGCATACGCTGATTAAAAAATATTTCATACAAATACTCATATTTTAGAAAACTTTTAATATATTTATATTTCAATAGCACCTTATTCTTTCTACTACATTTTGCGAATTTTTCTGAATGTGGCTTTATATTTGGTTGAAAATATTGCATGACATAGAACATTTTAGAAAATATTTAATATATTTATATTTCAATGAATTTTGGTGAACTCCCCCCCCCTCTCTTTTCTTCTTTGCAAAGCAGCTGCAAAAGTATTTACAAAGAAAAATTTTCTAATTTATTAATAGTCGACTTATTTTAAAAATTAAAATATGTAATATTGATTAATGTTGTCTGCTTTGTTTAAAAAAAATGATACCTTAAAATCGTTAAACCGAATCAAAACGAAAAAAAAAAAATCTGCTTTATGCGGGATCTTTATGCCATCATCATTAGATTCTTCTATGCTTTGGTATAGGAGAAATGCTTTGAATGGGACGATTTTGACAATATCATGCTAAACATGGACATGGAAAAAATCGCCAAACAAAATGTACATTTGGGACACTTTCATCCTAGCGCCCGGGGCACATGCCCTTTTCCCCCAACCCTCTCTTAGTTTTGGCCCTGAATGTGAATAAAGCTCTTTTTCTTTTCTATCACAATTGTCAAGTACTTATTAGCAGCAATATTGTATTAGATATTGTGTTAATTCAATACTAGTTTTTTTTTTTTTTTTTAAGTCAGTTATTAGAAAATGTCAATTTGTGGAGAATCCCTTAAGATTCAGTCGTTTTTAGAGAGCAGAGTAAAAACATCTCACTAAAATAATGATATCTTTTTGAATTTTCACGATATTTGATTGGATTTTTTTTATAAGTCACTCCATAGAATTGACTATTAAATCATGTAAAAAAAATGTTTTTCTAGTTCGCGCATGCGCAGATAAAAATTATTTTATACAACTACTCATATTTCATAAAATATTTAATATATTTATATTCCATTTGCGCTACATTTTTTCTACTGCATTTTGCCAATTTTTCTGAAATTTGCGTTAAATTTTGTCAAAAACCCAGCATGATATAAACAAAAAACATACCAGAATTTTTTGAATTTTTCAAAAAAATCGCTCTATCGCCATAAATATACATGCTATTCTCACAAAAATTAGTGTACATATTCTACTGTATTCATATATTTGTATTCTAAAGCGATAAGTCGTTTCGTGCATTTTCATGTACAGGGCGATCCTAAATATTTCTATTATTCTATGTTTTTTTGCCGGCCCCCTAATTACCCGCTTAACAAATGAATGTAAATAAATATAAAGTGAAACATAATCTTTATATTTCTGAAGTTCCAGAAGAATCCGACCAGTATATTTTTAAATATTTGACAAAATGTCAAAAACTGAAAGTGTACAAATACTTTTTGGTAGATAGTGTATATATATATATGTATATATATATGCATATTCCTCACTTTTGTAAACAATACAAATTTATTTTACAGTTAATGTTAAGTAAAAGGAAACCTCTCAAATAAATTATCATTTATACAGGCATTTTTTCATCCTAAAGCATAAATTATTTAAAATAAATAAATAAATAAAGGGTTGATAGCGTTTATTCCTTTCCTAATTCATTCAATTCCTTATATAGTAACATCTACCCTATTTATATTATAAAGCACAAACATATATGTGCGTAACACATTTGTCCTTCTGCGAATGGCAACACTTTCAATTTTTAAATGAAATTTTAGTTTTTTCATTTCTTGATACTGTAAATTTTTAAACTTGTACACATTGCACAATTTTTTACACCGTATAGGAATAGTTCATATAACCGAAATTGCTTAATTTAGCATTTTTACATATAGGAAATTTTTTTTTAAATATCTTTCTTGACATTTTTGTAACACAAGTATTCCAAAATATGTGGACATCACAAATATTCAGATGTGTCTCAGATTATCTGTTCTCTACCAAGAACAAATGTCATTTTTTAAATGGTTAATAAACACAAATTTTATGTATATGCAATTAAAAATTTTAGCATTGCCAAAAAAAAAAAAATGCTTTCAAATGTAATTTGTTTGAAAACTATAGCTCAGTTTATTGATTGTTTGCTGTTTTAAAATAAATTCGTCAATCTGGAATTATTTTTTAATTTATTACTATCTGAATAAGCTCCATTATGAAAGATCAATCCTTATGACCATAAAACAATGTAAAATGTTCACCATTTGATTCGTCTAATGTTGCATACCAAAATTAGTACTTCATTTTTAGATAAATAAATATAATAATATAAATAAAATACAAGTTAAGATGATATTACAAGAAACAAGAAGTACTGAAATAATCGGATATACTGGCGTAAATCAAACAATCTTCGGATAATAAGTCATTTCATGCGTATCATAAAAAGTACCGCTTTTAATGAATAAAAAAAAATTAATATTCGTGTGCAATCTAATTTACCAGGTGCGTCATAAATTCGTGAAAACTTTAAAAATCCATAATAAAAAAGCAATATTCGAATTTTTTGTGATTTGCGCGAATATGATCATACGGATATTGAATTTTTTTCCATATATAATAAAAAATGATTCCAAAATATTATTCCCGATAGAGGGCGCTCACACGTCATATTGAGGCGTTTTATCCAAATCAAGCTAGAAAAAAAAAAAAAAAAAAAAAAAAAAAAAAAAAAAAAAAAAAAAAGCATTTTGTTGGAGATAGATTCGTTATTCGATATCGGCAGCATGCTTGTAACGAACTGTCGAATGATGCGAGTATATTAAAAACACTCATTAGGTCGCTGGTTCAATTATTACTAATAATAATACTTAAAAATTCCTTATATACAAATTATTTACACAATATTTACATTTCGAATAAAGAATACAGATCCAGCGAACACACGATAGGTCCGCTAAGATCGCCGAAACCAAAACAGATAACAAACGATATTCCAATGCTGCCAAAACGGCAAACCCAAAGCACAGTAGAATGCGCCAAGGAGACGCGCGGCATCCTAGGTTATGGTGAAGCCGTTACAAAAGAATGCGCCATGGAGACACGATATACAAGATTATGGTGAAGCCGTAACATACCGGGCCCAGTTGATATGTATCACCATTCAACAATAATACTAAATGTAACAATAAACAATTGCAAATAATAGAAATTCCAATTCTACAATCAGTAACACAGTATTTTCGATAAAATACAATGTACTTCTTCAATATTATTACTTAATGTACTACTTAATATAAGCTTACCAAATGCAAATAGATAAGTTATAATACAAACAATAATTACACTTGAATAGTATGCAAGATAATTATCAAATTAACACTCAATAAATGTAACAATCTAATACATTTAACAAGTTAATAATAGTTAATCAAGAATATATAGAGACGAAGACACGTAAGTTTGCACTTATGTTATAAAGTTAAGCTACACAAATTATGAAGCTAAGAATTAAAATATTTTTAAATCTCAAATGAAATTGCTATACGTAATAAACAGTTCAATACAAATATACAATAATGGTAATTATAATATGATTATTTAAATCTTTCAAAATAACAGAATTCATTAATTCTCTAAAGGAAGTGGACAAACTTTAGAGACACACCTCGTAACTATACCTGTTGCTGTTTTAATTTCTAATACTCTAACTTTTTTTATCAGATCCATATATTACTTTAATAACACGACCTAATGCCCATTTGCCAGGAGGTAAATTGTCCTCCTTTAGGATAACCATACACCCTTTCTTTAGGTTGTCCTTCTCAATATACCACCTATTCCGTTGCTGTAAATTAACTAAATATTCAGTATTCCATTTTTTCCATAAAATTTGGGTCATTTTTGTTAATATTTGCCAATGTGATAATTTATTATCATCAATTTTGGTCAAATTCGGTTCAGGAATTGAAGTTATGGGTCGACCTACCAAAAAATAGGCAGGGGATAATACTTCAATTTCATTTAAATCTGATGACAAAGGTACTAAAGGACGAGAATTTAGAATCCCTTCGATTTCGGTGATTGATGTCCAAAATTCTTCGAGCGTGACTCGAGAATTGCCCAAAGTTCTTTTAAAATGATGTTTAAAGGATTTCACCCCAGCCTCCCATAATCCACCAAAATTGGGTGCACGAGGAGGGATGAATTTTCAGTCAACAGCCTCGGAAGCTAAAAAATTTGACAAAGCTTCATCGGGTTTGCATACAAGGCCATGTAATTTCTTTAACTCTTTATCTGTACCCTCAAAAGTAGTCCCATTATCCGACATTATGGTTGAGCTTTTACCTCTTCTAGCGAAAAATCGTTTCAATGTGGCAATAAATGATTCAGATTTTAAATCTGTCACTATATCTAAATGGATTGCCTTTGTGGCGAGACAAACAAAAATTGCAACGTAAATTTTATTATATATCCCCTTTCTCTGATTTTTATACTTAATCATAAAAGGTCCACAAAAGTCAACAAAACATTTTTGAAATGGCGGGCTAGGATTTACTCGTTCGGCTGGCAAATTTCCCATAATTTGATTTGCCCCTATTGGTTTGTTTTTAAAACATGTTACACATTTGTGAACTATTTTACGAGCCAAAGATCGCCCATTTATTACCCAATATTTTTGTCAGACATGATGTAACAATGATTGTGGCCCTAAATGGAAAAATTTGGAATGAAAATATTCAAAAATCATTTCACTTATTTTATGATCATGTGGTAACACTATAGGGTGTTTTCTCTCATAGGTCAGACTAGAATTGTCTAAACGACCTCCAACTCTAAATACATTATCGGAATCTATATAAGGATTTAGAAATTTTAATTTACTATTACCTGAAAGGCTCCTCTGGTTTTTCAAATGCTTAAGCTCTTTGGAGAAGGCTGAATACTGTACCTGTTTAATCAGGAAAATTTCTCCAAGTTTCAATTCACTTGCAGATAAGGCACCACAGTTTTTTTCCTTACCTTTTCGACAATTACTTAGAAATCTAAAAATATAACTAGTAATACGAATTAATTTCAAAAAATTATTAGGTAAAGAGAATAAACAATTATAAAAACAATTTTCAGTTCTAAGTGAAAAGTTACTGTTATTTTCAGTTCTAAATTCTGAGTCAATGTTGCTTTCCAGGTTTATTGGATAACTTTCTGCATATTGAATTCTGTCCCGAAGAAAATTTGGTCCACTAAACCAAAAATTGCAGTTGGTCAGTTCTTTAGCATCTAGACCACTTTATAGGACGTCAGCAGGATTATTTTCCGATGATACGTGTTGCCACTGATAAGAGTCCGTGAGGTCTTGTATAGCAGCCACTCTATTACTCACAAATGTTTTCAATTGGTCGGGAGATTTTCTAATCCATGCCAGTGATATTGTGGAGTCGCTCCAGAGAAGAACAGTTTCTATTGGAATTTCAAGTGACGGTACAACTTTATGCATTAATTTTGCTAAGAGAAGACACGAGCATAATTCAAGACGAGGGATTGTCACTGTTTTTATGGGGGATACTCTAGACTTGCTACAGAGTAAATGTGCATCAGGAGAACCTTCAGTTGGTATATACTGAATGTATATGGCGGCTCCATATGCCAATGAAGATGCATCTGCGAAGCCATGTACGACTATGCGCTCTTCACGAAAAACAAATCTAGGGATTTTTAATTTTTCTAACTCTGAATGAGTGGAAACAAAATCACTCCATTCTTTCGCTATGGAATCTGGTAATGGCTCATTCCAATCTATCTTAGCTAGCCAAGTTTTCTGCATGAAGATCTTAGCCCTTAACACTACAGGGCCAATTAATCAGAGTGGATCGAAGATTTTTGAAATCAAAGAGAGAACATCTCGTTTACTATAAAATTCCTTGTCATGAATCTTTAATTTATACAAAAAACAGTCACTTAAAGGTTCCCACAGAACACCCAATGCTTTTACTGAACTACAATCTGTTTGATCATCGCAATTATATTCGGTGGCAGCCATAGTATTAGGTTCAAGTAATTCTCGGTGGTTTGCACACCATTTGTGCAATTTCATATTTGACCACTTCAAAAGCTCTATCAATTGGGATTTTCAAATTTTCGCCTTTTCGAGAGTCGATTCCCCGGAAAGAAGGTCGTCTACATAAAAATCCTTTAAAACGGCTGACGATGCTAGAGGTAAGTTTGGTTGCTCATCAAGAGCTAATTGTTTAAGAGCACGAGTTTCTAAATCAGGAGCATTAGATGTCCCATAAGTAACTGTATTAAGTTTATAAGTTTTCACTGGTGCGTTAATACTGTCCTTCCACAAGATTCTAAGGAAGTCTCGTTGGGATGGATCAATTAATACCATTCTATAATTTTTTTCTACATCCGCTGTGAATGCAAATCGATGTTTTCGGAAACGTATCATAATTAAGAATAATTCTTGTTGAGGAAATTTGCCTTTTAAAAGGATGTCATTCAATGACAAACCAGATGTCGTTGGCGTTGAAGCGTTGAAAACGACTCGCAAGCGTGTTGTACTTTTTTCTGGCCTGTAGACCCCAATGATGTGGTATATAATAAAGGTCTTTTACGGGTTTTGATTCTTCTACTAATTCCATATGATTTAAGCTTTTGTATTCTTCCATAAATTCCGAATAGAGAGGTTGTAAATTCGAATCCCTATCTAATCGGCGCCAAACTTGATCGAGCCTTTTTTCGGCTAGTTTTCTGGATTCTCCTAAGAGTGTGGCATCCTCCATAGGCATGCCAACTACATACTGACCGTTGGAAGTTCGATAATGAATTGTTTCAAAATGATTTTCGCAAAATTTCTCTTCAATACTAAGTAAAGAACTAGAATCATTAATATTTTCGATTTCCCAAAATTTTCTTAAGGATTCGTCTATTTTTTCATTGGTTAATAAGCCAGAACGACACCGCTAGCAACAGGTTCAGCCAGGTGGGGGAGGGGTACCTAAAGGCTTCAGCCAACCGCTAGCAACATATACGAACACTGTTTCTTGAAATAACAAGTTTTGAGATGAGCTGCGAATTTTACCTGATTTTAATAAATCGAAGAAACATTGCGCGCCGACCAACAGGTCTATCCTCCCAGGGATATAAAATTCAGCATCTGCTAACGAGATATTTGTAGGAATATCAGCAATTTCTATACGAAAAGGTGTAAGTGGAGTCATTTCTGTAATTTTTGGCACTACAAGAAATTCCAGTTCCCTTGCGAAATCTCTATTTTTATTTGAAATCACAGTTTTAATTTTATTATTTAATGTTGTGGTTGTGTTATTCAAACCCAATATTGGTGCAAAAACCTTGGATTTCTTTGAGCCCAATTTCCTTGCAAATTCAAACGACACATAATTTATTTGGCTACAAGAATCTAAGAGAGTCCTTGCCTGGATAAAATTTCCTTTGTTTGTTTTTATGTCAGTTACTGCAGTTGACAAGATAACAGTTTTATTTGAAGCGAATAAGCAATTAGAAAGATTTTGTGAGACTGAAGGCGTCGGAATTGATTCTAGGCGACGTACTGTATGATCAGCACCTGGTTTTTGGAAATGCGTTTCATTATTGGAACCGATTTCTTTATCTCTATGTAGCAAAGTGTTGTGAGGGGATTTGCAATGTTTACATAAATGTTTCAAAACACAGTTAGCTGCTAAATGTGATTTGTTAAAGCATATGAGACAAAGTTTATTTTTTTAACGATAGCAAATCTTTCACCAAATTTCATATTTAAAAATTTGTTACATTTATACAGGGGATGAAATGAATCACAAATAATACACTGTTTTTCAGAACTTGTATTTAATAAAAGGGATTTTGATTTTATTTCACTAGAAATTTTTGGTCTAGCTAAATTGCTTCTATTAATGTTTTCGAGCGACTAGCTTCTTTTTTCTAAAAAGTCCATTAAGCTGTCAAAACTAGGAACTTCAGAGGTGTTTATTGACAGTTCAAATTGTTTTCTTGTTTCCTTATCTAGTTTTTCTAAAATTATAGTTGTAAACAAAATGTCAGAGAGGTTATTTCTCTCAAATCCTAAATTATTTAGAGCCCTGATATTTTTGTTTATAACATCTAATAAACGCCTTAATTCTTTATATGATTCATGTGTAATTTTTTCAAAATCTAACACAGCCTTTAAATGTATATTAACCACAATTCTTTTGTTCTCAAATCTATTTTCTAACGCTTTAAATAACGAATCAAATGTATCATCTGGAGTTTCTAATAATTTAGACTCATTTCTTAGTGCGGAATGCAAATAATGTAGTTTCTGAACATCAGTCAATTCTTCATTATTCGTAACAATGTTATTAAACTCTATTTTAAACATGTTCCAGTCTTCATATTTTCCACTAAATAGCGGAAGAGGTATATCTGGTAATTTAATTTTACAGTTATTTATCTTTAATTCGGAATTTTTAGTTTCTATTTTATTAGAATATAATAATTGATTGAAACTTACCTCTAGCTGTTCTACTCGCTCTTCCATTTCGACCAATGAAGCATCTATTTCCGTTAAATCCTGATCTTCAGGTGCTGTTGTATAATAATCGCGACGTAGTATATCGATGATTGTAGACAGTTTTTGAAGATTCTTGATTTTCGTTTCAATTTGAATTCTAGACAATTCTTCAGTTTTTTCATTTACAGAACTTTCTAATCTTGTTAACTGGGCTTTTAATGAGCCTCTAGACCTATTCAAACTAATTATTGAAGCCATTTTAATTCAAATAGAACAAGGAGGTTTAATACAAAGTTCGAATTAAAAACGAAAGTCCTACCGGCGAGCGGACCAATATAACCAACTGTCGAATGATGCGAGTATATTTAAAACACTCATTAGGTCGCTGGTTCAATTATTACTACTAATAATACTTAAAAATTCTTTATATACAAATTATTTACACATTATTTACATTTCGAATAAAGAATACAGATCCAGCGAACACACGATAGGTCCGCTAAGATCGCCGAAACCAAAAAAAAAAATAACAAACGATATTCCAATGTTGCCAATACGGCAAACCTAAAGTACAGTAGAATGCGCCAAGGAGATGCGCGGCATCCTAGGTTATGGTGAAGCCGTTACAAAAGAATGCGCCATGGTGACACGATATACAAGATTATGGTGAAGCCGTAACAATGCTATTGTTAAAAGATCGGGCACTAGTAGTTAAACTTTTCTAGAAGAATAGTAAATCCACAACTATTGCATCACGAAAGTTTCGCGTGTTGTGCATTTTTTTCTACCTTATAATATATACACAATGCCATGTTATTGTGATTTGTCTCATTGTCTATTTGTGTTCACCTGATTTGTATAAAACGTCTTAATATGGCGTGTAAGCGCCCTCTATCGGTTATTTTTCAACCATTTTTTATTATATGTGGAAAAAAATCCAAAATCCGTCTGATGATACTCCCGCAAACCGAATTTTTTTCCGAGCATTACTTCTTTTATTATAGATTTCTAAAATTTTCACGAATTTATGACGCAGCCTGTATATATTTTTTACATGTGTTAATTTTTCAATAAAAAAAGAATGTTTTTCATGTATGTACAAAATATAATTTAGTCGAATTTTATATATTCTTAACTTAAAAATACTTTTAAAAATTGCATAAATATAGTTATCATAGACGTTTTTGAGTGTATATACTCATTTTCAACAGGAACATCATGCACATTGATATAATCACACATATGAAGTATAGCTAAATTTAATACATGGCTTCATATACTTTTTGCTAATACAAAAGTAAAACCGCATCCAAATTCGCGATTGTCAGCATCATATAAATGTCCATTAAGTTAAAAAAGATATTCATAAATTCTTAACTCGATTTGCGAAAAATCGAGACAATCTCACAAGATTCGCTATCACATCGGACCCTTTATGAGTGCAATTAAAAAAATTCCCTGTCGGCTTGGCCTAGAGGCGGAGGTAGATTTCAAAAAGTGCTCATTTCAAAAAAAAAAAAAAAAAAAAAAAAATCATTACAGATAAACCCAGTTTAACAACTTTATATGGCCTCTTTTGAAAACTTTTTAATTTAATTTTTCTGTAACTCATTTTATAAGAAACATCTTACGCTAAATTCGGCTCAAATGCCCATTTTTAAAACATATTTTGAAATATATTCTGACTTTATTAAAAAATCGACTTACACGGCACATTATGCAGTTCGTAAATGACAAAAAACTGTCAATTCAAAGCGTTTGAAAGCAAAATTGAATATAAAAAGGAGTTATAAATAACCAATTTGTTATTTGAATACAACCATAATTCTTAACCATGATCGCTTCGGGAATTTTTTTGCGAAGTGCCCACTTTGACAGCATTTTTTTTAAAAATATGTTCAGCCTTTATAAAAAAAAACTGACCAATACCGCACATTATACAGCTCCTATATAAGAGAACCTGTCAAATGGATGCGTTTGAAAGCAAAATTGCATTTAAAAATGAGTCAGAAAAAACGCAATTTGTTATTTGAATATTTCCTCAAATTTTCAATCACAATCACTTCGGGAAATTCTGTTCAAAATACCCTTTTTGGTAACCTTTTTTGGAATATATTCTTATTTTATAAAAAAACTGGCAAATGCATCACATTATATAGTTTCTAAATAAGAGGAACTGTAAACTGGATGCGTTTGTTAGTAAAAATGGATTTAAAACTGAGGCAGAAAAAAACGCAATTTGTTATTTGAAAACGTTCTCAAATTTTCAATCACGATCACTTTGGAAAGTTCTGTTCAAAATACCTTTTTTAGCAAGCTTTTTTGAAATATATTCTATCTTTATGAAACAACTGACCAATGCGTCACATTATATAGTTCCTAAATAAGAGGAACTGCCATTTGGGTGCGTTTAAAATCAAAAATGAATTTTAAAATGAGTCAGAATATAAGCAGTTTGGATTTGAGGTTTTTTACTGATACTCCTATTTTGTTTAATTTATTTTTACTATACGAATTGGTCCTATGAAAAACTTGCAACTATAAAAGTTGTAGATATTATTGAGAAGATGTAAAATAAGTTTAATTAGATTTGATAGTTTAAGAATTGACGATGTTATGTATTTTTGCAATTTTTCACCTCCCCTTTTGCTTTCGTTTTAAATTTTTTTATCGGTAAAAATAGTCCTATCAAAAACACCAAAGTTTTAGACAATGTTGAGAACATTTATACAAAATTTAGTTGGATTTGATATCTTGAGAATTGACGAAGTTATAATTTTTTTTCATCCCACAAAACCTGCTTTTTTCGCCCCTTGAGCCCATTTCTAAATTTTATTAATGATCTGTCATTCTTAAACTTTTGGCTAAATTTTTAAGAAGTAATATAAACTTCAAACCAATTCAATATCTATTTTAACTAAGAAGTTATGGCGTTTTTTCGTTTTTCACAAAAATCCTCCCTATTTCCACCCACTTGGACCGATTTTTACCATTAACGAACTTAGCAGAGATTTTATACCCCTTGATTTTATGTATCAGCTTGGAGGAGAATGGAGCAGAACTATAAAAGTTATCGCGTCCATACGAAAGTGAGATATATATATATAGATAGATAGATAGACAGATAAACTTTTTTACTCATGTGCAAAAAATTTTCAGAAATTCCAACATTGGACCGAACGCAATAGGTAGTATTTCATACGAAATCTACCGAATGGAATATACCGTACAATGTCTAAAACGTGTTTACAAAATTTAATTCAATTGATAAAAAAAAAAAAAAAGTCTGCCAGAAAGACCCTTTTTTGAGAAAAAACCCGTTTCAACTAGGACCTGACTTCTATAGTTAAAAACATATGCATTAAGTTTATTTTATTTTTATGCATAATCTTCGTGCACTTGCGGATTATAAAGTAAGGAAAATAGCAGGAAATATTACTAAAGTGCCCTTGCCAACTGGGGGCTGCTGGCTGTAAAGAAAAACCTATATGTGAAGTTTGTTAAATTGTATACACAATTTTATACACATTTCGCTGATTTAAAAAAGATATAGAAACAGAAAAACAGTTTGACAGAACAACATTTTGCAAAAACATATTTTTCTGATTTTCAAACTAAAACGTTAAATGCGCGGCATGGCACAACCTCTGAGATTATATCCCTCGTGCAGATAATCGGCCGTCATAAATAAGAAACAAATCATCGAAAACCGGAAGTCGACAAAAATATCGTCCTTAATACTTTCTTCTATTACAAATAAAAGACGGTAAAATACAAATTTGCGCCTTTAATGTTTATAGAGTTTGTTTGTTGACTAAGAATTTTGTTGATGTTAAAGATTTTGTATATACAGTAGAAGACCGATATAACGCGGTTGTTGGGACACATGTTTCACACGCGCGGTATATCGGAATGGAGTCAAAGAAATGGTTTAAAATGATGAAAACACTTACCCGGTTTGTGAAATGTAATTTTATCATTCATTGAGCCTAAACTCAATCTTACACTATCTTAAAAACGACCAAAAATGTTGTTTGGCGAACCGAAACGTTTGATTTGTTTTCGGCATATTGTTTCACACTAACAAGGTGGAGTAGATGAGCACAATTGGAATCGTTTAGCCTCTCCATCCACGAAATTACCTTCGTTACGTTAAAAGGATTTCACCTGCATGTGGAACGTCTTCTTTCATTACTGCAACATCTTCAATCTCATTATTATCTTTTTGCTCACTGTAATTTTGTAAAAATCACTTTAAAGTATTTTCATTGCTAGAAAAGAAACATCTTCTTTGCGCTCTCTTTCAACGTTTGGTAACAACAAATAAAAATATATTATTAGGCTACTTAACATAGAACGCAATTTCACCGGCAGTTATTGCTTTTAACAAGACATTTTAAATGATTTATAATTTTATATTTTTCCATAGAGTAAAGTGAAGATATAGAGAAGAAGTATTGTGCATAGGCGTGACGACGAAAATCCGTTATCCACACTGTAAAAAAAAATTCAAGAGGTTACTAAAAATTCTTTAGTAAATTTGTATTCCACAGTATTTTTTAGTAACCATTACAAACTTTTTTTTGCAAGTGAAACAAGCATTTCTTTTGTAAACTGAACAAAATAATTTTTTGTATAACTAACTTAAAAATTTTTAGTATGAGCCACCAAGAAAATTTTAGTAATAGCTCTAAAATTGTTTTTAATAACCTTTACGTGCGCCCGAAGGACAGGAGCTGCATCCAAACTTCTGAAGCGATAGATTTTCGGCAAAACCGCAATAGATGTCAGCACCAAAAATGTTACCTGCTCTGACAGGATTTTCATAATCCCTTTATTAACGAGTTCTTACACTACATACATTCGGGACGTATTTGACGGTGTCGAACCCGGGACCTCTTAGCCTGGAATCCGTTACTATAACCACTATGCTATCAAGGCCACACCAAGTGAGTTTTAGTAATAGCTATTAAAAATGTAAAACTATTAACTCTTATCCATTGCTAACTTTTTTCAAGTAATTCTTACAGATTTTCTAGTAACCGACTAAGATTACTAAAAATTTTTTAGTAATTACAAGGATCACTAAAGTTTTTTTTAGTAGATCGATCCTTTTTTTTTACAGTGCATTCCGCTCATACAAAACCACGATCTTTCCCATACAAAACCATGTGCATTGTTTATGTGCATAGGTTTATTTTGATATGTCGGGTTTAGATTTCAATGGGAAAAAAGCCTATGATTGAGTCAAAGTGGAATAAATGTTTTTTTTCCCTTTTCTAATACTAGCATAAAAGCCTTAATTGATAACTTTATCATAATAACAGTTATTTATTACTTTTTATTGCTTACATGTACGATTATGTTTAATTTTAACACTTTCTATAACTGAGGTTTATAGAACTAGTATTTTGTTAACTTTATGTTAAATATCATTTACTTAAGTGTTAGACTAGCTAATGTAAAATGCATTGTTTATTCTAACTAATTTTGTAGTCCTATTATAAATCAATGAATCATTTCCTTTTCAATTATTTTCTTTCGTCGAGATTCAATCTGGTCTACCTTGTAATGTTAAATTATGAATGGTATAGTGCTATACAAATTATAAATGGGTACCATTTTCTTAATATTGGCTATTTTTGGCAGGACCTTCTAAAGGCACATACCTGAATTAAAAGCTTTCGAACAAGAAATTACACGACACTGAATGTTTCTTTGTTCGATTTATAATTCAGTTGTCGACCTTTTATCAGGTTTACTGTAGAAAAACGGGACGAAGCTGAGGTTCTGAATCTCAATAACTAATCGCTGAATCTGAATAAAATATGGTAAACTTTGAGGCCTAGAGTAGAAAATGCCAAACTTGGTGTGTATATGATAACTGTGCGGGTTTCGCTTATACATGCAAAGAAGTATTCGGTTTCAAGACGGGCGGGCTCCAAAGATTTAGATATATGAAATAATGCAATTTCAATAATATTATGTTACTATTATATTATGTAAATTATTAAATGTAAATTAAAAGTATTATGTTATATTATGTAAAGTGTTTCTTAAATTATGCGCTATGTTTGATTTAAATTTATATAGCTGAATCACATTTATACCCTTATAGAAGAAAATTCGTCATTTATGCGTTATGCTTGATTTGCATTTATTAATGTAAATAACTTTTATTCCCTTAATAATATAAGATAGTTGAATAAAGCGTATATTTATAGAAGATTTATCCAAAGATTTTTTTTCTTTTAGAATAACAAATGAGAAATAATTCTGTGAAAATACTGACAATTCGTGTGAATTTATTGCTTGAGTCTGGGACTTTATCTTCGGGATTTGCGTGACTATTGCCATTTTACAACACGGATATATTTCCCCATACTTTCGTTCCCAGTATACCAGTACAGACTTGAGCTCCTAGCAATATACTTGAACAATTAAATAAATTTATTGTTTTGGCTATTCTCAACTTGTGCTTATCTATCCTCAATCGCACCGTTGATATTTGTTATTAAATGTAATATTTATTTACTCATTGGCGAACAAATATCTAGTAAATTATTTTCCAGTCTTTGATACAATACTACTATAAATTTCTTTCTTCAATTTATCATTACTTTAGACATATATATTTTTAAAAGAAAGAACTTTAAAAATACTAAACGAGAAGTGATATATGTAACAATATACAAAATAGATACGATTTGAAATAGAGTTTCTAAGAAGCTATAAAAGTAAATGAGAAATATAATAATAATATATTTATCTAATAGCAGTACAGACATGTCCTCAGTTTTCTACTAAATTATTATTATTGTTATTTTAATGAAAGCTGTTCATTTGAACTGCCCCTTTCGTATCCCAATGTACTGTTTGCTATCCACTAACATAATTTTCTTTCTTATCCCGACGCTGTAACATTAGTAATGATATTTATACGTTTATTTACAGGTAATTCACGTAGTATTATGTATATTTTATGATTTACAAAATTTCCTTTCTTACGCCGCCGCTGTAACATGAGTAATTATATTTATACGTTTATTTACAGGTAATTCACGTAGTATTATGTATATTTTATGATTTACAAAATTTCCTTTCTTACGCCGCCGCTGTAACATGAGTAATTATATTTATACGTTTATTTACAGGTAATTCACGTAGTATTATGTATATTTTATGATTTACAAAATTTCCTTTCTTACGCCGCCGCTGTAACGTGAGTAATTATATTTATACGCTTATTTACAGGTAATTCACGTAGTATTATGTATATTTTATGATTTACAAAATTTCCTTTCTTACGCCGCCGCTGTAACATGAGTAATTATATTTATACGTTTATGTACAGGAAATTCACGTAGTATTATGTATATTTTATGATTTACAAAATTTCCTTTTTACGCCGCCGCTGTAACATGAGTAATTATATTTATACGTTTATTTACAGGTAATTCACGTAGTATTATGTATATTTTATGATTTACAAAATTTCCTTTCTTACGCCGCCGCTGTAACATGAGTAATTATATTTATACGCTTATTTACAGGTAATTCACGTAGTATTATGTATATTTTATGATTTACAAAATTTCCTTTCTTACGCCGCCGCTGTAACATGAGTAATTATATTTATACGTTTATTTACAGGAAATTCATGTAGTATTATGTATATTTTATGATTTACAAAATTTCCTTTCTTACGCCGCCGCTGTAACATGAGTAATTATATTTATACGCTTATTTACAGGTAATTCACGTAGTATTATGCATATTTTATGATTTACAAAATTTCCTTTCTTACGCCGCCGCTGTAACAGTTTCAGTTTCAGTTTCAGCTAGGTGGGGAGGCCTACCAAATGGCTTAAGCTCAACAAGCCCCACCTAGCAGGGTGAAATAACTATGCTAAAAGTCCAACATGGACTAAGACTGAAAAGCCAAAAGGAAAGGAGAATCTCCGTAGTATACGGTCTCAGGAGAGACCAGGGACACTATTGAATGGCCCCAGACCGCCGTCAAACATATATTAGAAAACAAATGAAAGAATATAATTTAAACACAATGACAACGCGTAGCCCTAGCTATTCAGTGCGTGCTCAAAAAGTAAACATAATTGAAGAATTCTTCACAGTGATAAATACAAAATTATATGTACAATATAAATAATTAAGATAAACCTATGAGCATATTCATAACCAGAAGTTGCAATAATCATATTTCTAACTTAAATAATACTTAATGATGATAAATTTTCTTAGCTCTCAAAAAAAAAAAAAAAAATATCAATAGGTTAAGACAATTTAGAGATAGTTGAATGGAATAAATAAAATAAACAGAATAATATAAGTAAGAGTAATAAATTAAGAACAAAAAGATGATAATGTAAAACTTGTTAATTTTGTTAATGATAATTTAGTAGGTTAAAGTTCTATTAAAAAATGTTTCTTATGATATTCTAAATGTCTTCATCATCTATTAAATCCAATGGTGGCATTTGAAAAAGCCCTTGATTTCTTTCCAATAATGTGTAGTCTATAATTTTTTGAACTAGTGCAGGTTGTTTTAATATCAGTTGGAACCATGATGAAAGGGATATATTTTGAGATCGTCTAATATGATAAGTTGAAGTTAAAGAGCATTCAGTTATATAATGCAAAGAGGAACCTATTTTTCCACAGGTACATCTTGGGGAGTATGCCTTTCCGATTTTAAAAAGGTACTGCGGGAAAGGTCCATGGTTTGACGCTAATAAATATAAATTTCTATGTGATAACAACAGATTTTCAGAAATTGTTGGTATTAATTGAAAAGTGAATCTGCCTCTGTTATCTGTGTTCCATATATCTTGCCAGTCACGTATAAGTTTTAATTTTAATTGGCGCTTTAAATATGATGGTGGAAAGGGAATAAATTCTTGTTTTGTGTCTAAATCTGATATTGCTGCTTTCGCAAGTTCATCTGCTGTTTCGTTTCCATAATTGCCAGAATGACCTTTTAACCAGGAGAAATAAACTATTTTTGTAGTGTTTTGAAGTAGCTTAATGATTTCTTGAGCTATTGCCAATTTTGATGCTATATCTTCTAAGGCATAAAGACTAGAGAGGCTGTCAGTATGTATTTTTGCAGTATTATAATCAGTTTGAAGGAACCAGTTTAGTGCTTTAAATATTGCCGTTAATTCCGCTTGAAATATAGAATTCTCTTGTCTTAACTTGAGTTGGGAAGTATGTATTAGAGATTTATTTTGGTAACAACAAAAAGCAAGTCCTGTTCCCTCATCATTTTTGGACCCGTCTGTAAATATGTTTATCTCAGTTTCTTTGGCGTTTTCTTTGTCCCACTTAAGATAAGGTTTATACGGACAAACAGAGGCCGACTTAGATTTCGTTTGATACATTTCTGGTTTGAATTCATCTATTGGTATTCCCAATCTGAGGATTTTTCCTGATGTAGAAATCTGTGATAGTTTTAATGACAACGGTGGAATTCCTGTCAATGTGCATAATGCCAAAGTTGCAGTTTTTTTGTAAGCACCAGAGATTAACAAAAGGCATTGAGCTTGTATTGAGGAAATTAATCTTAGTCCATGAGATTTTTGAAGTAGATTAAACCAAACTGCTGCTCCATAGGTAATTTTCTTTTCTAGTATGGCATTGTACCAGATCTTTAAAATACTTTTTGAGAGTCCTCCTTTTTTAGATGTAAATTTGAGTAAGTTTTGAATGAGGAAATTTAATTCTAATTTTTTATTCTTTAAATGAGGAAGAAAAGACAATGTTTGGTCCAATATAATTCCAAGGTATGGCAGGGTTTTTCCAGATTTTATCGAGTTATTATCTATTTTAAAGGTTGGTGGTCTTTTTAAAAATTTTGGCTTCTTAAGATGCAATGATTGACATTTTTCGTATGAAATGATCATTCGATTTGTGATTGCCCAATTGCTAATAATCTGTAAAGCTTCTCGTGCTGTTTCTTCTAAGAGCTTTCTTGTTCTACCGTACAGAATTAATAATATGTCATCTGCAAATGCTACTACTTTAAATCCTCTTCTTCTCAATTCATTTAAAAGTTTTTGTATGAATACACGCCATAAAAAAGGTCCAAGGCAAGAACCCTGTGGGCAGCCTCTGCTTTGCCAATGAATATTATTTAGCAACCAATTCGGATAAATTCCTCTTTTTGACAGATAGGATTTAATTGTATTTAAGTATGCTGTTTCTATATTTAAGTCTTCTAGTAAATTCAGGGTTATTTTCCAGGGTAATCTATCAAAAGCTTGTTTTATATCAACTGATACTAATGAGATGTAGACATCTTCTTGCTTTAATAATTCAATTTGGGAAAGCAGATCTTGAACTGCTGTTTCTGTTGACATGTTTTCTTGGAAACCATATTGAGATGGAAATGTTTTATTTTGTTCATTTAAATGAAAATTTATTCTTTTAAGCAGTATTTTTTCGAACACTTTTCCAAATACTGAGAGAAGAGAAATTGGACGGTATGAAGAGGCCTCAAGAGGAGACTTACCTGGTTTTAAAAAATATACCGCTTCTCCAACTTTCCAGTCCTCGGGGAAATAGTTTAATTTTAATAATGAGTTGTACATACTATGAAGAATAGATGGATTAGATTTATAAATATTGCGAAGTATAATATGATCAATTTCATCTGGTCCTGGAGCTTTATTTTGATTAAATGAATAAATAGCTTGTTTTAGCTCTTGATAAGTTATTGGCGGTGCTGGTGTATCAGGAATATAATAAAAAGGTTCTATTATCTCAGATGAACCAAAAATTTCTTCTGTGATTTCTTCATTGAATGTGTTCTTGGTTTGAATTGATTGTGTTGAAGATGATAGTGCATAAGTTTCCTGTCTATGATAATCTTGGAATGCCACTGTTTTAATTTTGCCATAAGGGTCTTTAGTATTTTTACAAAAGTTTTTCCAGGCATCTGATTTAGCTTTATTTATATTTTGTCTATATCGTGCTTTTTCACTTTTATATTTTATATATACTTCTGGATTCGCTTCAGGAAGCTTGGATTTTCGTCTTAGTGCTCGTACGTAGTTTCTCTGTTTTCTTAGGTTTTCGTTCCACCAACACACTGAAGGTTTATAAGAGCTTCTTCTCTTCTTCAAAGTTGTGTCACATATTTCCTTGAGTAGCGATAAAAAATTTTTATATTCCGTTTCAAAGTCTTCTGATGTAAGTATAAATGAAAAGTCTATTTTTCTTTCCTCTATTTGGTGTGTTAAGGATTCATTAAATTTTCTAAAAGGTATTTCTTTAGTTCTGTATCTTCTTTTTGGTAAGGGTGGAATTTCTAATTTTAGAGTTGTTGTAATCAATCTGTGATCTCCGTAATCTAAGTTATTACTTACTTCCCATTTTTTTATATGTTGAAATAATTGAAATGAAGACAGTGTAATATCCGACCAGCCTTTCAAATGTTTTGATTCGAAGGTTGGTGCACTATACGGATCATTTACCACAATGAGTCTTAGTGAACTCATGTGGCTGATTACATGATGACCTCTATCATCATCAGTTGCATACCCCCAGAGTTGGCTATGGGCATTTAAGTCTCCTAGGAGTAATAGTTTATTTCTCATTCCTTTCATATTGAACCAGTCTTGCAAGTCTACCTGAATATCTTGGGAAGGAGATGTATATTGGCTTCCTAATGTGATATAACCTTCATTTGTCAGTATATTCACAAATACTGAATGAGTATGCTGTTGCACCTGTATGTGTTGAGTATTCGAATTTAATATAATTATAAAACAGTTTTTAGATAATGAAGAATAACATGGTATTGAAGCAGGAAGTCCATGCGGTCTCTTATTGGTAATTGCACAGTCTTGTAAGCAAGCAGCAGTATAATTATTTTGCAAAAGATATGCGATGAGAGAAGATGTCGCTGGACGAATTTTTTGTAGATTTATTTGAGCGATTTTTATTTCGTTTTTATCTAGAAGTGAGTTGCCTTTTTCTGAGCTTGAAGAGGATATTTTGACATTGTCGCCTCTATCGAAAGCGGGGAGGCAGAGCCTCCCAATCTCTTCTTGAAGATGATTTTCTTTCAAGATTTTTTTTAGAAGAATTTTTAATAATTCTGACAGTGCGGATTTCACTTCTCTTCTTTTGAATTGGAGGATAGTTATAATCATATGAGTCTTCCATACTTGAAAATTTACTTGTATTTGTTGCTGAGCGGCTAGTGTATGGTTTATTTTCACTATCTATGCCTTTATATGAGTAGTTAAAATTTGTATAATAATCTTTCAATTTGCTTTCTTTGTAGCTTAAGTATGTCGGGCAGTCAAAAGACGATGCTTTATGTTCATGTGATTCGAGTCCTTCTCGGACGCAATTAATGCATTTTATTTTTGATTCTGTACAGTCTAAAGTATGATGATTTTTCGCGCAGTTGGCACATTCTGAGCTCCATTTACAATTAGTTGCTGTGTGATCATTTAATGCTTGACAGTTTGTGCAACGCAATACTTTAAGATGGTGAACTACTCTTGTTGTTTCTGTAAAAATGTTTATTTTGCCTTTGCTTGTTAACTGGCGACAGACGTTTATGTTAGCCTGGATTATCCAGTTTTTGTAGTGTCCTTGTTTAGTAGAAAAATGTTTGAGAATTTCAAACTCTGTGCCTTTGAAGTAATTTTTCTGAGTTAATTCAGCATGGAGATCTTCTTGGGTAATGTCGTCTGGGAGTCTAAGTAGAAGAATTCTTGATTTTTTCTGTTCCGGTTCCAGTATAGTAGAGTTCGACTGGATGTCTTCAGATGAGTATAAAGCGT
The DNA here is from genome assembly GCA_964019185.1 of Maratus speculifer. NCBI lineage: Eukaryota > Metazoa > Arthropoda > Arachnida > Araneae > Salticidae > Maratus > Maratus speculifer. The sequence continues at coordinate 139,369,185 of OZ025298.1, forward strand.
TTTTCAAGGCGTCTATTTCAGTCTCTGAAGTTTTAATTTCTATATTACTGTTTAGGGTTTTTCTTATAGATCTAATTTTTGACCGAATTTCTGGTTTTTTTATTTCCGTTCTAACAAATTTCTGAAC